>BDSI01000036.1:147959-787034 GCA_003117195.1 Eudorina sp. 2006-703-Eu-15
AGAGAGAGAGAGAGAGAGAGAGAGAGAGAGAGAGAGAGAGAGAGAGAGAGTTTGAACGAGTAGAAAACGCAGTGCCGAATGCCCTAGCTGAAATCGCAGACGGTACGGCAGTCGTTCCATCCTCGACCAAGTACAGCAGCTGTACGAACCCAATCTGACCCAGCACGCCTGACCCATCGGGATCCGCGCGCAGACCCACGCACGTGATTCGAAGCCACCCATAGGGCTCACCTGGATTCGTGCCAAAACCTCCTCGGCGGGGCGCCGCTGGGGTTTCTCGCGGCTGGTAGGCGGCATTGCGGACTCGCTTGCTTGGGAAGTCAGAACGACAACGAACATTCACGCATTCACTCAAACACCCTTTAATCCTCCAAGCAAGTACATATAGGAGGCAGGCATCCCGTATGCTTTCAGTGTGACCCCATGCGCTTTACAACCTTTGCCTCGCGCGTTGACAGGTCACGTCCAGCGCCGGCACCCAGCAGGTCTTGGCAGGTACTTGACGCCCGGCGCCCGCGGCTCCCACCGCTGGTACTCGTCACGTCTCACGTGGATGGGCGGGGCTGTGTCGTGCTTGGGTGTCGATCGGGGACCTCACCTTGCAACGGTCAGGTCTCGAGAGAGAGAGAGAGAGAGAGAGAGAGAGAGTTTGAACGAGTAAGAAAACGCAGTGCCGAATGGCCTAGCTGAAATCGCAGACGGTACGGCAGTCGTTCCATCCTCGACCAAGTACAGCAGCTGTACGAACCCAATCTGACCCAGCACGCCTGACCCATCGGGATCCGCGCGCAGACCCACGCACGTGATTCGAAGCACCCATAGGGCTCACCTGGATTCGTGCCAAAACCTCCTCGGGCGGGGCGCCGCTGGGGTTTCTCGCGGCTGGTAGGCGGCATTGCGGACTCGCTTGCTTGGGAAGTCAGAACGACAACGAACATTCACGCATTCACTCAAAACACCCTTTAATCCTCCAAGCAAGTACATATAGGAGGCAGGCATCCCGTATGCTTTCAGTGTGACCCCATGCGCGCTTTACAACCTTTGCCTCGCGCGTTGACAGGTCACGTCCAGCCGCGGCACCCAGCAGGTCTTGGCAGGTACTTGACGCCCGGCGCCCGCGGCTCCCACCGCTGGTACTCGTCACGTCTCACGTGGATGGGCGGGGCTGTGTCGTGCTTGGGTGTCGATCGGGGACCTCACCTTGCAACGGTCAGGTGCGCCCAGAGAGAGAGAGAGAGAGAGAGAGAGAGAGAGAGAGTTTGAACGAGTAAGAAAACGCAGTGCCGAATGGCCCTAGCTGAAATCGCAGACGGTACGGCAGTCGTTCCATCCTCGACAAGTACAGCAGCTGTACGAACCCAATCTGACCCAGCACGCCTGACCCATCGGGATCCGCGCGCAGACCCACGCACGTGATTCCGAAGCCACCCATAGGGCTCACCTGGATTCGTGACAAAACCTCCTCGGGCGGGGCGCCGCTGGGGTTTCTCGCCGCTGGTAGGCGGCATTGCGGACTCGCTTGCTTGGGAAGTCAGAACGACAACGAACATTCACGCATTCACTCAAAACACCCTTTAATCCTCCAAGCAAGTACATATAGGAGGCAGGCATCCCGTATGCTTTCAGTGTGACCCCATGCGCTTTACAACCTTTGCTCGCGCGTTGACAGGTCACGTTCCAGCGCCGGCACCCAGCAGGTCTTGGCAGGTACTTGACGCCCGGCGCCCGCGGCTCCCACCGCTGGTACTCGTCACGTCTCACAGTGGATGGGCGGGCTGTGTCGTGCTTGGGTGTCGATCGGGACCTCACCTTGCAACGGTCAGTGTGCGCCACCGAGAGAGAGAGAGAGAGAGAGAGAGAGAGAGAAGAGAGAGAGAGTTTGAACGAGTAAGAAAACGCAGTGCCGAATGGCCCTAGCTGAAATCGCAGACGGTACGGCAGTCGTTCCATCCTCGACCAAGTACAGCAGCTGTACGAACCCAGTCTGACCCAGCATGCCTGACCCATCGGAATCCGCGCGCAGACCCACGCACGTGATTCGAAGCCACCATAGGGCTCACCTGGATTCGTGCCAAAACCTCCTCGGGCGGGGCGCCGCTGGGGTTTCTCGCCGCTGGTAGGCGGCATTGCGGACTCGCTTGCTTGGGAAGTCAGAACGACAACGAACATTCACGCATTCACTCAAAACACCTTCAATCCTCCAAGCAAGTACATGTAGGAGCAGGCATCCCGTATGCTTTCAGTGTGACCCCATGCGCTTTACAACCTTTGCCTCGCGCGTTGACAGGTCACGTCCAGCGCCGGCACCAGCAGGTCTTGGCAGGTACTTGACGCCCGGCGCCCGCGGCTCCCACCGCTGGTACTCGTCACGTCTCACGTGGATGGCGGGCTGTGTCGTGCTTGGGTGTCGATCGGGGACCTCACCTTGCAACGGTCAGGTGCGCCACCGAGAGAGAGAGAGAGAGAGAGAGAGAGAGAGTTTGAACGAGTAAGAAAACGCAGTGCCGAATGGCCCTAGCTGAAATCGCAGACGGTACGGCAGTCGTTCCATCCTCGACCAAGTACAGCAGCTGTACGAACCCAATCTGACCCAGCACGCCTGACCCATCGGGATCCGCGCGCAGACCCACGCACGTGATTCGAAGCCACCCATAGGGCTCACCTGGATTCGTGCCAAAACCTCCTCGGGCGGGGCGCCGCTGGGTTTCTCGCGGCTGGTAGGCGGCATTGCGGACTCGCTTGCTTGGGAAGTCAGAACGACAACGAACATTCACGCATTCACTCAAAACACCCTTTAATCTCCAAGCAAGTACATATAGGAGGCAGGCATCCCGTATGCTTTCAGTGTGACCCCATGCGCTTTACAACCTTTGCCTCGCGCGTTGACAGGTCACGTCCAGCGCCGGCACCCAGCAGGTCTTGGCAGGTACTTGACGCCCGGCGCCCGCGGCTCCCACCGCTGGTACTCGTCACGTCTCACGTGGATGGGCGGGGCTGTGTCGTGCTTGGGTGTCGATCGGAAACCTCACCTTGCAACGGTCAGGTGCGCCACCGAGAGAGAGAGAGAGAGTTTGAACGAGTAAGAAAACGCAGTGCCGAATGGCCCTAGCTGAAATCGCAGACGGTACGGCAGTCGTTCCATCCTCGACCAAGTACAGCAGCTGTACGAACCCAATCTGACCCAGCACGCCTGACCCATCGGATCCGCGCGCAGACCCACGCACGTGATTCGAAGCCACCCATAGGGCTCACCTGGATTCGTGCCAAAACCTCCTCGGGCGGGGCGCCGCTGGGGTTTCTCGCGGCTGGTAGCGGCATTGCGGACTCGCTTGCTTGGGAAGTCAGAACGACAACGAACATTCACGCATTCACTCAAAACACCCTTTAATCCTCCAAGCAAGTACATATAGGAGGCAGGCATCCCGTATGCTTTCAGTGTGACCCCATGCGCTTTACAACCTTTGCCTCGCGCGTTGACAGGTCACGTCCAGCGCCGGCAACCAGCAGGTCTTGGCAGGTACTTGACGCCCGGCGCCCGCGGCTCCCACCGCTGGTACTCGTCACGTCTCACGTGGATGGGCGGGGCTGTGTCGTGCTTGGGTGTCGATCGGGGACCTCACCTTGCAACGGTCAGGTGCGCCACCGAGAGAGAGAGAGAGAGAGAGAGAGAGTTTGAACGAGTAAGAAACGCAGTGCCGAATGGCCCTAGCTGAAATCGCAGACGGTACGGCAGTCGTTCCATCCTCGACCAAGTACAGCAGCTGTACGAACCCAATCTGACCCAGCACGCCTGACCCATCGGGATCCGCGCGCAGACCCACGCACGTGATTCGAAGCCACCCATAGGGCTCACCTGGATTCGTGACAAAACCTCCTCGGCGGGGGCGCCGCTGGGGTTTCTCGCCGCTGGTAGGCGGCATTGCGGACTCGCTTGCTTGGGAAGTCAGAACGACAACGAACATTCACGCATTCACTCAAAACACCCTTTAATCCTCCAAGCAAGTACATATAGGAGGCAGGCATCCCGTATGCTTTCAGTGTGACCCCATGCGCTTTACAACCTTTGCCTCGCGCGTTGACAGGTCACGTCCAGCGCCGGCACCCAGCAGGTCTTGGCAGGTACTTGACGCCCGGCGCCCGCGGCTCCCACCGCTGGTACTCGTCACGTCTCACGTGGATGGGCGGGGCTGTGTCGTGCTTGGGTGTCGATCGGGACCTCACCTTGCAACGGTCAGGTGCGCCACCGAGAGAGAGAGAGAGAGAGAGAGAGAGAGAGAGAGAGTTTGAACGAGTAAGAAAACGCAGTGCCGAATGGCCCTAGCTGAAATCGCAGACGGTACGGCAGTCGTTCCATCCTCGACCAAGTACAGCAGCTGTACGAACCCAGTCTGACCCAGCATGCCTGACCCATCGGAATCCGCGCGCAGACCCACGCACGTGATTCGAAGCCACCCATAGGGCTCACCTGGATTCGTGCCAAAACCTCCTCGGGCGGGGCGCCGCTGGGGTTTCTCGCCGCTGGTAGGCGGCATTGCGGACTCGCTTGCTTGGGAAGTCAGAACGACAACGAACATTCACGCATTCACTCAAAACACCCTTCAATCCTCCAAGCAAGTACATGTAGGAGGCAGGCATCCCGTATGCTTTCAGTGTGACCCCATGCGCTTTACAACCTTTGCCTCGCGCGTTGACAGGTCACGTCCAGCGCCGGCACCCAGCAGGTCTTGGCAGGTACTTGACGCCCGGCGCCCGCGGCTCCCACCGCTGGTACTCGTCACGTCTCACGTGGATGGGCGGGGCTGTGTCGTGCTTGGGTGTCGATCGGGGACCTCACCTTGCAACGGTCAGGTGCGCCACCGAGAGAGAGAGAGAGAGAGAGAGAGAGTTTGAACGAGTAAGAAAACGCAGTGCCGAATGGCCCTAGCTGAAATCGCAGACGGTACGGCAGTCGTTCCATCCTCGACCAAGTACAGCAGCTGTACGAACCCAATCTGACCCAGCACGCCTGACCCATCGGGATCCGCGCGCAGACCCACGCACGTGATTCGAAGCCACCCATAGGGCTCACCTGGATTCGTGCCAAAACCTCCTCGGGCGGGGCGCCGCTGGGGTTTCTCGCGGCTGGTAGGCGGCATTGCGGACTCGCTTGCTTGGGAAGTCAGAACGACAACGAACATTCACGCATTCACTCAAAACACCCTTTAATCCTCCAAGCAAGTACATATAGGAGGCAGGCATCCCGTATGCTTTCAGTGTGACCCCATGCGCTTTACAACCTTTGCCTCGCGCGTTGACAGGTCACGTCCAGCGCCGGCACCCAGCAGGTCTTGGCAGGTACTTGACGCCCGGCGCCGCGGCTCCCACCGCTGGTACTCGTCACGTCTCACGTGGATGGGCGGGGCTGTGTCGTGCTTGGGTGTCGATCGGGGACCTCACCTTGCAACGGTCAGGTGCGCCACCGAGAGAGAGAGAGAGTTTGAACGAGTAAGAAAACGCAGTGCCGAATGGCCCTAGCTGAAATCGCAGACGTACGGCAGTCGTTCCATCCTCGACCAAGTACAGCAGCTGTACGAACCCAATCTGACCCAGCACGCCTGACCCATCGGGATCCGCGCGCAGACCCACGCACGTGATTCGAAGCCACCCATAGGGCTCACCTGGATTCGTGCCAAAACCTCCTCGGGCGGGGCGCCGCTGGGGTTTCTCGCGGCTGGTAGGCGGCATTGCGGACTCGCTTGCTTGGGAAGTCAGAACGACAACGAACATTCACGCATTCACTCAAAACACCTTTCAATCCTCCAAGCAAGTACATGTAGGAGGCAGGCATCCCGTATGCTTTCAGTGTGACCCCATGCGCTTTACAACCTTTGCCTCGCGCGTTGACAGGTCACGTCCAGCGCCGGCACCCAGCAGGTCTTGGCAGGTACTTGACGCCCGGCGCCCGCGGCTCCCACCGCTGGTACTCGTCACGTCTCACGTGGATGGGCGGGGCTGTGTCGTGCTTGGGTGTCGATCGGAAACCTCACCTTGCAACGGTCAGGTGCGCCACCGAGAGAGAGAGAGAGAGTTTGAACGAGTAAGAAAACGCAGTGCCGAATGGCCCTAGCTGAAATCGCAGACGGTACGGCAGTCGTTCCATCCTCGACCAAGTACAGCAGCTGTACGAACCCAATCTGACCCAGCACGCCTGACCCATCGGGATCCGCGCGCAGACCCACGCACGTGATTCGAAGCCACCCATAGGGCTCACCTGGATTCGTGCCAAAACCTCCTCGGGCGGGGCGCCGCTGGGGTTTCTCGCGGCTGGTAGGCGGCATTGCGGACTCGCTTGCTTGGGAAGTCAGAACGACAACGAACATTCACGCATTCACTCAAAACACCCTTTAATCCTCCAAGCAAGTACATATAGGAGGCAGGCATCCCGTATGCTTTCAGTGTGACCCCATGCGCTTTACAACCTTTGCCTCGCGCGTTGACAGGTCACGTCCAGCGCCGGCACCCAGCAGGTCTTGGCAGGTACTTGACGCCCGGCGCCCGCGGCTCCCACCGCTGGTACTCGTCACGTCTCACGTGGATGGGCGGGGCTGTGTCGTGCTTGGGTGTCGATCGGGGACCTCACCTTGCAACGGTCAGGTGCGCCACCGAGAGAGAGAGAGAGAGAGAGAGAGAGAGTTTGAACGAGTAAGAAAACGCAGTGCCGAATGGCCCTAGCTGAAATCGCAGACGGTACGGCAGTCGTTCCATCCTCGACCAAGTACAGCAGCTGTACGAACCCAATCTGACCCAGCACGCCTGACCCATCGGGATCCGCGCGCAGACCCACGCACGTGATTCGAAGCCACCCATAGGGCTCACCTGGATTCGTGACAAAACCTCCTCGGGCGGGGCGCCGCTGGGGTTTCTCGCCGCTGGTAGGCGGCATTGCGGACTCGCTTGCTTGGGAAGTCAGAACGACAACGAACATTCACGCATTCACTCAAAACACCCTTTAATCCTCCAAGCAAGTACATATAGGAGGCAGGCATCCCGTATGCTTTCAGTGTGACCCCATGCGCTTTACAACCTTTGCCTCGCGCGTTGACAGGTCACGTCCAGCGCCGGCACCCAGCAGGTCTTGGCAGGTACTTGACGCCCGGCGCCCGCGGCTCCCACCGCTGGTACTCGTCACGTCTCACGTGGATGGGCGGGGCTGTGTCGTGCTTGGGTGTCGATCGGGGACCTCACCTTGCAACGGTCAGGTGCGCCACCGAGAGAGAGAGAGAGAGAGAGTTTGAACGAGTAAGAAAACGCAGTGCCGAATGGCCCTAGCTGAAATCGCAGACGATACGGCAGTCGTTCCATCCTCGACCAAGTACAGCAGCTGTACGAACCCAGTCTGACCCAGCATGCCTGACCCATCGGAATCCGCGCGCAGACCCACGCACGTGATTCGAAGCCACCCATAGGGCTCACCTGGATTCGTGCCAAAACCTCCTCGGGCGGGGCGCCGCTGGGGTTTCTCGCCGCTGGTAGGCGGCATTGCGGACTCGCTTGCTTGGGAAGTCAGAACGACAACGAACATTCACGCATTCACTCAAAACACCCTTCAATCCTCCAAGCAAGTACATGTAGGAGGCAGGCATCCCGTATGCTTTCAGTGTGACCCCATGCGCTTTACAACCTTTGCCTCGCGCGTTGACAGGTCACGTCCAGCGCCGGCACCCAGCAGGTCTTGGCAGGTACTTGACGCCCGGCGCCCGCGGCTCCCACCGCTGGTACTCGTCACGTCTCACGTGGATGGGCGGGGCTGTGTCGTGCTTGGGTGTCGATCGGGGACCTCACCTTGCAACGGTCAGGTGCGCCACCGAGAGAGAGAGAGAGAGAGAGAGAGAGAGAGAGAGAGTTTGAACGAGTAAGAAAACGCAGTGCCGAATGGCCCTAGCTGAAATCGCAGACGGTACGGCAGTCGTTCCATCCTCGACCAAGTACAGCAGCTGTACGAACCCAATCTGACCCAGCACGCCTGACCCATCGGGATCCGCGCGCAGACCCACGCACGTGATTCGAAGCCACCCATAGGGCTCACCTGGATTCGTGCCAAAACCTCCTCGGGCGGGGCGCCGCTGGGGTTTCTCGCCGCTGGTAGGCGGCATTGCGGACTCGCTTGCTTGGGAAGTCAGAACGACAACGAACATTCACGCATTCACTCAAAACACCCTTTAATCCTCCAAGCAAGTACATATAGGAGGCAGGCATCCCGTATGCTTTCAGTGTGACCCCATGCGCTTTACAACCTTTGCCTCGCGCGTTGACAGGTCACGTCCAGCGCCGGCACCCAGCAGGTCTTGGCAGGTACTTGACGCCCGGCGCCCGCGGCTCCCACCGCTGGTACTCGTCACGTCTCACGTGGATGGGCGGGGCTGTGTCGTGCTTGGGTGTCGATCGGGGACCTCACCTTGCAACGGTCAGGTGCGCCACCGAGAGAGAGAGAGAGAGAGAGTTTGAACGAGTAAGAAAACGCAGTGCCGAATGGCCCTAGCTGAAATCGCAGACGGTACGGCAGTCGTTCCATCCTCGACCAAGTACAGCAGCTGTACGAACCCAGTCTGACCCAGCATGCCTGACCCATCGGAATCCGCGCGCAGACCCACGCACGTGATTCGAAGCCACCCATAGGGCTCACCTGGATTCGTGCCAAAACCTCCTCGGGCGGGGCGCCGCTGGGGTTTCTCGCGGCTGGTAGGCGGCATTGCGGACTCGCTTGCGTGGGAAGTCAGAACGACAACGAACATTCACGCATTCACTCAAAACACCCTTTAATCCTCCAAGCAAGTACATATAGGAGGCAGGCATCCCGTATGCTTTCAGTGTGACCCCATGCGCTTTACAACCTTTGCCTCGCGCGTTGACAGGTCACGTCCAGCGCCGGCACCCAGCAGGTCTTGGCAGGTACTTGACGCCCGGCGCCCGCGGCTCCCACCGCTGGTACTCGTCACGTCTCACGTGGATGGGCGGGGCTGTGTCGTGCTTGGGTGTCGATCGGGGACCTCACCTTGCAACGGTCAGGTGCGCCACCGAGAGAGAGAGAGAGAGAGAGAGAGAGAGAGAGAGAGAGAGAGAGAGAGAGAGTTTGAACGAGTAAGAAAACGCAGTGCCGAATGGCCCTAGCTGAAATCGCAGACGGTACGGCAGTCGTTCCATCCTCGACCAAGTACAGCAGCTGTACGAACCCAATCTGACCCAGCACGCCTGACCCATCGGGATCCGCGCGCAGACCCACGCACGTGATTCGAAGCCACCCATAGGGCTCACCTGGATTCGTGCCAAAACCTCCTCGGGCGGGGCGCCGCTGGGGTTTCTCGCGGCTGGTAGGCGGCATTGCGGACTCGCTTGCTTGGGAAGTCAGAACGACAACGAACATTCACGCATTCACTCAAAACACCCTTTAATCCTCCAAGCAAGTACATATAGGAGGCAGGCATCCCGTATGCTTTCAGTGTGACCCCATGCGCTTTACAACCTTTGCCTCGCGCGTTGACAGGTGACGTCCAGCGCCGGCACCCAGCAGGTCTTGGCAGGTACTTGACGCCCGGCGCCCGCGGCTCCCACCGCTGGTACTCGTCACGTCTCACGTGGATGGGCGGGGCTGTGTCGTGCTTGGGTGTCGATCGGGGACCTCACCTTGCAACGGTCAGGTGCGCCACCGAGAGAGAGAGAGAGAGTTTGAACGAGTAAGAAAACGCAGTGCCGAATGGCCCTAGCTGAAATCGCAGACGGTACGGCAGTCGTTCCATCCTCGACCAAGTACAGCAGCTGTACGAACCCAATCTGACCCAGCACGCCTGACCCATCGGGATCCGCGCGCAGACCCACGCACGTGATTCGAAGCCACCCATAGGGCTCACCTGGATTCGTGCCAAAACCTCCTCGGGCGGGGCGCCGCTGGGGTTTCTCGCGGCTGGTAGGCGGCATTGCGGACTCGCTTGCTTGGGAAGTCAGAACGACAACGAACATTCACGCATTCACTCAAAACACCCTTTAATCCTCCAAGCAAGTACATGTAGGAGGCAGGCATCCCGTATGCTTTCAGTGTGACCTCATGCGCTTTACAACCTTTGCCTCGCGCGTTGACAGGTCACGTCCAGTGCCGGCACCCAGCAGGTCTTGGCAGGTACTTGACGCCCGGCGCCCGCGGCTCCCACCGCTGGGTACTCGTCACGTGGGCAGGGCTGTGTCGTGCTCAATTGCCACATATACATCGCATTCGGAGCATTCCTGTAGTGACATTATTATCACATATTAAGCATACCATGTTGTGCTATCTTGGCTGTGAAGTCTATTTTGCCACGTTATCCTTCTCTCGTGTTATAGGTTTGATAAAGTTGACTATTGGTTTGTTCGGAGGATTTGTGACGCAAGGTTGGTCGTAGCGAGTCATGGAAGGGCTTGTTGGGCTTGCACCAAACACTGCTGATCTATGTGCACCAAACACTGCTGATCTATGTCAGTCCCTGCTAAGTTGATAATTGCTTCCTTGTCGCAGTGAAGAACCTTAGGCAAACGGTCGCAATTGGTGCAACAAGTTTATGATATGTTTATCACCTGAGGTTTAGGACTATTGATGGTTACATCGTATATCATTTGCAGCAACCTTATGCAGCTGTAAATGCAACTATAAGGAAATCCGCAGGACGGTTTTGTTGTCGACCCACTCGTACCCAACGAGCGAAAACTCGAAACCAGAATCACAACCCTACAAAGATAGCGCAACGTATTATATGCACGTGAATGATTTGAAAGATGGATACGTCTTACATGCTCACCCGAGTCCTCGCTTAGGCAGCTGATGTCACGGCAGCGTAACCACTCGTGCGCACTCAGTAGGTCAAAAATCTTTCCGTTTATGATAATCAAGGCATATTCTGGGAAGGCCGCAGCTCTGCGGACCTCGGCCGTGCGCTTCTTACGCTGTCTGCTTTCTGTTGCAATGTGTGATAGTGTTGTAAATCCTGCCCATAATTTGGTGAGCTTGCATGTTGTGGCAACTATCCATACAATCGCGGCGGTGCGAAGGGCTCGCGGAAGGTTCCGCCCAAGTTGCACCATACGTATGTTCAGACATCGTTCGGTCACCGTGAAGTCCCAAGGTCCCAGGTGTCCCACCCTCAGGCCTCAGCTCCCCCAACCTTGAGTAAGAAAAGCGCTGGCGCACCCCCTCCTCCACGGGAGCAGGTTGGAACTCCTCACACATCATGGCAGTTTCCACACCTACGTCTCAGGCCTCACACGGTTCCGTCACCCTTTGCCCGCATTGCCCCTTCGCGATCCTGCAGAGGGTATTCGAGCCCGCACCACAACACACACACACACACACATACGCGGAGGGTGCAACCTTAGCTAGTACGATTAGGTTGGGACGCGGGACCAGGCTAGTTTTACCGCACCGGGCAGGGGCACGCCTCCGAATTGCTGAGGAACGCGCCCTGGGTGCTGCAAGGACTTGAGGAGGTTGAACAGCGGACTGCGAGGCGCAGACCGCCCGGGATGGGCTTCCGCCCAATCCCTTGAGGGTCCACAGCTGTCACCGATCCTCAGGGATCGGGCGCGCGCCCTTGGTTGAGAGCGAGGGGACAGAGGCCCCTTACGCCCCTCTCCCCCGAACCCGGGGGAGAGTACTTCGGCGGTCTCCCGTATGGGGCGGGTTAGCGCCCCCGGCCAGCGTCGGCCCGGCAGATATGTAACGATTCACACACACACACACACACATACACGGTTCTGCTTATTCGCGGCTCAGCTTTTCTCCTTGCTAACACACATACATCGCCACCTTTGGGCACTGCTCTGCCCCTGGCACCCGTGAACCGGACCCCGGGACCCCGGGAGGTGATTCGGTCTTGTAAGCGCCCTCTCGGCGCCCTCTCCGGTATCACACTGCACAGCGCCCGCGTGTGGTTGCGCCGCCTGCGGCCCTTCCCCTGGCCCCGCCCGCCGTCCTATGTACCCCGCCTGATGCCCCAATGCCCCCACCTACCTGCCTAGCTACCTACCTACCCACCCCTCTCAACACACAACCTTGCGGCCCTCTCAGCCCCTCCGCGAACTCCCCGACACAGTCTGAGTGCATCACCCCAGACCCTCAGCTCGCCCACGCACGCAGCAGCGCAACCAACGCCATGAACCACGTCGCCCTTCGGCCCCACCGACGCTGCGGTACCTGGCGCTATCCCCAACGCCACAACGCCACCATGCACCCGCGCAACGGCCCACCACAAGGCCGCACTCGCCAGCCAGCATCCACGGCGTGTCTGGGCCGCCTGTCTGGGCGGTGGCCCTTACCCCTTAGCGCGCACGGTGGTCCGGGCCCCCCTGGAAACACCCCACGCAACACCGCTTCCCTCAGTTCCCTTCCCAGGATTTCCACACTAGATGCTCAACGAGACGCGGTTGGTGCAGGCGACCTCGAATCTCCCCCGCGCCGCGCTCAGTCGCAAAGCACGTGTGCGCGAGCGTCTGCCTAATGCCCTGATCTGTGAAGCGCGCCGACAGGCTTCGCCATGTCGCAGGCAACGCCGCGGGGCCGGGTGCCACCCCTGCATCCCGGTCCTGTGTGCCGGTCCTGCTGCATGGCGCGCCCTCCGTCCAGCACGTAAACCGGCGAGCGGCCTCCTCCTCCTCCTCTTCTTCCCCCCAGCTGTCGTCCCCCCAGCGGTTCCCTCCAAAACAGACAGACCTCCGCTGCGAGTCACATCACACTGCTGCATCCGTTGCCTGGATAAAGAGGCAACGGTCCCCCTTTATGCGTCCGGGAAGACATCTAAGTGCCGTGCTGCGGGGCGCTGAATGCCAGCGTAAAAGCAAAATCTGAAGGCTGGGCGGCAGTGCTTTCCTTTCCCTCTACCCCTTCCCATGCACTACCCGCCCGCCGGCACCGCCCGCCGGCTCCCCCTATGGCTCTCGCCATATGCAGACCCCCTCCCCGCACGGCACTCTTGAAATGCGCTGCGTGGCCTGCTGCGCTCCGGAACCGACGTCCCGCACGCCAACGAATGCCATGCACGATGCAACACGGGGCGGCCCCGTTGACACGTGACCACGGATGACGCCTCCTACGTCCTACCTAGCTGCTCCTCCTCCTCCTCCTCCTCCTCCTCCGATATCGTACCAGGACTGCTTACTGCCGCCCCGCTGCGCACGCGCTTCCCCTTCCCTCCCATGCCTGGGTCGGAGAAAAGCCTGTGCTGGGGAACCCGCTAGCAGTCGCCCGCTAGCAGTCTTGGGGTCCCGGTGGAGACCCGGGGACACCGCCTCCATCCTCACACCGTGCAGGGCATCCGTCTTCCACACGCCGGGACCCGCACCCGCACCTGCAGCTCGCCTCCGGAGGCCCCCTTGGCCGGCAGCTACCAACCATCCAACCAACCAACCAACCTAGGAAATGCAAAACATGCAGCGCAGTCGCCCTTTGCGGGAGCGTGTCATTGGCATTCTTCACCTTCTTGAGTACGGGAGAAATCACATCAGCAAGCATGTCCAGGCGCGCTGTCACGTGCCGCGACCAACGACTCAACGACCCAACGGCCCCAAGCACCTCCATTCACGACCAAACACCCTCCGTCCGCCCACCCGTGGATAAAACCAGACACACACACACACGCATTTCTAAACACACACACGCTCGGTCGGTCGGTCGGGTTCCTTTTCTAAACACACACACCGACGCGGCGTGTGGGTCGGGCAATGGGTATATTATATACGCATACAGGCAACTTTGGGGCGCTCCTCCGCCCGTGCATGTCACGCACTCACTGTTCTGCCTGCCTAAGCAACACACACACACACACACGCCCCTACATCGCCTGTTACGCTGGACTTCGCTCAGTTCTCTTTAACACACACACACACACACCGACCCGACCCGGCCGCCGCACCCTCCGCAGCTCCGGCTTCCGTGTCCCTCCCGGTCTCCACCACCACGTGGCGCAACCGCCGCTAGGGACATGTCCGTCCCCATACCCGCACCCATACCCAATTACCCGTCCCCCCCACCCCTTTACCCTTACCCCCCACGACGCCCTCACGCCCCGCGCAGCGCCTGCGACGCGCCCAACAGACCGCACCGGTCCGCAGCGTCGCCCTCGCCGCGGCCTCCCCCCCCGACCACCGTCTGGGCCCAGGACGTGGGCCACGGCCGCATCCCCAGCTGCGTGGCCGCCGACAGGAACAGGTGGTCAAGGCGACTGAGCGTGCG
Organism: Eudorina sp. 2006-703-Eu-15; assembly: GCA_003117195.1. Taxonomy (NCBI): domain Eukaryota; kingdom Viridiplantae; phylum Chlorophyta; class Chlorophyceae; order Chlamydomonadales; family Volvocaceae; genus Eudorina; species Eudorina sp. 2006-703-Eu-15. Next base: position 162,187 of record BDSI01000036.1, read on the forward strand.
GCCGAAGCCGTACCACCGCAGGTCGTACTGCTGCCGCTGCAGCAGCGGCGTCAGGTCGCCCACCCGGCATTCCGCCTCGAGGTCCAGGCCCGACTTCTTGGTCATCTTTTCGAGCGTCCACACGCGCACCTGCGGGCCCAATGCCGTACATGAACATGAAACCGCGGCAATCCTTCGACTGAGTTGGACGGTATGAAAAACGGTATGACGAAACAGTACAGCAGTGTCGCGGGCGAGATGCGAACAACGCGTACCGCTGGGGGCATCGTCGTACCGACCGGCGCTACATTGTTGCAGCACCGCATGTTTTTACGGTACCTGCTAGGCGCAGACCCCCATGGAGAGGACAAGAGTTCGGATCCCCGCGCCGGCCCCAGCCCACGCGGGGGCCTGACGGGTGTCCAGCCCCCAACGGGACCCCTCGCGGTAGTAGTACCATGAGCACACCTTCACATACGGACTGCGCAAACCACCAAGCCCCATCGCCCCGCAAGCCACATACAGGGCGCCCCACAGACACCGCGCCCCGAACTCCACTCCCCCAACCCCATCATCCCTCCCTCCCTCCCTCCCTGCCTCCCTCCCTCCTTCCCTCCCTGCCTCCCTCCCTCCCTCCCCGCCCACCTCCGCCAGGGTCTTGTTCCAGCCCAGCCCCTCCCGCATGAGCAGGTCCGCCGCCTCGTCACCCGCGTTGAGGTCCAGCACCAAATCGTACTGCAGCAGCAGCTGCTTGGCTACGGCCTCGTGGGTCTCCCCGATGCCGTGCAGGGGTGTGTGGAACTCACGCTCGCCCACCAGCGTCCTGCGGGACAGGGTATCGCGGGATCGGGGGGGATGGGGGTTGTACGGCGGGGTACGGCAAGGAATGGGATCCAGGGGGGATGGCCAACCGGGGAAGTACGGCAGGGTTGCATCGACGTGCTTGTTGGGTACCGTAACCGCACGTGCAGACGAAAGGCGACCGCAGGTCCTTGGGCACGCGCTCAGGACTGCAGTGGTGGGCTGCATCACGCTTCCCGGACGCCGCACGTAACCCCCCACCCCCCCATCGCCGGGCTGCCGCGCGGCCCCGCCGCCCCACACCGCACCGCGGGGCCCCCCCCCTCCCGGCTCCCTCCCGGCTCCCTCCCACCTCCCTCCCGGCTCCCTCCCCCCTCCCTCCCCCCTCCCTCCCCCTCCCTCCCCCCTCCCTCCCGGCTCCCTCCCGGCTCCCTCCCGGCCCCCACCTGATCATGTAGTTGTCCACCACCGGCGGCGAGTACTGCTCCCAGCGCTCCGCGGGCGCGTTGCAAAAGAGCTCCGCGAAGAGCTTGGTGTGGGGCGGCTTCCTGAACAGGGTGCTGCGCAGCCTCACCAGCATGTACTTGATGTTGCTGACCATGCGCTCCAGGGGCTCCCTGGGGGGAGGGAGAGAGGGAGGGCGGGAGGGCGGGAGGGAGGGGGGAGGGACGGGGTCGAGGGAGGGAGGGACGGGGAGAGAGGGGGAGGGAGGGAGGGACGGGGAGGAGGTAGGGAGGGTTTGCTGCCTCCATTGACAGAAGGGAGAGGGGTGATATAGTGAACGGGTAAGTGGTCGGGGGTTGACCGCCACAAGAAAGAGGGTGGGCGGGTGGGTGCCTGTAGGTGCGGATGGTCGCCCGTGGGTGTACGCCAGTGGGTGTATCGGTTACGTCGAAGGGCTCCGTGCCCAGGATGGGCAGAGGTTCACCAGGTCAGGTCAGGCCAGGCCAGGTCAGGTCAGGCCAGGGGGAGGGGCGAATCGCCGAGCGGTTGCTGACCTAACCGAACTGTAGGTAAGCGCACACACCGCTTAGGGCCCCGATCCGTGCCCGAATCCCAGCCCCCCTGCCCACCGAGCGTCCGTACGTCGTACACACACGTACACATACACACACGCATGGGCCGGAGCCGCACCTGATGCTGATCACGTTGACAAACTGCGGGCAGATGCGGGTGTCGTACATGTCGTTGAGGCCGCCGTGCAGGGTGTACTCATTGGACACGTACTGGAAGCCGCTGGCCAGGGCGTGGCGCAGGCGGTCCTCGCAGGAGCGGATGCGAGTCTGCCGCTGCGTCACGTCGAACCGCGAACACACCCTGTACGGCGCCGTACCGTACGGCAAAGGGGGAGAGGGGGGCGGCGGACACGTCACAAGGACATCCGAGTCTGCTGGGACCCTGCCCCAACACAGCGAGTGACGTAGCGCGCTACAGACGATCTTCCCCGAGGACGATCTTCCCCGAAGGGGGCTGCAGGCGCTCGATGGCTCGACGTCCTGGCGCGGCTCAACACACACACACACACACACGGGCGGGTTGCATTTCTAAGCACACACACACACACGCCCCGGCGGTGCGACACTCACTGCATCAAGCTCGTCCGCCGTACGTTGATGCCGTGCTCCCGCAGCAGCGAGCCGTTGATCCACCGGCAGTCGTCGTCGAAGTCGCGGAACCGCGCCGCGTTGGCGCGGGGCCGGTGACAGCCGCTGGCCACTGCGCGGCCGCGCGGCAAGCGCCCAAAGACCCGGGGGGGGGGAGAGGAGGGCGGTAAATTGAACACTGCAACAGACACACCCAGGAGGTGGTGGTGGGAGGATGAGGGGTTGGGGGCGGCGACACCACAGCCCTTCCATTGTTTTACGGGTCGGGCAGTCGGTACATTATGTGCGCATGTGTACGGGCAACTGTTGGGCACTGCTATGCCAATCGCACACCTGCCCTGCCCTGCCCTGCCCTGCCTGCCCTGCCTGCCCTGCCTGCCTGCCCTGCCTGCGAACACACGCTTGACACCAAGTCACCAACCCTTCACGGCTTCACTGCCGGCTGTGCACGCCAAAAGTCCCCGTCGACGGCGCCATCCTCTTCAGAGGTCGCCGCTACAGTTCAAGCCAGCTCACACAAACCCGCTCAAGATCCCGCCGCGCCGCAAGTCGCCTCACCCCACCCCACCCCACCTCACCCCACCCCACCCCACCGCACCCCACCGCGGCGCACCGCACCCCACCTCGCCACGTAAGTATGCGATTTTTCTGGGTGTGCCTGGGCTTGTCTTTTGGGTTTATTTCTCTTTTCAATTTAACCCCACCCCACCGCGCACGGGCCACACCACGCCCGCGCCCAACTCAGCTGCACAGCTGAGCAGAACCCGTCTGCAAGCCAAACGTACGGCACCGTCCGTACCCGCAGCCGCTGTCCAGCTGGTCCCTCCCGCTTTGGAGATGTGGAAATACTCCATGAGCGCCCGCTGGGCCACTGACTCGACGTGGATGTCGTACAACTGCACGGCATGAGACGCCGTACAGGGCGGCCCGGTCAGGGGTCCAACCACACAGGACGTCGTGTTGTTCCCCTGGATCCCGGGTTACCCCTCCCCCCCTCCCCTCCCCCCCGGGACACGGCGGCGTCCACCTGATCCATTGTCGAATCCACATCCGTGATGCGTGGGCTGCCAGCCAATGCCGAGTGACCAAGCAACTCCCTCCCTCTTCCCCAGGTACCCGCTTGCCAGTGCCAAGGACGGAACGAAGGACGGAGGCAAAGAAAGGGGAGGCGAGCCCGGTGACGAAGCGGCACCCGCCCGATCCCCCAATCCACCCCCACCCCCACCCCCCCACACACACATCCCATCCGTGGGTCAGCGCCACCCCGCAGCACTCACTCACGCACTCACCAGCGTCACCACCCGCGCCAGGTCCGCCTCAGCCACCGGCGACACCTCCTGCCCCGCCCCCACCCCCTGCCGCATGGCCGTCATCCAGCCCAGCAGCAGCTGCGCCAGCACCACCCGCCGCACCAGCGGAAGGCCGCCGTACTCTAGCCCCGGGAACGTGTCCAGGAAACCGGAGGCGGGGCCGGCGGGACTGCACACGTCGTCGCGGCCGTCTCCTGCCTCGCCCTCCTCTCCATCCTCCGAGCCCGCCCTCTCCCCAACCGACACCCCAAGCTGCCGCTGCCGCCGTGTGTCCGCGTCGCCGTAATCGCCGGCCCCCTCGGTACTCCGGTCGGCGCCGCCCGTGGTGGCCCACGCCGGTGTTGCCGCCGTGCCACTGCCGCCGGCAGCCACGGCGGCGGCGGGGACCGGTGTCCCCTGGTGCCCTACTGGTGCCGCGGTCTTCGCCGCCGCGGCCGCTGCGGCGAGCGCCGACTCGCTCCTGGTCCAAATGTCGTAGCTTGCATCCGCCGCCTGCTGCGCGCGCTGCCGCTGCGCCCGCTGCAGCCGCTGGTGGGTCTCCAGGAAGGCCGAGGTGGCGGCCACCCAGGACGTCATGGCCTCGCGGGTGGTGGGGCCGTGGGGGTAGGTGCGAAGCAGGGAGCTCAGGAAGGAGGCGGTGCGGCCGCGGAGGAGCTCGGGTGCGGCGGCCGCGCAGTGGGAGTCTGCTGCCCCCGGGGACCCCGGGGCGCCGGGCGCGGCCCCCTGGTTTGCGGCGGGGGTGGGGGTAGGGCCTTGGCTAGGGCTGGACAGGAGGCAAGCTCGGGCGGACTGGAGCAGCTTGTCGGACACCTCCAGCACCTGCACGAGGTGCGAGCCCAGCTCGTGCTCGTCCGTGAGGCGGGCGACCGGGCTGCCTTCGACGCCGTGGTTGCTGACTGAGATGTTCCACTCCGTTTTTATCTGCATGAGGATGGCCTCCAAGGTCCGCGCGCGCGGCACGCGGTCGGCGGCCGACGCAGTGCGCGCGAGCTCGATGCGCGTGACACGGTCCGGACCCTGGTGCGCCACCATGCGCCTTCCACGTCTGGCGATAGAAGAAGTACGTCGATGGTGGGCAGCATGGCAGTGTTGTGTAACTAGCACGACGAGCAGGAGCAGACGACATAGAGTGGTGGTCATCCGCCGTAGCAACCTTTCTACCCTTAACAACAAATGTGGGTTCCTTGCGCAGGCCTAGTCGGCTGTGTTGGTTGGAATGTTTCAGTCACACAACAAGAAACTATATTATGACAACACCTCAGAATCCGAACTCCAGTGCAGTGTGACTGTCGAATTAAGTTCACGAGTGTAAGCATCTGTCTAAGCGCCTAACTTTCAACCTTGAATAAACTGAAACATGCAGTTTGTAGGGCACGTCTGCAAATTGTCACAGTGTCAGACTGCACTGATTGCTCAGTCGTACGCCCGTGCGAAGACGAATTCCCCACATTTCATGAAGTTTCATCGTAACTAGAATTGAACGGGCAAGCAATATGCTTAGCGCATCATCCACTGAGCGACGTAAGGCAGCTCATTTAACGCTGTCACGGCGACATGACGATTGAGAACCTGCTCAGAACTACGCAGGTGTTCCATTCGGCTACGATAAACACGCGCCACAGGTTGGCAAGTCGCTCATCATCAATTGTTGCGCATGCAATATCTATTGCGAGCGGGTGGTTTGCGTGCATCCACACTCTTCAGTTATACGGAAAAAAAGCCAGTTCTCGAAAAAATTTGTCAATCAGTATCGGTTGCGTATAATCAAAAATATTGCGGTAATGCAAATTTCTGCTTCTCGCGGAAGACCGCAACAGCACTAGGAACGTACTCTGCGGCGATGTTGATCTATTATGAAAGGCAATGCTTTTAAGATGTCGTTGAAGTTGACTGATATGTTTTCGCAGACTTATTAAGGTGAGCCCTGCACCCACCGCAAGCCCACACCGTTGACATTTTTGGCACAGCGCTAAACACTGTTGTATGCGAGACAACGATTGCAAATCGACCGCGACCAGTCAGTTCTGAGCACTGCCACAGAATATTTCACACGGCTGTGCGCGAGCTGGCCGCTTGGTTGAAATGGAACACGGGGCGGGCAACGGCGTCAGCTTGTAAAACACCGCGCCGGGCTAAGGTTGAACCTTAAGCAGCCTCATTGTTCTTGTGGCTCCCAGTCGACATTAAAACGGCATTCGAGCGCCCCTAATGGGATGCGTCCAGCCAGTGCAGTTAACTTTACAGTAGCCTCTCTACCTTTCGTTGCAGCTTCCTTGTCGGCCTTTCAAACAACTCATTAAGGAAGTCGATATCTTGAAAAGTTGAAATCTATATTTACACCAACATCCCGGGCATGATCTAATACCGTTACCTAACCGTTGGACGACTGGTATGTCCAGTCGAGCTGTCGACCCTGCGCGCCTGGAAGCTGCGCTTGGAGCTCGTTATAAAATTTTGTGGTGGCAACACTGCAGCTGGTCGTGGCTTCGACGTCACGCATCTGAACGATGTTAGGACACGAAAGCGTCCTCCTTGACATGAATGTGCACAAAGACAAACTTAGCTATATTTGTTATCATCGGTACGGGTTGACAGCGAGCTAGTACAGGCTTGCAGTCAGCCGCAAACTATGTGGTCCGCGCAACACGGGGCCTCTTTCAGCATGCAGCCTGCCTGTGCACAAAATGGCCACCCACGTTTATCCTTTAGTTGCAGGCCCCGGTCTTCCAAAACACTGGCTGCAACCGTCGAATCACCTGCCCAGCCCATGCTTGTCGCGGTGCATGCGTCTCACAAGCCCGTGACCACCTCTCAAGGCCAACAAAGCAGCGCAGACGCATCAGGTGCAGGCGATCCGTCAGGACTGGTGGCCCCAGGAGCGTCCCCCGCCAGTCGCCGACAGGGTCCGGCACGGCGCACAGCTGATGGAGCCGAGGCCAGGCCGCCTCGCCGCCAGCGCCGCAGCCCACCTGACGTCGACGGAGCAGCTGAGCAGGCCACCTCGCGACAGCCACCTCGCAGCCGCCGCTCACCTCGCCAGCAACCCGCCGCCCCTGAGGACGCGCCAAGCTGCCCCGCGGCAGGGCCCAGTGCCCCTCGCGCGCCGACGGCTCCAGGAATGGACCCACCTGGCTCCGTGCACCTGATGACGGGTTCCACTTCCGGATCAGTCACCCCTGGAGCCTCTGGAGCACAGGGTCGCAGCGCTCGCAGTGGAGAGCGCAGCGGGCGGGAGGCGGGGGTGCGCGGGCTCGGGCGCGGTCGGGGGGGCGGTGAACGCAGCAGCTACGGGTCCACCGCCGCTGATGTTGACACTGACGCTGAGCCCCGCAAGGCAAGTGGAGCAACACGCACCGGGGCCCTCGCCTCGCAGCAGCAGCAGCAGCAGCAGCTAGACGCCGCCGCCGACCGCCCGTCACTGTCTTTGGAGGCGGCACTCGAGCAGCTGGAGCCACGCTGGCAGCCGCTGCCGCCGCCGCCACTGCACACGCTGTCGTCGCCGCAGCAGCCTTTCTCTTCCGCAGCTACATCCGCGCTGTCGCCGCCGCCGCCGATGGGCATCCCGCCTGGGCCCCCCGCCAGCAGCGTCATGTCGGGGTGGGGCCTGGCGGGAGGACAGCCCCACATGAACTCGGTGTACAGGTACGGACGGGGCCAGCGGCGGTCGGGGCTCCTCGGGGGGCCTTATCCCCCTCGGGGGTTTGCGCATCCACCGGCAGCCCGTACCGCTCCGTCCTGCTCTCTGCTCTCTGCGGCAAATGGCCCAGCAATCAACGTGTGAACTGATGTGCAAGTCCCGCCTTGGCAGCTCACCTGATGCATGACAACGGATACCGCACCGCCCTCTCCATGGCGTACGCGCCCTTGTACCTCCGGCTCCGGGGGCCCAATGTGACGACCACCCCGTACCACCCCGTACCACCCCGTACTACCCCGTACCACCACGTACCACCACGTACCACCACGTACCATCACGTACCACCACGTACCACCACGTACCACCACGTACCACCACGTACCACCACGTACCGCCCTGAAACCCGCCCCCAAAGCCCCTCCAGTCCGCAACCCGCGGTCCTGTGGCCCACCCTGACAGTCTCCTGTGGCTCCTTTTCTTTCCCTCTTGTATGCCATGTTGGTTTGCGTTGGAATCAAATGCATCCGCTCCGGGGCCGTGGTCCCCCCCAGGCTGATTCGCAAGAAGGAGCTGCAGCACCACCGCCCCGGCTGGCGCCAGGGCTTTGAGGGGCCGGGAACGGAGGATGTGGAGGAGGGCGGCGAAGAGGATGCGTCTAGCGGGGCCGGGGCAGGACGAGGACGCGGCAGCGTCAGCAGCAGCGGCAGCCCGCGGAGCAGGCCACCAGCCGGTGTGCGCGGAACCCCTCCTGGAGCCCCTCCTGGAGCCCCTCCTGGAGCCGCTCGCGGCCCCAGGCACCTGGATACGTCACCGCGCCTGGGCGACCTGCAGCCCCGCTGGCACCAGCAGCACCACCCGCACCAGCGACATAAGCCCCGGCTGCCGCAGGAAGCTGTCCTGGAGGGCCCAGCCGCTGCGCCCTCACACCAACACCACCAGCAACAGCCACGGTCTGAGACGCGGCCGCGGCAGGGGGCACCCTCCCTGCAGTCGGAGCTGGAGGGCAGGTCGGCGCGGCGGCCTGGATCTGCCCCAGGGGCCTCTCTGCCGTCGCCGCCGCCGCCGCCGTCAGCGCCCTACCTCGCCCCCGCCCCCTTCTCCTCGGGCCACCCTGCAGTCGACCGGGTGGTTCGTATCCGCCAGATCCAGATGCGGAGGCGGGAGCAGGAGCAGCAGCGGCGGCAGTGGCAGCAGCTGCAGCAGCAGCAGCAGCAGCAGCAGCAGCAGCAGCAGCAGCAGCGGGGGCCCGTGGAGGGCCGCGGCGGTCATGGCGGCGGTGCGGACGAGGACCGCGAGCAACACCGCGATCGCAAACACAGCCGCGATGGCACGTTCTCACGGGGGGGTGGTTGGGGCGGTTGGGGGCCGCAGCTGCAAGCTGCCCGTAGAGGAGCCGTCGGGGGCGCAGCACCGACGGCGGCGGCGGGGGCAGTGGGTGCGGGGGAGGGCGCCTGGGCGGCGGATCGGGTTCCGACAGCGCTGCTCGGGGGCCGGGGCGGCCATGTCACGCAGTCGGTGGGGCCGCTCGGCGGTCAGAGCGCGACGGGCGGCGGAGGCGGTGGCGGAGGCGGAGGCGGACGGAAGGGTGGTAGCGGCGGAGGGGGCCTGATAGAGGTGACGCTGGCGGGGCCGTCGCAGCAGGACGCGGGCGGAGGAGCAAGGGGCGGCGGCCGTGAGGCGGGCGACAGCGACAGCGGCGGCGGTGTCAGCGGGCTGCTGAGGGAGTCGCTCATCTCTGACCTGTCGCTGCTGAACCCCGTGTACCGGTCAGTAACGGTCAGTAACGACCCGCAACGATGGGGCGCGATCCACCGCTGGGTCCGACCGTTTCCTGAAAGCGTCTCACATTGTCTGAGATGCCTAAACGTTTGACCCTCGCTTGGCAACATACGATACCATACGCCCTTTACTACTCCCACAACTCCCACAATCACCCAACCCTGCGCCGCCCACTCTGCCCGGCGGCCCCGGCCCTCCGACCCAAACCCCAACCCAACCCACATCATTTATCACTTCACTCACGTCTCCCCCCAGGATGATCCGCAAGCACGAGCTGCTGCAGCGGCGGCCCCACCCGGGCCCGGTCAGGGGTCCCGCCGCCTCGCCGTCATTCGCGGCCGCGGCCGCCGCCTCGCCGACGGCTTCCACCGACCCATGGGCCGCAGACGACTTCGCGGACGTCATGCTGGGAGGCCTTATGCTGCCGCCGCCGCTGCCGTCCCCCGGCGGCCCCCCGCCGGCCTTAGACGCCACTGCCGGGTGGGACCCTCAGCTCCAGCTGCTAGGCGACCACGAAGCGGACATGGCCACGGCCGCCCCGGATTCGCCAAAACGCACCCGGTCGGGGTCGAACCGAGCCGGTCCCGTCTGGGGCCAGGCCCTCGCTCCCGACCCTTCGCGCGCGGAAGGGCGAGCAGGCGTGGGCGTTGAGGAGCTCGTCGCATGCGGTGATGGGTACGACGTCATGCACGGCGAGGAGCAGCGGCCCGGGGGACACGGGGAGGCGACGGGTGCGTGCAACCGTGTGTGGCTTTGGGTCGGGTGGGTGGGTGGGGGGCGTTTGAGGGTCAGGAGCAGGTCGCTTGAATCAAGCTGCTTGATGGACCCCTTGGGCGGTGACCGTCCCCCGGGGTGCGCAGATGATTCCACACCGCCGTCCATCCATTCATCGTGACTTCGTGAGCTGCACCGTGGCAGGATCCGCAGCTGCCCGGCTGTGGGGCGCTGCATCCAGCCGGCCGCGTGGGGATGGCAGTACGGCCCCCCGTGCGTGCGTGCGCCTGCGAAGAAGAGCACCGGCTGGGTTCCCACGAAGAAGAGCACTGGTTGTTTGCCCGCGTGCATGAAGTGGAGAACTGGGCTGCGGTGAGAACAAGAGGCCAGCGCGGCGGTCGATGTGCGAGTGGGCAGCGCCGCCCTGGGTTCCCCTTCCCCGTCCTCTGCCATATAGCATATGAGTGCATCTACCACGTCGACCAATGTCCTGTACGGTACCTTTCCCGCCCCGCCCCGCCCCGCCCTCTGGGTGGCCCCCTCAGGAGGTCGCTCCAATCCGGTGCTGCGGCTGATCCGTAAGAAGGAGCTGCAGCGCCGCCTGCGGCTGCGGGGCCGCCTGGCGCCAGAGGACCTCCCGGCCGGGGCGACGAAGCCGGGGGCTGCGGGCGCCCTGCAGCCCGCGCCGCATACTTCTCCTCCGCCTCCTCGGCCTCGGGCGGGAGGCGAAGGCCCGGGCGGCGAGGCGCCGGCGGCTGCTCGTGCCGCTGCGGACCCGGCGGCGGCGGAGTGGGAGATCGGGCCCCTGGACGCTGTGGGCGGGAGGGCGGTGATGAACCCCGTGTATAGGTGGGGCTACGGCTGGGTAGGGGTGGAGCGGCGGGTAGGGGTGGAGCGGCGGGTAGGGGTGGAGCGGCGGGTAGGGGTGGAGCGGCGGGTAGGGGTGGAGCGGCGGGTAGGGGTGGAGCGGCGGGTAGGGGTGGAGCGGCGGGTAGGGGTGGAGCGGCGGGTAGGGGTGGAGCGGCTGGGTTCATGGGATTGTGTAAGGTGGGATTAAGGCGCCCGGCGCCCGAGGTGAACTCACACATCCGGTGCTCATCCATGGTGAGGGAGTCGACCCGCGGGTCTCAGACCGCCATGCCCGTACTCGGCGCCGCCATCCGCAACAACCATCACCCTTGGCTGACCGCTGACACCGCTGTCACCGCCCTGCCCTGCCCCTTCCTCCCCGCCGCTGACACCGCCATGACACCAATATGCCGGCAATCAGGCTCATCCGTAAGAAGCAGCTGCAGAGCAGACGGGCGTCACGGGAAGCGGCGGCGGCGGCAGCGGCGGCGGCGGCGGTTGCGACGGGGCCCGACAATCTCGCCGCCGCCGCCGCTGCTGCTGCAGGCGCGGCGCCCCTGACTGGCGCCCCCGGCGCCGCCGACGGCGCCTGGGCCGCGCTTTTCCGCGCGCCGTTCTTCAATCTGGATGTGGGTCCCTTCTCCCCCGCACTGGCAGCCCCCGCACTGGCGGAGGCCCTAGACCCAGCGACCGGACCTGCCTCCAGAAACCTCAAAGCCGCAACCCCGGCCGGGGCCCAGGAGCCGCTGGTGGTCGTCCGAGCCCCACCCGACGATGGGCCGCAGACCCGGGCGTCCGGGCTACCGGCGCCGGGCGTTGCGCCGCCGCCGCCGCCGCCGCGTGTCAGTGACGAGCTACTCGCGTCGATGGTGGGTGAGCGCCCGCACATGAACCAGGTGTATCGCCTCATCCGGAAGAAAGAGCTACAGCTGCGGCAGAGGGGGCTACTGCCGCGACAGGGGCCGCCGCCGCCGCAGCCGGCGGCAGCGGCGGCGGCGGCGGCGGCGCTGCCTGACGCGGGACCCCAAGTTGGCGCGGGGCCTTCCGCCGCCGAAAGCAGCCGGGTTATGGATTTGCCTGGGATTTCGGCGGTGCCACCTCTGCTGCCCTTGCGGTACGGCAGCGGCGGCGGGCAGGGCGGCGGCGCCGCCGCCGCCCTGCCGGCCGCCGCGCAGCCCGCCGGGCCGCCGGCGATGCTCCACCCCTTCGACCCCGTGGACGAGCCGGGCACAGGGAGTGCCTCCGCTCTGACTGTGTACGGCAGTCGGCTATTGCTCTTCGACACGTACGACACATACGACGAGGATTACGAGCAGGCGGGGGACGACGAGGGTGCGTACTGGTCCTTCTCCTCCTCCTGGTGGGACGAGGGGGGCGAGGAGGAGCCCGTCGGCGGCGGGGTAGACCTTGCCCAGCCGTCTGACGCGGGACCGGCGGCGTTGCCGCCGCCGTCACTGGCGTCGGCGGCATCGGCTGCGGCCAGAGAGGCCTTATCGGCGCCGGTGCCGGCGGCCACGGAGGCAGCAGCTGCTGCTGCGCTCCCCGCGGCGTCTCCTCCAGGGGCCAGACGGGTGGACGGGGGCGGAGGTGACGCCGCACTGAAGGACCCGGCCTCTGCTTCGGCTCAGCGCAGACGGCGCGGCCGACCCAGGTTGACGTCAGCCGGTGGCGCGGCCTCCGTGGGCCTGCGAGGTCCGGGCGCTGGGGGTGAGCCGAGGGGGTTGGGGGGCCGGATGTCTGCGCAGGGGCTGGAGGCGAGTGGCGTGGCGGCCGGGAGCGAGGAGGAGCGGCAGCAGCAGCAGGAGGCGGAGCGAGGCGGAGGAGGCGCGGAGGGGGCGGATCGCCACCCGGCACGGCGGCGGCGCATCCAGGAGCTCAAGGTGTGGTGTTGAGCGCGGCACCCGCCCGACCCAAACCAGTTAGATACCAACACACGTACCGTGATAAGCTGCAGACGATGTTGCACCAACAAAACAGCAACGGAACAAGGGAGCTCAAGGTGTGTTTGTTTTCTGCTTGCGTGCGGTATCGGGTCGGGAGGCAGGCGGGCGTTTTCCGTACCGCCCCGACAGTCCACGCCCCGCTGGGTCCACATCCCGGTTCACTGCGCGGGTCTCTGCACACACACCCCGCCCACCCCTTCTTCTACTTGCTCTGGCAGCAGCGCGGTTTGAATGAGTCCACCAATGTCCTATGCCCACCCCTTCCCCAGGCCAGCCTGCGCGCCAAGCTGCTGCTGCTCCTGGCACCCCGTTGCGCCCAGTCAGAGCATGGTGCTGCCGCTCCGCCGGTGGACGCGGACCCCGGGCCGGAGGGGCTAGGCCCGGGGGCGGAGGAGCTGGCGGCTGGCGGGCCTCCGCGGGGCTCTACGGCCGTCAGAGCGGGCGGGGAGGGGCAGGGGGCAGGGGGTCGCCCGGGCGCTGGAGCGGGAGGAGCCGGTGCCGCCGCCGGCGTCATCGCCGGCGCTGGGGCTGTCGCCGGCGCCACCCACGTCGGTGCCGCGCAGTCTGTCGCCGCAACCCTGGTCCCCGCCCCCGCCTCGGCTACGGCTTCAGGTTCGGATTCGGGTTTCGGAGCAGACGGTGGCGGGGCGCTAGAGGCGCCTTCCGATCCGGAGCGGCGGCAGGAGCAGCCGCCTCAGGCTGCTGGGTCGGGCCTGAGGGCTGTGACGGCGCGACCGCTGCCGTGGCAGGTGGGGGCGCGTCGGGGACGTGACGGTGGCGGCGGCGGGGCGGCGGCGGCGGCGATGGAGATCCGCCGTACAGTCGCCGTACCCGCTGTCCGCCGCCCTCCAGGTCTGATGCGGTTCCTGATGGAGGCAACCCAGGGAGGCGCCGGACCTGACTCCGTACAAGAGTCGTCCGCCGTACAATTGTACGGCTACACTGCGGCAGGCCAGGAAGGCGAGCGCCGCCGTGGCGGCGGCGGCGGTGCGGTTGTGGGCCGTTGCGGTGCTGGCAGTGATGGCGGTGGTGGTGGTTGTTCTGCTGCTGCTGCTGCTGTCAGCGTCTCCGCGCCGCGCCCCGTCCCCCGGCGGCTGTTCAGCGGCATCGCGCAGCTGTGGGACGACGTCGGCCTGCGGGTTGGGCCGCCGCGGGCTGCCCCGCCGGCACCGCAGCCGCAGCAGCGCCTCCCTCCCTCCCCAGCCGGGGGCGGGGCGGCGGCGGCTGTGGCTCAGGGCCTGGCCCGGCTGCAGGAGCTGCTGGGGCGGGAGGGCGTCAGTGCCGAGTGAGTGGCGGAAGGGGGCAACAGGGGGCGGGAGCGGGAGCGGTCGGGGGGTCAGAAAATGGGTAGACCTGTTCGTACTGCGGGCGGGATGGGGTGGACGTCCTTACCACAGGACAGGGAAGTGATGGTGCTGAGCGTCTGGGCGGAAGGCTTTCGGATCAAATCCCCCGGAACTGGGTGGGTGGGTGGGTTTCTGCGGCGTGAGTCCTCGTCATCGTCCTCCGGAGTCCTCGTCATTGTCCTCTCCGCAGAGGGCGGACTGCGAAGAGACACAATGCTGCCGCGTCGGTAGTCGGGCACGAGGGTGGTCGGAGGGTGGTCGGAGGGCCTCCCGGGATGGCCGCTCTGGCAGTCGTCAGCGCGGCCAAGGGATGCCTGCGTGGACGCAGAATTTCTCTGTGCGTGGGCTTCCCATTAAACGCCCCCTGGGGTCTCCCTCCCTGCCCTCTCCTGTGCTCTTGGGTGGGTGGGCGGGTGGGTGGATGCGGCACACGCGGCTGCAGCACCGCCCAGCGGCTGTGGAGCAGCTGGCTCGTGCAGTCCCGCGGCTGGGGCGCCAAGGAGGTGGTGGCGCGGCTGAGGGGGCTGCGGCGCGTGCTGGAGGAGGAGGAGGAGGAGCAGGAGGCGGCGACGGCGACCAAACACGAGCAGGAGGAGGAGAGGCCGGTATTGGATCCTACGTCGGGTCCGGGTCCGGAGGGACGGGACCAGGAGGCGAGGACTGAGGAGTCTGGGCCGGACATGGGCTTGGAGGTGGATCGCGGCGCCGGCGCACCGGGCAGCAACCGCCTCCGCCGCCGCGGGAGGGGCGATGGTCGCACCGCCGCCGCCGCCGCTGCGGGCCTCACCGCCGCCGCCGCTGCCGCCGTCAAGCAGCCCAACCTGCTCACCCGGGAGCCGAGCGCGCTGGAGGCCAACCTGGCCGCGATGGCAGCGGCGCTGCGGATCAGCAGGTGTGTGTGTGGGGGGGGGTGGGCGGGTGGGCGGGACTACGGGGGATTGCGGGACTCAAATCGGGCCTTGTGCGCATGTGTACGCGAGGACAACTGTGTTTGACCAGAATGTGTACAGCGGCGACGTACTGCAGTGTGGTGCGATGGTGCAGTACCACTCGCAAAATGAACCGGGAATGTGAGCGTGCCGTACCGTACTGTATCGGCATATCTGCAGTGAGCGCTGGGCCGCTGTCACGGCCGTCACCGTCCAACGCCCCGCGCTCCCTTCTCCCTTCCCTCCCTCCCTGGTGCACCACCCGCCCCCGGAACCGCCCCGGCCCCCCCCCCCCCAACCGCCCCAGGGCTGAGGCCCAGCGCCTGGTCCGCACCTACCCCTCCCTGCTGGAGCTCAGAGCCGCCTCCCTCACTGAGCGCCTGGACAGCCTGGGCCGGTCGCTGGGCCTGGCGAGCGGCCCCGGCGCCGGCGGCAGCGGCGCTGACGCCCATCAGGCATGGACGGCGCCCAGTCACTGCGACGGCGATGGCCTTCAACGGGGCCGGGGCGTACCGGGGGAGCACATGTCGCAGTCCGCGCGACGCCCAGCGACTGCGACGGCGGCGGCTGCAGTCGCGGAGGCGGGTCTGGGCCCTGCGTCGGGTCAGCACGCTGAGCCGCCAGAACGTGACGGCGGGGTCCGGAGCGCCGCCGGCCTGGTGCGGCGCTACCCGCCCGCGCTGGCGCTGACGCCGGCCGCGCTGGCCGCACGCCTGGGCGCGCTGACGGCGGCGATCACTGCGTCGATGCAGCTGCAGCAGCAGCAGTCCCAGCCTGAGCGCGAGCCCCTGCCCGCACAGCGAGGGCTTGTGGCTAGAGAAGCCGAGCTTGTTATTGCCACTGCTACTGCTACTGCTACTGCTACTGCCACCGGTGGTGCTGCCCTTCCCGGGCATGACACGGCGGCGCTCAGAGCGGCGGCGGCAGCTCGCGCCCTGGAGCTGGTGTGGGGCATGCCGGGCATCCTCGGCTACAGCCCTGGCACGCTGGCGGCCAGGTGGCGGGCGCTGGAGGAGGCGGTGGCGCGGGCGGAGGAGCAGCTCACGGCGGCCCCGGGTGCGCCGCCTGCTGCGGTTGCCGTGGTGGCGGGTGATGCGCAGCCGGCGGTCCGGTCACCTGGCGATCTGGGGCCCGGACTGGCGGCGGCCGACGACGCGCAGACGGAGTGTTTTGCCCCTTTGGCCGGAAATACACTAGAAAACGATGACGGTGACGACAATGATGATGGCGACGTCTCGGGTGCGGGACGTCCGTGGCCGCAACCCCGTGTGGATTCGGGTTCCCGCAAGGACCCGACCCGCGGGTCGCCCCCGCGGCCCCTGGCTTGGAGACGGCAACTGCTGGAGGGGCCGCCGGCGTCGGTGGCGCGGTGCTTGGCGTCGTCCGTTGCACGACAGCAGCGGCTGGCCTTCCTGGCGGCGGTGGCGGCGGCGGCGGAAGGAGCGGCGGACCCGGGGCTAGCGGTGCGGCCGCGAGGCCGGCCGCGGAAGCGCGCCGCTGGGGTGCCGCCGCAAGTGCCGCTGCCGCTGCCGGCTGGTTCTGGAGAGCCCGGTGGCACAGCCTCAGCGCTAATGGCCCCCGATGTGTCCGCGCGGGATGCGGCTGTCAGCGGGTTCGGGGTGGCGGATGTCGCCACAACCACCGGGATGGTTGCGGTGGCGGCGGCGGTGGAGCAGGGGCCGAGCAAGGGTGCTGCGCCGGCGGCGACGGCGGCGCTGCAGTCGTTGGGCTCCCTCTCGCTGACCTCCGTCCTGGGGATGAGCGAGGCCAGGTTCAGCCAGCGCTTCCCGGGCTTCCGGACGTGGCTGCTGCAGCAATCACACTCGGAGCTGCAATCGCAGTCACAGCTGCAGCCGCCGTCACAGTCGCAGTCGCAGTCACAGCTGCAGCCGCGGCGACAACGCCAGAAAGAAGGGCGGCAGCACCTTGCCCGGGTCTGAGTCCTCAACGGCGGCGACTAGGGCAACGCCTGGAACATGCGTGATTTGTTACGCATTGCGAGCACGAGGGTGCTTCCTCTGGCCTGGCTGGCGATCAGGGACTCTGAGGAAATGGCCGCCAGGACCTTAAGTCTGGTTGCCTGTTGGCCAAATCGACCTCCGCGGGGGAATGTCCACCGAACCGGGCGGCGAGGCTGGAGCCTGGCTTCACATCACCTGCATGAATGCTACCTGTCTACCTGCCTTGGGTGTTGCAGTACCTGCCTGCCCGCTCACCTAGGGTAATGTGAAACGGACCGCGCAGGGTCGCATCTTCTGCCTGCGACGAACCCGACCCGTGCATAAGCTCTTAGTCCCGGGCGCTGTGGTGGTGGTCGTGGTGGTGGTGGTGGTGGCAGTGGGGGTGTTTTGGGTCGGCGCGCAGGCCCTGCCGGCTGCCTTGGTGTGAGGCTGTGAGCCATTGCAGGCATAGCAAGTTGCTACGGACCGGTAGGCGCCACTAGCAATTGCCAACAGTAGGAAGGTGGGTAGGTAGGCAGGCAGGTAGGTAGGTAGGTAGGCAGGAAGGTAGATAGGTAGGTAGGTAGGTAGGTAGGTAGGTAGGTAGGTAGGTAGGTAGGTAGGTAGGTAGGTAGGTAGGTAGGTAGGTAGGTAGGTAGGTAGGCAGGTAGGTAGGTGGGTAGGTAGGTGGGTAGGTAGGTAGGTAGGTAGGCCCACTAGGGACAGGCGTGTTAGGTATTGTAGTTTCTTCAAAGTCCCGATGCAGCTAGCAGAAACATCATGTTGTTAGTACCAAAAAGACGGGTATTGATTGGTCGTGTCGCTGGCATGGATGCGGTCTCGCCGCGGGCGTTCCATTTCATCTGACGGTGGACACGGGGGCAGCAGGTGTGCGGCCATTCTTTGGCAGGCGCCGAGTTCATGTAGGCGCCGAGTTGGGTTGCGAGCCTCCTCCACAACCAGCGGGAGGGGCCTCGATGGGCAATATCATGTCGCGGGGGAGGAAGGAGGAGGGGGGGCTTTCCAGAGAGGCGCGATGTCTAAGTATGGATGCGCGAAATGGGAAATGACGGGACGGTAGTACGGCAGTGTTGCGATGACGGCGTGATAACCACCCGGGCTGGGTGAACTCGTTACAGCCAAGCGCGCTGCCACTGTTGGACCGTTGCAGGTGTCGGCTTGTTTTCTGTTAACATTTGGGGCCGCGCAACATTAGGTATGTACACGATAACCTTGGATAACCTGCAGCTTTTGACATTCGAAGAGGAGTCTCCAGGTCACATCTTCAGGGGAGCGTGATAGCCCCGACGCCGTAAGTCCACGCACCCGCATCAGGTTACCGACATAAAGTCACCCACATAATGTAACCCATATTAAGTCATCCAGGCTCAGGTCACCGAACCCATCGAAGCATACAAACCCTCCGACGGCCCAGGGCTGTCATTGACTCGTGGCCGGATTGCATGCTAGCGTATCTTGCAATGGATACGCTGACAAGCACTGCAGACACGCGCCACTCAGCAAGGCACCCTTCCTGGCCCTAGGCCGCCGGTAACGCGGCTGAAGCGAGCAAGCGCGCGCCACGCCGCAACCTCGCCACATGCTCTACTGTCCGCACTATGTTCCGCGCTCGCCCGCGCCCCCTCTGCGGCTTCTGCCTGGGTAGGGCTGCACGCTCCTTCACGCATACCGACTCCGCCATGCCGGCGGTGGCTGCGCGATGCGGCCCTGGTCCGCCCACGCAAACAGCCGCTGCATGTGCGGGCGGTACAGGTCCACCAAGCGGGACACGGTCCCGGAGAGCAAGCCCTCGTGCCTTGCTGCCCGCTGCCACCCTCCTCTGTCATCGCCGGCGCGCCATAGTTCAGAGGGACCACCGCTGCCGTCCGCTGTGGCCGGACCCTGCTGGACGTCGGCCTTGTTCTTGGCGCATTGCCACGACTGTGGGGCGGCATACCAGTACAAGAACGAACGAAGGGGTTGACGGCACGCGGCAACAAGAGCACATGCCCATCGTAACAGGGGGCTGTGTAACACGGCATCAAGGCGGTACCAGAAAGTACTGCTCGCGACAACGTGCATGGACGGCTCAATCCAGTGTCCTGTTCCTGGCCCTGCGTCGTCCTCTGATCTCAGCTGTCCTGATCGTAACCAGCGCTTCCCTCAACATACGGTAAGCCAAACATGCATCAAGCGAACTGCAAGCTCTGCCGGCGTGAGCCGGTGGCGACATCGCAGCATCCAGCCACCCGTGAGCTCCGAGCGACGCCCGCCCGCGCACACACGCCGGCTCTCTTCCCACCCCCGCACTCACATAGCATCCGCGGCTGTTGTAGACGAGCGCCAATGTGTCGGCGCTGTAGTTCCCCGGCGCCACGCCCAGGAACAGCTCCATCCTCCGAATGACGGAGAGCGGATCTCGCAGCAGGTCGTCCGTGTACAGCACCAGCACCTGCACCAGAGCACCAACCCACCGTCGGTACCCCGCCGGAGCAGTGAGTCCGCGGGGCAGAGCTCGTCAATGCAGCAGGTGAAAGGGGAGCGGAAGGCACCGGCGTGCATTCGAACGCGCTGCAGGTCTCCACATGCGGGCGGCTTGCTCACGTCGTGAGCCGCTGCGGCTGCCCGCATGCCTTCCTTGCTCCCACCTGCTCCTGGGAGAAGTGCGCCAGGTAGTTGCCCAGGAAAACGTCGTACATGGACCACCCGAGGATATCTGCGGCCGGAACGGATGCCATCAGCTGTTGGAAGATGGTGCGATGCCCCGCTGATGGTACACGAGGTGAATGTACCACGGGCATACTACCTGAGATGACATTTTTGTATGTTCACTTCGGCGGACCGTACTGCAAAATCGTACTGCAGGCTTGTACTTCGTCGGAGTGTACTCGAGGATGGTTCGGACCGCATGCATGCGTCGTCCCCAAGGCCGCTGGTGGTGACTCTCTCTCTTGCTTGATAGGAGCATGGACGCCTTGCCTTTACACGCCATGCATGTGCAATGGATATCACCGGCTCATGCAATGGCGCAATGGATATCATCGGCTTATGCAATGGCGCAAGGGAACTTTCCAGGGAGAAGGGCCTCCAGATCGTTATCGGCCATGACGCACCCAACCAGTCTGGGTGTGTCTGGGTTTTCTTTTCAACCCAACCAGTCAGACATCCATTGCCATTGATTTGGGTTTCAGCTGTCACGCCCGGGCACACCGACCAGATGGATTCGCCCCCGCTCGCCGCCACCTTGGTGAACTGGTGCACCGCAACCATGAAAAACGATTGCCGTACGTCAAACCCAACGTCCATTCCGTAAGTGCCATCAAGGCCTCACGGGCCAAGGTACCCTATTTGTGAAGAACGACGTCAAATCCGCGGTGGTGTATCGCGGGCGCAACACTCACTTGACTTGGCGACGCACTGAGCCGCCATCCAGCTGGCCAGGTCCATGCCGGCACCCCAGCCCGCTGCGGGCCCGAGGCGCTGCGGTGGGTCGATCGGACCGTGGCGCGTCGCGGCCTGCCGACAGTGCTGCAGCCGGCCAATCTCCTTGTCGACGTAGCTCTCGAACGTTTCGTTCAGGACCTGCAGTTGCGAAGCGGACACGTATGGTGTTGTTGGATCACGGTTTCGGGCAACTCACAGCCCAGGAGGTGCGGTGGGATGCGATGCGATGGGATCACACCGCACTGGATGCGATGAGGTGGGATGGAACGACGGATGGGATCGGATCCTAACAGACGGCCACACATCGAACAGCGTCTGGCAAAGGTAGATATCACAATCCAGTGTGTGCACCCCGGCCCTTGTGTGCCCGCGAGACGGGCGCTGGGTGGCGTCGCAATCGCACCGGCAAGTCCGAGCCCGAGCGGACCCAGGCAAGCCGTACCTCTTTATGGCACGCTCCGAAGGTGAGCACTTTTTGCTCCATGAACCGGCTCAGTGCACGTTGCACGGGATCTCTGAGGACGGCCAACAACTGGCGCAGGCGGGGGGCCAAAATGGTTGTGTTCTTCAGTACGGTATTTTGTGACGATGCGACCGGCAGTTCAGGCATCTGGACGATATGTGCGTTGCTCCGGGCGGCTAGGACGCAACGCCCATTTATGTGCTGGCTTTGCTGCGCGGCGTGACCACCCTCGTCATACACGCATCTAAGCACAACGCACCTTGATTGTGGGATTCATCATCTTGAACACCACAGGACAGCATAGGCAGGAAAGATGCGTTGCAGACCAGTCGCCCACCCGTACACCCGTGCGATTCCTTTGGGCTCTCGCGTACGTTACCGCGTGCTGGTAGATGTCCAGGTCGTTGTCGCAAAGGGTCGTCCTCGGGTAGTCCCCGTTAAACCACAGCGTTTCCTGTTCAGAGGTGCACGTGCGTCGTCTTGACAATGCTAGAGGGTTGTTGGCTAGACCATGAAGAACACTACTGCGGACCACGATGACCCCGCACAATTTACCGAAAATTCCCAGCGCTTGGAACCCTGACCTTGCTTGTGCCGACACATGTGATGTCGGGATGCGTCCTCAGGTGCATCCATAGTGTGCTGGTGCCCGACTACAGGTGGGTCAGGAGGTGCTGAGCAACAAGCAGCTGACAATACAATGCTGCCTGTACAGACAAACCTTTTGCTGACCTAGCATTGCGTAGTCCAGCGGAGCATACCCTGGCTCAGAGTCGCAAAGCGCGATGCGAACCATGCTGAGCCACAGCACGAAACCCAACTTGAACGCAAAGCATAATTTCATGGCTGTGAATTTTGTATCTTTTCGTAGGATCATAATTCAAGTTTGTCACAAAGTTAACGTCATGAAACTTTCTGCCACCTGCACGTTAGGGTCAACTATTTGCACAAATAAAAAAAAGCTTTCAACATAGGGTACCATAATGACGTACGGAGTTATGATAATGAGTTAATATGTCTGACTTGCTGTTGTCAACGTCTCGATTTCGGAAAACTGCCGTACAGGCGCGGTATGACTCCCCGGCTCGCCGTAAATCCTTCCTGTTGTTAATACTGATGTGCTTATCATTATCCTAGCTGTCCCAGGGGAAACGAGCCAGCACTCACATCGTTTGCCACTACATACAGCTTAGTAAGACGGCACGGTAAGACGGAGCTGAACAGAGCTTGCAACGAGGAAGTGCTACCTGAAGCCGCTGCATCAGCACGAAGGACGAACTCCGCGACCACCACCGCCATCGCCCCCTCGCCACTGTGCGCCGACTGTCATCGTACCGTGATCGGAAAGTGTTGTACCGTGTAACTTAATTGCCGTTGTGCACGGGCGACTACGGCTGCTTAAAGGCGTGCTTGCTTGGCTGCTCTGTGTGTGGCATGCACGGCCTGTGCCTTGTGACCTGCCGCAGAACCCAGAAAAGAAGACGGTTGCGGCCAAGTACGGGATCGGACAGCCGTACACTAATACCGTCACGGCGGGAAACAAGAAAGTCACTGTTGATTTCTCTTCTGGCAATATTCGGGGCTCCTACACCTACAGCTACAAGAAGCCGCTGAGCCGCGGCTGCTACTTCAAGGTGGGTACCGGGGACGACGACGCCTCAGGGAGTCACACTTGAGAGAACCGAGGTTCCACACCGGATAATCAACTACAGCCGGTGGGGCGGCTCTTCGCGAAACACACAGCTGGTGCACGCGGCGCAGCAGTAGAACGGTTACATACCCGGGGGACAAACGCCGCAGTCACCGAGAAGTCTGACCACTGAGGCAGGCCGCCCGGCTCCACAGGCACTACTCTGTCCAGCAGCCACACCACCAGGTCCACATGGCCGCCTTTTGCGGCGCTGTGCAATGCTATCAATTCCTCATTCCGACAGGGCTGCCCATCCGCCAGCAGCGCCTCGCACATGTCCCAACGACCTGCGCGGGCCGCCGTGCACCATGCACTCATGACTGCATCTGGAAAGCGGGCGAGCAGCCAACGCATCAGGGCGATGTGTCCGTGTCTGGCAGCTGCCGCCACCGCCTCATAGCAGCCCGGGCAGCCCTGCTCCAACAGCCACTTGTACATGTCGCGGTGGCCCCCCACCGCTGCGCTTTCACAGGCTGACTTATCCGGCCAGCAGCCCGCAGCGGCGACGGATACCTGGAGGTTGCTCAGGACGCCGCTGGCCGCAGTCAGAGCCATGAGATGCCGCCGGGCTTTGAGCGTCAGGTCGTGACATGCGGCCGATCAGACGAAGGTGTGCGGTGGCACCGGCTCGGACAGCCGGACCCGGGCCGCACCGCGGAAGAGCTCCGCGGCAGCCTTGTTGGCCAGCCTCAGGCTGCACGCCACATCGTTGGCCGGCAGGTGCTGCGCCACACGCTGCTGCAGCTCGAACGGGAGGTCGGCCCAGCTGGTCGCTGGATGTGGGGCTTCGTTCTTCACATGCCGTGCCAGCTTGCCTGCACTCACTCGCTTGCAGTTTGCCTCGCCCGACTCGTACTGCCGCTGCACCTGCTCTGGCGCGCTTCGCTGGACCGTGCAGGGCCCCTGTTGGATACCGCTGCACGAGGAGGCCTGGGGGCCTTGAGGTGCTGCACCCGCGTCAGTGCTCGCGGTGGGCCGGCCGACTGCGGCAGCCGCTGCCGAGGCGGCTGGAGTGGAATTGGCGCGAGGTATTTCGCCATGCCTCGCGTCGCTGTTCTCGCGCTGAGGCGGCGGCTGAGGGTGTCCGCCGGGGCCGGGCGAGCTTGCCACGGTGGCATCCCACGGTGGCATCCGGTGGAGGCTCCATCTAATCGAATGGTATTATGTGTTCCGTACTAGGGTAAGATTGAGTAAAGCAAGTCAGTCGCTTGCGTCTATCATATCTCACGTTGTACCCTGCCCGCGCATCCCACTGTTTTCCCTCTCTCGCACCAAGCTGTCAGTATCAACATGCATCTCACCGATTCAGAAAGGGTCGCATAGATTGTTCGTTCGTTCGTCTTGAGACAATGGAAAAGAAGGCCAATCACTTGGCGCACAACAGTTATGAACGCGGGGCAGCTTCATGAGTGGGACGTTCCGGAAACACGACGGACCCATGGGTCTCTGGCTCCAAGATTCTGTTGGCGATAGTGCCTCACAACTCCGTCATCTTACCGTTGGCGTCCTGCCGTTTGGCCTCTTAGCGAAGACCGCCTGCATACGTAGAGCCCCCAACTTGCCAAATTACATTGAACTGCTTCAACCATGGTATCCTACTGTACGTAGGGCTCCACGAACGCACCCAAACGCACCGATTGTGGAGACGTGCAGTCGTGGACTATCCCGTACTATCAGAGGTTCAGAGCTCGGCGGCCTTATCACAAATGTCCTCTATCTAACGTGACCTACCCAACGGACACAGCAGTGCATTATATTTAACCCTGTAAAAAACCAAATATTCGGCCGCCTTTTATACAGCCTGTTATGCGTTGAGCAGTTACCATGAACGGCCCTGGGAGTTGTCAATCCCTCACACGGCTTTGGCTGGAGATAGAGCTGCACTCAGATCGGCTCTGGTGTAGCCAATACGTCCTTTCAGTAAAAATTGTATGTGTGGCCGGGACCCGAAGGCGCAGGGCCGGCGGTGGCCTGGGGCATGGCCGGCCTTGCCCAGGCCCACCGGCCCATGGGCGGCCGGGCGGCCCATGGGCGGCCGGGCGGCCCATGGGCGGTCCATGGCCCACGCCGGCGGCGGCCCACACCCATGCCCTGGGGCCGGCCGCAGCCAGGCCACGCCCTCTTTGAATAAAAGATTGTCACAGCGCTTCATATGTGGGGCATCCAGGAACGGTGTACCAGGATGTCACTGCGCTCGTGTAATAGGCAGGCCGAGTGCAGTTCGTTGGGTGTCACGCAGGCCCCCGCGCGCCAGCGCGTCACTGCGATGTATGTCCCGCCGCTACACCCTGCGCCCTAGACAACAGCCACCCCACCACGAACCCGGCCAGCGCCTTCCCAGGCTGCATCATGCCGGGGGAAAGCTGCCTCCCGGATTCGCCGCCGCCAGGGCACGTCCCGCAGGCGCAACCGCCTGAGCCCACACTCGTGCCATCCCCACGCCCGGCGCCACCTCCACGCCCGCCGCCACCTCCACGCCCGGCGCCACAACAGCCCTGCCCTGCATCCCCTGAGCAGTACGGTTGCAGCAGCCCGGCCGACGCCAACGCACTGGGGTCTCGGCAGTCGAAGAAGAAGTGATCGCAGCCGGGCCACAAGACGAGCTCCAGGGACGGACGGTCAGCCGCGTCGGACGGGTCTGAGACGCCGGCCGTGGCGGCGGTGGCGGCGGCGGACCCCTTGGCCGCGGCGCGCTCCTCCGCCTGCTGCGCCTGCCGCACGGCGGTCTGCAGCTGCGCCGCGCTCGCGAACTGGTCCCGGGTACC
Source organism: Eudorina sp. 2006-703-Eu-15 (assembly GCA_003117195.1). Lineage (NCBI taxonomy): Eukaryota > Viridiplantae > Chlorophyta > Chlorophyceae > Chlamydomonadales > Volvocaceae > Eudorina > Eudorina sp. 2006-703-Eu-15. The sequence continues at coordinate 187,380 of BDSI01000036.1, forward strand.
GCTGCACAGCAGGCGGGGCAGTCCCGCGCCCGCAGACCGGGGGCCCGCCAGGTCACCCCAGGAGCCCCCCGCTCCCAGAAAGATCCGGCAGACGGTGCCTGCCCATGGGTGCAAGGCAGACGGCAGTGCGGGAGGTGGAAGCACGTATTCGCGGGTGTACTCGGGGGCACTCCGGAAGTGGGGCACTCCGGACGGCGATGATGACCGGCATTCATTCATCCCCAAGGCGCTACACCACACGCCTCGTCGGTGGGCGCGCGCTTGCACAGACACAACCAGAACTCATACCCGGCCCTGGCCAGCACTACTCCCAGGACCAAGCCCACCAAAATTAACAATGAGACGCTAGAAAACCAAGGTTTTCTGTGAACTCAAAGGAGTTGTGTCCCTTTCAAGGGCGGTTGTATGGCACTTGATAACGGCCAATGATTTCTCATGAAAACTGTTCACCCGCATCCAACCCGCTTGTGGCCACCTGCCCCAGTCTCGCAACGCGCAACGCACCGAGGGGCATGGCCACCATCGCAACCGCCGCCACGTGTTGCCGCAGCTGTGGCAGGGCACGCGACGCCACCAGCGTGCCGTAGCTGTAGGCGGCCACCACCAGTCGGCAGGGCGAGGCGCCGGCGGCATGCAGTGATGGCGAGGTCCCTCCGGTGGAGGCGGTGTCCGCCTGCTGCGATCTGGGTTGTCGGCTCTGCCCGCTCTGCTGCTTCCCGCTCTGCTGCTTCCAGGCGGCCGGCGGCTCTTGGCTTCCGGGGTCAGTGGGCGCTGCAAGTGGTTGGGCGCACTGCCCCAGCAGCAGCAGCAGCAGCTGGCGGGCGAGCACCACGAGGTCCGCCGCATCCACCGATGCGTGCAGGGCGCGCATGCCGCCCGAGGCGCCTGCGATCGGTGGACGTGTCTGTGAGGGTGGACATGTCTGTGAGGGTGGACATGTCTGTGAGGGTGGACATGTCGGTGAGGGTGGACGTGTCTGTGAGGGTGGGTCGTGTCGGTGCGGGTGGACATGTCAGGTGGGGCCGCCGCATGTGCATTTGCATGTGTATGTGCATGACCACGAGTCCCGTACCCGGCGGCTCCCGCATCAATGCACGCCGCGGGATGATGATGTGGTGTGAGGAAATGCAGCAACACCCACATCGCACACAAGCACGGCCGTCCTGATGTGGGGCTGCGAGTCCGCACATCCACCCTGCGGACGAAGGCTGCTCCGGCCCGTGGTACGGCTAGTGCCGTACGGTTGTGTCGTACAGTTGGTGAAAGCCGTAATAGGTAATACGCTAAAATACCTCTTCCGTGGGGTGAAGTAGGTGTCTCAATGACGGAATCCAGTCACGATCAAACACGCGCGCACTCAGCCGACCAAGATGGACCACGAACATACGAAGCTAGCCCGGCGGACCTCAACCCCCTCGAAAGCGCCCACCAGTTCCTCGCATGTTGTAGCGAACGACGTGAGAGAAGCGCCCAGTCGCCACGGCGGCCCTGGCGAGACATATGGGCCCAAGGGACACAGACTAGGTCCAAGGGACACAGCCTTGACCCTTAATAACAGTGAGTGAACGATTTGCCTTGATCTCTGCGCGGCACGCGACATTGGGGGTTGACAATCAGGACCATGTGTCGGGCCCGTGGCGACTTTCACCCAGGGAGTACATGCCCGCAGGCACCTCCGCAAGCCTGTGAAGCACCTCGCGGACCACGTGAGCTGCATACCTGCACAGTGCGATGACCACATGATCGTCCATGCAGCCGCCTAACCAGGCCCAGGGGTGGAGGACGAGCAAAACAAGCCCGCAGCCGCTGGCACGCGCATTGGCCGCCTCGCTAGCGCAAAGCCCATCGGAGCAAGCTCCAGCAGCATCCAAGTCTGCGGTGGCTCAGTTGCACCGTGTTTGCAAGGTACAGTACAGAAAAATGGTGGAACGACGGTTGACGGTTCATGCGCTGGGCGTGTCACGAAAGCGTGCGCATAGATATGAGATGAGCTTTTCAAGGTCCGTCTCACCCGAATGTATGTCAACCTCCAGCGAAATTCCACGCCCGGGCAACTCAACCAGCTGTCGCACCATGGTCCGACGGAGAACTCGGTGCTTATGCTTTTAGGGTTGGTCACATTTAAAATACAGGAGTATGTGAATTATGATTTTTAGCTATCGTCAATGTGAGGTACATAAAGGATGCAATGCTTTTGAGGTAGGACAGTCCAGTTCCCAATGAAGTTTACTTGCTGTATACCATTTTGGACATATTAGTTACAGCTATTATCTGTGTCATATAATTGCTTTTCTAATTCACCTATCTTCTTCGGTCGATGCTGGTCTTCCTTTGCGCATCACGAACAAACGCTCGCCAAAATTGTGACTACGTGGCCTTGCGATAGATTTATAGCTTTAAGACTGGTTTACATCCAGCGGCGGCGCCTAGAAGGACAGTCGTTTGCTTGCCGCGGCTTGAACGTCAGGAGCTTGACTTTCCACGCCATTGGGATGCAATACCAACGCATTGAGCCGTTGCAGACTATTTAGCTGGCAGGAATTGGCCCGGTGGCCAAGGTGGATGCGCGGCGTCACAACCGTCGCAGGACCAGCTTCCGGCCTTGACGAATGGGCTCGAAGGCGGACGGCGAGACCAAAACCATCCTTAGGAAGCTAGCAATATTCTTACTCGGCTACTATGTGATATACTACATCGTGAGTCTGGCGTCGTACGCGGCCTTCCTAGGCTTGGGCTGCCCTGCCCCCTTAACTCGGGCCCACGCGCGTGCTGCCGAACGCATGTTGGCACTGGGATGCTCCACCACCACGAACTGGGTTCACCTCACGAGCTACCGGCCCCGCTATTCCTGCCATGAACCCTGACAGTGGAGCATCATCCTCGTGGGTGCCCTGCATGTGGACTGGCATGAGCTGGGCCGGTACCCCTTCCGCATCCGGATGGACGAGTTCTCTCCGAAGCACCGAGACGATGCGCTTGGTGGGTGGCCGGTTGGGTGGGTGGGCGGGTGGGTGGATGCGCGGCACGGGGCCGCAGAGGGGCTGGACGGGCAGCGGGGCACACGCTGCCAACAGACGAGGAGAGGGTTGTCAGGGACTTGGCGTTGGGCGTGCATGGGATGCCGGGCGGTGGTGGAACCTTGGCAGCGCGTCCTGTTGTGCATGACTGTGGTTCGAGGGCATGCACCTCTGTACTTGCCATGAGGTGACGGGATGTGGGAGACATCATAAGGACCCGGGAGGGAGTAGCTGGTGACTGGGGGTGCACCTGGAGGGGCACGGCAGCGTATCGCTGCCGCGAGCGGCTCTCATCTCGGCGGCAGTTGCGACCGGTTGCAGCCGGTCCGGGCCGGGCCGGGCACATCATCCCAGCGGTACTGGGCGGATGGTGCCCGCGAGTGACGGCGACACCAGCGGACGGCAAAGCGGGGGCCCTGCGCTCGCGGACTCAGCGGAAATGGGCGGCTGGCTGCAGCACCAGATGAAGGCGACAGCCCGGGGGAGGGGAGCTGGGTCCGCGAACGCCGGGGCACCGCTCTGCCGTCCGCTTGCGACGCACTCCCTGGCTGCGTCCTCCCGGCGGTGCGGATGCGCACCAGGGACAGCGCGTCTCTTGCGGCTGGGTGCCCCTTCCACAGCGCTTGGGGGCTTGGCCGGCCAGTTGGCGGGGGTGCGGGCGGATGCAGTCCCTTGCCATGTGCGGTTCGGAGCAGCGCGTGAGCCCCCGCCTGGGCATTGGCCCCGTTGGAGCTTCAATGCCCCCCTGGAGCTTCGGCGCCAGGATGTCGTAGCAGCCCTTGACAACACCACCGGGTGGGCAGCTGGGGAACAGGCCGTCAAGGCCTGAGCGGGTCGGGGGACTTGGCGCGGAGGGTGCGCAGGGCGGTGGGCGCTGGTCCGCGGAGTGGCCGATACATAGCCGGCGCCGGTTGAGTGGCGCAGGCGCAGGCTCGCCTCGCAGCCTCGCTGCGCCACGGGTTGAGAACGTGTTCGGTACAGTGGTGCACGGTTGCTGGGCTAGCAACATGGATGACTTGCGCTCGTGTTGCCTTCCTTGTCCTGCCCGAGGACTGATTTCTGGGACGGACCGCATACCTGCCCGCGGCGCCGACCGTCCTCCCTCCCGCGCCACACCGCGACCCGCCCGCTGTTCCTGCGTTCCTGTATCGCAGGGTCGTGGCTGGCAATGGTACTGACGTACACGTGCTGCCTGGGCCTCACGTACGGCGTTATACGGGCCACCCGTAAGAGCTGGGATTACGTGGCAACCTCTTCGTTGCTGCATTTCATCCTGTGTATCATAAGTAGGTCCCCCCTGCTGGTTGGGGTCCGGGGGGTCGGCCAGGCGGTAACAGCTGGGCGTGTATGCGAGAGCGTACACGCGGCCCTATTTTGTGATGGGTACAACGCGTCGTTACGTTTCGAATGGCGCGAACTCTCAACTGGCGCCGGCTGCTGACTTGGGCATGCCCGCCAACTCCCACCCACCATGCGCCACCGGGCATGGCCCGCCCCTGAACAGTCCACCCACCGCGTGCCTGGATCGGATCTGTCTCTTGTATCTAAATCTATCATCCAAGCCCTTCCTACTCTATCTGTATGTACTACTGTACCTTTTCTCCAGCCCCGTCCGTCCGGCTCCCCATCGTCACCGCCTCCCGCCCCCCTCCCGGCCCCCGCAGTCAACCAGGCCTTCCCGGTCAACTGGATTTGGTGGGTGACCCTGCTGGTGGGCACGCTGCTGCTGTCCCTGGTGTCCGAGGTGGTCACCTACTACCTGGTGGACATGAGGGAGATCGCGCTGGTGGGTGCGGGGAAGGGGGGCGCGGGGCGGGGGAGGTGGGGGCGGGGTAGGTGGGAGCGGGGCGGGGGGGGGACGTGGCAGGGGGGTAGCGGGGGGCGGGGGAGGAGTGCATAGGAAGTAGGGTGAGGAAGAGGGGGGCTGCGAGGTGGAGGGGGCCGGAGGCAGGTGGGGAACCCCACGACAAGCCGGCCGGGACATGACACGACCTGGGGAGGGGGAGGGGGAGGGAGTCTTAGGTTGGGGAAGGGTGAACTGGCTTGGATCGCCGCCGCTAGGATATGCGTCTGAGGGGGACTGGGCGTGGGAGGAGCCGCTCGCAAGGGGCCGCTGGAGAGGGGCCGCTGGGTTTACCCACCCCGTCGTGGTGGGTTCAGGACAGGGTTCACGGCGACGACCAATGACGGGCATCTTCGCACCCGACCCATCCGGTTGGCCGGGTGCCCGGCTCCCAATTCGCTGTTCCTTGGTGACGTGCAGGACCGAGTCTGAGTCGGAGCGCGGGCGTGGGAGTTGTGCGTGGCTGCGCAGCAGCGGCCAGGCGGGTTGGTGTATGCCCGGGGCGCCTCCACCATCCCAGTGGCGGGTGCGGCTGCGTCCGTCCAGGTGGAGCGCGCAGGATTTTTCAATCGTGGCTTGAAAAGCCGCCAGAGAGGGACGGAGCGCGACATCAGCCGCTCTTCAGTCGGGTGTATAAGCGGGCGCGCGCGCGCGTGCGCGTTTTGCAAAGAAACCTGTGCGCGCGCGCGTGTGTGTGTTTGTGATGTGTGTGGTGCACTCGACGGGATCCTATCCAATACCGCCTAACCAAAAGGGGCTGTGGAGGTGGCCAGGGGTGATGTCCACGGAAGCGGGGCGGCGTCCTCCCTGGGGTAGCCTGTGAGCGGCTGGGTGGGGGCTGCTGCGCAGCAGCTCCTGGCCACGCGTGCGTCGACTGACTGGCTGACTGGCACGTGCGTGAACTTGAGCTGCCCACGACGTGGCATGATGGAGGAGCTTCCATAAGGACTGTTTGTTTCCTGAAACCTCAACAGGTCGATTCCAGCCATGGATGGGTGGGTCAAAAATCATTGTTGCCTGGCTGGAATCCTGGGTATTTATCATTTGGTTTTTAGGTAGCGGTTTGGCGGGACACGCCGTAGCGGTTTGGCGGGACACGCCGCACCCGTACTGATCGGGCAGGTTGTCCCGCCCCACGAACTCTCAAAGCACGCGATCGGGACGAACAGGTCCACCTTGTGTACGGTTGCATACCTAAAAGCACGCGACCACCAACCGCCCGCGTGACCAACGACACGCGTGCGCACACCCGCGAGCGACTGGCGGCTGGCTGGCTGGCTGTCCGCGTGCGGTGACGTCACGGGAGGGAGGTCGTTGTTGTAGGCGTGACAGCGCGGGCCCCGCGCCTCTGGTAGCGGGGGGTGTCGCAAGCTCGAGTCACGTCCAAACCCGCCCGTCTGTGCGCGGGAGGGGGGCCGTGGTCCCAAATCGGGGACGAGTGCGGGGCCACGTGTGGTTGAGGTGGCACGATAGGAAGGCAGGGGGTGGGAATCTTGGTGCCGCAACGCGATACGCGTTTGCTCTGCTGCCCAGAGGAGCTGCGGCTGCTTGCCACCTGGTGTCCGTCCGCGTGATGAGTGCGCCGCAGCGTCATTCATCAGGCTAGAGGGTGAGGATCTTCGGCTCGATCGTTTAGACCTGTAGACCTTACATGGTCTGGTTGGAGGCTCGCAGGGGAGAGCTCCCACCATGTAACTAACTAACTCACTAGGGTATGGGTTGAGGATATGCGTCGCTTGGCTGTGGTACCGTATCAGTGGTGGTTTTGGGGGACGGGGAAGAGGGTATTCAGGCATGGACCGGCAATGTGCGCGCCAGCGCGCCGCGCATTCTTGGGCCTGGCGAGGAGCATCGGCGGGCCCCTACAGTAGCTAGAGCGCGCCTCAACACGCCGGCCAGTCGGTCCACTGTAATACACATCCAGGTCCAGGACCTGCGCATCGATCAGGCATAAATCTCACGACCTGCTGAAGCGTGCGTACCTGGCATGGCCTCATCAGCGGGGAATCCCGTGCGCGCACTGGTCTGGCCGAGGCACGTCTTGGTATGCGCCTCCGAGGTACAGTGAGGTTCGCTGCAAACGGCGCACTTTGGCATTGCGGTGAGGCGAAGGGCAGGCAGCCATCCGAAGTTCCGAACCCCCTACCGCTCGCCAAGGGAGGGCTCCCTCAAAACGTCTACGGAACCGACGCGTCCGCTCGTTCGCCCGGTGTGCAGCACCCCAACCGAACATCTCATCTCAACGCATCCGTCATACCGAGGTGTCGTTCCCACCGCCTCGACTCCGGACCACCCAGGGGGCAGTGGGCGCTCTCCCAACCAGCTTGCAACACACCTCACACGGGAGATCGGCCACTGCTCAGACGGCCATTCTCCAGTGGAGCCGAGGCGACCAAGGACCAAGAGTTTGTCCGCGGTCTGCGCCACAGCGCCGCCGTCCCTGGCACTGCAGACAGCCGTACTGTGAGCACGCATGGTGGGCGCGTAACGTGTGTGCGACAGGGGACGTGTGCGCATTTGAGACGCCATGCTGCGTGTGCAAGCACATACGCATGCACGGCTTCTCGCGCGCAGTGTTACGGAAGTAGCATCCGCGCGCCCTTGCGGTCGGAGGGACATCGGTTGGGCCCAGATGAGATCACTGATCCGCGCTCGTTCGCGTTGATATCAGACATATGTAACGATAGACCTATTGAGGCCTGCGCGTGTGCATGTACGGCGCGCCGCGTAGACGTCCCTGACGGCCGCAACCCAATCCACACACACACACACACACACACACACACACACACACACACACACACACACACACACACACACACACACCTGGGATCGGGCGGGCGGGCGGGTTGCAATTCTGAACACACACACGCGCGCACCTGCAGCGGCCCAGCGCTGCCAAACACACCATGACAGGGTCATGAGCATCCCCGCGCTGTCAGGGGCCTGACCTCAGAACGACACATCCCCCCACGCGGCACAGCTAGCTCTTCACTCATCAAGGCAAGAGCCACCGGGCACGTGTGCGCGAGTCGAATGGCACAAGGTCGGGTGCCAAGACGTTGGGCATGCGCGCGTGTCGTAATGGTGATGCCGTACAGCGCGCGCTTAGAGCTGCGGCCTTTGCTGACGCACCGTTGCCGCATCGCAGTCACTGTCATATGTCGCCCGCCGCCGCGCAGCGTGGACAAACCCTTCACCCGCGCCGCATCTGCGTGCCACGCGTAGATCCCCGCGGGGATTCCCCGCGCGCTGTCCCCTGCTCGCACAGCCGCCATGATTCATACACATCAGGGGCGCTTCCCATGCTTCCCCTGCCGTTGCCGCCTCCCCGCTCGCAGACGCACCCCCGACTCGCCCCGCGCGCCCTCCTTCCGCCCGCCACCCTCCCCCGCCACCCGCCCGCCCTCCTTCCCGCCACCTCCGCCCTCCACTCGGCGGCGCCCCTCCTTCCGGCCGCCGACCTGCAACGCCACCCTCATCCGCTCATCTCCATGGACCTCCTCCCCAACAGGGTCAAACACGACCGCCCCACCACCACCACCACCACCACCACCACCACCACCACCACCACCACCACCACCACCACCACCACCACTGCCGTCACGTCCACCGTCGCCTCCCTCGCCGTCGTCTCCCTCCACCTCGCGACCGCCGCTCACCCGCCCGCCAGCCCCCGCGGCCGCCCGGCTACCCAGCGACCTGGTCGTCGCGGCGTCGAGCCGCAACACGGACACCAGCGGCACGGGCGCCTGCGGCCCAGTCCCACCGCCACTGCCACCACCCCCAACCCCACCTCCTTGGTGCGACGGCCGAAACCCGCCGGCGGTGTAGGGGTGCAGCACCCAGAAGGCCATGATGAGCAGCGTCGCCAGCAGCACAGCCAGGGAGACCCGCAGCATCCACCGCACGTCGCTGCGGCCGCCGTCGGCCTCGCCGCTGCTGCCGCCGGGGCCCCGGCGGGAGCCCGGCGGGTGGTCGACCAGGTAGCTCGGCGTGCCTTCCTCCCCGTCCTCCCGCTGCTGCTGCTGCTGACGCTGCATGTCAAGGAGCTGCTGGTGGAGCTGCTCGTGGCGTTGCTCCTGCAGCAGCAGCAGCCGCTCCAGCTTGCCGTCGAGGTTGGCTACAGCCACCGCCAGCTTGTCGACTGCTACAGCCACCTGGTGGGTCTCCGTGGTGATGGCGTTGACGGCTATAGCCGAAGCCGCAGCGGCGGCGCCGCTGGCCGTGTTGGCCGCCGCGAGGCCGTCGCCGGTGCCCGAGAGGCGGCGCAGGCTGGAGGCCTGGAGCAGCAGCTGGCGGGGGCTGACGGGGCCGCTGCTGTGACCTGCTGGGGGCGGGGCCGGAGAAGTAAGGAGGCGGGGAGAGGAGTGAGAGCGAGGCACGAGACCGTCACATGGCCGGGGGCGCGGGGGGATGCGAGAAAGGCGATATGGCACATAGCTGTCCGGTGGTTGCGCCAGATGCAACCTCCCTTGACGTAGCACAGATTACATATGCACATTGGTCCCAACGCCCTGGTCCATGAACTGGGGAATTCCTGGACGGGGAAGTCTTGGGCGGAGTCAATGTGAGGGAGGCCGGATGGTCTTCACGCGCCGTTGCAGCCCGGAGATGCAGCCCGGAGGGGTCCCCACCCACCGTCCATCCGACCATCTCCTGTATCGCACTCACCCGCACCCCACACCCCACAAACCCACGCGCGCGCGCGCGCGCCGTGCGCCCTCCGAACCCCCATATGTCAATCAAGACAGCGAAACCCCTGGGACCCTCCCGCCCTCCTCTCCGTCCGCGCACCCGACGCGCAGCTGGCGGCCCCGAAGTTCTCCGGGGCGTCCCAAAACACGTCGCCGCCACCGCCGCCGCCCTGGGTGCCCGTGTCCTGCCGACGCAGCACAAACGACTCCCCGCCGGACTGAGCCGCGACCGCGCCGGGCGGCATGACGCCGATGTTTGAGAGGTCCTGGGAGCAGGTGATGGACGGCCACCGGTGGCGCATGGAGCCGCGGGGGCCGGGCAGGCCTGCAGCGGCAGCAGCAGCGGCATCGGACAGCAGCAGCAGCTGGGACGCAGCGGCAGCTGGGCCGACCGGGCGGGGGCCAGGGAGGTGGGGGCCCGTGTCATGGACCGACGCAGGACGGAGACGGAGCTCGGAGCCCGGGGCGGCGGTCCGGGGCTGAGTTGCGGGGTGAGGGTGAGGGTGGAGGAGCTGCGTCTGCGGCTGGGCCGGGGAGGAAGTGCCGGCTGCGGCCCCAGCGGGGCTGCGGCCCCAGACCGCCGGTTGGAGCAAGCTGCGCCTGAGCGGCAGTTTTGGCGGCAGGCAGCCAGGCAGGCGGGCAGCACAGCCGGTCGCGGCGCGGTGGCAGCGGCCGCAGAACCATTAACCCGTTACGGCGACCCGGTGCAATTTCGCACGGCGCCCTCGCCGGCCGGGTGCGCGACACCCTTGCTGCAGGCACCCAAGCAACATGGGGTCAAGCCTGGCAACACCGGGCCAGTTCAGCGACACGAGACCAAAGGTCTTTAAGCCAAGCAGCGGGGCAAGCCACCATCGGCGGTCCCTGCTACAAGTTCGCGGCCCAGCCGATTGCGCACGACTGTAGGGACGGAGGCGGTGCGAGGACGTACCTGGCAGCGCGTTGGCCGCCGCGGCAGGCTGGGCCAGCAGCGTGGCTGGGCCTGTCTCGCTCAGTGACTCCAGTTGCCCGGCCGACACAGCAGCAGCAGCAGCAGCCGGCGAGACCGAGGGATCTGTGCCGTCCGCTGGGGTGGGGGCGGCTGCGGCGGCCGCGGCGGCGTTGGCTGCGGCCGCGGCCGCGTTCGCCACCGCGTGTTCCTCGAGCAGCTGCAGGCAAAAGTCCATGAAGCTCTGCATGGAGACCTGCGGGCGTAGGGGCGTAGGGGCGGAGCGGTATGTGGTCAGGCGGTCAGGTACGGTAGTCAGGCGGGGGTTCCGGATGAGAAACCGGGTGAAGGGAGGGCGAACAGCCAGGCAAGTTGGTCTACTCACGGGGCGTTGGGAAGGCTCTACCCATCTCTACACATCTCTACCCCAAGACCCTCAAGCCCACGCTCGGCCCCCAACCAAATGGCCTTCGTCATCTTCAAGGATGGGCTAATCTTCAACGCCCTGTCCTGCCCGCCACTCCCCACGGCCCCCAGAGCCGAACCCCAGGGCACCCACCAGCGCCTTCTCCGACATGACGTTCTCAATGGTGGCCGACATGGGCCAGGGCACCGACGAGGCGCCGCAGCGGACGCTGTACACCAGCTGCACGAGCGACCCCGCGCAGCCGCCACCCGAGCCCGAGCCCGGCCGGTCGGGCCCCGGGGCCACTCCGGCTGTGGCCTGCTGCTGCTGGGGCTGCTGCTGCTCCGTGACGGTCAGCTGCAGGACGGTGGTGAAGCGACCGGCGCCTGCATTCGCAACAGCACCAGCCGCATCCGCACCCGATGCACGACCGGGGTAAGAGTTTGGTGAGGTCGTCCGTGAGCCAGCCAACCGCGCAGTTTCCGGTGTCACGCTGGCGCACCGTCCCACAGGGGGCGGCGCCCGCAGGACAGGCCCCCACACGCTGCACCGAGTGTCGGCGCGTGCTTGGCTGTTCAGCCCCACCGTCAGTCAAATCCGGTGGCGGGAAACCACCACCACCACCGCCACCGCCACCACCACCAGCACCACTGCAGCTTTCGCGCGCATGCCCCCGGAACAACCGCAAGCAGCCCCGGGGGATGTGCGCGAGACGAGACTGCGCAGCAGTGCGGCGATGCACGACCGCCAGACCACCTCCTCGCAAACTGGTAAGGCCGCACGCAGCCAGCCAGCCAGCCACCCGACCCACCCATCATGTTGGTGATGTTGGTTTCGGAGCTGACGGTGAAGGACCCGCCGCCGTGCCACAGAACTCTCTGGACCTCCGTCACGGCCACACTGTCGAGCCCCACCTGCCGGCGGGGGATCAGGACCAGGACCAGGACCAGGGTCGGCGAAGGATCAGGCGGTGGAACGGGGGGCCAGCGCCGAGTGCAGCAGCGATGCCCCTCGCACCACCAACCCAACACTAAGACCGACCCCCTACACCCCGTCATTTTGTCTGACCCTTCGTCTTGCCTGGTTGTATATTTAATGCAGCACTGGGTAGCTGCACTGGGTAGCTGCGCTGGGTAGCTGCACTGGGTAGCTGCACATGCTCACAGGGCGCTCGGCGGTACCTAGCAAGGGCCGCCAGTCTGCTGACCAAGGAACGGTCCGACAGCCAGGACCACCGCTCTGCCACACCGCCACTAGCCTGCTGAGATGCAGGAGTACTGAAGTACGCGGGTGAGCGCCGGTGCATCATCGGGAGGAGGCTGGGACTGCCTCCGATGACCCGCGGGATCCACTGTAACATAACAGAAAACAAACACTGCGGCGGCGCCACAGCGACCCGTGTGCCGGTCCCGAGGACGTCATTTCATGCACACCATGTGCGCACGACACGGCACGACGCGACAGCAGCACAGACCCATGAGATAGGGCCCCTCAACGGGGGCGCTGGCGGGGGGGCTGCCTCCGCATACGGTACACACCATGCGCTTCAGGAACTCGGGCAGCTTGAGCGGCATGGTGAAGTTGACGGTGCGCTGACATGACGTCCAGGGGGTCACGCTCGTTGACGTGGACTGCGGGGGGACGGGGAGGGGGGGGGCCGGGGAGTGGGCGGGGACGGACAACACAGGGAGACGCGTGAGCTCCAGGGAGGGCTTGGCAGCGCAGTGATGGTACGTTACTTGCCGTAGGTGTGCGCGATGGTGCATTTGCGGGCGGCATCCAGCCGTCAGAAATGTGGCATTGGGAGCAGGGAAGTCAACGTGCCAGGTTGCAGTCGTGGTTAAGATGCGAAGCAGTTAGATGGAGGTCCAGCGACGGGCTGCCAGGGAGAGCTCAGTGCATTGCCGGGGCTTACCGCATTGAAGCTGCTCGCGGGCGGGTTTGCGACGCCGCACGCGTTTGCGGGCGTGAGTTCGACCAGAGGCCAAGTCCAACGCGTTGACAGGATGTGTGCGTGTGGCGGAAGGGGAAGGGGCGATGAAGGCTCTTCAAACAGCAAATTTCCATCAGGGCCTCACGAGCAGAGCAGGGCGAGGGGGCCCACATACCAAGGCAACTTGGCTCTTCCCGACAACGCTTAGCAATTGACGCCCTGCTGCAGGCCCTTAGCGGCGTGTGGGTGATGACTAAGTGGCCGGAAGCTCACCTTGTGTGGTACCGCTCCGTCGCTTCGGCCCGCTCATAAACAACATCCCAGAACAGCTGCGCAGTGCAGCATGGCACTTGCACCCGAATGTCTGCTTGCTTCGGCATGATAGGATTTGCTTAGCAGCAATTGACGAGTATCTTAGCTGTAATTTACACCGCAGTTCAGGTTTACTGCAGCCCCGCAAGCCTAACGCGCCGTCCGCCGACGTCGACACACGTGGAAAGTCTGCCGACGGGCAATCCAACTTTGTGTCAATAGTCCATAATTTTATATTTGTTCAGCTTGCTGGGGTGCCTGCGTGGGGAAGACGTCGCACGGCTCGCGGGTCAGAAGACTACCATTTGCCTTTGACCTTGACGGCCCGACAGCCGAGCGGGAAATGACTATGGTGCGGATTACTTCATGTACTTACAACATGCAATTGGAACCCTTCTCCACATTTGCGGCGGAAAAATTCAATGACGTGACGACAAAAGTAGTTAGGTGGCAACTACGCGGGACACAAATGAGGTCGGCCAGGAGAACCATTACTTGTGGATGGAGTGCGTGAATATCGCCAGTTCAAGCTGGTAACGTAACATTACTCGTTGCACGCGAAAGGAGGAAAGGTGACGTACACGACAGGAGTCATGGAGTCTGTGCGGTTCTTCGCAATCAGATTTGCAGCGGCTGTCGACAATCTTCACCTCACTTATAACTTATCCTGTCAATACTCGTTTGCAATATGTATCCGGCTGCATCGTGCGCAATGGTACGGCAATTTCGCACGACCGTTTCAAGGTGCCATAAGTGATTCACGGGAAGGAGCATTACATCTCTCGCACCGTGCCGACACCAGCTAGGCGAGGGACTCCACAGACCCTCCCCTCCACCCCAGAGGGCCCCGGCTACCAACTCCCACCCAGCTGCCACCTCACCTAACACCGCACGGCACAAATACCGTATCCTAGCCATGGCACCGTCGCCTACACTAGAGTATCCCGTCGCTTGTCTCCGAATCTGTCCCAAGGAGCCCAGGGCCCCCCGCGCAAGGACCCCACACCAGGAATGCGAATCTGTACATCTTCGCCTACTTACCCGCAACAACACTGCTACAGTACGGTATGTCTCACCCTGGCAAGGCGGATCAGCGCACGTCCGGAACAAGCCAATACCTGCCAAGTGCCAACAGCTCACGTCGCCCTGACTCTATTGCGCCCACCGCACCTGCCGCCCAGCGCGGCGGCAACACTTCGGCCGCTCCGGGAAAATGAATGGCTGCGCAACCATGGCCCGGCCATGACCCCATGTTGGGCCACAAACTCCTCGGGGCGCGTGTCAATGATCCGAGCGCCGTACAAGCGTGCTCAGACAAGTCGCAGCTGCGCGCTGGGTCGCGAGGACAAGCCCCGGTTGTTCCTGAACGCACTATCTGCAAAGAGGGGGCCCCTCCGAATCCGTGTTTTCTACCGCTGCGGCCGACACAACAGTACCGTACCATCCGCCGACGAGTTTTGGGCTTGGCACTGCACACCGCCCCCTCGCTCCCCACCCGGCGAGGCGCATCCGGGCAGGGCGGCCCCAGAAGGGTCCTGCCGCTGCCCCCTCTCGCCTGGTGTACCGCCCCCTGTATCCTGCTTCTCGCCCGACCAAAAGAGCCGCTTTCGTGGCCATACGGTTTCCACACCGCAACGGCCTGACGCGAACTACGAGAGGCCACTGTGCAAGAATTCGAGCTTTTGATAACCTGCAGCTTCAGGCGCCACCACCAAAACCACCCCTTGCCAATCGAATGACGCCACCCGGGCCTCACCACTACCCCAATAGTTCCCCCACCTACCTACCTACCTACCTACCTACCATGCCGCAAACTCTGATAGCAAAAAGGGGGCGCTGGACCGCCTGACTGGGGAGGAGTGTGTGTGTGTGTGTGCGAAGGGGCGGGGAGCCGCATCCCGGTGCGCGCCGCGGGTCGCAGTCCCCTCCCGAGTCGTGAGTCCTGACGGTGCCGGGTGCCATCGCGGGGACGACTCCGCAGCGCACGCAGGTACGGTAGTGCTCCCCCTGGAGCGCCTCTTGGACGCCAAGCTCCAAACCACCGGTCACTGAGTTGTTACCTCCCCAAAGGGCGAGTGTCGCCATGGGAAAATCGCCCGGGTCCAAGTGCGACCCAGATCAGCCCCCGCTGGCAGCCAGCCCCAGCCCACACGCGGCGGTACGGAGCCCCCCCAGGTCCTCGGGCGGCAGCTGCAGTTCCCCCCGAGGGCAGCTCCGCCTCGGGTCCGCCTCGGACGAGGTCGCAGCCGCAGTCGCAGGGCCGGCCCCGCGCCCTCGGTGGCCCCCCGATGGATGTCCAGGGCGACCCACATGCCGCGGGGTCTCGTGCCGCCGCTCGGCACAACCCGTGGGACCCTCGGCCCTCGTTGCCTCCGCTGTTGACGGCGGCGACATCGCGCCCGGGCGGACCGCCGTCGTCCGCAGCAACGCCGCCCGCAGCGCCGCCCGGGGAGCCGCCGGCCATGCGGCCACCGGCCCCGCCAGGCACGTCAACGCGGCGCACAGTCTGTCCGGGCGAAACGGGAAACAGCGGCGGGGGGCCGGCCGGCCGGGCCGCCGGGGAGGTGGTCAGTCAGCGTGCCAAGTCACCCACCCACCCGGCAAGGCAGCGAAACGGCTACGACGCATCCGTTCGGTCCAACAGCAGCATCTGACTCGAGGTAGGTAGTGGCGCCACACGACACATCCCGACGACAGGCCGAGCCAAGCCAAGCCAACCTTCAAACGGTCCGCTCAAAGCGCCGAAACATGTGCGTAACAAGCGCACCACGCCACGCCACGCCACGTCACAGCACAGCACAGCACGCCACGCCGTTCGGCCCAGGCTTCGGGACGCCTGCGGTCGGAAACCGTGCCCCTTTCCTGTCCTTTCTTCCTCCCGCTTAAGGCGTAGCAAGTCAACACCCCGTCCCGCCGCACACCGCCCGCCCGGACCAGCTGCCAGCCCGCCGTGTGCCAGGCGCGGCGCTCCCTGGGGCTGCTACAGCGCTCCCGCCGCTCACCTGTCCGCCTGGCGCGCCGTCGGGGGCCTCAGCAGCGGCGACCCCCCGCCGTAATAGCTGACTCGCCGTGCGCCCCGTAGCCCGGACCAGACACGCAGGAAGCGGCTCAGCCAGGTCCAGGAGGCAGCTGCGTCCGCCGCCGCAGAGGCCGCGGCCGCTGCCACCACCGCTGCTGTCGCGGCCTCGGCAGCAGGACCAGCGCCACCTCCACCACCACCACCACCCTCGCGGCCGCCGAGGGTGGCGCGGTCGTTGCGGTGTTCGCGGGCGGCAGCTGAGCCGGTTGCGCCCGCGGCGGTGGCTGCGGCGCCGCCGCCGCCGGCAGCAGCTCCGACCCGCAGCCCCGCGGCGGCCATGGCCTCCACCAGGGTGGTGAGGCCGCCCCGGTCCGAGTGGCGCAGCTGGCGGGCGGCAGCGGTCAGCAGGGTGGTGCGCCAGACGGGGCCGGGCACGACCCGGAAGGCGGCCAGAGCCTGCCAGCGGCATCGGCGCAGAGCGGAGCGGAGAGCACCGTCAGACCCAGACTCACAATTGACGAGTGGTCCCGCCGATAACATTCCATGAAGACGAACAAAGCATAAGGCCCATTAGTCCACTTCTAGGTTGCATCGCAAACCCTAAAACCCACGAACTCCGAACCAGTTTCCCCGAATCACCCCCCAGAGAGGTGGATGGGACGGCGGCAAAGCTCACCCGCAGCACCGCGGCGAGCTCGTGGCACTGCAAGCGGCCGGCGGCGCAGCTGCCGTACATCTCGTCCAGCCACCAATCCAGCCAGTCCGCTGGCGGCACGTGGCCCACCGCCGCCAGGCTAGTCGCCGCCGCCAGCAGGTGCCGCGGGCCCAGACCCAGGCTGTAGCAGCGCTGCAAGCGGGCTGTAGCCGCGTCTAGCAGGGTGGCGATGGGCAGCGGCAGCACCTCCGCCGCGGGCATGTGGCCGGCGGCGTGCAGCGCCTGCGCGGGGGACGCGGGGGACGCAGGTATGGCTGGCCTTAGTGCAGGTGGTCACTAGCATTGCAGGCGGCAAATCAAGGGTGGCGACGGGTACAGCAAACCAGAGGCAGGTGCAGGCGCGGGTAGAACCGACAGCCACGAAACTGCCTACGCGATGCCCTATACGGGACAGAGGCGACACCCCGGGTCGAAGGGAGACGCACCGCGGCCAGGAAGAGTGCCGCCATGGGCAGTAGTACTCCAGTACCCCATTTGCAGTGTTTTGTCCCTTTCGCCAACTTTCAACACGTCAATGCCCCCGTCATCGAGGACCCACCACCCATATCGTCGCGCCGTGTGGCACTTGCAGAAAAGACCGCATCTGGCCCGGCCAACAGCCCAAATACACCCGGATCAGATCCGGCCCCGGGTGTATTTGGGCTGTTCTCAATTCAAACCCCGCCTCACCACACACCCCACCGGCATACCCACAGGCAGTACCCGTCCCTCTTGTACCTGAATCGCCGCCAGCAGGTCCACCACCTGACTGGGTCCGAACCGCCCCAGCGCCGCCGCACACCGGCCCAGGTACACCCGCGAGAACGCCGCCAGCAGCGACTGGCAGGGCACCGAGGCCGGCAGCCGCGGCCGCACCCGCAGGCCGTCATCCGGCGGCGGCGACGGAGACCGCAGGGGCAGTGACTGCACAAAGTCCGTGGCACCACAGCCGCTGGCCGCTGCAGCGCACAACGACGATGATGGCGACGGCTCTAGTTCTATGGACGGGCCATCGATGTCATGACGACCGTGTCCAGCAGAAGCTTCAGCAACAGGCGCAGCAGCAGCCGCAGCAGCTGCCGCAGCGGTTTCTTGCACCGGCGCCTGGGCGCCGATGCCCGCCGCGCCGCGGAGCGTCGTCGCCAGCGCCAGCGGCGGCGCCGCCGGCGCCACTGCCGCGGCGGCGCGCAGCGCGGCCTCCAGCCACCAATCCGGCGGCGTAAGCTCCAGGGAGCTCACCGACCACACCAACATGGCCACCTCGGAGGGGCCGCAAGCCGCGCTGTCGGGCGACGTCGCAGCGGCTACCGCTGATGCGAGCCCATCCCGAATCGAACTGGGGTTGAAGTTCCTGGGTTCCGAAGCAGCCGGCTGGCTCCCTCTGGGCCGCCGCGACGCGGGCCGTGCGTTGCCGCCGCCGGCGGCAGCGGCCGCCGCCGCCGCGTCCGCGCAGGCGCGGCGGAGTTGCGTCGCGCTCGCCGCCCAGAATGCCCGCAGCCACGCCGGCGGCAGCAACGGCTGCACCAGTAACGCGGCCGCGGCCCGCCGCCCTCGGCCGGAGGTCCGCGGCGATGCGCGCCGCAGCCGGAAGCGCCCCGCGGCGTCCTGACCCGTGGGTCCATCTCGACGCACCGGGCGGACATGCTGCAGCCGGTGGCGCGTCGTACCTGCTCTGCCGTACTTATCGACTACGATGGCGCGCAGCCATGCGGTCCTGCGGGCGGCCATCCGCTGCCAACGCGCCAGTGCCCAGGCGACACACGCTAGATCGGTGGCGCCCGCCGCCGCCAGCACATGCTCGTCCCACCTGGCGATGTACGACAACAGCCAGCGGCGACTCGGCGGCGCCACGCCCGCTCTGGCCATGCCCCAGGCCAGCATGGCCAGCTCCCCGGGTCGCCAGCGTGTGCTGTACCAACTGCTCTCGTCGCCGCCCCCGTCGCCGCCGACGCCATTTTTCTGACTGCTGCTACTGCCGTTGCTGCTGGTTGCATCATCATCCCCACGGCTGTGACCCACGGCCGGACCGCCGGCTTCGGGCGCCTTGTGGGGTTGCCGACGCCACCCCGTTACATTGGCGGCAGATGACGAGGATGACGCTACCGACCCCGGCAGTAGCAGCTCCTCCACGAGCCGCAACAGCAGGCGCTGATCGGCCTGCCGACCGCACAGCCGCGCGTCCGGACGGCGAAGGCAGGCCAGGCCCCAGATCACATTCGCCACCTCGCGCGACCGGAACCGACCCACGGGGGCCACCCGAACGACCGGGACGGCAACCGCGGCCGCCATCGCCGCGGCCGATGCGGACTCCGCCTCCGCCGCGGCGTCGACGAACGCCAGCGCCGCGGCGGAGCCGCGCCGGCGGCCGTCGTCGGGGCCGCCGCCGTGCGCGGCCCGCATCCGGAGCTGCTCTGCCAGGGCGTCCCAGGACACCGACCCATGGGTCTTGAGGCCCACAGGCGGTGACGCGGCGATGTGAGCCGACGTCGGCGAGTTTGCTGCGCCAGAAATGGCGGGAGGGTGTGACGCCGTCCCTGCAACCGCAGGCCCGCGGTGACCGCTCGCGGCGCCCGCATCTGCATCCTCGAGGCACTGCGCTACCGCCGCAGACACAAGCCGCAGGAAGCGGTCGGAGACACCGGCCTGCTCGGGTGACCCACGGGTCGGGCTCCCTGCCCTCCGGACGGCACGCGGCGGCGCGGTGCCGGCGAGTGCCGGCTGCGCGCCGGACGAGGACGACCGCACCGGCGCAGCGGACGCACCCGCGGCGGCTGTCGGATCAGACGCGCCGACGCGGACCGGGCGAGGGTCATCGTCGTGTCCATCGGGCAGCACAGGGGACCCCGGTGTCCGTGGCGCGGCATGTCGCTGCAGCTGCTGCTGCGGAGGCGGGGCGATGGCGATGGTGACGCCTCCCCCAACGCCCACCTCCACCTCCACGCCGCCGCTGCCGACGTCCCTGTCGTTGAGGGCCGGGGCCACCAGCGCCACGTCCCTGCCCGCAGCGAGCGTCACGCCGCCGCCGCCACCGCCTCTGGCTTCGGACCCGGAACAAGTAGTCGCCAAGGTCGCCGCCTCCGTCTCCATCTCCTGGAGCAGCCGTCCCTGCCCCTGCCCATGGACCAGGAGCGGCAGCGTTCCTCCGCGGTCGCTGACCCTTGGCTCCCCCACCGGCCTCCTTGCGGCCGCGTCCCCACGCCCCACGGGCAGCGACGCGGACCGCGCCAGCGCTCCTGACCTCCCAGCCGCTGACCCAGCTGCCCCTGCCCGCCGGAGCTCCTTCTCCTCCTCCTCCTCCTTCCGCAGCTGCCCTCCATATACACCATCGCCACCTTCCACAAGCAGCCTTGCCTCCCGCCACTGCTGCTGCCGCCCCGGTGGCCGGGACGCCCCTCGCGTGCCCTCGCCCGTGATGCCACTTCCCAGTGCATTCCCAGCTTCGCCCCGCGGCCCCGCTCGCACTGATGCGCTCGGTGGGACGCCGGCGGTGACCGCAGCTGCCGTCATGGAACCAACGGGCTCGCCGTTGTCCCCGCGCCCCGCCGCAGCCCCGGCCCGTTGCAGCCTGACCATTCGGCACACGGCCGCGGAGACACAGACCGGGTCGAGCAGCGCCAGGCGCGGGGCGGCCGCCAGGCTGGCCGCCAGCAGGGCTTCCACATCGGCGGGGGAAGACGCGCTGGCCAGGGCCCGGGAGAGGCAGTGACGCGCGTGGATCAGGGCGCGGTGCAGCTGCTGCCGCAGCAGCTGCTGGTGCAGCTGCTGCGGGTGTTGCTGTCCCCTCCAGACCGCCGACTGCGGCCCCGGCCCTGGCCCCCGGTGCGTGTCTGTGTCCGGGTGCCGCGTATGGCTGTGCCGCCGCCGCGGCTGCTGTCCGCTGCTGTCAGCCTCCGGCTCGGTCCGATGTGTCGGCTGCGCCACCGGATCGCGGTGCTGCTGACCGGGTCCGCGCTGCCACCGCCGCCGCCGCCGCTGCTGCTGCTCGTCCAGCTGCCCGTCCCGCTGCCGCTGCTCCAGGGTGGGGCCCCGCGAGCTCCGCCCCGGGCCGCTGCACGTCTCGGCCGGTGGCTGTGATGGCGTCGCGCCCTGGCTGCAGCGCATCGTCGGCCTGGCCGCGGATGGACCGGGCCCCCTGCGATGACCCGGCAGTGGCTGCTGCTGCTGCTGGGCGGCGGGCTCCCCGGGGGCTGCAGGCCACGGTACCTGCGGTCCGCCCTGCGGATGTGGCAGCCCCGCCGCCCCGAGCCAGGGCGCGTGCGGCTCCCCCGATGCCCCCGGACCGGCGGTCGGCCGGCCCACTACCCTCCGGCCGAGCCGCCGCCGCGCCGAGTGCTGGCCACCGTACGGCCCGTCGTCCTCTTCCTCCACAGGCCCACGCCCATTCGGTCCGCACGTCCCCGGGTCCTGTAAACGCACGAGGGGGGTGAACTTCATGACGGGCATGAAGAATAAACGCACGAGGGGGGTGAACTTCATGACGGGCAAGAATAAACGCACGAGGGGGGTGAACTTCATGACGGGCATGATCTCCCAAGAATGAAGCTAAGGAATTTAAGCTGTAAAAACAAGTAGGTTGGCATCCCCGGGGCAGGGCGAGGTTGGAAGCGGGCTAGGGGGGCCCTCCTGACTCGCCGGAGTCGGAATCCGCAGTGCAGCAAGGTGAGGTGGGCGGGTGGTCAGGCTGGCAGGAGCAAACAGGGACGCCGGTACTCTTTGGTGGGAGATATTTGGGCAAGCCGACCGGACTGGACTCCCTGACCGGTGGGTGCCAGGTAACACGACCCACCGTGGCAATGCCGTACTGAATGGAACTTATGGACTTGCCCGTGTTAACATAAGATTGGGGGACGCATCGCTTGGAAGTGATTCATAGTCGAAGTTTGATTTGGGTTGGCCGTACCCCAAATTGCCACTTTCAATGAGACGTTCATGTGTGTTGACGACCAAAACTAGAACCCTCGGGCCCCGCACGGACAACACTTCCCCCCCCATTGGCCCCACCGCGTCACAATTGATGCCTCCGCCACCAACGTTGTCCAGCAGCTGCAGCGAAGGGAACACGCCGCGCACATCCGTGCTGGCCGGCGCACTCTGCGTGCACCCGATGCGGAGTTGTGCGGTAGCCTTGACACGCGCGCCCGATGTGCCCGGCGATGATCCAGGTCTTGCTATAACTGTAAAGTTCGAGCCGTCTGGCTGCGCAGGCAAGGGCTGAGGCCCGCTGCGCGCTGTTCGCGGCGGCTGCTGCGCATGGATAAGCGACCTGTAAGACCACGTTCGCGCCCCGCCGTAATTTCTGGGCGAGCCAATTTTGCGTGGAAAGCCATTAGCAGCGCCTGGACAGCTGAACCCAATCGAATGCAACGGTAAGAGTGCGTCGTCGACTGGGCCGGCCGCACTCAAGCATGCAGCCGGCCGTTGCATGCTAAGCATATAAGCTTTCAGTATTCACATGTTGGTATGGTGGGGCATTGTCCTTTGGACATCGGCAGTCAACTGTAAACTACAACAACTAAAGTGATGAAAGCTGGCCTTTACTCCGATGCATGGGTAATCATCATTGAACAATGTGTACTAGATGTAGATCCGGTGCTTGCGCATAGAAAGGACGGAGGTGCGGATAGGGTCGCCTGTTACCCAGGGGCTTATGCACCGCGCATTGTCCACCCACACAAAACATCTTCGGATCATCTCTACGTTTTTGTGATAAGTGCGCTGCAAATAGACAGAGTTATCATTGTATGCGCGCATGCTGTGCGCAGTTTACTTGCATCACACGCAACACCACACAACCCCAATTTTTTCGCTTCACCCGATACCACCGCAGTACGTGTATAATCTGTACAACTATTTGTTGTAATAATGGCTGTGATGTCGATGCAGCATAGCGGTCGGGCGGGTGCGGCACACCGCACCCGCAACCCCTCGCGGGCGCGAGTCGTTACCGTGAGCGCCAAGTCCACGTCCTCGCGCGCGGGAACTGTCTCCGGTCGCATCACCGGTCGCGCACCCAAGCTCGCGGACCCGGTGGATTTCGAATCGGTTGGTTTCCGTTTTGACCCCGCCAACAACAGGTGCGTGCAGACGCTGGAACGCAGGCCGCTGCACGGTAGGCCCCGCTGTCTCACGTGCATACCACATGGGGGCGGGGGGCCACCTCACAACAGCTTTTTGAAATCCGGTCATGTGGTCCAAGTGGAGGGCTACGACGGGGGGCAGGGCGATACACCAGCTCGTGGGGCGGGTTGGGCAGCCCGGTCGTAGGTGGACCCCGTGCCGACCTCCGGCGCATGACCCTGCAGCGGCGCTGCGAGCTGGGGGACACACTTCTGAGGGGGGGAAGGTCATTGGCTTGATGAACCCACGTGGCTTGAGGTGCCCGGGCCCCCCCCTTGTTGGTACGCATGGCGGCATGGCCAGCCACCCTGATGCATCCACTCGCAGCCCCTGCGCTCCACCGGCATCAACCCTCTCCCCACCGGGAACAGGGAAGGGCTCTGGCAGCGCTAAGGGAGGGAAGGGGTGAAAGGGGGGAGGGATTAAGACAAAAAGTGCCCCGACACACACCGGCGGGGGGATGCGTCGAGGGCAGTCGACCCGCGTGGGGGCGCTTGAGTAGAGACCTGCAGCAACACACGCCCTGACGAACGCGGGGAGGCAGACACCCGGCCCCTGGTGCCGCCTGCATCACCTGCGTGGAAACCCCGCACCGCTGGTGATGGCATCTGCACCCATTTGCGATACACACAGGGGGTATTCGCGCGATGTTGCCTCGTGCGGCTCCGCCGGCCTGCTGAGTGCTGAGTGCTGACCCGGCTGGTCCCCCGGTGGGTTCCCCCGCGTCGTCGCGGGGCGCTTGCAGGTGGCTTCGGGACGACCGCTTCGCGGGCAAGTTCGACCAGACCCTCGCCACGCCCAAGAGCGGCACCCCCTACGTGGTGAGAGGCTGCGATCACCCGGGTCGAACCCTTGAGACTGAGACGCAGCAGCATGCGAGGACGGGGGAGGGGCCAAGCCAGGCCCTCCTAGCTAGTGACAGGTGCCCCCGCATCGTACGTGCACTCTGCCGTGCGGTGGTGCCTGCCAAGCCCCCGTACGTTGCGCGCGCGGCTCGTGGTCCTGTACGGCAGTGTCGTGAAGCCCCCAAAACTCTTGCAGACAGAGAATCCACGGGATGTGATGGATGAAGGAAGCGGCCCCGCCGGCCTCAATGCTGTGCATCTGGGTTGATGCCGTACACATGACGTTTCTCGTACCGCCCTGTCCCAGGTGTGGCCCGCCATCCACACGCTCCTCGTCAGCAAGGGCCTCAAGAGCGTGACCCCGGAGGAGGTGAGGGCCGCAGGGCGGGGGGTGGGGTCTTCATTGACGAAAGGGTGGGTGGGTGTGGGGGTTTGTAATGCAGTAATCGGCATCGCGAAATGTGAAACCAAGTTGAAGTCGAAGCCATGCCTTGGAGGCTGGTGGTTGTGCGCTCCACACCCCCCAAATGAGTGGAGCGGCGGCGACGCGGTCGCCCGAGGTAACAGTGAGCGCACAATTCAGGTATGTATGGTAAGTAACTTGGGTCGCGTATTGACTCCTGTGCCACGTATCGGTTCCCCAATCCATACCCCCCAAATGAGCGACCCACGCGCCCCCCTCCCCGGGACCCTCGCAGGCCCAGGCTCTGCAGCAGCAGGGCTGGACCATTGTGGACGTGCGGCTGGACAAGGACTACGAGCAGGTGGGGGTAAGGGGGGGCCCGCCCGGACGTGTCGAAACTCCCCGCCAGCTTCTGCCGCCCACGAAAGGGGGTCAAATCCACCCAAGGGGTCCCAAGGGGGGAGGTCCGATGGATCCCCTGGGTGGCAAGTCCTCGACAACTAGGGCCGCCCACCTGTCTAGGGGGGGTCCCCCCTGACTCCTGGCGGGTCGAGGGTCCCCCCTGGGTGCGTGGCGAGAGCGGGGGCAGTGAGGACTGGGCCTTCGCGCAGCGAGTGGGCTGCGGGTGGGTGCGCACGTGGGGCTGCGAGCCACCGCAGGGAACGGATTGTGGTGGAGGATGGGTGGAGGCTGCAAGACGTCTGCGTGTCGCTCACCCCGTCCAAAGTCAAACCATCTTCGTGTCATGCACAGTTCGCATGGGCGGTCCGGGCGGGTTGCTCTGCTAACCTCAGTTCGCATGGGCGGATCATATGGACTCGTGGTCTCCGACGTTTTCGTACTCGCTGCGGCCTCGGATCTCCCGCGTCGGGCCTTGCCGCCTCCACTGCTCCCGCGGCCAAACCCGCAACCCCCGCAGGTCCGCGCCGCCGGCGCCGCCAGCCTGCCCCTGTATCGCTACGTGGAGGGCACCGGCTTCTGGGACAACGTCAAGAAGGCGGCCATGGCCATCGGGTTCGCGATGCGCGCGACAGGTGCGGGGCGGGGGCGGGTGATAAGGAGGAGGTAGGTGGGGGGCAGACGGCCACAGAGACGTAGGCGACATGCGCCGTCCCACGGCTCCGGGGGGAGCCGCACGGGTGTGTGTTTAGGCAAGAAACCAAGGGGGAGGGGTGTTTGTGTGTCCCGATGGCTTTGTAAGCCTGGCTCACCCAGGCTTCCCTCGCAACCGCATCGTTGTCGTCGTATTTTCATCAATGACGTTGCTGTGGACCCGCACATCCAGCACCCTCTCCGGTTGAGCCCGAGCCCTCATTACAGTTGTTGCCCGGCATGGCCCGGTCCCCGCCATGTCCCCCTCCTCCTCCTCCTCCCCTCCCACTCCCCCTCCGGCTGTTTCTTTTTAAACTCCCACTCCCCCTCCTCTTCCTCCTCCTCCTCCTCCTCCCCCTCCCCCTCCCCCTCCCCCTCCCACTCCCCCTCCTCCCCCTCCCCCTCCCCCTCCCCCTCCCACTCCCCCTCCTCCCCCTCCTCCTCCGCCAGAGCGCGACCCCGACTTCCAGACCAAGGCGCTGGCCGCCCTCAAGAAGAACCAGAAGGTCATCCTCATGTGCGCCATCGGGGGAACGCTCGACACACTGGTGGGTGTACGGCAGTGTACGGCCACAGCGCACGGCCGAGCACCGTGGCCCCAGACTGAGGCACGGCGCACACCGTGCACCAAGACTTAGCGTGACGTGGTATGTTGTGGTATGACGTGGGCAGCTGGGGAGGGCAACTAGGGACCCGTGGACCCATTCCGTGAAGTGGGTGGCTTTGCCTGGGCGAGACCATCCGACTTCGGGGTTTGGCGGGCAGTCCCAGTCCCAGTCCCGGCCACTCTGTTAAACGTCAGACGGCCGCACCCAGCCAGTCGCATGCTCTCCCGCGCCAGTACGGCACCTCGATGACCCGGACCGCACTGCCGACGCGCGGCTGCCTCTCCCTCCCGGCCGCCCGCCCTGCGAGTCATCATGCTGACTCCCACCCACGTGCTGATCCGCATCATCCGTCAACCGCCGAGCGAACCACGAACCACAAACCACGAACCACGGCCACTGCCTCCTGCGCCGCCTGCGCCGCCTGCGCCTCTCGCTCGTCCGCTCGAGGCCTCCAGGTGGATCTGCGCAAGGGCGTCAAGCCGGCCATCCGGGACCCGGAGCGGGCGTTCGGCCGGGAGTCCCGGTCGCTCAAGGCGGCCTACGAGCTGATCAGCGTGAGTACGTCCCGCCGGCTGACTAGCGGCCGTGCGTCCCGGCTTGCCAGCGCCCGTCCCGGCTTGTGAGCGCTTGCGCTTGTGCTCGCCCACGTTTGCCAGTGCGCATGTCCTCCCGAGGTGCGATCACATACAAGGTACCTAGGGTATGTGTGCCCGCGCAGGCACAACCCCCAGCCTTATTAAGTTATTATCCTGGATCTGACGCGCCTGCAGCATAACCTGCCGATAGCGCGATTCATTCACACCCTGCGGCCCCTGTTGAAATAAACACACGTATCCACACACAGGCCGGGTGGGACGCGAAGAACCTCTTCTGGGTGGAGGGCGGGCTGCAGCAGTGGCGCTTCCGCGGTCTGCCCACGGAGGGCACCAAGCCATGAATGAGTGAGGCGGCGGAGGGGCGCGGCGAAGTCAATCAAGTCAGGGGTGCCGGTCGAGCGCGGAGAGAGCTGCTGCTGGGATGCAGTGCAGGGAGCGGTGGGTCTTGATGTGAGGACGGAGGACGGAGAGGGTGGAGGGGAGCGTGCGCCTGTGCCTCCATCCCGGTTTTCGATTCCTAGTCCGCTGTAGGTAGTTATACTGATAAGAGTTGATGGATGTTTATTGGTGATAGGTGTCGCGAGTCGAAGGAGTCATGGTGTGGATGGAGAGAAGGGCGAATGCGTGCTGCTGCGTGCTGTTTTGTGCAGAGAGCGCAAGAGAGTCCTGAATGGACAGAAAACATCAGTCAGTGGGATGCAACAGACGGTTGTATGGGGTTTGTCGCATGTCTGTGGTTGGTAGTTGCTGGCGCCATCGCCTCGTTGTCGATCAACAAGAAGTTTACTCAGGACGGAAGGCTTGAGAATCGGTTTCAGGCACATGGGCTGCATTAGGGCTCACTGACGATGCAATTGATAGTTTTCGCTCGGACGAGCGATGTCGATTACGGCACTTGGCCGTGGGGCGCAAGTAGGGGTTCGTCAGAGGCGGGTCGGTCGGGAGCTGCTAGCGACCGCCATACATATCTAGAGCTGCCATGTCATGAGGGGAAAGGATGTCGAGTCGGGACATCGGTGATCGGTGAACGTTTATCTGTGCAGCGGTGGTTGTCGGCCTATGGCGCGCCTGTGGCTGCTGCTCCCTGGCGTGTCTCGTGATCGTCGTTGTCCGCCCTTGTGTGTGTCTGCCTGCAGTTGCAAACTTTGAACCTTTGACGGTAATTTTGCCTCGTGGTTTGCCTCCTAATGTATTGCGCAGTGTGCGCGAGCCCCTGTCCCCTAGCTGGTAATCGACAGCGTTTTGCAGTATCCGGTACATGCACCTATGGTCCTGCCGTCGCCGTGCCGTACACGCGGTTGAATGATGCCACGAACGGCTCTGTAGTCCGAAATGCCTGAACATTGAAGGGCATGAATGTGAGTTTGTTTAAACAGTTGCTGGGTCCATCTCAAGAATGGTACATGCCGGTGAGAAAACGGGAATGATGGCGCCATGTCGAGCAGCCAGCAACAGAGGATAAGCCACCAGTGAACATAGGCAAAAAATAATAATTATTAATACGATTGTAATGAAGCAGGCCGTGCTCATTGCTGTAAAGGGAATGTTCGAATGTATGGATTAGGTGTACGGACAATTCCTATTTGGCAGCAGTAAGCGACGCTTGGAAGTATTGAGTTTCTTGAGCGAGAGCGTTAAGCTGCGGTAACAGGAGTTTGCCGTGCGAGAGTAGATGGTAAGCAGGTAAAGGATCATCGTGCATTTGTCGTACAGTCCACCATCGGGCGGGGAGGCCTCCTCGTAACGCACTATTGGCAAGCGCATACAGTGGTGTTGCGATAATAATGGGACTTGCCCACGGCTCACCGCGGGGCCGAGTTGCCTCCGCGCGCGGGGGCATACATACATAGGGTCAGGTCAGGTGACACTACCGCAGTTAGGTGGTTTAAGGTCCTGGGTTCGAGTCCTAGGGTGATCCCCGACATTGTTCGGGAGCATGAGGTTATGGCTAGTTGCTGAGATGTGGAGTTGAGATCACAGTTGATGGATTGAGATTCGCACGCTAGACCGGTGGCGATTGCTGAACCCTCTGTCTCTACGGATGTGCGGGTGAATGGATGAGGTGGGATCCTTAGTTGGCAGGATCAACCGCCTCGGACCCTCGGTTCGTATGGCGTAGGTTCGGTGTGATGATGGTTGAAGGTGTCCTATAGCATCATATAAAACCGCGACATAAACCCTTAGACAGGGCCCGGAAGCCTATCCACACTGTAACGGTACGACATATATACTACATACATAGGGACAGGCAGGAACGCACGATATGTATGGCTCAACGCACCTGTCGCCGCACCTAAGCTAGCGGGGTACCTTCTGGAACGTCCCTGTTGTTACATAACACCCCTCACCAAACTGCCGAGATATTAAACCTCGACGAGTCGCTTGGAAAACAACATCACTCATCTGTCGTGCATCACCGTTGGAAGGTGCGTGTCGTACGTCATACGTTACACAGACGCACACAGCACTGTAATGGAAGCAATGGTATATAATGGACTTTGGTTGGGTATAACCCTGCAAGCAAAAACTGGGTGGTGCATAGCTTGCGTGACTGTTCCAATGCAGACCTGCCTCCTTTCCGCGTTCCTGCATTTCATGCCACGTTAACGGAGCGAACCTCCTCCCTACGCGGCTCCTTGCGCGCACCCCGCGCGGCCCTAAAGTCACTCCACTTGAGTAGCGCCGCTATCGGACAAATGTATTGCCCGAAGACGCTTACGTAGACATTGCCGTGTAACGTCGACGGAGATCGAGCGATGGGGCCCCTGCCGGTCGCGTCGTAAGGAGGAAAGGGAGAGGACTTGGGGGCCCCCAAGGCGCGTGAATAGTCGGTCTAGACTACGGGCCACCGCTATGGGAGGGAGGGAGATTCAGGAGGAATGGGGCCGAGCGTTGGCTACCGTGACACCTTGTGTCAAAGAAGGGGGGGTTCCCATGGTTGTGCGGCTGGATGGTTGCGGGTGACGATAAGTACTGGCGCGCCTTGCTTGACGGCGCGTGTCCTCAGTATTACTGTGGGTCGAGACGGCGGCTTCAATCGGCGGGGCGCCCAGCGATGTCCATTGCGTCCATTTATGGCATTATAATTGTAGGAGCCGGCCAAGAGCTGGCTTGTTTCGTGGAATGTCGATGGGAACCGGGACGATTCGAACCGGAATAGTAGAGTGTGCAGTAACATGCCACGCAGCGCTGGTGATTGATGAGTATCATGTATGTCGTGACGGAGGGGAAACTGCGGCTGGAGTTGGCGGTGCGGCCTGCTGCGGGCGCATGCCCGATCTGTCTGCAAGCAAGCGCCTTGTGCGGCCCGAAAGTGTCGGGGGGAGTATTGCGGTGTGCGGGGCCTGCCCCTGATGAGGGCTGAGGCACGGGGCCCCCGTCCTCTACCTGTTTGTATACGGGTTCACCCACCCGGGGCCCAAGTTGGGGACCTGGCCTACCCTCAGATGGGATAGGAGGCAGGGCTCCCGTTGGTATGTTATTGCTTGGCCTAGGTATTTCTTCTGATGCGGGTTACTCCACTAGCGGTCGCTGGGCAGTGTCACGAGCCAGGCGTGGGTCTTCCAAGACCTCGAGAGGGTGCAGCGCTGGGTGCCTCAGGGGTGGTGGTAGCTGGGTAATGGGGTGCCTGTGTGGGCGACCTCTCCTGTGCTTGGCTTTATCCACCTCTGGAAATTCTGCCCTCTGCTGTGCCTATCCCTTCGGTAGTGCTGCCCCGCTGCGCGCCTCTGCTTGCTTCGGTGTCTGGCTGGGTGGGGTCATGGCCCGGTGTGTTTTGGGGTGCGGCGTTGAGGTGTGGAGGTGTCTTGCCGCCTTGGCGGTGGGGCCTGCTGGGGCTTGCCCTCGCTGGTATACACCGTCAACCCCTTTGGGGTCCGCTGTAACGTTCATTCATTCTTAATATGTTAATAATAATGTGGGGACAGCATCCAGGTGGACGGCATCGTCCAGGTGAGGAGCTCAGCAGCCTTGCTAGTAGTATTAAGGGCTGTCTGTGTGTGCAGGTTCAGGTCATCAGGTTGAGGAAGCAAGCAAGCATGGCAAGTAACTCGGCAAACAGAGCAGCCATCCAAGTCAGTGTTGGTTTGAGCTGGCGATACACAATACCACGATACCAGGGACGAATTAGATAGATGGGAGGGAGAGGAATGGGGGCAGGGGATTAGGGATGGGGCCAGGTAGGCGAACACAGACGTACACGTGCACATCATAAGGCCCGCGCGCATAGGCGCACACCCAACAGAGCAGACACGCCTGTCCCGATATACAGCGATGCAAACAGTGTTTTCATGCATGTGTGTCGGAAGCAACGCATAACGATATTTTGGCGGATAGTGTGCAGCATGTATAACATGACAGCGATACACCCTGCCGGTGCTCGCTGGACCGCTTCACCCCCCTACTACTACGTGGGACCACGCCCAAAACCTCATGCACACCTACCATTCGCCGCATTGTGCACTCTTACAACTATTACGTACCCTGCCGGCCCCTCCAGAAAAGACGGAATCAGCAGTTCCAAGGGGTAGATGGCCACGCAGCGCACGCACGGGGGACCTGGCGCGCCTGCAGGCTGGCGGCGGCGCATTTTGTATCGGTACATGGCCCGCAACATGGCCTCTCTCGCTCCACGCACACGCGCTCGACTCGCGGGTTCAGGGTTGCAAACCGATGGGACGGCTGCGTTGTGGGCACATGCTGTCTGAGTGCGTGGTTTCCGCGCGTGGTCATATCCATGAACACCCAGGTGGCAACTCACCCAGGCTATTAATGAATCACGCAAAGTAATGAGATGGCACCACCAGCGGAGCACAGCGTGTGCGATGAACCCAGGGATGACTGGAACGAAATGAAATGAATGAATGAATGGTCGAGGTGCATGGAGTCTTCCGACTGTGTTGGTGGTCGTTTGGCTAAGGCCCACCCGTAAAGTAGGTTACGGTAGTAGCCCCCGTTTGTCCTCGTCGAGGCCTGGAGCTCCCGGCTGGGGTGTGCGGTTCTCGTCCGCCTGGTGGTGCTGGACCGCGGAGTGCGTCTGCGGGGTTGGCTGCTCTTTCTTAGCTCTGAGCTTTCCTTTTCATACGGGCGTTGATTGAGGGTGTTGTGTTGCTTAGGTGCGACCAAGCCCGCCGGAGGATTCAACTTGCAAGCGACGATGGCTCTGTCAGCGGGTACCGCTGTTAACATCATGTCGTATTCGTAACACCGGCATGTGCGCACGCTGGCGTACCTGCAAACCCGTCCGGCCTTACAGCATGCTCCATTGCTCCAGGGATCCGGGGTTCCGGGCCGGGATACGGTACCTCCCCTCCTGGAGCCGTGAGGCCCTAGGAGACCACCACGGAAGCTGGTGAACAGCAAGGCCGTACACAATCGCCTGATGACCCCCTAGCCTTCCTATCAGCAGTATTCCCACTCACCAGTATCCTCGTACAGCTGGATCCACCCGGAATCCGCGTGCGATCATGCCGCGGCTTCCCGCTGCCAGGCTACACAGTAACACACGCACTAGCGCGCCTGACATCACCCATCCAACCCAGCTCCGGCGCAGT
Source organism: Eudorina sp. 2006-703-Eu-15 (assembly GCA_003117195.1). Taxonomy (NCBI): domain Eukaryota; kingdom Viridiplantae; phylum Chlorophyta; class Chlorophyceae; order Chlamydomonadales; family Volvocaceae; genus Eudorina; species Eudorina sp. 2006-703-Eu-15. The sequence continues at coordinate 219,442 of BDSI01000036.1, forward strand.
GCGCAACCGGGGCGCTGGCTGGCGAGCACGCACAGCAGCAGGCGCTGCGGCGGAAGCCGCGTCTGATCCGAACCGCCTATCCTGGCACTTCACGCGCGGTGGCCTCTGGGGGAGTCTGTCCCGCACTGCCGGTCCACGGCTCATGTCGCCTACAACATCCGCCAGGCAGCGCATGCCTCTTGCCTATGCACACAGGACAGAGGCCACCCACCCAGTGCCAACGGCGACCGGTGCCGTGATTTAGCGGCCACCCTCGAGTTGCCCCGCGGTCTGCTTCTCATCTTGGTCAGCAGCCCGCAGTTGACGGTGGTCCCCACGATATAGCCGTATGCCGATGATAGATCTGGCGGGCAACACAGCCCTGCCCGTGTTGCAACAGTGGCGGTCAAGAGGGCCACCGCCACCCAATCCTAGCAAGACTCAAACCCCCAACGAAATAGGTGCCTCGCACCCGACACCGCCCGTTGCGACCCTGCCGCGCGGCACACCCCACACTCGGCAGCTCGGTGCGGCCATGCGGCGCCCTACTTTACCTTCCCGTCACTCCAGCTCATTGAGTACAACCCAAGCCCCACCACACCACACCACACCACACCACACCACGCAACGTCACACCACGTCAAACCACAGTCATACTGTCCCCCTGTGATGCTGCGTTGGGTGGGGCGCCGCTGGTCCGTAGTCTAGCTCAGGGCTGTTTCGATCCGCAGGCGACCGACAGCCTCCACCCGCCTGATCAGTGCGTGTGTGCACAGCGGTAGCTACAGGTATGTCCCGGAGGAGAGGAGAGAGGAGTCATGAAGTCAGGTTGGCTCACTCGCACTGCAAGCTCAACATGCAGGGCTCAAACAGTCAGGACGTAGCGAGGTAGCCCCAACGACGGCATGAACCGAATCGGCGCGCCCGCGCCGGCCCGTGCACGCCGCTGCCCTGCCTGGCTGCGCAGCACCAGCACGCGAGTGGGCGCCCCCGAGCCCTCTCGCGTCTCCAACAAGGGGGGGGGGCAGCTGAACCAATGAACAGGGGGCAGCTGCGTCCCGTCAAGTCAGTCTGTCAATGTGAAACCGAACGGGTCCATGCGAGGGGGCGCAGCCTCACAACCTGTTTCGTGGAAAGCGTTGCAGCGCCGCGTCGCACGCAATAGTTCTGCCGTACAAAATGTACAGTCCGCAAGTCATCACGTCGAGGCCGTCGTGCGTCCTGCTGTCAGAACGTCTCTCAGCGGGTGATCCCGCCACAGCCTTCAAAAGCTCGGCCACCACAGCAACCCTACAACACCTGCCCCGTGCGCGCCCGCCCAAGACCCGGACGGGCCCCCCTCGTCCCATCTCCATCTCATTCCCATCCCCCAATGCATCCGATCCACGTCCCTGCCATCATCTCCACGGTACAACCTACCCACCCTACTCGGGCGTCTGCACGGCTGCACGACTCACGGCAAATGCAGCCACGCTTGGGCCCCGAATTCCCTCTGCTGGCTGAACCCCCCCAAGCCGACCCCGCGACGGCAGCAGCAGCAGCACCCACCAGCCCCCTTGAAGTCATACTAACCAGCGGGAGCCAGCCTGAAATGTCACCTGCCCCTACACGTTACACCCCACCCATGTACACTGACCCACGCCACCAACACCACTCCAACACCAATACATCAATGTCCGCGCGCACGTGCGCTCACGTAATGCGCGGGCCAGGCCCCCTGGTGGCGGGCAAGGCACCCCCAGGAGCCGCCTCCCCACCGAGCAACCTTCACCGCAGCCCGCCCACAGGGCCCCCGCCCATCCGGGTCCCCTCCGTTCGGCCATGCCACCTGCGACACCCCCCCCTCACGCCCCAGCAGCTTCCGCTGGCGCCGGCCCCAGCGAGGCCGCGATTGCCGCTGCCGCGAGTATGGACTGGCCGCCGTTCCCGCTGGTGCTCTCCCGTACCGCTCCTGCACCCGCGGATCCCGGTGGGCCGCCGCCGCCGGGCCCCGCCGACCCGGGCGGCTGTGCGGCCGGGAAGCCGTCCATCGGCGGCAGCCGTTCCCGACTGATGGGCCTGGGCACCACCATGGCCTCCAGCTGCTTTATACGGGCCTCCTTCACCATCATCTGTGCGGGGAAGAGAAGGGCAAGGGCAAGAGAAGCGGTCAGGGAACAGACGGGCGCTCAACCGGGTCAAGAGCGCACACACGCGCGGGGGGGGGGGCGGGGAGCTCGTGACGTCATGCGGAGCTCAGCATGGGGCATCCATCGTCCAACCCCCTTCACTTCTGTCCCCAGCTTTCTCTGCCCAGGAAAGGAAAAAACACAGACGCACCACTGCCTGCCTTCCTTGTCTTCTAGAACGAACCTCAGAACCCGGCCGCACCCCGCCCACCTCTTCTCTCAACCGGGCGATGAGGTCCCGCTGCATGTCAAGCTCCCGCCGCAGGCTGTCGCCCTGGCTCACGGAGCCGCCGTCGGGGCTGGCGCGGCCGCCGCGGCCCGCGCTGGTCTTGCCGCCGGCCGTGCCCGGCACCCCCGCGCCGCTGGCAATACCGCCCTTGAGCGCCTTGATCTCGCGGCGCAGCTCGTTGATCTCCTTGATCAGCGCCGTGTTCTCCTGTCAGGGGTAGAGCGGGGCGGGGTGGGGGTGGGCATGGTGGGGGTGGGCATGGTGGGGGTGGGCATGGTGGGGGTGTCGAGGTGGGACGGCATGCTCACGGAGGTCTGGCAGCACGTAGCGGGGACGCAACCGACGCGGTGCAGCAACGCCCGGCACACACGTTCACACACCGCGGCGGCAACTCGCCCCAGGAGCACCGACCCCGTCAAGCGTACAGCCGACAGGTAGGATCAAGTAGAACAAGGCAAGTGTGGCCGAGCCACGCACGCAGTCCGCTGTCCCCATCCCCCATGCCCCCTCAACGACCCCTCAACGACCCCCTCCTCCCCCACCTGCATGATCCGCAGGTTGTCCGTGCGGTGCAGCTCGCTGTCCTTGGCCAGCTTGCGCTTCAGGCTGTCCACCGTCTTCTCCAGGTACTCGCGCTGCCGCGCCGCCTCGCGCTCCACGTCGCCGTCCTCCTCGGGCCCCAGCTTCAGCTCGCCGCAGTGCTTCTGGTACAGCCACTTGACCTGTCACGTGGGGTGGGGCGGGTGATGGGGGCAGGGGGCCGGGGGGCCGACGGGTTCGGGGCAGGGGGCAGGGGAACAGGTGCAGGCGCAGGGGAGCTCCGCGGGGCGCGGCAGGGCCGGGAAGGGAGCGCCCGTTCGGGCGCATGGGCGGGCAGGCAGTCGGCAGGAACGTACAGCGAACCCCCGCCGGCTGTTGCAATGCAGCTCTCCCTAGGGGAAGCTCTCCCTAGGGGAAGCTCTCACTGGCGGACAACGAATCCCGTAATTCCACTGCCGTCCACGTCGTCAAAAGTCTCTTCAGCAATGCCCCAGTGCATACCGCACTGCCCCTCGTCATGGGATCCCACCGCTGTCTGTGCATCGCATGTACTCCCTAGTCCCAACCATTACCAACACCCCAGCAACCCGGGTTCGTCTCGGGAATTGGTTTTTCTTTATCTTTTCAACCCCAGCAACCACCAACCAGCCTGGCCGCTTCCTGTTTTGTCGCCCCCTAGTGAACCCCAAGCGGGACCCGAGGTGAGCCCTTAACCCCACCACCACCACCACCACCACCACCACCACCTCACCTTCTCCTTGAGCACCTTGGGCTCCTGCAGGAAGCCCACCACCTCCTGCAGGTCGTGTTGGAAGCGCCGCAGCAGCGCGTGGGCGTCCTGCTTGTCGTGGCGCTGGTCGCCCACCTGCAAGGGCACGGGCGCCAAACATGGGCGGGCGGGCGGGCGGGGCACCATCATCGCATGGATCACGTCGGCCGGCGGTGGGATGGCGCCACGCAGCATGGGAGTTGGCGGTACCGCAGAGGGGCGCTCCCTGATAAATTGTCAGGCATCAGCTGTCAGCTGGCAGGACGCGGCGCCGTCAAGCAGGGTGCGGCCCCTCCTCCTCCAACACCTCCAAACGTACTCCGGCCCCGTCCTCAAGTGTGCCGTACTTGCTGTAGCGTGGTGCATGCCCGCAGCCGCATGCCCGGATCGCCGCGGCCGACCCACCCACCGGCCTCCGCAGCCCAAGCCCGACCCCACACGATCTTCGACGCACCTCCTTGGCCAGGCCCGCCTGCTTGAGGCGCATGTTTGAGATGGTAAGGTCCAGGGTGGCGTTGGTCTTGTGGTAGCGCTCCAGCTCGCCGTCCATCTCCTGCGGGGCGGGGCAAGGGGCGGGGTAAGGGGGGGGGGCGGGGCAAGGGGCGGGGCGGGAGGACACCGGGCGGAGGCGGGCGCCGCGGGGGGCACCAGCAGCGGTGAGTGTGTGTGAGGGGGGTGCTGGTACCAGACACACAAGCCGCCGCGGACCTGGCCAAGGGTACCCAGCCAAACGGCCCCATGCAGTAAGCGGCCCTCCCCGGCCCTCCCCGGCATGTTCTGGATCCACCTCCCTCAACTTCCAACAACTTCCCTCCTCCCGTGCTACCGTCGCCAAGGGCCCGCCGGCCCCCCGCCCGGCGTACACGCGTACCTTGATCTGCTCCTTCATGTAGCCGATCTCCGCCTCGCGCGGCTCGATCTGCTTCTTGAGCTCCTTGATCTTGTAGTCCAGGACGAATTTGAACTTCTCCAGCTCCTGAAGGGGGGCGATGGGGATGATGAGCATTGTAACACCCGCTGGGTTTACAGGACGGGGAAGTACGGTCCCGAGGGGCAGCTTGCCACTTGAGGGAGAACGGCGCAAGACCGCGCCGCACCAGGCTCAAAGGCCTCGTGGAATGCACGCGCCCATGCAAACCCCAAGGGCAGACGGCAGCGGGCGCCCTGCCTCAAGTGCCCTCTCGTAGGTCGTCCGGCACCGACCTGGGACCGTCAATACAAAACGAAATGGCGTCGCCCCCGGACTCAATTCTTCGGAACCTGAAGCACTCCACGCCCACATGGGCCCACCCACATACACTCACCCACATACACTCACCCAGATGCCTAACTACGCTGGGTATGTATATAACCGGGTTTGTTCCTGGCTGGGATTGGGGTTTTCAAGTTGTTGAAACCACACACACCTGGTTTTTCTTCTTGAGGTCGTAGATGCGGCGCTCCTTGTCGCCGATGGTCTCGTCGCGCTCGCGGATCTCGCGCTTGAGCGACGCGATGTCCTTCTCCAGCGAGGCGATGGTGGCGTACAGCTCCTTCTTCTGCTCGTACAGTTCCTTGATCTGGGTGTTGCACACCTGCGCCACGGCACAGCAGCGGGGTGGGGGGGCGCCACAGGGACACGACACACACACTTGAGTCGCTGAGGGCGGCAGAGGGTGGGGGCCCAAGCCCATGGCCGACTGGTCGACCACGGGGTACGTAGGCGCCCCACAAGATGCACAACCCAAGGCTTCCTCAGGCTCCCCCAACCCCAGCCCCAGCCCCAGCCTCAAGCCCTACAGCCCACCCGCACGCGCTCACCTCGATGTCCTTCTGGAGCGCGTTGAACTTCTTGCGCATGATGCCGTTCTCGCCCTTGAGCCGCAGGCTGGTCTCGCGCTCCGTCTGCAGCCTGCGGGGGGCGGCGCGGCGCGGTGCGGCGCAGGAGGACGGGCGGGCGGATTGGACACGGGGTGTCGCCCCCCCCACCCCCACCCCCGGGTGGCCATGTCTCCTCCCCCACCCCACCCACCCCTCGGAGCCCCTCGGCCACTCCCACTCCGACCACCGCACCAGACGGGCGGGGTTCCACACTCAACCTCCTCCCCGTCCCCCCCACACACGCACTAGAGCAGCAGCCGTCACACCCTCGGAGCAGCGTCCCTGGAGAGACGAACGCGGCAGCAGCCCCATGGACAGCCGCCCTGGGTGTCCCCCATCCGCCCTCGCCCCCGCGCCCGGCTTCGGACGGGGGCTGCGGCAGCACAAGCCCTTCGTACTCACTTTTGCTCGTACTTCTCCTTGGTCTCCTCGATCTCGCGGTCCGCGTCCTCCTCCAGCTGCTTCTTGATCTCCTCAAACTCGCGCTCCAGTTCGGCCTGACGGCGCATTGCGTGGAAACGACAGCCGCAGGCGGTGCCAGATCAAACGCAGCTCGCGACCCAATCCAAACCATCTCTCAAACATGCGTCTCAAGCAAGCAGGGCGCCCGACCGAGAGGAGGTGCGCGGCCGAGCGGCCCCACCGGCAGAGCTCATCTAACCCCATTGGGAATCCGCGCAGCCTCATTTTACTTCGATCTGCAGGTGCTACGCATGTCAATCAACTACCCCCACACATGATGCGCCGCGCCCCCTTGACGTGAAATCCTCCTCCTCCCCTCCCTCTCGCCGCGCGTCCCTCGCTTACCTTCTCCGCCTGCAGCGCCTCGATCTTGAGCGCCTCCTCCGCCAGCTTCGCCTCGTAGTCCTCCGTCAGCTCCGCGATGACGCGCTCGTGGCTCTCCACCAGCAGCGAGTTCTGCTCGTCCCACCGCTCCGCCAGCATCTCCTTCTCCTGCATCAGCGCCTGGTACCGCTCCACCTCCGCCATGATCTTGGCCTGGTACTGCGTGTCCAGCGCCTGAAGCTGCGCCTGCGCGCGCTCCTCCGCCTGCTTGAGCTTCTCCTCGTACTCCATCTCCATCTCGTTCTTCTCGCTGAGCAGGTTCTCAAACTTCTGGCGGTCCGCCTCCGCCTCCGCGCCGAACTTGTCGGTCAGCTCCTTGACGCGCTCCTGCAGGTGCAGGTCCTTGAGCCGCAGCTGGTACTCGGTCTGCATGGTCAGCTCCGCCACCTGCTGCTCCAGCTCCGCCATCCGGGAGCGCTTCTCGTCCAGCTCCGACCTGCGTTAGGTAATGGTGGTGGTGGTGGCGGCGGTGGCGGAGTCGGCAGCGCGATTCGGGGGTAGGTGTGGGAAGTGGGCAGAGACGCCTTCATACTGCGCTGCTGCTGCTGCCATAGCAAAGGTCGGGTGGAGGAACGACGGGTGGCATCGGGAGGTGCGGACGGTGTGGGCGGGCGGCGAAGGAGGTCACGGCAGGACATTAACATATATTTTCGCCAGCAGCAGTTGTTGCGCGGGGACTCTGCCCCCTCCGCGGGTCTATATCTGATTTTCGCGGGAGCCGACTGGAGCATTGGCTTCCACTCAGGTACACCTGATGAGCTTGGTTGCTACCCGGAAAGAATCCAGGGGAGCCGATTCACAGCATCTTAGGCCCCAACTCCCAATCCAACGCCCGCTGGGCGGGGTCCTCTGCTCTTGGCTGCCCTGCGCCCCGAGGGCTAACTCCCGAGGGCTGCCCCCCACCCCACCCCACCCCACCCCACCCCACTCCACCCCACCCCACCCCACCGTGTGACCAGCACCTCCACCGAGTACTCGAGCCGCTCCTGCTCTCTGCGCGCCGCCGCGCGGGCGTCCTTGTCGCGGACCTCCCACACAAACAGGGCGCCGTCCTCGCCGCCGCTCACCTGCACGCAGCCGCCGGCACACGCACCCACACTCAGCTCAGTCCTCCATCAACACACACGCACTGGGTTTGGGTCGGGCGGGTCTCTTCTTCAGAGACACACAGTAAAAGGGCAGTAAGGGCGGATTCGTTTGCGAACACACATCATTGCGAACACACACCGGTGATCCCTTTGGGGTCCGCTGTAACGTTCATTCATTCAGTATAATAAGAAGCTCTAAACACACGCAACAAGCTCATCAGGCGCTGCACATCACACGCATCACAGCACCGCTCTTAGGCTCCGCATCCCCCGTCCCCGCCCAGCCCCTACCAGCAGCGACTCGTCCCATGACACCCGCAATCGTGACACGGGCGATGCGTGGCTCTTGGTTTCTTGGAACTCGCCTGCGCGGGTCACCAAGCGAGAAGCAGGCCAGCAACGGATGAGGGAAGCGGGAACAGAGGCGTCAATGCGGTCGGCCAGGACGCGACCCCGCTACCCCTGCCTGCTGCCCTTCCCTTTCCTTTCCGTGTTCATGCGCCACCCATGGCAGTGCGCAGTGCGCCATGTACGCCGGTAAGCAGACGCCCCGCCGGCCACATGCGCTGCCCCTGCAGCGTCTCCCAAGTCTCCCCATGCACCCTCCCACCCACCCACCGGTGAGCGGGTACTTGTACGTCCTGACCCCTCCGCTCTCCGTGGCCGCGAACATGACCTTGGCGTTGGCCAGCAGCACCAGCTGCGTCAGGTTGGTGCCGCCCGTGTCAATCTCCTTGGAGATGGTGGTGCCGCTGCCCTGGGGGGTCGGGCGGAAGGGACAAAGGGGGCGAGGGGGACGAGGAAGAGGGTCGGCTACATGAGGGCCCGAGAAGGGCAAGGACCAACACGCTGGGGGCCCAACCCGTTGTCACTTGTCAGCCATGTACCCAGCCACACCATCACGGCACGAATTTTCCCAGCTATATCCGTTGTAGGTCTGCCTGTCCAGTCCCGTCTGGATCCGGGTCGTTCCTTCGCCACCGCACCGCCACCGAGCGTGGCTCACCGACGAGTCCTCGAACTCCTTGATCTTCTTGTCGGTGCCGGTCGCGTACAGCAGCTTGCAGTCGGGTGTGGCCAACACGGAGGAGTAGGCGCAGCCCTTGAGCACGTGCTCCTTCTCGCGCTTCAGGTCGCGCAGCCGCCACTCGTACACGGCGCCGTCCATGCCCGCCGAGATGAGCTTCGAATCGTCCGGGGACCAGGCCACGGAGCGGACCTGGAGAGGAGGGGGAGGAGAGGAGGGGGAGGAGAGGAGGGGGAGGAGGGGGGAGAAAGGGCAGGGGGTAGGAACGGCGGGGTGGGCGATCGAGGGCGCTCATTGCACGGCCAGCAAGATTGGATGGAGCGCGGCACATGTACACGTCACGTATACACGTCGGCTTACCCGCTTGCAGGTGAAAGGTTTCCCGAGCGGGATTCGCTGCGGGCAACGAAGCCACATGAGACCCAAACCCAGACCCAAGTCCAGGGCAGCCTACGGTATTTTTCAAGATTGAGAACGGCGCCCGCAGCCCCTGCTATGCACCACCTGGCACCGCCTTGAAACCCAAGGGCCTGCCGACCCACCTTGCCGTTGTGGCCGCGAAGGTTGCCAACGTTGTCGCAGGTGTAGGTGTTGTATATGGAGATCGTCGTACCGTTGACCGCCGCGAAGTACCTGACGCGCATAGGCGATACGTCGCAGCAGGCGGCCCTCAGCATGTGACTGGGCTGAAGTCCAGCAGCCCACGGCCGCGGACCCGATTCCTTTCCTTGCCGCGCCCCTTAGGCGGGTGCCTTTCCTGCCCCCTCTGGCTTGCCGCCCACATCAACCTTATCCGATCTTTCCTTACAGCACAACGTCGCACGTCCCCTCGCTGCTCCCAGCCCCTCTCCCCCTCCCCCCTCCCCCCTCCCCCCCCACACACACCCCGTTCCCGCCCCTAGCCTCCCTTAGCCGCCCCCCCTTCCGCCCCACTCACTGGCCGCCCGTGGAGAAGCAGCACTCCCTGCATCCCTTGATGCCCAGCTCCTTCACTGTCTTGAGGTCCTCCATCAGCACCGACATCAGCCGCAGCTTGTCCGCGAAACCCACCAGCACCATGAGGCCCGTGGGGTGGATGGCGATGGAGAAGATCTCGTCCGCGAACGTGCGGTGCAGCTCGCAGGTGCGGTCCACCCAGTTCCACAGCCGCACCGAGCGGTCGGTGGAGCAGCAGGACGCGATCAGGGCCTTGCGGACGCACACGTCCAGGCCGGTTACGGGGCCGGCGTGGTTGGGGGTGCCCAGGATCTGAGGTGCGGCAGCGGACAGCGGCGAGTGGGAGGGAGGGGGGGAGGGCAGGGGCCGTGCGAGGGAAAGTACCGTACCTTCACAGAGGGGCTACCGTAGTTCGGGTCAGATGGGCCAGGTTGCGACGACTTGGAGCCGTGCCGGCGGGGCAACCAGACAAAAAAGCTACTGCGGCACTCGGCCCGAGTGATCTAATGCGGGCTATACAGTGCCCGAGGGGGGTGGGGAAGGGCGCGCGTGTGTTTGCAGTCGTAGCGGTACGGTGCGGTGCGGTGCGGGGAGAGGATCCAGGGGTGGTGGTCCTGCCGCACCTCGAAATTCATTTCGTCCTGCTTCATGATCTCCTGGTTGCTGAGCATGAGGGTGTAGGCCTGGTTGTTCTCCAGGGAGGCCACCAGGTGCTCCTCGTTGGGGGATATGGCCAGGTTGCTGCAGGGGCGGGGCCGGGTCATGTGGTGCACGGGTACAAAGGGCGTCGGTCGGTCGGTCGGTCGGTCGGTCGGTCAGGCGGGCGGGGAGCTGCGTCATACACCGAGCCGTAACCGGTGCAGTTAGGTGACGCTGCAGAAGTCAAAGAAGAGCCCGTGCGCCAAAATCGTCGAGGGAGGGCACAGGCAATGCACATCCTTCAAGACAGGCAGGCAGGCAGGCAGGCGGGCATGTGGCCGGCGTGAAGCAGACCCCCCAAGCTTCCATGCCCGTGTGCCGGGCGGCCCGGCCGCAGGGCGGCCGTTCCCACCCCACTCACAGCACTTTGCAGGGGTTGCCCTCGATGGTGAAGGCCCTCGCCCGGCGGTAGAACTCCTTGTCGTCGCGCTCAAAGATGGTGACCACGCCCTGGTCCTGGCCCACCACGAAGCCCTTGGAGTACACCGCGATGGAGCAGGCGGGCAGGCCGTTGTCGCACGAGAAAGCGGCCTTGAGGTCGGTGCCCTGTGGTGAGGGGGACGCAGGTGCGGAAAGCGAGGCCGGCCACCGTGGAGGATGACGGGAGCTAGCGGTCACGACCGGTCGAGTCGGTGACGCACGGCGAGTCCGCACACATCCTTCCAAAAGGTTCTCCAGGAATACGCCGAGGTCCCGCCCACGAGAGGAAACTGCTGCGGATTATGTGGTTAACAAGAAGCCCACCCATAACCGCCCGGATTATGTGGTGTGCCGGTCGACTGATACAGCTCGTCGGCGGCCAGCCGCTCGTCGGGCCCGCGAATGCTCAACAGCACGGCCAAAGCAACTGCCGACCCAGGTTCCCTGAAGTCCGTGGATACCATGTCTACAAAGGAAGCTGGCCGTTGGCTGCATTGCGCGCGACATTCACTGTGACACCAATAGCCCGCGTGTGTTGGTTTGGGGGTACAGCTGTACGAGTTGGGCATCGTGGGTCATACAGGGACACCTGCTCTCTGCACCGTGCATAGCCATGAGGTGCCGGGGTTTGGCTCTGCCGTCACACAACCCGGCTCACACGGTCGCATACAGCGAATTGCGGCCCTGCACACCGAGTTCTATGTGGCAAAACAGCCCCCATACTATACATGCTCTGCACCGCAGGTGTCGTGTCAGGCCGCAGTGATGCCTCCAGTCAGGGCATGCTCGAGATCCCCCCGAAGCGGCCGAAACACCGCCGCTCCCTGTCCATGCAGCAGAAACGGCCGCGCCCGGCGCCGTCCTGCGCCCTCCCTCTGCGCCCTTCACATATCCGTGCCCTCTTTCCACCATCACCACCACCGCCACTACCCCACCGCCACCACGACCACCACCGCCACCACCACCACCGCGGCCCGCCACACCCAACAGCGCCCGTCGCTCACCTCCAGGAGCAGCACCTCGCCGTCCGCCATACCCAGCAGCAGCCGCTCCCGCTGCTCATTGCTACCTTGCGGGTCGGGCACCCAGCACTGGTGTGTGTAGCGTGGGGGGGGGAGGGGGAGAAAGGAGGGAAAACCAGGGGCACGACGGCGATCAGGACAAGGTCAGAAGACCCTGTCGGGGGCGGGCACCCATGTGCCGAGGAGCCCTGTTCCAGGGGCGGCACGCCTGCCCTTTCGTGCGCCGCCTCAGCGGACTTGGCTCATCCACCGCTGCGCAAGATCCCATCCCGCGCGCCGTGTTCCGGCGCTCCCCTGGAGCCTACCTGGCACGACGACAGCGAGGGGTCCCGCTTGCCGATGATGGGATTCGCCGGCTTGAGGCCGCTGTCGGCGTTCCGGAACATTTTGAAGATGCCCTGGCCGATCACCCCGACCAGCGAGGACTCGCCGTGGGAGAACGCGCACTGCGTCATCGGGGTGCGGGGCATCGGGGGGTCCGGCATGTCAGTGGCCTGTGGCATAGCTGCTCCCCCTTCCCCCCGCGGTGGTTCTTCAACACTGAGATACCCCAACTGGGTTCCCCTTCTGGATTCCCCATTTGGGTTCCCCGGGTCGCCCAACCGCACATGCATGTCCCACTGGACGGCCGTGCGTGCCCCCGCCTGGCACCCCCCTGGACCCGCACCCCCCTGGACCCGCACCCCCCTGGACCCGCACCCCCCTGGACCCGCGCCCCCCTGGACCCGCACCCCCCTGGACCCGCATCCCCGTTGCGCACTCACGCTGTACATGGGTGCCCCCTGTTGGTTGGTGGTTTTGACCACGCTGGCGACCTTGCTCTTCTCCCACACCCACAGCACCAGGTTGTACTCGGGGGCGCCGCCCTGCCCGATCAGCATCTTGCCGTCCCCGCTGAAGGACAGACTCGCGTACTCCTGCGGGGCCGCCGATCCGAGGGGCGACACGGGCGGGCGGGGGAGGGGCCCTCACCATGCATGACGCACATGGCACGACACACACCCGAACCCCGACTGCCTCGACTGCAGCCAGACACTCCGATGCCGAAAATGTTACCCGGGCACCTCCTTCCGGGGGACCCTTCCTCCGCAGACTCTTGCTGTTGGCGGACATCGGATTTTGGCAACCCGAAGAGCGCTCTGGCGACCTGCGCGTCTGTACGGACGGCAGCTGCTGCACATGCACGCCTGGACGCGAGCTGCCCCTGGGGATCGGATCGCGCCTCGGTTGGAGCCACTCCGTCCCGGAAGAAGGCCGCGCACGCGCGCAAGCATGCGCCGACCCCGTCCCATGTTTCACAAGCTCCAGCCTCGGCATTGCGCGACATGGTTTTAGAGCTGTGGGCGGCCGCCGCGGGCCGTGAGGCCCACTTGGCGGCGCCGTCGCCGACGTGTGCGCTCCGCGCGACAGCCCGGAGCAGCGGGACTGATCCAGGGCTCTCAGCCAGCTCTACCAGCTAGCTGCTCGGCGCGCTCCTGGCCCCGGCTCTACGCCTCCCGCCGGCATGCAAACCCGACGGACAGCGTGCGCGACCGGGCCCCAGCCGGGTGGAACCTTGACCCCCATCGCCACCACTCAAGTGACCGCCTTTTGGGGAGGGCCGACCATGTAACAGCAGATAGCGATGCTGTGCCATTGAGTCCGCCTGTGCTGCTGCAGTGTGGCCCCGCACAGGACCGGACCAGGGACCACTGCTGCACGAGTGGCGATGTGGGTCGCACCGCGGCAGAGCCAGGCTCTTTGTTTGGCGCCCATCCCGCCGGCCACTCGGTCTGCCCTATGAGCCAGCTACCATACCTTGGAGCCAGCATCAGACGAGACGAGCACCTTCCGCCGCTTCAGGGTCTGCATGTCGTACACGCTGATCATGGCCTTATCGGATCGCTCCGCTACAGCCAGCAGCTTTTTATTTGAGGAGACACAGAGGGCGGTGATGCCCTCGCTCTCCAGGGTGCCTGGTATGAGCCGCTGCGTCCGTGTATCCGGCGAGTATAGCACCACGTTGTGACCCGCCGGGTACACCACGGAGCCATCCTCCGCGTAATGAACATTGTCTTTGACGTCCGCTCGGAAGCCAAAGATGTACCTGCGCGGGGTCCGTCGATTGTCAGCTGGGGCCGCGGAACTACTGACCGCCCCGGCCTCAATGCGATAAACGAAAGGAAATTATGCCCAAACATTGTCAGTAAAGCAACTTGTTCTAAGTAGGCATAACCGCTAAGCCTACGCAGTCTATGCGCATGCGACCCTGAAGCGGGTAGAGTTCTCTAAGAGACCCAATATTGCATCACAACGCCACATCGGGTGCAAAAATGCATGTCGTTATTTACGCACTTTGGGGCCAGGGTAGACGTCGCCATCTCCACTGCCCTCGCCCACTTGTCCGGGCCCCAGTAGTCAGCTGTTTAATAAATCACACACTACTATAACATGACGTTGAAGCAAAATTTGCAACTCAAGCCGCTCAACCGTCAAAGTCTGTGTTCTTACGGCAATTAGCTTGTTAACATCAGAATAATCTAGCCCTCTGCATGTCATATGTAATGTTCGCATAACCTACGAAGTCGTCATGGACTGAATGACCTGAGCCGCTCGAAGTGAAGGCTCGTACAGCTCGTACGTAGAAACCTTCCTTTGACTTATGTCTCTACTGTTTGTATCGCCTCTTAAGACTGCATTTTCAAACAAGGCTGTGTCGATCGGGGATGAGCTTTTGGATCACCCGCCTCTAGGTCAATCCATAAGCCAGTTCGGCCAGGCTCTGTCATATTCTGGCCTTGCACGAAAACATTCTCACAACGTCAGGCTGTAAGTTTCCGACTACTATTGCCGAGTTCCAAACTGTCTAAAGATGAACGAAGTGCACGCGGCATCCCTGAGACGGCCGACCGCAATATGTCCCACGTCATCCATTTGCCCAGTAGATCAAAACGACACGGAAACCAGTTATTGACTAGTGACTTTTCGAGGGTACACGTCGGCAGCGTAGGTTTATTGAAACATCAAGATTTGCGTTCCATGTGCCGTGTGATAAATGTTTCACATTTTCTATACAGTAACGAGCATCAATTCTCGTTTTCAAAAGAAAGGATGCAATTGGGTAGGACATATGAGCGTGCAGGCATGTCTTGGTCGTGAAACTCACTGAAGAACGCACCCATCCAGATAGTCTTTTTATACATTATGTGGAGACCACAAATACACACGAAACAACTCATAAAGTTGCATTTGTATCCTCTCTTAACATACTCACGTGGACAAAAGCAGTGCTTCCCTTTGTTTATTGCCTCGGGCCGGAGCAAAACGATTTGAGATCCCTTCGCTTTATTGGGGGCGACTGGCCAGCATCGAGCGTTTCTGGTCAGGCGGCTACTAACACTGCACCAGTCTGCAACTTTCGACCAACTTGAACATCTAAGAGAAGTCAGATTGTTTCATAACGGTTTCGCCCGGCCTGCAACGGAGTGCAGCGATTTGCGCTGGAGCTGCCCGAGCAGCCATCGTTGCAGCGGACGCTGTGCGACGTGATAGCAATTCCAACATACTCCTTTGGTGCGAACAGGAGCTAGGGGGCAAGGTCCCCCCAGGATGGAGCGCGAGGAGGCGATCAACGCTGTCTCCGGCGCAGTGGCCGGCTTGGTGACGGCGGTCTTCGTGTGTCCACTGGACGTGTTGAAAACGCGGCTGCAGGTCAGCTTGACTGCATGTCTGGTTCGGTTGGTGAAGGGGCACGACAGCATGCGGCCTTGGGAGGCCTAGGGGCAACTCCTGGCGACCGACACGTACCCACCGCTGCCGTCTTCCCTTCGCCGAGGACCGCAGCTCCGCGGGCGCGGGTTGCTACGTCCGGGACCGGGACTGGGGTCACCGTGCCCTCACAATGGCGCTATGCCTGCCCGTAGTGCATGCCCTCTTTCACCTCAATGACGCAACGCGCAAGCACAAATCCATGATGGTGCTGTGGCCGCTGCAGTCCATCCCCATGCGCTGTCCTCATGTCTACCAACACCGGGGCCCCCTCCCAAACCCACGTGCGCAGGTCTCCAAGGCCAGCAGCACGAGCATCACTGGCGGCATACGGTCCATCATCGCGCATGAGGGGGTGAGTACCACGCAAACACCGCTGTCCCGAACAGCGGGTGGATCGTGGGGTCGAGGGCATGAAGTCGGGGACACCGGCAGGCGGCACCGCGAGCGAGCCGTCCGCGGACTGCGGGACGCGCGGGGCGATCAGGCGGGCGGCGCTCACAGCCCCAGCTGCCCCTGCGTGGCCTCCGCCCCGTCGCAGTGGGCCTACGGACGTGTTGCGATCGGAACCCGTTCTGAACCCGGATCGCACCCAGTTGCTTTCCCGACTCGACCCGACCTACGGTAACCCGATCCGACCTGACCTGTCACGACCCGACCCGACCTCACATGAGACCCGACTCGACCCCACTGACCCGTCTCGCCCCGGGCTCGCCCCGGTCCCGACCCGCCTCAGATGGGCGGCATGTACAAGGGCCTGGGACCCACGCTGCTGGCGCTGCTGCCCAACTGGGCAGTGTACTTTGTCGTGTACGACAGCCTGAAGCGCCGGCTAGCCGTACCACCGGCGGGCGGAGGTGCGGCCGGCGGCAACACGCCGCTGACGCACATGGTGGCGGCGGCGGGGGCGGGGGTCACCACCATCCTGGTCACCAATCCGTTGTGGGTGGTTAAGACCCGGATGCAGTGCCACGGGATGCTGGCGGCGGCGATAGCGGCGGCAGCGGAGGAGGGCGCGGCGGCGGCGGCCGGCGGGGCGGCGGGCGGAGCGGTGGGCGGGGCTGCTGCGGCGACGGCTGAGGCCGCGACGGCAGCAGCTGTGGCGACGGCTGCAGGGGAAGGGCAGTCTGTGGCGGCGGCAGGGGCGGGAGGAGGCGGGGTGGCGGCAGCGGCGGGGCCTGGCGGGTCGCGGCTGCAGCCCGCATGTGGGACAGCCGGAGGATTGCAGTCAGGTGCAGGTGCAGCGGCGGCGACGACGGGAGGGCACGCTCCCATGCATCAGAGCCAGAACCCGCATCCCCAGCAACCTCACCTCCAACCGCACCCACAACAACATTACCGGTCGGAACATCCATCGGAACCGACAGCCGCGCAGGGCGGGAGAACAGGTTGTAGCACCCAAGCCTGCAGCAGCAGCAGCAGTAGCGGCGCCAGCAGCAACAGTAGACTGACGTCAGTGCCGGGCGGCGTTGACACAGCAGGCGCGGCAGGCAAGGCGGCGGCTAAGCCGGCCCCGCCGCGCCTCGTGTCCACGGCTGTGGCGCCGTACCTTAAACGACCGCCGTACAAGAGTACGGTAGAGGCCTTGATACGGATCGCACGGGAGGAAGGGGTGCGGGGGCTGTACAGCGGCCTGGCGCCGTCGATGGCTGGGATAGCGCACGTCGCCATCCAGTTCCCGTTGTACGAGTATGCGAAGCAGGTATGGCGTACGGTGTACGGAGGTGACACGCGCAAGGGCGCAACGGCCCTCGTTGGGACTGGGAAGTCGCGCTACCCCTTCTTGGTTCAGCAGTAAGGGTTGGGCCCTTGGAAGCCTGTTGGCATAAGCTCGCCTGGACTCCCCGCCAGTCGTCCTCGTGTGCTGTCCGGTCTCCTGTAGCCGGGTGGCCGGGGGCCGGCAGAACCCCACTGTGCTCCGAGCGCGAGCACGACGGGATTCCGCAAGAAAGCACCCGTCCGTCTGTCTGTATGTATGTCTGTCTGTCTGTCTGTATGTATGTTAAGTATGTATGTCTGTTCAGCATGCACCCCGAGTTCGGTCCTCTGCTCTCACACTCGTGGTCCCTGTCACCCCCAGGCGGTGGCGAAGCATAAGGCCCAGCGGGCGCTGGAAGCGGCCGGCGGTGAGGCGGGCGCTGGCAGTGACGGCGCGCCTGGGGAGAGCCCGGCGCCGGTGCCGGTCGCTGTGGCGGACAGTCTGACGGTTCCGGAGCTGGTCGCCACGTCCGCCTTCGCCAAGGTGGTGGCGTCCACGGCCACCTACCCGCACGAGGCGAGTGGGAGGCTGGGATTGTCCAGGGGGGGCCCGCGCGCCTTACCGCGCCCGTCTCCCTGGGCTCCATATCTACCGCTGCACCCCTCCGGCAGCCATGTCGGCGGCTGACAAGCCCGGGGGGCTCTCCGCATCGCCTGCCCTTGGCCGCTCCTACCTAACTACCATGCTGTCATCTCTTCCCCGCACGACGGCATCACAAAACTTCTCCAGGACCTGTTCACGCCTCCCCGACCACCATTACCCGAATCCAGCCACCGTGAAAATGTTGTAATTCCCCGAAACCAAACACCTGAATCTGACACATTCCCTTCTTTTTCAGAGTCCGTTCGCGGCCCCACGGTCTCCACGCACCACCTCCCTCCCGCCCCGCAGGTTGTCCGCTCCTACATGCACCTCAGCGGCAGCGGCCCGCTGTCCGGACTGAAGGAGGCGGTGACGGCGGTGTGGCGCGAGGACGGGCTGCGGGGCTTCTACCGGGGCTGCGCCGCCAACCTGGTGCGCACCACGCCCGCGGCCGCCATGACCTTCACCACATTCGAGTTGGTGTCTCGGGCGCTGCGGGAGGCGCTGTGAGCGACAGCGCGTGAGGACGGCGCGTGCGGGTGGGGGCTTGCATGGGGCGGAGCGGAGGGGTCGGGCGCTGGATCTGGCGCGAGGGAAGGAGGGAGGGCGGGGGAGATTGTGGGGTAGTGGAAGACGGGAGGTGGGGAGCGCGGCGAGCGCGGTGCCCTGGGGTGGCGGCGGCAGCACGGTGGCGGGCTGGGCCGTCATGGCCTGTGCCTGCCCTGTCCTGTCCTGTCCTGTCCTGGGCTGGGCTGGGCCGCTCGGCAGGATGCGGTTGGGGGCTCTGGAGGATGGCGGGGCGCTGGATGTGGCGGGTGGCGACCGCGGCGCGGCGCGTTGGCGGCTGAGCGTGGGCGTGCTGTGGGTATTGTTGTCGTGCTGTGGCGCCTGGTCCGCTGCTATCACGACGGGGACTGACCCGTGGGTCGGAGCGGACGTGGCGCTGCGTTGAGCTGAGCGTATGATCATCGGAGGGGCTGCAGGGACGGTTGGCGAGTCAGCGCGGGTCCAAGGTGTGAAAAGAAAGAGGTTGCGACACGTGTGGGCCGGGGTTTCGTCACATGATATGGTAATATACGGGATTTGCCTGGTGATATGTACTGTTTCGAGGGTCGAGGGGGTTGTGTGACTGCGGGTACGGGCGCAGAACGGAAGATGGCGTCAGTGGAATGGGTGACTGGGCTGTCAGGCCGAGCACCGACCGGGCAGGCTGCCTGGGAACAACGGGGCTCCAGGGTCCCCGGTGTATGGACCACGCGATGGGCTTGGCCCACCGGCCCCCTCACACGGGTGGCCATCCAACCCATCCACTCGCCACTGTCGTGAGCCCTGGAGCACGAGGCGGCGGAGTTGCGGTGCCCGTCCCGTCGGCTCCACTCTTGGTGCTCGCGTGGAGCTGTCTACGGTGCTGAGTCCTGGCACGTCTGCACGTGGAGTGTATGACATTCCCCGTTTTGGGGTCCGGCTTCTGTTCTGTTACATGTTACAAGGTGTACGGGGTGGCAGGCATTCTTCTGGAGGGTACGCGCCTACGCGATCACGGAGTGCTTGCGGCAGTCGGCGGGTGGGGTCCTCCGGCAGCCCAGCCAGCTGCGGGTGCGCGGGGTGGGTGGGTGATGCGGTGCGTCCGACTCTTCAGCTGCGTCCGACTCTTCTGCGCGTTGCAGTGATGGCGAGGTGATTCGGTGGTTCTGTCCAGGTGTAAGGCCATTCGCAGGGTTGAGCGGTTTGGGCGCTGAGATGGGGATGAGGGATTATTTGAAAATGGTATCTGGTGATAGGGGCGGCCCGCCCAGGCTTTTGCTCCATTCCGGCTGGGCGGCCAGGGCCTCTTTCGAACCTGGTGATGGACGTCGAACGTGGTGGTGGACATGGAGTTCGTTGACGGCCGGCGATGGTCTAGCTGTGCCGGGCAGCAAGCAAGGGCTTCCTCGCCCTCGTATCATCGTGCATCGTGTACGACCCGCGCCCCTAAGGACCATGATGGGTCAGGAAAGCCAACCTGCGCCCAGGCGCCGCATGGGACCCGCCTGGGCTGCGCACGGCTGCCCTCTGCTTGGAATCACGACCACCTACCTGATTGTCTGGGCTACACGATGGATGGCGCCTTGGGCCCTCCCACCACATTTTTTGTCACGCCGGGGGGAGACATACACGCAACCTAGTATCCGGGCCTGGGCGGTTCTGGGTGGGCTTCCCATTTCAGTACACGCAGCCCCTGCAGGACCCCCTAGAGGCCTCCTAGACAGGTAGACACCCCCCTGACCCCTGTGCTCCAGACGGGGGGCGTACTGTGTGGATCCGCCCGGAACGGCTCACTGCAACCCATGCCCGCAGACCTGCAGTTCAGGTACAGGAAACTACAACGTGTGACGCAAATATGTAACCGGCAAGCGCGCAACAGGCGCAGGTGGGTCGCATTGCGCCGTCCCGAATGCGCGGCACGGCGCAATGCGCGTCACGTCGCGCGCACGCGGTACGTATCACTTTGCAGTCAGGAGCGGCAGCTCAGCGGCATCGGGAATGACATAATCCGCTGAATTTTGCGGCCCGTATGCCAGTGCAGCTTGCCGTTGCGCTTTCCGATGTGTGTACGGCATCCTGCGGCCCCGTCCACGGCATCCACGGCCACGATTTTCGGATGTTGATGTTGACGTCCTTCCAAGCTGGTGAGGGCAGCTGTATCCAACACGTAAAATTGCCTTATGACCGCATTTCTTATTGACAGCACAAACATCAACCTGTACGCGTTTGCTGCCGGATCCTGAATGTAAGACAGGCAGGATGTTGCTGACCAACCCCATATCACCGAAATCTCAGTCATCGGCGCGACCGCTTGATCCGTGCGTTGATGTCGAATGTCGAACGCCGCGTAATGACCGTCCCCATCACCATGAAGTCATTCGTTTTTGGAATAAAAATTCTGACAACATAAGTTCTTATGCTCAGATTGCACAGATCCTTCAGAGTAAACAGTGAACGTCGTGAAGCACCAATGACTAATCTACGAGTTCTTAAGGTACGAGTTATGCCCTCAGCCCTCTGTCATATTGGTCAACAGGAAACTTCTATTGAATCACTGCACCTTTACCAATACCTTCATTATGATAACCGCTGAACTTTCTGCGTAAGCCATTGCTGCTGCAGACTTCTTCAGAGTATTTAGGGTATCCGAAGAATGGTTTCTAGCGAAAGCCCCCAACCTGGAGGTTCGATTGAGAAAGATGATAGCGCGCGCGACAGTGCTGGAGATGCCGCGCAACCAACCTGCGGAGTTGCAGAGGATGTCGAGGCCGGCCAGGTGGCCTCAATGAACGCGGACGGCCAGACGGCATTTGTGAATGGCATTAATGGGGAGCAGTCAGCAACAGGATACCTCGGTCCGTCTCTGGTCGCAATTTCGCAGATAGCAGCGATGCCAGCGGAGGCAGACGGCGCCCCTGCGCGCACGGGAACGTTTAATCCGGCGCGGACCTCGAGCTTTCCTCCAAAACAGAGGCCGTCTATGGCTGGGCAGACTGCTATGGCTGGGCAGGCTGTGAAGTTCAAACAGGCACCAGCGCATGACGAGCATCACGAGACTTCGGCGACGATTATATTCACACCCAAGGAAACTTACGATCATATTGTCGCTACTGGTGAGTTTTTTGTGCCTCAACCCTATAGAACAGCTCTGTGGTGTGGTCGGAAGGCTTTTCACGATTCCTGCACTTTGTAGCGAGCAAATTTACTGGTTAATCCCATATCAGAGATCATATGATAAACTCACGCTGCATACTCACTATGTCTTCACTTGCTGTGCGCGTCAACGCCTGCTACTGCTGCCCGTGAACTTGCCCCCAGGCGTGGCCAAGACGAAGATCACCCTGGCTAAGCAGGCAAGCCCCTACTTGTTGTCGTTCAGTCCAAACCCCTGCTTGGGTTAGGGATTGGAGAGGCGGTGTCACAACGGCTGCCAGGGTCACGCCTTGCCGTGCATTTGTCGAACAGTTCAGTCCATCGGCCCCCCCTCTTGACACGCTCCCAACACGCCCCCTCCTGCCCTCCCCCTACCCCCCTCCCAGGTCACCCAGGGAGTACTGGCGGGCTTCTACATCTCGTTCTCCTTCATGCTGTGCATGACAGTCGGCGGCCAGGTGGGGCGGCGGCGTGTCCGGGTGCATGTCCGGGTGCGGGTGCGCGTGCGGCCCTCCACAAGGAACCCCCGATCCCCGAACAGAGCCGCGTCCCACCCCACCCCGCGCTTTCCCTGGCAATCCCCGCAGCCCCCGCTGACACAGATAAGATCCACTGCCAACCACCCCTGCCGTCGTGTTCTGGTGCTCCGGTCACCGTCACCGCGGTTGCCACCTCAGCCACCTGCTGTGTTGAGTGTGCCTGCGGTTCAGAGTCTGCCTGCCAAGGCCCCCTGCCGCCCCCCCTACCGCCCCCCCGCCCCCCCCTTTCCGGCCCCAGATCGACACCATCCAACACGAGTACCCGGGTCTCTACAGCTTCATCCTGGGATCCGTGGGCTTCCCGCTGGGCCTCACGATCATCATGGTGGGGGGGTTGAGGGGGGGTGGGGGGTTGAGGGGGGGAGTGCCGGGAGCCGGGGTGGGGGTCTAGGGGCGGCTGGGCTGGGCTGGGTGGGTTTGGGATGGGGTGGGTTTGGGATGGGGTGGGGATGGGGTGGGGTGGGAGTGGGATGGGAGAGCAGCGGGGCGGACAGAGGGGCAGCCGCCCAGAAGCACGAGGCGGCGCGCCGGACCGTGCGGGTGGGTGGGCGGTGCAGGAACGTGCCTCCGTCCTCATGGCCGGTACCTAGGGTGGGCAGTCCCTTGCGGCCGGGGGGCTTGTCAGATCGATTGCTGCGTTCTTTGCGTTTCCGCACCTGCTGCGGTTGCCCCCTCCCCCTCCCCCTCCCCTACCGACCCCTCCCCTCCGGGGGCCCGGGCGTGCGAGGGCGGACAGAGGGGGCGGACAGAGGGGGCGGACAGAGGGGGGCGGACAGAGGGGGCGGACAGAGGGGGGCGGACAGAGGGGGCGGCACGCGGCCGCCGACCTACAGAACCAGTAGCTGCCCATCCCCCCGTGTGTGTGTGTGTGTGTGACTTGGGTTGCCGTTGGGGGTGCGGTGGGGGGTACAGGAAATCGGGCCGGTTGGGGATGGGGCCTGGCCTTGAATCCCATGTGTCCGCACAGCGCCCTTCCGGGGGCAGGGAGGCGCCGACGCAAGGCGGAGCTCCCTGGGGCTCCGGTCCGGTGCGGCGCCGTCCACCTGCGGCGTCCCCTCAGCCGCACCCCCAAGACCGCAAACGGGCACCAAACCCGTGTCCGCCCGCCTCCCCTCACCCCCTTGCCTACCAGTTCCCTAAACATCCCCCCCTTCTCCCCCCTTTTCTGCCCCCCCCTTTTCTCCCCTCCAACCCAAGGTGGTGGGTGCCGACCTGTTCACCAGCAGCTGCATGTACATGATCACCGCCTGGTGGGAGGGCCGCATAGCCACCTACTACGTCCTCAAGGTGGGGGGTGGGGGTGGGGGTGGGGGGGAGGGGGGTGTTAAATTGAAAAAAGAAAGAAACCGAAAACGTGGGTGGGGGGTGGGTGGGTGGGCCGGGGGGGGGAGAGGAACAGCGCCGCCGGGTGGGGCGGTGTGGGCGGGTGGGTGTGGGTGTGGGTGGAGGGAGCCCCGGTGGGGTGGGTGGTGCGGAGGTGCGGGCGGGGCGGGGGCGGGTATGTGGGCGGACGAACCCCGTTGGGTGGGTGGGTGGGTGGTGGGTAGGAGGGTCGATAGGGTGGGGGGGTGGCCAGTCTCTCGGGGGGATGTGTGCGGGGCGGTGTGAGGGGCGGTGTGAGGCTCCGGCGGTGAGCCCCGGGTCGACCACCTCCCCCCTCCAAACCTTCCGCCCTCCCTACCACGACCCGCCATTGCACAGGCCCCGCCACCTGCCTCCCTCCGCCCGCTTCGGTCACCGCCCATCTTCCCCCCTTTCCACCGTCCGCCCCCCCTCCCCCTCCTCAATTTCCTGTACCCCCCTCCCCCCCTCAATTTCCTGTAACCCCCCTCCCCCCCCCTCAATTTCCTGTAACCCCCCTCCCCCCTTCAATTTCCTGTACCCCCCCTCCCTCCCCCCAGAACTGGTTCATCGCCTGGTGGGCCAACCTGGCGGGCTGCCTCATCATGGCGCAGCTGGTGGTGTGGGCGCACCTCTTCGCCGGCTCCAAGGCCAACTTCCCCATCTACCTGGCGCACAAGAAGACGTCAGACACGTTCGGGGCCACCCTGGTCAAGGTGGGGCTAGGGGGGGGAGGGGGGCGCAGGACATAGGGGAGGGACAACAGCCCAAACACACCCGGCCCGCGTCCACGGGGGGGGG
The DNA here is from genome assembly GCA_003117195.1 of Eudorina sp. 2006-703-Eu-15. Classification (NCBI taxonomy): domain Eukaryota; kingdom Viridiplantae; phylum Chlorophyta; class Chlorophyceae; order Chlamydomonadales; family Volvocaceae; genus Eudorina; species Eudorina sp. 2006-703-Eu-15. The sequence continues at coordinate 243,472 of BDSI01000036.1, forward strand.
AGGGCGGGCATGAGCGGGGGCGGGAGGGCAGGAGCTGTTCATACGTCCCACTTCGACGGCGGCGTCAGCCAACCGGACAACTACTGCACACTCGGTGATTCTTTCTCGCGGTTCCGCAGTCTTTATGACTGCGAAGCAGCTGGGTCGCCCGGTCTGGGATGGGATGGGATGGGATGGCGGCGGACGAGCGGTTCAGTGGCGGAGGCCGGCGGGGCTGACGCAGGGGGGAGGAGGCGGGTGGGAGGTGGCGCGCGCCGCAGCAGTCCGGCCTGAACCCCCCTTCCCTCGACCCCGACCCCTCAGTTCCCCGCAGTTTGAATATGTCTACCAATTTCCTCTACCCCCCTCGCGCCCCCCCCCGGGTGCCTCCCCGTGTGCGGCTGCGGCTGCAGGGCATCATCTGCAACTGGCTGGTGAACCTGGCGGTCTGGATGGCCAACAGCGCCCGCGACGTCACAGGTGAGTGTAGCGGAGGGGAGGGGGGAGGGGAGGACTTAGTGGGGGGGGGGCGTGTGGGGGAGATGCACTCCCCGGGGGGCTGTGTGGTGGAAGATATTCTGGATGGTGCGGCGGGGGGATGGGGGTGCGTGTGAATGGGGCTGTGTGGTTGGGGGCGGCGCGCGGCAGTGATGAAGCGCCGCGGACTGACCGACCGACCGACCCGTGGGTCGGCACGTCCACGCGCTGCATCCTCGCCCGGTGGCCTCTCTCTCCCCCTCTCTCTCTCTCCCGGCTCCTCCTCCCCCCCGCCCCCGCTCCGCTGGCCCCCCCCCCCTGGACTCCGCATGTGCCCCCCCCCGGGACACCGGAGACTGACGCACCGCACCGCACCACACCGCGCCACCCCTCAATGAGCCAATGTGGCCACATCCCACTCATCCATTGCTCGGGGGGCTAGGGTGGGTGGGTGTGCATCGCGCCAGGTGTGCATCCCCAGGGGCCCCGCGGCCCCGCGCCCCGTACACTCTCTCAGACGCCCCCAACCGCCGCTTCCACCGCCACTCCCCCGCAGGCAAGGCGGTGGGCGTGTACCTGCCCGTGTCGGCCTTCGTGACCCTGGGCACGGAGCACGTCATCGCCAACCAGGTGTGGCGGGAGGCTATGGGGTGGGGTTCTATCTGATGGCATTCATGTTGGTTTGTGCGGGACACGGCGGGACACGGCGAGGGTGCGTTGGGGCCTCATTGCCCTTGCACCTGCCGTCGGCTTCATCCGAGTCCCTTAGCCGGGGAAAGGGGGGACCTCGTTGCTCACAAGTGGGGCCAGGGGGGGAGGACGACGGTGTCAGACTTGAAGGGATACGAGAGGAAATAGTAGCCTTGTCCGGCTCTTTGAGGTGATTGGCGGGCGAGCCCGGGGGGATGGCCAGCGGCGGTGGGTCAGCCATGCTGTCCTGTCGTTCGGCTGCGTGAGCCCGTCCCTGCTCCCGCGGCCTTCCGCCCCTCCCCGGACCGTTGCTCCGTCACCGAGGTGCCTCTGGCAGCAGCAGCAGCGCAGCTTCAAGATGCCAACCAATTTCCTGTACCCCGCCTGCTCCCCGCTCCCTCCCCCTCCTCCCCCTCCTCCCCCTCCCAGTTCGAGCTGTCCCTGGCCAAGATGCTGGGCAGCGGTATGCCGCTGCGCACCATCATCGCCAGCAACTGGGTGCCCGCCACCATCGGGAACATCATCGGAGGGGCCTTCTTCGTGGGCACCCTGTACGCGGGTGAGGGCCGGGGGCCGGGGCGGGCGGCCAGGGGGCCGCATGTTTATGGATGGGCACGGGGGTGCGCCGCCGGGACGGAAGGGGGGGGGGGCGGCGGCGGCCTGGAATGGCTGTGGATCGGATCGCTTTCGGTCGGGTTTCAGCAGTCCCCGGTCGTTGCACGCTGCTCTGCTGCTGTCCTGCTGCTGGTGCGAGCCACCGGGTTGAGAATGGGTAATGATTGACTCCATAATCCACACAAATGAAACTGGTGTTCAAGTTTTTTTATTACAAACACAAACATTCTCAAAAGCCACATTTGTTGACCATTTTTTGAGTTTTTTTGCTGTGTGTATGTTTCTATTCTCGTCACTGGCGGAGAAGAGCGCCGACCGAATGACGGGGGGACCGTTGGGGGCGCAGGAATGGGCCCGGGGGGGAGGAGAGGGGGTATAAGGCCTGCGTGCGAGGCGGGACCCGGCGCATTACCCGGTGCCCTGCGGGGGGGCCTCCCGCTGCGGGACACGGGGGGGCCTGGCGCCCCACCCACCTACCTACCTACCTACCTACCTATCAGCCCACCCATCCACCCGTGTGGGTATTCGGACCTGGCTCCATGCAGATCATGCCGGGCGCGGGTAATGGTGGTGCTGGTGGTATTGTCGATGGTGATGTTGATGATTGTGATGAACTGAACTGATGATGATGCCGCCGCTGCTCCCTGTACCCTGCAGGCGTCTACGGCACACTGTACGAGCGCATGTGGTACCGCACCACGCAGCTGTACATCTGGCTCATACCGCGGCGCGCCCGCGAGCGCATCTCGGCCGTGTACGGCGCCGTATCCGACAAGCTGTACAACATGGTCGACTGGGACGCCATCACGCGGCCGCCCAACCCGCTGCCCGACAACTTCAACGCCCCCGACAGCGCGACCTCCATCTCCCGGCCCTCGCAGGGCCCCGCCTCCGCGGCCAGGACCGTCACCCGCGCCATCTCATCGGCGCTGGCGGACACGCACAAGCGCCTGATGACGGCGGCGGTGGCGGCGACCCGCAACCCGCCCATGACGCCCTTTGAGCGCCAGCGCACGAGCAAGGGCCTCGGCTCGGACGTGGTGTGAGGCCGGTGGGCCCCATCTCCCTCGCCCGCGTCCCATGGGTCCGCCCCCCCTCGGGCCGCCTCCTCTCTCGTCGATCAAGGGACAGGGGCCCGAGGCAGCGCACTGGGTGGGTGGGTGGGCGGGTGGGTTCAACAGGTGGGCTCACGACTCACACAGAGTCTGGATCCGGAATCGTTTCGACGTCGGGTTACAGTGCCTCCGTCTGTCTGGCTTCGTCCATCTGGCTGGGTGCGGCTGTCCGTGTCCCCCAGGCCGCTCTTCATGCGCCCGTCCTCGCCCTCGCCCGCCTCTGGGGTAGGGTGGGCGGATCGGCGGTATCGTAAATTGCTTGGATTGGAAAGGGAGGTACAGGAAATGCAGAGGATTGGGTGATGGTAGCGGTCCTGGCGCTGCGGGCTGTCCCGCGAAGCGTAAAAACAAAGAAGTAAGCGGTGGGGGTGAGGATCGGGGTGGCGCGCCGGTGGTGGGGCGAGGTGCTGGGGTGACGTTGGCGCCGGCGCTGGCGTTGGCGTTGGCATATTATGCGTTGACAGGCGCTGGCGAGACTGACTGCACCGTGCAGCGCGGACCATTGTGGGTTGAGGAGGCCCATTGCGCCCGAACCGAACCCCCGGTTGCCCTTTGGCACAAGGTCGCAACGCGCGCATGCGGGCCCTGGTGTGAAGCCCCCGGCCGGCCCCGTGAGACCCATGGGTCGTAAGCTCGTAACACGGTCCGTGTTTTGCAAGCGCGGTGCGCATTGCTCCCGCCAGCCGTTGGGAGGCGGCAAAGCGGGGGGGAGTGGCAGCGGCGCAGTCGGGAGGGTGGAGCGGTCCGCCCGTTGGGTCTGTTGGGCCGTCTGGTGTTGGGGGTTGCCGATCGTGTAGTGTTGGGGGTTGGGGGTTGAAAAGAAGAGAAAAACGAAATCCGGCGGCGGGTGGGAGTGGGGGAAGTTGTTCGTTGTAGGCTCAGATGCGCGTTGGCGGAGGTGCTCACTCCGCACGTGTGTACATATCGGTTGGGTCGTACATCCGTTGGGTTGGCCACGTAGCAAAGCGCGATCCGCTGTTAACGGGGTTTTAGCTCCGCGGCCGCTGTTGTGGTCGTCGGGGAGGCAGGCGCCCCGAAGCAGAGCTGTGCCGCGCGGGCACCGCCCACCGCCACCACCACCACCACCGCCCACCACCACCACCGCCACCACCACCACCACCATCACCACCAGGTGTGTGTCGTCACTACTCGTCGCCGCTGCGCAGCTGCTGCCGCGCGCATTACTCTGTTTGTGTCGCTCTCGACTATTCCCCTCCCCCCCGCCCCCGGGGTGCAGGAGTGCACCCACCCGCGTTTGTTATTGGTCGTCCTGGTCGTCATTTGTCTCCCAGTCGACTCGGCACTAGGCAATCACTGGGGCCAGCTGAAATCTGAAATCGGTGTTGGTTGAAACGTTATTCACAGTGGCTTCGCCGGCGTCGGCGTTTGGCTTGACGCCGCTGGGGGGTGGGTAGTCCCAGTGGGTTGAGGTTGCGGGTTGGCCGCCCCCCTTCTCGCCCTTGGCGCCCACGGTAGGGTGGGCGGATCGGCGGTATCGTAAATTGCTTGGATTGGAAAGGGAGGTACAGGAAATGCAGAGGATTGGGTGATGGTAGCGGTCCTGGCGCTGCGGGCTGTCCCGCGAAGCGTAAAAACAAAGAAGTAAGCGGTGGGGGTGAGGATCGGGGTGGCGCGCCGGTGGTGGGGCGAGGTGCTGGGGTGACGTTGGCGCCGGCGCTGGCGTTGGCGTTGGCATATTATGCGTTGACAGGCGCTGGCGAGACTGACTGCACCGTGCAGCGCGGACCATTGTGGGTTGAGGAGGCCCATTGCGCCCGAACCGAACCCCCGGTTGCCCTTTGGCACAAGGTCGCAACGCGCGCATGCGGGCCCTGGTGTGAAGCCCCCCGGCCGGCCCCGTGAGACCCATGGGTCGTAAGCTCGTAACACGGTCCGTGTTTTGCAAGCGCGGTGCGCATTGCTCCCGCCAGCCGTTGGGAGGCGGCAAAGCGGGGGGGAGTGGCAGCGGCGCAGTCGGGAGGGTGGAGCGGTCCGCCCGTTGGGTCTGTTGGGCCGTCTGGTGTTGGGGGTTGCCGATCGTGTAGTGTTGGGGGTTGGGGGTTGAAAAGAAGAGAAAAACGAAATCCGGCGGCGGGTGGGAGTGGGGGGAAGTTGTTCGTTGTAGGCTCAGATGCGCGTTGGCGGAGGTGCTCACTCCGCACGTGTGTACATATCGGTTGGGTCGTACATCCGTTGGGTTGGCCACGTAGCAAAGCGCGATCCGCTGTTAACGGGGTTTTAGCTCCGCGGCCGCTGTTGTGGTCGTCGGGGAGGCAGGCGCCCCGAAGCAGAGCTGTGCCGCGCGGGCACCGCCCACCGCCACCACCACCACCACCGCCCACCACCACCACCGCCACCACCACCACCACCATCACCACCAGGTGTGTGTCGTCACTACTCGTCGCCGCTGCGCAGCTGCTGCCGCGCGCATTACTCTGTTTGTGTCGCTCTCGACTATTCCCCTCCCCCCCCGCCCCCCGGGGTGCAGGAGTGCACCCACCCGCGTTTGTTATTGGTCGTCCTGGTCGTCATTTGTCTCCCAGTCGACTCGGCACTAGGCAATCACTGGGGCCAGCTGAAATCTGAAATCGGTGTTGGTTGAAACGTTATTCACAGTGGCTTCGCCGGCGTCGGCGTTTGGCTTGACGCCGCTGGGGGGTGGGTAGTCCCAGTGGGTTGAGGTTGCGGGTTGGCCGCCCCCCTTCTCGCCCTTGGCGCCCCCGGGGGGTGCGAAGGGGGGACGGACGCCTCCCATGGTCGTACGGGCCTTCACGCTGCCGCAGTGTCCGCCTGTCCTTGTGCCTCAAATCGCCTGCAGCCTTCCAGGTCCTCTAGGGAGGGAGAGAGTTGAGGGGGGCGCCCGGGTGGCGCTGAACTCGGCTGGCCGCGCCAAGTAATGTCATTGGGAACTGCTGAGAGGGGTGTGTGTCTTGAGTGAATAACCCGTTGGACCCCCGGTCGACTGGGCCGTGTGCGTACATGTGTGTGTGTATGCGGTTGTCGTGACAGAGCGAGGAGGTGATTGTGAGCCGTGACATTGAATCTTACAAGGGGCGGGGCGTTGAATGGCTTATTGCACGCCTTGCGGCATGTGCTGCGTTGGTCCCGCGGAGGGTGCCCTAGCGGGGGGGGGCGGGGGCGGAGGTCTGCAGAGGAGAGGTGGTGGTCTATGGGAGCGTTGCGAAGGCGTTGCAGAGGCGTTGCGGTGGACATCTGGGGCCCGTCAGGGAGGGGGTCGGCTGTGAGGCCGGGGGCGTTGCGACCTCGGCTGCGGGCCGGCCTGTCCTATACTCCCCCATGGTCTGGAGAGTTTCGAGGCCGCGAGCCAGCATCTGAGACGGCTCTTCCCCGCTGCTGTGCCCCCCGGCTGTCGGCGCTCCTCGCTGCCGGCAACCGCGTCGCCACGCGCGGCGGTACAGGCGCGCGGGCGGCCTGAGGTTGCGAGGAGGCTGTTCGTGTTGTGGTGGTGATTGCGCGGGGTAGCGACGTAGCGAGGGAGAATGAGAGAGGTGTGCTGGGGACGGGATGTCCACACGAGCCGCGAGGAGGAGCCAAGTCGGGCGTGCTTTGGCCGAGGAGCGCCCGTGCGGCGGTGGCGCGCGTGGCCGCCGGCCATCTGCATTGGATGGCTCACCGACGCTGCCGTGGACCCGCGGGTGGGTACGGGTGGGAGTGCGCGTATGACGGCCGCTTATGAGGAGGGCTGGCTGCTGCGAGTCGGCCCGCTGCGTTGGCCAGCCGCGAGCAGGACGTCAACACGCCCCGTGCGGCCGTGTGCTGGTCTGCACGTAGGGCCTGCAGCGGCGACTGTCCTATTACCGTACGTGTGTTTAGATATGCGACCCGCCCGTGTGTTTGTGTGTGTGTGTGTGTGTGTGTGTGTGTGTCTCAAACATCACTTCATTAGTGTGCCCCAAGCAGGGTCCCTGCAGTCCTGGGACCGGGGGGCCACGGGGACATAACGACGTTGCTGAGTGTGCGTGTACACATGGAGGCGGGGGGTGTTAGGGCCGCCAGGGGGTCATCCTTTGGCCTACCGGTGGGACAGGCCCTCCTGCACCGGTGGTTCTTTGTAGATAGTCTGGTTGCATAGACGAGCGACGAGGGTATTCAGTTGGTGGCCGTGTGTGGGTTGGTTGAAGGTCTTGAGGACATCATGCCGTGTATAGGGTTGGTGGTGGAAAAGGTCTAGGACCATTGAACGGTTGACTTGACGATGTGGGTGTGACGACGGCATTCCGAAAACGACGTCGTTTCACGTTGCGGAATAATGGGTTGTCGTTGGCCCGCTTTAGCGCTTCAATCAGCACGCCGTTGTCCTTTGTGTTGTTGCGTTGCCTTCGGACGCAGTGGCCAATGCTGGAGGGGTCCGGGGCCACGTGCGGCCCTGGAGAGACCCCCCGGACGCGGGATCCGCAAGGGCCCTGCTTGGGGGTGGGGGTCCAGGCAGGGTATTATGGGCCGTCCCCTTGGGAACGGCCCGGTGGCTTGGCTCTGGACGTCAGGAGTCCCTCCCTGGATATGGACATGGATATGGACATGGATATGTACATGGATGTATGCGGCAGCGCAATGGGCGCCGCGCGCACTCGTGCGACACCCTGCGCGGGGCCAGCCCTGGCGGCTGGTCTATCTAGTCGGCTGCTCTATCTTTGCGCACCAGAATCAGCCAAGTAGTAGTAAGAGGGAAGCTTTCGTGGCTATCAGGGCCGTGTTGAAGGACAACCATGCACCCGTGCTGGTAGTCCTGCTTGTGGCCGGTGCAGGTGCGAGTTCTGGATGAGTGGGTTCGTGACGGATCGGCGCCCCGCCCCGCCCCGGGCTGTCGCGATGCATTCACAGGCCGCAGCGCGCTGCGCGGTGTACACTGGAGGGGGGGGCGGGGTGGGGGCGCGCCACGTGCGGCCAGGTGTGCGAGATGGAGATTTGGTGCGACACTGCCGACGCAGTGGACGAGTAGCAGTGTTCGGGTGCGCAGGTGTCGTAGGTGGGGCACCAGGGCGGCGGTTGTTAAGCAGCAGTACACCAACTGACCAATGTGCGGTCCAGTCGGCGTCAGCTGCCCATCCGGTTACCGCCCGGCCCCTCGCTCGTTAGTGAGTGACCTTGCACACAGACATCCGTTTTCAGTTGTGTTGCACAGATCCATTGGTTGTTACGTTTTCAGGCGTGAAGGCGTTTCTTTATCTTCCATGGCCAGCGCCTCCGAATGGACTTCCACCCGCATCGCATCGCACGCGCTGCATCGAGGGCCTTCCAGAGGGGCCAGTCCGTGCATCGCCCCCCCCCCCGCCCCTCCCCGGGTTCCCCCCAATCCCTCCCAGTGGGCCACAGCCAACCACCCCCCTTGTTGAGGCGTCGCACCACAGCGAGGGGTCCTCAACTGCGCTGCCCCCCACGTGGGGGGCGTTGGACAGCGCTGCACTCCTCCGTTGTTTTCCTGCAGGCAAGGCGACCAGCCTACCCCTGGGGCCAGCTCACCCATGGCCGCACTCCGCGCCTGGGCATTTTTGAACGTCAACTGGCTGAGAGCCTCCACGCCTACACTCTGCCGGCACCTGCACGTCTGGAGAACCTCATTTCCTCCGAAAACAAAAGTCACCACAACACAACACAACACAGTACAGCACAGCGCATTTGGCTCTGCACAATCTTTTGGTGATGAGTTCCACGAAGCCGCCCGCCAGTGTTGACAGTCGCCGTCAAGTCATGCGGCCAGCTCGGCGAGCCGCCCGCCTGCCGTGCGTGCTGCGGCGCTACTCGACAGCCGGTTCAGCAAGATGTTGACAGACCCCCCCGGGGGGTCCATCCATCACGTAAGAGCAGAGTAGGGGCGCCCCCCCCTCCGGATACTGAAACAGCTCCTCAGCGAGCTAGCTGGTCAAGTCGCTCTCTGAACCGCAATGGCAGCAGCTCCTCGGCACGGGCATACACCGCATACGGTACCCATGGATCAGGGCGAGGCGCTCGGACCCCATCCGGCTCCGGAACCGACATCGGCCTCCACACTCGGCACGACGACATGTACACGGGGACAGCTCGTGGGTGCACCCGCGGACTCTGTCGCCCGGCCACCCGCCGATCCCCTATCTCCCTCCCCGCCCACCCCACCCCACCCCACCCCACACACGCAGTCGACCGAATGGATCCCCGAAACACCCCGAAACGCACAAGCCAGGCCAGGACCTGATATGCACACATCCACACCAATGGCACCGAAGCCATCAACACACACACACACACACACACACACACACCCTAATCCGTATCCCTGACACGCCGCGGGGGCAGATCGGGGCGAGTCGCCGCCTGCCTGCCTGCCTGATAGTAGGCGCCCCACAGACGCATAGAGGTGCGATCAAGAAGACCAGCCGAACAGCCAGCTGCCCGTCCGCCGGCCGCCCAACGTACCGACCCCGCCGACGCCGGCGCCGCTCCCGGCGGCCCCTGTCGCCGCGCCTGGCCCCGCCACCTGCGGCCCCACACTCCCCAGCTCCAGAACCATGTGGGTCCCGCCGGCCGCCGCTGTCGCCGCCGTGGACACGGGCAGGGCCCCGTTGACGTCACCGCCCGCGCCGCCCCCGCCGCCAACCTCCACATCCCCGCTGCCAGTACCGCCGCCGCCGCTGCCACCGCTGGGGTTCGCGCCGAGCTCCGGTTCCGCGGCGACACCGGCCGGAAACGAAGTCCCGCTGGCGTTGCGTGCGTGCAGGGGCCGCAGACCGCGGGAGCTGGCGCCGCCGGCGCCGCCACCGCCCGCGGCCGCGGCCGCTTCACCGACACCCGACAGACCGGCGGCCGTGGACACCGCGGCCCGTGGCGGCCGAGCCACCCCGGGCTCCTCGGACCCCGCCGCCGCTCCGTTCCTCCGCTGCCGACTGCTCCGCCGCCGCGGCTCCTGGCCGCCGCCGCCCCTGCCCGCCGCAGCCGCCGCCGCGGACGCGCCCCCGCCCTGCGCCTCCACGGGTCCTGCCCGCGCCCCCTTCTGCCAGGTGTACGTGTACTCACTCGAGGGGGCGCTGCCCGCAGCGGCCGCCTCGCCCACCAGCGGGTGGACGGCCGCCCCATCCTGGCCGCGGTCCTGGGGCTGGGGCTGGCGGTGCGACGCGGGGTGGCGGTGGGGGTGGTGGGGGTGGTGGGGGTGCGGCAGCGGCAGCAGCACCGCGTGTCGGGAGTGGTAGTTGGCGGTGGCCATAATGAGCAGCAGCAGCCGGGCCGCGATGATGAGGAGGGAGCCGTACAGGAGGCCGGAGAGGCGCAGCTGCCGCCACACGTTGCACATCTGCATCAGGTCGCCCCCGCACCTAAGGGGGGGCGGGGAGGGGGGAGGGGGGAGGGGGGAGGGGCGCACAAGGGGACACGCAGTGAAGGGCGAAGGGTTTGAAATCAAGGATCAACTTCGGGGTGGTTCTAGGGTTGAAAAATGAGCTTCTTGCCAACGGTTGACAAGGACCCAGTCTTGTAGACAATCGCACGTAGAGAAGTGTGGGCTCGGGTATCCAAGAAGCAAACAGAGGAAACGCAATGAGATCGAGGATGGAGAGGAAGGCCGCCTGAAGGAGCTCAAGGAGGAGGTGCGAGGCGGCAGCACAGCGCTGAGGCGCCCAAAGTGTTCCGAGCCGCGGCCTGTCTCCCCTCCCGCACCTGGGCCCCGGCACCCCGATGACGGACAGGTCCAGACACACGTCGGGAGAGAAGGAGATGACCCGGTACAGCCTGGAGGGCGGGGCGGGGGTAAGGGGGCGGGGTAAGGGGGCGGGGGTAAGGGGGCGGGGTAAGGGGGCGGGGGTAAGGGGGCGGGGGTAAGGGGGCGGGGGTAAGGGGGCGGGGGTAAGGACCACAGGACGGTGAGCTTGCGGCCCTCAGCGGATCGGACCCACCCCCCTGTCCCTCCGGCCGCGCTCGGCCCCCGCCACGCAGTCCGGTGCGGTGAGGGAGGCCCCCTCCAAACGCGCTGGTACAACAGCTTGGCGGCGCAGTGCCGATGGGATGAAATCTTGATGGCGAGTTGCACACCACCGGCACGAACACCGGCATCATGCGAACGCCACTGATCAAGGTCTCGAGCCGCGCCGTGCACACAGCTATGCTCCCCCTCTCCCTGTCCCCCTCCCCTTGACTCTCACCCCTGCACTGCCGCCGAGCAGCCCTCACTGGCGCCCAGCACTCCCACCCACAGCGCCAGACCGAACCCCAGCAGGTGCAGAGAGGCGGCCACCTGCCGCCCGAGCCAAGGGAAGGGAAGGGAAGGGCGGGGCCGGGAGGGGCGGGGCGGGGACTCAGCGAGGCGGGCCGGGAGGAGGGGAGCACAAGGCCGAGGGAAGGGACCAAGGGGCGAGGGGGCTAAACGACGTACCGGTGACCCCGGGCCCGCCTGCCCCGAGACCGCGCCCTCAACAGGCCAGCACACCCATGGAGAGGTACACACTCCTGGTAGTGGCGCGACCCCATTGTCCCGGTGTTGTTGTTGGTGTTCTTTCACTTCCAGGTTGTTATTTATGGTGAGGACAAGGGTAACTGGTTTGGGTCGGGCGGGTTCCTCCCCGCTGGAACACACTCCTCCCGCGGCCGGCGGGAGGTCGTTGACTTTTTCCCGTCAAAGGACTTTCCGGAGAGCTTCTCAAACTCCGAGCCTTCCGACGGGGTTGCGGAACCCACCCATCCCCCCGCCCACCACGCTTCCCACCCCACCCCGCCCTGGCAGCAGCACAGTATAAATATGTCCACCAATTCCCTACAACGCCCCCTGCCCCACCTCCATATAGCCCACGGCGGCCAGCAGGGCCAGCGTGCGCCAGGGGACCTTCGCCGCGGCTGTAGCGGCAGCCGTAGCGGCCGCGGACGCGGCCGCCGTGGCGGCGGCCGTTGCCGCCACCGCAGTCGCCGCGACGGCGGCGGTGGACGGAAAGGGGTGAAGGCCGTACGACTCCCAGTCCGATGCGGCGCCGCCGCCGCTGGCTGACCTCGACCCCAACGACGGCAGCAGCGGCAGCACCGGCACCGGCACCGACGTGGGCCCCGACGCGACGCCGTTCGCGGAGGCGCCGTGGCTGGATCCGCCGGCGCGCGCCCCCAGGGGCTGCAGCTGCACCAGTGCCCCCGCCGCCGACGTGTTGCTGCCGAGGGGTGCGCTGGGCGCTGTGGACAGCGGCAGCGAGGCCGGACCTGGAGCCGCCTCGTCCGCCAACACGGCCGGCGCTGATGCCGTCGCGGCCGCTGCGGCCGTCGAGGCGCCGGCCTCCGCCCTCGCCGATCCGCGGCGGTGGTGCGAGGGGTGCGGCTCCGGGGGCTGCGGGGTCGGGCGGGCGGGTGGGTGGGTAACAGAAAGAACATACTCGTAACAAGTCCGGACAGGCACCGCACATCGCAGCACAGCACAGCACACGAGGGAGCGGGTGCCGCGACATGGAGAAAGAAGCACTGCTGTGCGACACACTTCACGGCGGAGGCCAGGGATGTGGTTGGAGGGCCGGTGGATGGAAGCCATACTTATGTAGGGTGGTCAACAGGATATGTAGGGTGTCCAGGAAGCAACAGGACACGTCAAGCGCCTGTCGCACCTGCAAGCACCTACCTGGGCACTTCCCACACCCGCTACCAAACCCCCCCACCTTGGGCGCCAGGGACGTGGCCACCACCATCAGCGTCAGCTCCACCACCCCACCGGCCGCCAGCAGCGCTACGAACACGCCCTGCGGCGATGCGGTTGTGCGGAGAGACAGACCGACAGACGAACGGCCATACGGACACAGACAGACAAGACAGGTCGGTCATACGTGGTGGACAGACAGATAGACAGACAGACAGACAGACAGACAGAGGTGGTGCCCAAGACAGTGCGAGAGGCAGCAGGGCAATCAGGAGGGCGGGACGTCAGAGCAGCGGCCCCCCGGTCGAGGTCGAGGTTGAGGCTTGACGGGTTTTGAAAGTCGGTACCACAAATGTCACATCCCGACATATCCGCGGGGATCCCCCGCACTGCCCCCACCCTGATGCCCGCCCCCACCCCATGCGGTGACCCGAACCCGAACCCACACACCGCCCGCCCCACCGGGGCTCCTCCCTCCATCGCCGACAAGGCCACCAACCCTAGGGAGTCGGTACCCCGCCGCCGCATCCCTGCTGCACCCCCCTCCCGCTGCCGCTGACACCGGCCGTACACCCGGCCGCGTAATCGCACCTCCAGGCCCGCAATGGCCCATAGGCCCCTCAGCAGCAGGTTCCGGAGCGCGTGGAGCGTCTCCAGCAGGCCCTGTGAGCGGGTGGGTTAGGGGCTTAGGCCGGGTGCATAAGACAACTGTGTATGGGTATTTACCCGGCGGGGAGGGGGTGGAAGTCGGACAACTACTGCGCAATCGGTGATTGTTTCGCGATTTCGCTGTCTTTATTGACAAGGAGGAGGGGAAGTCGTCGGTGCAGGCGCGCGGCTGGGACCTGGTGAGGCGACGAGCAGACAAACACGAGTAGCCGACCTCCCGGCGCTGGTCGGTCCTCTTCCCCCTCCCCCTCCCCCTCCGCCTCCTTCTCCTCCTCCTCCTCCTCCTCCTCGGCCTCCTCCTCCTCCTGCTAGTGCTCTTACATGTCTATGCGCCACCCCCTGTGTTGCAGCTCCAAGTTGAGGTGGTGCTCAAGAGCACCTCTCAGGTCCCCACCCCAGTGGAGGCCTCCCCTCCCCCTCCCCAATCCCTGACCTGCGCCGACATGATGAGGCCCAGCGAGTAGGCCATGATGCCCAGGGACAGCCACAGCAGCCGCCGCTCGGGCTGGGTGGCGCAGCCGAGCAGGTAGGGCCCCAGACCCCGTCGTTTGCGGCGCCGCGCCGAGGAGGAGCCGGGAGGGGAGGAGCTGCTGCCGCCGGGGTCGGCGGCGGAGCCGCCGTCAACCGGGAAGCAGAGCCGACTGCCGGAGACCACGAAGGCGGGCGGTGGCAAGTTGGTGACAGGGGGTTTTGGTGACAGGGGGGTTGGTGCAGACATGACACGTGAGTTGCGCCCCATCCACACTCTGTGACCCATCCATCATCCCGTGCGGTGAGAGCGGCCCACGGAAGGGGGTTCGCGAGAGCTGACGAGGAGGCAGCACCGGCAGGGCTGCCTGCTTTTGAAGCAGGGCCGCCGGGGCCAAACCGTTCGGTTGTTGTTTTCGGAGCCCGTTCGCGTGGAGTTCCGTTGCTGCGGGGGAGAGACCGACACCGACAGTGACACGGACACATTGGCACCCAAGGAGAGGTACAGCCGGGGCCGTGATGCAGCCCCCACAACCCGCCGGGATCGCCTCACCAGGGGTAGCAAGCGAGCAGGCAGACGCAGCGGCACGCCGTCAAGCAGCCCCGCCACGCCAGCAGCGGCAGCAGCTCCGGGGCCGGGCACGCAGCGGCGGTGCGGAAGATGAAGCCACGCCATCCTCGCCGGTGCTTTCCGCCGTCATCGTCGTCGATCTCGGGTGCCGCAACCGGGCCGCCGCCGGGGCCCTCCTCAACACCATTGGCAAAGCCGCCGCCACCGCCGCCGCCGTCGCGGCGTGTACGGCTTAGCGTCTGCGCCAGCAGCGGCTGCTCCTCGCTACCGCGGCGGTGCGCGGGCACGACGGAGGAGGTGACGCCGCCGCCGCCGCCGCCGCCGCCGCCGCCGCCGCTGGCACCGGCCCCAAGTCCCCCGTTACCGCCGCCCTCTGAGAAACGCAGCGGCGCGGAGACGGGGGCGGGAGGAAGGCCGCTGCTCGAGGCCGCCATCTGGCGGGCCTTATTCCCACCCGACTGGCCGTCGTACGACAGCGGGTGCCCGTCGGCCCCTCGCGCCGTCGGCGCCGTCGGCTCGCTGTCACTGGCCGTGGGTGAGTTGAAGCTACTGTAGGAGGACTCGGATGCTGACGAGGATTCCGCCGGGACGCCACCGCCGCCGCCGCCACCACCGCCGCCGTTGGCAGCCGCGTCTCGCGGGTCCCAATCTCCCGGGGGGGAAAGACGCGCGGCCGCGGCCCGTTGACGCCCCCGGTACTGCGCCGTCGTCGTCGTCGTCGTCGTCGCCGCCGTCGCCGTCGTCGTCGTCGCCGCCGTCGCCGTCGCCACGCCATGTGACAGGTCGTCGTCGTGCAGCGGCAGCGGCTCGTACTGCGGCTCAACTCTGCCGTACACGAGCCCGAACGTGTTGAACGCGGTCGCCCAGCCTGGCGCACCGACCTGCGGAGGAACGTGTGGAGGTGAGAGCACCGTGTCTGTCAGGCGGGGGCGAAACCGGGCGCTGGGGAGGCGGGGGAGGAGGCTTCGGAGCCAGGCTGTCAAGCATGGCGTCATCCGACATGCCACAGAGGTGGTCTCTTTGTGGAATGCCGGTCGGCGCTGGGCGGGCCGAGAGCTGCGGAACTGCGGAGCCGCGGACTGAGATCGGGTCGGACACATGCGCTGCGAGGAACGCTGCGGTGTGATGCGAGGGACTGTACTGTACTGTATTGTACTGCATTGTACTGCACTGTACGGGACATAACATGACCACGCAGGCGGCAGGTGTGCGGCGGGTGGCAATGTAGGGGTTTGCTTTGAATGTTACGAGGTCGAGGGCGGCCGCGCGGATCGTGCGGACGAAAATGCCTCTGCTGTTGATTGCAGCGGCGATCGCGAGCCCGATCCCCGTCACAGGCACCACCCAGCAGCTGACGGCCTGACACGGAAGCCAGGACCGCAGCCAACGGAGCGGACATAAGACAGGAGATCCCACCTGTCGTCCCCTCGTTGCGGTCCCGCCGCCGCTGCCGTGGTACGACATCTCATTCAGCTCTCCCGAGCCGCCGCTGTTGCCGTCCAGGTAGTAGTGGCCGTGGTACTGCGTCCCTTGGTGGTGGTGGTGGTGGTGGTGGTGATACGGGTGCTGGTGGTGCCCGTGCCCGTGGCTGTGGTGGTGGTGCTGGTGGTGGTGGGGCGCCAGGATGAGGGGCATGCACTTGACCACGAGCGCCGACAGCGCGGCGGCCGCCACCACTGCGGCGGTGGCGGCGGCGACGAACAGTCGCAGGCGGTGCGCGACCCGCGGGTCGTTCCCCAGGTAGTGGGAGCCCCAGGAGAATGCGCGGTGGACGTCCTCCTCCAGCGGGCAGTCCAGGGAGGAAGTGTCCCCTGTGTGCGCGGACGGGGCGGAAGGGAGGGGGGCCGGGTATAGGACATTGGTAGACATATTCAAACTGCGCTGCTGTCAGAGCGGAGGGGGGAGGCGATGCCGAACACGGACCGAACGGCTTGCGTGTGCTTGATCGCAGGTCACGCAACAGCCGCAGCGGGCGACACACCTCCTCGCCTCGCCTCACGCGGCGCCGCGGCAGGGACGTCCCTGCACCCATCGTCACCCCCTCCTGGCCGTGCAGAGCGGACAAGGCCGAACTCCGAGCGGCCGTGTCCGCCTTGCCCGGAGCTCCTTCCGCTGTCCTGTCATTTCATGATACTTCGGCTCCAGCTGCTCGTGTGACCCAAGGGGGATCCGTGTCGTCGCCTTCCGCTGCCCTTTTCCTCTGCCCTTTTCCGCTCCAACACAGTCTCCCAGCCCCATTCCACGGGCTCCAGGGCTCAGCGCAGTACCTGGTGGTCGTTCCCGCCCCCTCACATCTGCGGCACCAGTCCCAATCCCGATCCCATCCCAGCCCCGGCCCCCACCCCGGCCCTCCTCCGCACAGCGGCACTCACGCGCCAACGCCGCCAGGCTGAGCCCCCCCAGCCCGGGCAGCGGCTCGCGGTCGTCCCACAGCGGGGCCGCCAGCTCCCGCTCCCATGAGTAGGCGGCGCCCCGGCGGACCAGCGGGTTGCTGATGGGCTCCGACAGCTCCAGAGCCACACGCTTGGGGGACAGCACCGGGCTGCGATGGCCGGGCGGGTTGCGGGGTGCGGGGTGGGGGGCGGCGGGTGGGGGGACACAGTCAAGCCCCGGGCCGGGGGAGGTGCACCAGGGAGCGGGAGCGGCACCACGAGGAGGCGCAAGGTGGGTGAGTGGGGCGGCGGCCAGTGGCGGGCGGGGGCAGCCCCTAGGGGTGACATGAAGGGCAGGGCAGGAGGGCTCCAGAGACCGGCAGCGAGCGGCCAGAGGCGAGCACCGCCCAACCAGCACCGGGCGGCGAGGACCGTGCCGCGCGCAGCAGCGAGCAGCAGCAGCGAGAGGCAGCGAGAGGCAGCCGCCGCCACGGCGCCAGTGCAAGCGGAACGCCAACAGCGACGCGCAGTGCGGGAGGTCAAGGACGCTGCGGCGGGATGCGCGCGGCAGCGCACAGTCTTAAGGCGATGGTCGGAAGAGGGAAGGCAGCGGGCGGCCACGGAGGAAGGGACGGCGGATTGAGGCAAACGGGCAACGGCAACGGCCTTGATCTTGCCCGGGGCGACCGCGGCTCGTCGCTGTCCGGAACCGAGCCCTTTTACCCGCCAGGTCCCGCCAGGCAAACAAACCCCATTCCTACGGTAATCTCCAGCCGCCCACTCGAGCAGCCCCCCCCCACCCCCACCCCACCCCGCCCTCACGTCCAGGTCATGTTCTCCGGCCTTGCGCCGATGCCGCCCAGCAGGCGGTCCAGGATGAAGACGGGCGGGTTGCGCGGGTCGCACTCGGAGGCGGCAGTCAGGTTGCGGGTGAGGCAGGTGATGGAGAAGTTGGGCGACGTCAGCGGCACGCCCCAGTTGCCTGCGCGGCGGCGGCGGCGGCGGGCAAGCGGCGGTGGGAAAGCGGCGGAGAGGTCGGTCGATGCAGCGACACAGCGCGCGCGCGGGCGATGCCGGGCGGGCCTGGGACCCCCGTGGGCGCACTCTCAAAAGTCAAAACCACTACGGTATCAGTTTGCTACCGCACGGGGTAAGCCACTTGGGTCAGAGGATGGTGGCAACCCAGCCAGCGAATCTTTTGGAGCACCCGCGTCGAGCAAAGCCACCCCGCTGCCGCTCGCCGGGTGGCAGACGGAATGTTTCGGAGCAACGGGGAAGCCGCTGCCGCACCCACCCACCCACCCACCCACCCACCCACCCACCCACCCACCCACCCACCCATGTACGCCGTCCAGGCCAGGCGGCCGCCGGGTCGGATGTCCTCGGGGTGCACCCCCTGCTCCTCACCCATCTCGTGAGGGAAGGGCAGCCAGGGCGTGTTGGCGGGCGAGGGCACGAACAGCGGCCCGCCGCCCGCGTACCTGTCCGCCACGTAGATGCCGTCGAAGTTGAGCAGCTGCTTGAAGTTCACCTGCGGACGCCGCGGCACGCACGCAGCAACGCCGCCGCGCGCGCAGGAGGGCGGGGGCATGGATTGGGGAACCGATACGTGGGCGGGGGCGGGGGCGGGGGCGGGGGTGCAGATGCGTTGGTTCAGTGACTGACACCGGCTGCGGCGGTGGGCAGCGCGCGAGGAGCCTGTGGCGAAGCACAGCACAGCACAGGAACCTCCAGGGGCAGGAGGTGGCACTCGGCTGGGCCAACATGAAGACTTACGGCGCGGATGGCGAGGAGGTAATTGGTGAAGACCCCGACAACGAAAATTATGATACGGTAGATAAATGCGCATTTTGAGCATTGAGCGCCTTTTGCGCATCAACGAGAATCACGAATCGCCACCGCCGGCCAGCCCGGCAGCACCCCGTCCCAAGCGCATGCCAGTGGAGACAACCCGTAGTACCACCCAACAACCGAGATGACCGTATGTGTGCGCGATTCATAGTTACCCAACCTGGCCGCTCTGCCAGCAGAGCCCCGGCGGTGGTTCGCCCAAGCGCTGGCCTGCTCTGCCTCACCTTGGCGTACACGTTGAGGTTGCTCGTGTGGGGACTGTTGGCGTGGCTGTGCAGCCCCGAGTACACCCGGGGGCGCAGCTGGCCGGTGTCCGGGTCCTTCTCAAAGGAACAATCGCCTGCGGCGCGGGGGTTCCCAGGGGTTCCCAGGGGCGCGGGGGTTCCCAGGGGCGCGGGGCGTTTTGAAATTTTGCCCCACACGTGAATATGAACATGGTAAAGGGAGTGGTGTTTGGGCGCTCCTCGGTGGCGGCGGTGTATACCCGGTGGCGGTGTGCCGGTGGAGGCACTGCCAGTGCCAATGGGTGGGCAGCCGGCGCACGCCCAAACACGCGGCCGCCTCCATTTCCGACACCGTCCTCAAAGCGGTCAGCAGGCCCCAACCCCAGTCGCCCCCGGACTGGCCCCGAACTCGCTTGCTGTAACCCCGCCACACCCGTATCCGAGGTCACGTAACGCCATCAGGTGCTCGGCGCCACCCGCACGGACTGGATTCGCTCACCGGGCCAGCCGCCCTTGGTGCAGTCGTACGTCGGCAACCACGTGTGCTGACTGTACTGCAGCGCCATCACGGACCGCGCCGGATCATGCTCGTCCAGCATGCCGTCCTGACAGACGTACACCTTGAGGTGCTCCCAGTCACCTGCCGGGTGGCGGGGTGGCGGCGGGGTGACGGCCCGGGGGGGAGGGCCGGGGAGGGCCGGGGTACAGGCAGTTAGAGTGGACGTGTTCATACTGCGCTGCCGACAGAGCGAACGGGAAGGCGCGGCACGTGGGACCGGGTGGCGCGACTCGTGTGCCTGACTGGCCCCCACACAATACACACGTCTAGGAGGACTTCAGAGCGGTGGCTCGGTCACGGGCTCGGTGGCCGCTAAGCCCGAGGTGGCTCTAGGACCCCTACCCCTCCCAGAGCGCAACCCTGCGACACGTCCTTGTCGCCGGGCGGTATCGCAAACCCACGACACTCGCAGGCCGCGGTCAAGCAGGGAGGGGCCCCCTATGGCTGCATTTGAAGCAGGCTTCGAAGTCGTCATAGCAAGCAAGCAACCTAAACCTAAACGGTCCGTCAACATGGCGAAACGTTTAGGTTTAGGTTGCTTGCTTTCTATTATGACGACACACAACGAGACACATGTCCCCTCCCCCCCCCCAACCAGTGGTAGATTGGTCCCGCCGCCCCGCCCGCCCGGCATGCCGCGGTGCCTCCCTCCCCGCCCGCCACTCTCTTCTGCGCGCGCTCGCGCCCACACACCCTCGTGCACGCCCAGGGGGCACAGGAAATACTCCGCGGCCTGGTGCCGCCCCGCGAAGCGGGTGGCCATCAGCTGGTTGGAGCAGCCGTTGAAGGGGTAGAAGAACCTGCGGGCGGCGGCGGCGGGGGACGGGCCGTTCCACAGGCGGCAGCAGCTGTGGTGTCTCCGGTGTTGTGACCGGTACGTGGATGGATTGCATGCCGGGTGCAACCCCCCAGTTAAGTAGCGAAATCCCCCTGGGGGGCACATCTCGGGGGGAGTGCATTGGCACCCAAGCCTTCGGCACCGGGTCCGAGGATAGCGTCCTTCCGTGCGGTTCCCCGCCGCATGCCGGAGATCCCGGAGGATCCCATCGCCATGGCGCCCAGGACTAGGCCCACCGCAATGGCGCCTGGACGCCCTTGCTTCGCACCAGAACGTGTAGACGAAGGCGAAGGTGGGCTCCGGGGCGGCCGCGAAGCCGGCGGAGGCGGAGGCTGCGGCCTCGTCAGGGGCGGCCCCGGGACGGGCGGGGCGCTTCCAGTGCAGGTGCTCCAGACGGGGCTCGAACACTGCGACGGGTTGAGGGATGGGGGTTGACGGTTGAGGCATGGCGGGGAGGGGGGGGAGGAGGTATGGGGAAATCGGTAGACATTCTCAAACTGGCATGGCGAGGGGGATTCAAGAGAGAGGGCATGCCAGGGTAGACGAAGCCCCGGCGGTGTCCGGTGCGCAATGGCGCCCAGCCGGGAGGTCCACCGTGGGCTGCCCTGCGCTGCCCTGCAAATGTGAGGAGCCATGCGGCCTGATGTGGCACATGTGCGACACGCCCCCCCGCGGCCGCCCATCCGTATGTCAAGCAGGCCAACGCTCCCCCCGCGGGCGCCCCTCCATTCGCCCCTCCACAGCGAGTCCCCTCCACAGCGCGGACCGCCGCACCTGTGAAGTACACCTTGCCGCCCAGCCGTTTCCCTCTCCTGCTGCTGCCGCCCTCGGCACCGCCACCGCTGCCACCGCCGGCTCCAGTACGAGCGTTAGACCCACTCCCGACGGCCGACTCCGCCGCTCTCCTCCTACGTCTCGCCTTCGGCTCGCGCGCCCCGTCCTTCGCCGTGTCCCCTGCACTCTCCTGGGTCTCCGTCTTCTCCCCGCCTGGTACGGCGTCCCCGTCCTCGTCGTCCTCGACGAAGGGATCGCCCGCAATGGCGTCAAAGAACTCGGAGCCCTGGGGGCCAGTACGGACAGCAGAGGAAGAAAGAGCAGGAGGCTGACACTGACGCCGAGGCGCGGATATGGGCCACACGGCCGCCCACTGGGATATGCACGGCTGTGCCTGCTTTGCTTTGGAAGGCCCTCCAAAGCAACCACCCGCTCTGAAAGCCTCCCAGTGCTCCCCCCGCGGGGGTGCATCCGCTCCCACCGCTCAGGAGCGAACCCCGTTTCCCGTCGCGGAGGAGGGTGGCTTAGGTTGGCTTTTCCAACGGGGCAGCACCAGCTGCCCTTAGATACAGAGGCCAGGACAAGCCAGGTCCGATACGTCGGCAGGCACGCCCGCATAAGCAACGCACGCGCAACACGGTGCCGTGACGGGGGCCCACGTGCGCTAGAGCCTGCCAGTGCGCGCCCTCCCTCCCTAGCTCCCGGGGATGCCCCGCTGTGGTGCCCATGTCCCCGGCCAGCCACCCACGCGGCACGACCCCACGCAAGTGTGATATCGAAAGAGCCGCAACCCCGCACCCTCGCCAACCACACCCTAACACGCCACGCAGGCAGAACAGGCTGTGCCCTCCTCCCGACCCCCTCCCCCTTCGCGCACGTGCCTGCAGGGCCTCGAAGTGCGGCCAGTAGGGGTCCACATCCTCCTCCCGACTGCCCTGACCGGGGGCGCTACCGCCGCCGGTACCGCCGCCCGCTACGACGGCGCCATCCTCCCCGATCTCTTCCAATGGGCCATCCTCCACGCCCTCGCCAACGCCCCGCTGCTGTTGCTGCTGCCGTCGCCGACGCGGATGCCACGAGCCCTCGCGCTCCTCCTCCTCCATCACCCGCCTGCCCGATCCCGTGTGCGAAGAACGCCCCTCCGCCGCCTGCCGGTCCTGGTCGCCCTCCAGCTGCTGCGGCTGATGCCGCTGCCGCTGCGCTGCAGCGCCTCCAGACGGCTTGGCGCCATCGGCAGTGGCTCCCGGCGGTTCTGGTTCCGGCTGCTGCTGGGCTGCCTCCCGACCGCGGTACGGCGCCTTCGGCGGTGCCGACCCGTAGCGCCGCCTGACCAGTCGCGTCGCGAAGAAGTTGTGGGTGTCGTACGCCTCGTGGATCAGCCAGTAGGGGTCAGCCGCGGCCGCCTCCGCGGCGGCGGCGGCGGCTCGCGCCGCTGCAGCCGCCGCCGCCTCCTTGGCCTGCGCGGCGTCGCCACCGGCGGCGGCGGCCGCAGCGGCGGCCGCGTCTGCGGCGGCTTTCTCGGTTTTGGCGCGCCGCGCACGGTGTCTGGCCTCGACCGGGTAGCAGGACAGCAGGAGAGGGGGCGGGGCGTGTAAGGCGCGCTCCTGCCGAGTCGCGACCCACGTCTTTGCGTATGCGTATCTGTATTGGCCTTGTAGAGTCGACGACGCGGCCTTTGCAAGAGCAAGAACAGAAGCAAGCAAGAGCACAAGCAAGTGCAGGAGCAAGTGGAAAACGCTAACGCCGGGCAAGCCCATGCCCGAACTCAACCTCATGCGATGCTCTGTCGCCGCTCCCAGATACGGTACCCCAATGTTGCCCCACTCAGGCGAGCAAGCTCCCCCAAACCGATTACCCCGATCCACCCCAGCCCCACCGGTTCTCCAGGTAGGTGGTCAGGTCCGTTGTCGTGTACGTCACCGGGTCCACCAGTACGGCAGACTCCAGCCAGGCCCCCGGGTCGGACAGCCGGGACCAGTCCAGGGAGTGCTGGTGGCTTCCCGGGCGGTTCCCGCAGCCATGGCAACAGGGGGCGTGAAGGCGAGCAAGTGAGGCGGGCGGGCAAGGGACGACAACCGCACCCACCACACCTAGCCAGAGACGACGTCGGCAGACAGTGAGCCACCGGACCCCATCCGAGGGCAGTGCTGCCGCCGTTTGCTCAAGGTGTGGTAACCGTGTGCACCCGTGGAAACTGTGGGTCACTCGGACCCGGCCATCCAAGTGACCCGTGGAAACCGGTGTGGAAACGCCCCTGTCCACGGGCTGAACAATGCAAGCAAGCCCCGGCATTGCCTCGTTTACCCCCTCATCAAGTACACGGCCCCCTCGAGGCAATGCTTGATCCAATGGACTCACAGCAACGGCGCAAACCTCCAGCCAACCCGTCGTGCATCCTCGATGCTGACCGGCCGTCGCGGCGGTGGGCAGCGAGGCGGGAAGAAGGCCGGTTTCGCAGCCTTCTTAGCCAGCGTGCAGCCGTCCTTGCCCTGTTGCGGGATTCATTGCGCACGACACGACACGATACGACGGTTGGGTCCCCTCCAACCCATAATGAAGCCAACTCGACCAGGACACCAAACCGGCTCCCGCGCACGGTAGCCTAGCTAGGTGATGAGTCGTGTCAAGCGCAGAGCGCAGGGTTGTTCTGCGCTTCCACATCAACCGCGTCCGTGCGGGGGAGCCGGTGCTTCGTGAGACCCCGTGCTCCTGACTGCCGACTGCTGCGCCGGACTGGACAGCGCGCAACACCGTACTGATTTCCGGGCAGTAAGGATCGTAATAAATACTCAATATGCCAGGGTCCCCCGCAGCGGATGCCGAACATGAACGGCCAGTCCCAAGCAGCGAGACTGCTTCAGCACGCCGGCTCCCCAGCCCCTTCGTGAACACTCGTGTGCCCCGCAGGCTACCGCCGCTGGCTGTCCCTCTCGGAACATGACAGGCTCACCCGGCTGCCAGGTCAGCGCTGTGAAGCACCCCCGGCCTCGTCCCCATCGCGTGCATGACCCGTCTCCCATGGCCCTTCCCCCGTGCCCACCCCCTCGTGCACGACACCCACTTTCGCTGTGACGTTGGAAGCCCAGTCCAGGGAGGCATCGAACGATGGCCGCATCAGCAGGCTGCCCTTGTCGACCTTCTCGCCCGTGACCCCCAGAATCGTCCCCGTCGCGGCACCGCCGCTATCATCGCCGCCGCCGTCGCCGGTGTTGCCGCTGCCTCCTCGCGTGTCAGCCGTGCTCATTGCACCTCCCAGCACTAGCCCTCCCAGCCGGCCGCTGCGCCGCTGAGCCCACGTCGACTCCGGCGCTGCATGATAGCTGCGCGTTTCAGCGCCGCAGCTGGGGATCGATTTCAGCCGTGCAAACGGCGGAGGGCTGCTGCACGGCCTGGAATGGCCGCCGGAGCGGCGCAGGACTACCCGGGGGTAGTCCATGGACGGCGCCAGCAGCAGCGCCAGCAGCAAGAGCAGCTGAGGGCCTGATGCAATGCGAAGCATCTGGCAGTTGCAGACGCAGTGGCTGCTGTGGCGGTTGGGGCGACGCTGTGTGGATGAGGGTCTGCAGGCGAGCGATGACGGCGGGGGGGTGGCGCGACGCCCGCTGCGGCTCCGCACCGTGTGCGGACCGAGGAGCGAGGATGGGCATCCGTCGGTGTACGGGCCTGCTTCGTGCCCTAAGTCCGTATGGCTTCCCTTTCTGCGGCGTCGGGGCCCAGAGTGCTGCCCGTTAGGCGGGCTGTCCAGGCCTGACCGAGCCAGCTGAAGTTGACGGTCGGACACGTCTGCGGGGTAAGGCGTTAAGCGTGAACTACGGCAGACAATTATGGGGACGAACTCGAGCTGACTAACTACTCCTCAGGCCGAAACATAACCCATCCACTGTGGTCGCGCAACACCCTTCGCGTAATCGAGAGCAAGCCCTATACAACATAGTCATAGCAGCCGTTCGTGAATTGAATAAGGTACACATGCTTCCGATGTCCTAGTCCCCTAGAGTAAGACAGTCTGCATACACCACCAAGCAACTGCTGAAGCACGCAAACCACCTTGTCCAAACTGCGCACTTTGCTCATGCCGGTATTCAGGATCAATTTCAAATCCTTGGTTTGCTCCTGGGCTCGGTCCCCCCTCAGAGCACAGCGACATCAATCCGTCAAACTTCGCTGAGCTCAAATTCCAATCTAAACATAATGTGTTGCGCTGATGCACGGGAGTTCAAAATTACAAGCGAAGCTGCAAGGAGACAGCAATCATCCGACCACTCGGCACCCGACTAAACGGCAAAAGTTTCATAACAGAAGAAACTCCATCATCCGTGGGAAATATCCTTACAATTTTTACATTGCCTAAGCAATTCTCGCATGATTGGGGCGACGTTGAATGGCGGAAGCTGAACTGTGATTTGGTGATTACAAATTAGCCGTGCACGCGTACGACACTACCGCGTGCGATCTTAGAACCCGAGAGGCCGCGCAAACCTTCTTGGTCGTTGCGATCCACGTGTGCGGGAGTTAGCAATCGAGGGGCAACGGAGCGGGTCTCCATGCTGTTTAATGATGACAATCTAGACAACGCAGGGGGCTCCACCGCCGAAACCTGGCTGATGACCTCCGCGCAAAGGGCATTGCATCACCTCGAGCAAGGTTTGGGTTCAATATCGTATGTAGACGACACAAAACTCCGGCGATGCCTCAATTGAAACTGACTTAACCATGCCTTGGGGTGGAAACTCAGGCACATCAGATGCTCATAGGACTCACATATGACCCAGTGGCTATTGTGCGTTCAGCGCTCAAACTGCCCGTGCTGGGGCCTGACTGTTTCAGCCCCCACACGGGATGTTGCGGTGGCTGCCGCAACTAACTTCTCACCATCCCTGCCCATCCACGCACGCAGCCGGCCACCGCCGATTTACGGGCCTGCTGTTGGCTTAGATGGTAGTGCGGAATGCACGGAGGCGCTAAAGGTCAGATGCGATCATGGGTGATGGACCATGTGGTGGCGAACGAGCGTTGCAAAGCAGCGTGCTGCCCGGTGCGCAGCCCTTAGTAGGTGATGAGGTGCCAACGAAGATTTTGGCCCCTTGGGATCGCCCGGTCGAGAAGCTGTCGCGTCTCAGGCCCCCAAATGATCGACTTGATAACGATTTGCTGGTCCGACCTGTACCCTAGCTGGCGATACTAAAGAAGAAGTACGGCGTGTTGGACACGATGGGTCATGTTAACAGAAATATGTCCCGTCTGGTAAAAACAATTACCCCCAATCTGAGCGCCTACCGATTTTCTTGAACTCCCACTCGCCCTGGATCCGCCCTGGTTTCATGAACGCAATGCACATATTTCATGTACGCAACCAAGCTGCAGCGGCGCCTCAGGTTCAAGGTGCAATACAAGGCGGTCCAGATCAGTTTGCACCCCGCTACTACTAAATGCGCCCGCTAAACCCATAGAAACCCACAGGAAACAACGACAAACCGGAACCAGCCCGAACTACACTAGCCGACAGCGATCAACAAGCCCCAGATCCCACTCGTAACCACATCTAGTTGCCACTTGGCTGATTCACTTTGTCAAGGTCCGGCGACCAAGATAACATCCCGGTCCACTTATGCGGCAGCTGTGGTCACAGGCGCCTTCTGCATGAGGGTGATCTTATCACCCAAGCTCAAAGCAATGCCCTGAGTCTTGGAGCGGATGCGGATGTAGCCGGCCAGCCGCCCGCCGTCCTGGCCCGCCCCGACCCCCGGGGCGCCAACTGCAGGGTGCGTCTTCTCCACACTGACATTGACCAATGCATCCTCACCAAAAACACTCTTAGCATAGAGATTGGCAGCCAGATAGCCACAGTCGCCCTCCAGCGCGCTTGGCGGCGTGAGGCACTTCATGTTTGTGGTGGCGATAATGTGCTGCAGGAAGGCGGCCACATCGGTGAACGTGGTCGCAATCGCCACCTTGTTCTCCCACTCGAACTCGGCCCACATGTTGCGGAACTGCATAACGGGGTAGCCAGGTGGCCGACATGCAGGGTACCGTATTCGCAACTGACACCGGTGCACGGACATCAAAAACGTTGTTGACGTCAACGAGTTCACGACGGAAATCCGGTCCAGAGCTCTCCAGGGCCCCACGTTACATGCAGCCGCATGTTGCCCGCACACACACAGCTGCCCCCCAACCCGTGCACACACCTGAACATCGGCGCAGTACGCAGGGCTGATGTAGTCCATGATGTCGATGTGAATGTCGTTGAGCACCACCACGGAGCGCTCCGAGTAGCCCGTGCCCTCGTACACAATGTTGCCGAAAATGACGCCCGTCTCGGTGGACGAGACCTTCAGAGCGCGGACCCAAGGGGTAGTGCACCATCAACGTTACATATCCATGACGCGGCACTTGCGGCATTATGTGAACATCATCGGAATCACATCTCACTTGTACAGGCAAGGGTTTGCACAGCCTCGTACATGCGACATGCTCTCAGATGCCCCGTCCCAAGCATGGGTCAGGATTTACAGCATTGCCTCTCCAGATAGATGCCTGCACCTCCTACCTTGATGTTAGCGCGGATGAGCTTAGTGTCCCCAGGCGCCAGAGTGTAATTCTGCGGCCGCTCAACCAACTTCAAGTCGCCCATGGTGGCCAGCTCCAGGCAGAGTGCCTGCATGGTCTCGGTGGTCCTGCAAGCACGTGCGCGAATTTGTTGGCGTTGAGCAGGGACAACCGATTTTGCTTGCGTGACATACTTTCGGGACATCCGAAAAACGAGTGACTCCTAGAAGTTGACTGCATGTATGCGGCACAACCTTTTACTTATGCCAACCCCGAAAACACTGTACCTGTTCGTCACCGTCACATCCAGGACGATGTCGTATTGGTGAACTGTGACCACGGCCTCCGCATACACCGGGTCTGACAGACCGGTGAGCTGCAAGGCAGTTGCGGAAGAACGAATGGAATGTTACCGAATTGGAAGTGGCCATTGCCCCGCCACAACATGGCACGCGGCCTCAGCCTCCGAACCATTCATCACGGAATGCCTGCTTACCTGCAGCACGCGGTTCAGGCGAGACGAGGCGGCCGCGGCAGCTTCCGCGTAGCCCGTTGCGCGGGCCAGATCTGCGGGAGTATACGCGCGCGTGCAAAGGGTGGGATTAAGAAATGAACAAGTACAAGCCTCCACAGATGTGAGAGGATTAATCCACGAAATCGCACTGCTGGTGACTACTGACGAAACAACTTTTAACGAAATTCATTACACCTTCCAGCTCGTGAAAATATACTACAGCGACGTGGGACCTTACGTACAGGCTTTCAAGTACCTGGACAGCGTGTGTCCTCTTCTGACCCATGTGCATGAGCAAAATTGCTATTTCGGAATCCCGGAACGTACTGAAACCTCTACCACCACAAACGCAAACGGGCCTCCTGCCAACACCTGTCCCCACAACCTACCACTGGTGACCTCGTCTTCCACCTCCAGCTGCGACAGACCCTTCCGGTTCTTGAGAACCTGGAAGTCGATCAGGTCATCTGGCTGCACCGCAGCCCTCGCCTCGTCCTGGGCGTTGCGAGCGCTGAGCTCCCTTTGCCTCTCGGTGGTCAGCGAAGCAAAGGCACGGCGGCAGTCCTCCAGCCATATCTGCAGACGACCGAAGTGTACCAAACATCAAAGAACGCCCGATTGAATACACTTGAAACTGACCTTCAGCGCGGGTAGCAGTCGCGACGCAAATTTCACTGCACATTCCCCAATCCAGGTTTCCATGACCCCGGCCTGACGCCATGAGCAAATCCAATTGCACCCACCGCGTTCGAGAAAGTGTCTTGGCCCGCCAGGACACGAAGGCACAGCATCATTCGGTCGCGACTGTCAGCGTCCAGAGGCGTCTGGGTGGAGTTAGGGGTGTCACCCAGACGGAGGGCGGCGACCACGTACTGCATCGCCTCAGCATGCAGCGTGTTCAGCTGGGTGGCTGCATGGAAACAACAGTGGCGATGGGAAAAACAAAAACGTCAATTTCAAAGTAAGGGAGCTATTAGGCTTTCAACGCACTGTAAAAGATGGGTGCGACAGACAGCTGCACGGTAGCTGGCAGTCGCACGGCAATGAAGTAGGGCCCCCTCCACATCCCGCTCGCATACGCGCGCTCCGACCCCGTCAGCCGCCTGAGTTGCTGCACCGACCTGGCACTTCGCGCAAGGCCGACAAGCGGAGCAGCAGCTTCACGTAGGTGCCAGCAATAACACCACCAACAAAGAAGTCGCCCGCCAGCAGGAGGGCGCGCAAGTTCGGGCCCACAGCACCCGCAGCTGTCGGCGAACCACCAGCCGAGCTGACCTCAGCGACGGCGCTCTGAGGAGCACAAAGCCCATACGGAAAAGCGTCGAATTAAAACAATATTGCAAGTGACAAATAGCCAACCGAAAGCTCGAATGCGTTCAGGGCAAATTAAGGTAGCGATGCACACAAGGGTTCAACTCCCAACAGCGCACCTGCGTGGCGTACGTGCCATCCGCCAGCACCGCGGGGCGCTTGGAGCCGGCAACGGGCGCAGCGGCGGATGTACCAGCGGCAGCAGCCGTCGCATCCTCGCCCTCTGCAGCACAATGATGTTGAGCATCGTCAGTGCAAAATATTGCACTGTTCCATCAAGACAAAAACTGTCAACTGGAGTTCCTGACTTGGCTGCGCAGCACCATGATACTGCCCCATACACTGCACGATCGACGTCCACCGCCTTCGTGCTAAGCGAGGAAACGGTCCCTGCTGACGTCGGTGTCAACCTCGGAAGCGCAGACAGAGGGTTCCCGCTCACAACCCATCTTAGTTACGATCTACCTTACCCAAGCGCCAATCCGATCCCCGGCTCACCGGTTGCCTCCGTCAAGAACGGTACGGAGCCAAGTGCGTCCTTGAGGGTTGACAGGGCAGCCAGGATTTCCCCGGTGGTAGCGCAGTACTCGCCCATAATCCACAGGGCACAGCTGACCACCCGGGACGACCGGATCTGCGAAACGAAGAATTGCCATGCGCGCGGGAAGCAGATGTATCGATTACGTATGCCTCAAGGCTGCGGCACCGCACTCACTGATTGTTCATCAACACACATAACGTGGACCAGGGGTGGATTTATGGACAATAGGGGTGGATTTTCGGTGGACTTGTGCAACCTGACGAAGTACCTTCAAGCTTGTAGGTCCACAAAATCGCGCAATTGCAATAACCGGTCCTACCGAGACCCTGCGCCATTGCAATCGCGCGGTTTGGCCAACCTGACTATCCCTCTTGCCCCACTCGCCATTACACCCACCTGATAGAAGATGGTATGTAGGCGCTCCAGCACGTTGGGTCGAAGCTTGGCGTTGGTCTCCATGATTTCCCGCACGAAGAAGATCACGTCCAGGGCCGACGCTGTAACAGAACGTGGACCGTGAGGGATACGCCCAAGCTCTCAAACACCCGTCGGGCAATGTGGCACACACAGCGACTCAAGTGGGGGAGGACATGTGCACAGGAATGGCGGTAGGTGCGATCAGGCACATCGTCGTCATTCCTGATGCTCACCCACGACCAGTCTGCCACCTCACCTGTATTGGCATCTCCCAGGAAGTCCATGAGCACGTGCACGACGTTGCCCGCCACCTCCGGGAACTTCACCGCGCACGAATGGATCGCCTGTTTGGAGCGCAAGTTTGGCCAGCTGTGTGAGAATACACTCGAGAAAACAAACAGGCGGTTACTTCATTAATCGACTGGGAACAACAGCTGACAATAGGCACAAAGCCCTGCACAACAAAATGTGCACTTGTGCAACCGAGTCGCTTCGTCACCCGTCAATACACCGACCCCGCGCCCGGACACACCTGCACCAGCATTTGACGGTACTCTCCAGCCTTGTCGTACTCCTTGTTCTGCGTCTTCACGACCTCCTTCTTCAGCACGGACACCACCTGTCGCACCGAAAGGGCAAGATAGCAATAACAATAGCAATAGCATGACTGTGCAAATGATTCCTTCAATTCAACATGCAAACACGCGCTTCGCACTCCGTCCTTGAAGTGCCCCACAGGTCACGGCCGCAACCGCACCTCATCGATGTTGCGGGAGGTGATGAGCTCCAGGGAGATGTCCAGGGTTTTCTTCCGAATATCCAGCGAGGGGGACGCCAGGGCCCGCAGCGTGTCCATGACCATGTCGGTCATCACCTGCGGGAGCCGATAACGGTGGCTGTTAGCGCTTCCCGGATAGACGGTTTGGGCATCAGTGCACTTCGTTAGGCACATCCCAGTCCATTGATGTTGGTCACATTAAATTGATACTGGAAAGTGTTGACGGTTGACGGCGACGATTTGGAACCAGTATGATCGACATAGCCAGGTGGCCGGGCACTTTGCCCCATAATGGGAACTGACAGGCCGCACGCGATCTAGCTGCATGAAACCCACCTCGCGGTGCTTCTCCTTCAGCTCTTGCAGCCGGTCGAGCACAATGAGCTTGACGTTGTTGTCGCTGTGGCTAGATAACAGGCTGCAGAAGCAGTTCGCAGCAGCGCGAACGGCCGAGGGAGCCGACGAGAGGCTGGTCAACGTCACCGCGCACTCGTACATAACAGCGGGCGAGGGCGACGTCAGGAGCACCAGGATCGTCTTGATGAACTTGCCCTTTTCGCCGGGCGACGTACGGCATGCCTGTGTAAGTTTGGAAATGGCAGTTACAATAAGTATCAATTATCTGGATCGTCGGATGACCAGCAGGTCGAGGCCCACATAATGGCGTTACCCTTCACACATCCCCCGCTCAGAAAGACATCCCCCGCTCAGAAAGACTGAAACAAGTCGCAGTAAGGCACTGTCTCACATCCAGTCCAGAAAAAATGGACTCCCCCTTAAAAGGCAAGTTACAGTTGACCCGTGCCCGCGTCTAACCTTGCGGATTAGGTCAAGCGCGGACAGCTGCAGCAGGTCACCCCAGTTAGCTAGCTGGTCGACGGAGTCGAACAGGTAGCGAATGGCCCGGTCGACCGCGCTGTTGGTCAGCATGGCCAGGCAATTGCGCCGAGTGGACAGGTCCTGCACGACGGAAGCAGGGCGCGCAAGCCCTCCCGTCGGATCTCTGCCAGCCGCGAGCCGAAAGCAAATCCAACTCCGTACGAAGTAGACTTGCGAAAGAATTTCTTGCGTGCCATACCATGTCACTCCAGTGTACCGAATTACGCTACCCGCTTGCCGGACCTTTATCTTTAATGGTCGAAAGTCGTGCTTCCGCAACGGGATGGAAAATCCGCGCTGGAGTAAATAAACAACAGGTCGAGTAAGTCGATGCCCACAACGTGTGTCCCTGATGCGGTAACCAGCTGTGCAACAACACACGGCTGGCTTTTCGACTAAGCGCGCTTGCAATGCCAACCGCACTGCTGAAGCAGCTTACCTGCTCAGATCGCAGGAGGCGCTCGATAGTTTCGGGAGCGTCCGCCAGCAGCAGCTCGCCCTGGGCGTCCAGCGCGTGAACGTCAGTGGACACCAAGTCGGGTGACGTTCCACACTAGGCGTGAGCATGTCTTTGGGCCAAGAGCTAGGTAAAGCGGAAAAAACCCATACCTTCGGCAGCTTGTAGATGGAATTGATAGCCAGCACAGCGTTCCGCCGCACGTAGGAGTGGCGATGCTCCAGGTTAGCAAGAATGGAGGGAATCAACGGCTCCAGGATTTCCTCCTCCTTGATACGGCACAAGAACCTGAAGGCCATTGTTAAAAAGTCACATGTACCGCCGGCAAGGCGTTTTGAGAGGGGTTGTTTATCATTAGCCCCCCTTTCGCTAGCAGCCCCTTTCTATCGCGCCGAAGTGCGGTACCTGACCCCCCCGGCATGCATCCAGGCCATCATTGCCCGCGTGGTTCACAGGCGCCGCCCAAGACATGTAGCTGCCGTCACATTGCGGCTTCACACGAACGTCGAAAATAAATCCACCGTACGTCACGTGCCCCCATCGCACCTGAGCGTCACACCACGAATATACTCGTTGGGGTGCTGCAGGTTGTTCCGCAGGTTCTGACAGATCAGAATCTGAGGGTACAGGTATCAGCAGCACCAAGCGTTGGTTGACCCCGTGTGGTAATTGGAGAAAGGACAGGGAACAGCCCTATGTCACCATCGCCGGAGTAAGCCTCCCCGAATGACACTGGTGGTCGAACCCGGCACACCCGGTCACCACAGGCACCGTGACGTGTTTGAAGCTGCAGCACCAGGCACACTCACCATCTCCGGGAGCAGTTTGCCTGAGGCATCCGTCTTTTCGATCGCCTCCTACAAGACCACCAAGAGTGCCGTTGACGTCCGGAACAGTGCACCCAGGACGGCTCCCGCGCAATAAAAGGCAACCAGGAGCTGTGGGCTACCCTCGCATCAAGGCATACTATCACAAGACATAGTTTGCACACTGGCATCTTCAGAGAGGCGCATCCACCCTGTCCATTTATTTTGATCAGCAGTTGCTGCCGAGCTGACACTCGTGAACCAGGTCGTCATCCTTTAGAGCCTCACCAGATAGAGGAGTAGCAATTTCTGCACAGCGTGGTCCTCCGAAGGCAGAACATAACGGACAATGGTGATAAACAACTGCGGCAGCTGCTCGCCAGCTAACAGAAGCGAGATCGCTTTCTTCATGGCATTCTGCTTGGCCACTGCATCATTGCCTTCAAGAGCCTCCTTGATTTCCGTTGCCGAGGCTTGCTTGTCATTGTACACCAGCATGGTGCAGCTCTTCTCGACTGCGTTCGCCATTTTGCCGCCCCTTTCCTATGCCGCCAACTGTATAGAGAAATGGGCGAGTGCGGCACGTTCGCCCAGGAACTCCGTTTAAGAGATCGCCTTCAAACCTCTGTCAGTCCGTGATCCTCCTATTCAATCAGCTATTTCTTACAGGTTACGTTTGATAGTTGCACGTATTCTGGCAGTTAGTCTATCGCGTGCGCCACACCGTACAGAGGCACATAGACTCGTACAGAATGGGTAGACGCTCTGTTAGAACCCCAAGACCGACGGTTGTTCTTGTTGAATTACATGACAAATAGGACAGCTTGCGCAAATGTTGCTCTGGAGTCTTGGCAACGCGAAGCTTATGAAATAGCAGTTGCTCAACTGGGAAAAAGCACCACGGCCTCTTGAACCTGCTGAAGACACCCGATCTAATCGGCCATGGGATTCACCCTTGCCCGCTACGTGGGGCTGAGCATTTTAGCTGCCTCGGCGGTGGTGTACCATGCCTTCGCAACGCGCCAGCAGTGAGTTGCGCAGCCAGTTCTCCCCATCGCACGGAAACAGCTACGGCTTTCTGATCTTGACTCCACGCGTATGCTTTGAGAGGAGTGACGCCACGTTCACTCCCTTCTCCGCATTTGCAGTTTCTACCGGGCAGCAATTTATTTGTCGTCCTCTAAAATTGCGGTCGCGGCTATGGGGAACCTGGCGTTTGCGCTGGCGTTGTGCACAAACCAGCTTGTTATTAAGGTGATCAGCGAGAGAGCAGTGTCTTCTTGTCGAAGCCTATGTACCAGCTGTAATTTTCATGCTTATTTTCATAAGCGGACAAGTGGAAATAAAAGGGTATAATGTTCGATTGCGGGTGGAGCGACCTTGCTGCTTTTACTATACCGGCAAGGTTGCGGACCCGACTGAGAACGCCTGCTCGATGCCTGGCACGCATTGATAAGCGTACGGTTAATTCTCTTGTTACTGCGATTGCAGTTGTTCCTCGGAAGCTTGCGTGACATCGAGCAGGAGATGATCCGCGAGCGACTCAGCAGCGCGGTGATGGAGTCGTTGCTGGCTTTGACCATATTCCGCGAGGAATTCTCCACGTTCTTCGTGGCCATGTTTGCTAGCCTTGTGTTCATCAAGGTCATGCACTGGCTGGTCCAGGTGCGTGTGGTGCCGGGGGGCTGCGGGTTCGTGACGGGTGTGGCCCCGCCGCGTACAGTTTACATTGCACATGTCATTTCCCAATGGTGTATAAATCATTCTCTGCAGGATCGAGTAGATTACGTCGAGGCCACGCCTACAACTTCATTCCTTGGGCACCTGCGGATCGTCTCCTTCATGGTATTACTCGCGGTAGGTAGTTCCCCACGCAAGACGCGGCGTGGGTCCACCAGTCAGGAAAAGGACGGCCTGGGCAGGTCATATCGAAATCGGGGCAACGCAGGCGTGTGTGAAGGCCAGCTGGTGGTGCTTGGGTGTGCACCATGAGTTTCGGTGCATATACGTCACTGACTCCGCCCCTGTCCGTGTATCAGGCGGTGGATGCAGCCTTCCTGCAATACACAATTGCGGGCACTATCCAGTCGAGTGGTCAGTCAGTCATGCTCCTGTTCGCTTTCGAATACGTCATCCTGGTGAGTTCGATACCTCGCATTTACGTACGCAACGCTTCCAGATGAGCTTCCCTTCCTGTATCGCGCACCTGCTCATCTCCGCCCTGCTTTCACATCTTGTCATCCGGATCCGGCTTGCTGCACCAGGCATCGACCATCGTTCGATACGCTCTTAAGTACGGCATGAGCATGGTGGATCTGGCGATGGACGGAACCTGGGCGGTAAGTGACTAACGGCTGGGTGCAGGTGTTGTAGAACATGCGGTGGTGGAGCACCAGCAACTCATTTAACTCATTACGCGGCGGTATTTTCCGGGACGTTGGGACGGTTATGCATCGGAGGTTCGGAGATTTCACGTGTCGGATTTCCCTGGACATGTCAACTTGAAACTGGCGATGGAGAGTCGTCGCTGACGCTACTGTGTACTTTCCTCAGGGTAAAGGCACGGCGGTGTTCTACCTGGAGCTGATTGCGGACCTTCTGCACCTTTTTGTCTACTCTGCCTTCTTCACCATCGTTTTCATGCATTACGGCTTGCCTTTGCATCTGGTGCGTTGTTGCTGGTCTCTGTCAGCGGAAGCGTGTAAGGGATTGAACCAAGCACACAGTGTGACTTCTGGTTCAAACAGGTTGCTTTAAGCTAGCTCCTTGAAAGGGCCCTTGAGATTGTGCCTACCTAAACCCGTTGCTTGCACTTTCAATCGGCGCTCTAGCGTTCGTCGGGCGGTCGTTCTCTTCTCTGTTCTGTGTTCGCCTTCAACGGCTGTCCCGCAATCGCCTCTTCGCCCATTCCAGGTCCGGGACTTGTACAGCACTTTCCGCAATTTCCGCTCGCGCATGCATGAATTTCTGCGCTTCAGACAGGTGGGTTTGCATCCGGTGTCAGGCCGGTCAAGGAGGCCCAGCACTAGGTGCGCCAGCTCGCTTTGCATCCGCTCCAGTGCACCGCAGTGAATCTGGGCTTCCTGGGATTCAGTCGCACGCGTCCCCCACGCACGACAGGCTGTGCTGTGTTCGCAGCAACTGGACTGAAAGCCGGACGAGCTCTGCAAAATTTGTTTCGGGCTGGTCTTCGGTCTAGCACGCCTTTTCCACGCCTTTTCCAAGACCACCATCAACTTCCTTTGCCGCAGGTGACTGCCCGTCTGGATCGCTTCCCGGATGCATCGGCTGATGACCTGCGTCGTTGCGACGGCGTGTGCATTATTTGCAGGTGGGTGGGTTTGGTTTGTTGCTGTGTGATGAAGCCCATATACAGCCGCGCGCTTGCGACCGTACAAATTGCCTGCTTACATGACTCCGACGCCGCTTTCCATCTGACAATAACTGCATCTGTGTCATAACCACCTCGCGCCGTCCAGGGAGGAGATGACGGAGGCGGGGTCCAACAAGCGGCTTTTCTGTGGGCACGTCTTCCACCTGCACTGCCTCAGGTACGATTACAGCCCACTTGGACCTGAGAGCACTGCCCTTACAGGAGCTCAATACGCGTGGCACTGATGTGTTTTAGGCTGGTCTAGCTGCTGATTAATCCTCTTCCAAAACCGAAACCAATGCTGCAGGTCTTGGTTGGAGCGCCAGCAGAACTGTCCCACTTGTCGTGCATCCGTCTTCCGACGTCCCGCCAACGGTCAGCAGCAGGGCCAGGTCGGCGCAGGGGCTGCGGCGAGGGCCGTGGCGGCGGGGCCCGAGGGGGCGCCTGCGGACGGCGCCGACGGCGCGCATCGTCACCCACCGCCTGCTGCAGCCGGAAATAATGCAGCCGACGGAGCCGTGTTGCGACCCCCGGTCGAGCCAACGGCGGCGGCGTCGCTTCGGCACCGGCGGGTAGCTGGGGCAAACGCGGGTGCCGCCAGCGCAGCTGCTCCACAGGCGGAGGGTGAGGCGGGCTCTTCAGGGGTTCCGTCGAGGTCA
Organism: Eudorina sp. 2006-703-Eu-15; assembly: GCA_003117195.1. Taxonomy (NCBI): domain Eukaryota; kingdom Viridiplantae; phylum Chlorophyta; class Chlorophyceae; order Chlamydomonadales; family Volvocaceae; genus Eudorina; species Eudorina sp. 2006-703-Eu-15. The sequence goes on from BDSI01000036.1 coordinate 280,547, forward strand.
TCCTCGCAACATGTTCCTGCGCCAGATGCAGCGGCGGCTGGGCCTGGGGCGCAGGCGTCTCGCGCAGCCTCGACCTCGGTGCCAGCGGCGCCGGTGACAGCAGCGGCCGCAGTGAATAGCAGCCAAGGAGCGGCGGGGCTGGCTGGAGCTGGAGCAGTGCCGTTCGGGCCCACTGGCGAGGCACCTGCAGTTGGTGGTGCAGCAGCGGCAGCGGCGGGCGGCGCTGCTGGACCAGCAGAAATCATGCTGCAGGGCGCTCTGGAGGTTAGTCGGACTTGCGGGAAAGCGCTTGTTGCACAGCACCAGCTGTTGCACATTTTCACGTTCTGATTGCGATGGTCGGTACACAACGCGGCCCATAGGTTCCATTACGGCGGTGTTGTGGGTCGTATAAAGTTTGACAGTAGCATCCGAGCACTGTTACGAACCGAACTCACGCACCTCGTGGCCGTCATTCATTGCACTGCAGGTGCTCCGCGCGGAGCATCAGCGTCTTGTGCAGCGTTTAATTGCCAAGCGGCAGCAGGCGCAGCAACGTGGCGCAAGCGTCACCAGGCTGATGCTCACGGACCCAGGGGTTTCTGCCGCGGTTCAGGAGCTGCAGCAGATTCGGTTGCGAATCATGCAGGTTGAATCAGCGCTGGCTGACTACCTAGCCGATTCTGAAGCTGCATCCGGGTCCGGCCCCGGCTTGTCAGTCCCACCTGCGCACCTCTCCTACATGCTGCTTCCGCTCACGTCCATGGGCAACGCAGCCACCGGCACGGCGGCGGTGCCCGCTGTGGCTGCAGGAGCAGGACCGTCGGCTAGCGACGGCCCCGCCGCGGCCGCAGGTAGCCCATATCCTTCGATCCCGCTGATGCCGCCATTCGTTCCAGCGGCGGCAGCATCAGGCAATGGCGCGGGCGGCTTCCCGTCGCTCTGGCAGCAGCCTGTCATGGTACCCATGCAAGGAGTGCAGTTTCCGTCAATGTTTGGTGCTGGCCCGATGATGATGCCGGTCGTGCCGGTCGCGCTGCCGGCGCTAAGCGCGACAGTCGCAGGCTCGACACCAGCCGGTCCAACTGTCGCGGCTGTACAGGTGCCCATGCACCATCACCAAATTGCCGCCGCAGCGGCGGCGGCGGCGGCCTCGGCAGCAGCTGCCGCAATGGCAGGGGCCGGCATCTTTCCAAACGGCGGCGGTATCTTCTTCACGCCACAACCAGTGCAACCGCCTCCGTCGCAAGCGCAGCAGCCAGCAGCTGCGACCGCCAACGCGGCCGGTGCCGGTGTGCAGCGTCCTTCTTCAGCAGCGGAGCCGACTGGTGCAGCAAAAGTAGACGAGGCGACACCGGCTTCGAAGGGCGCCGATGCCGCAGGCAGCAACAGCGACATTCAGGGTGCGACGGGTAGCGAGGGTGTTGGCGCGGCGGCGCAGCGGGAAGAGACGGTAGGGGTATCGACGTCGGACCGGGCGCCAGAGGTACCGGAGACGGCTGCGAGCGACGTCGCACCCACCGTTTCGCCCGTTGCAGATGGCGCAGCGCCATCGGAGTCCAGGGAAGCGGCGCAGGCTGAGGAGGACCCACAGGAGGCGATGCGGCGCCTGCGGCTGCAGCGCTTCGCACAGCAGTCTTAGACGCGGCAAGGTCGGTCTTGGCTGCCAATAGGCAAGGATTGCGCGCCGGAAGACCGCACACGCTGTTTTCCGCTTAGAGGAGCACTCAACAGCTGGGTCAGACGTGGGCTGGCTTGAACAGTCAGGGCGGAAGTACTGAGGCAAGGCGTTGACAACCGCGGAAGTTTGGATTGCAAGGCGCCACAGAAAGGTTAAGGTGCTTGTCGGATTATTCGTTGCCACTTGGAATGTAGACTGGCACGCGCACACTGTGGAAGATAGTTTTGCAGCTTCGGTTTGCACGGGTTCCTGCGTGTGCCTACGGTGCGGGAATGGGCGGTCTCTGAGAAAGGGAGCTGATGCGCATCAGATGGTGCGTGCTGCAGTTGGCCGCTGGGGGTCACAGGTGATCGCAGATGTGCAACTGCGGGCTGTCATAAGTGGGTTAGCACGCACGTTCGTCGCCACTCGTTCGTTCGGGTGCGACGGAGTCCGAGCGCCGTGAGTATTAGGCGCCCTGGGTTCGGTTGAAACGCCGTGCATGAGGTGATTGTGGAAGAGCCGAACAAGCAGTTGTCGTGGCAGTTGCGGCTGATGACTAGAGGACCAACGAAATAAAGATAGGACGAAGCGTGGGGTGCCAGCAGGGGAATCTCCCCGGGCGACTGAGGAGGGGCTGCATTGTTAACTGAATCCGGACGGGCCATGCATCGAAGGAGGATGTTCTAAAGCGCGTTGTCCAGACGCAGCGATGTAAACATAGCCAAAACGGATGTGGTGTCATATTGCCGAATGTGGTTGCTGCCAAGGTTCAGCAAGCCGGCATCAGCAGACCGCGGTTTCGGGCAGGCACACTGTCTTCATGAAGGTCGGGAGGCACCCACTCAGCCCACTACTGTGAAATCGGTTAAATTCCGGAGAATTCTTTGTCAACCATCCAGCGCTTCGTAACCCGAGTACGGTGCTGTCCATTCACGGTACCATTGTGAAGCTCGGAGCTGACACATCTAGATCTTGCACTGCAAAGTTACTTTCAATGTGAGTATGTTGCGGAGACGTCTTGCTTGGTCTCTGCCCGCCCTTGTCAGGAAACTTTTCGATGATGCATTTTTGTACAGTTTTTGGTTTGCAAAAGTTGAACTTCCTTCGGTTTGTTCCGAGCATTTAGCTTGACACAGAACTGACACGCAGCGGAGTCGGCAAGCAAATGTGCGATGTTCAGGAATAATCCATCCGCTTGGTTCGCGTTGACGACAATACCACATCAAAAACATGTTTCGTTCCGGCATTACGTACACAGACCTAACAGTTGGCTCAGCCTGTGACGAACTCTTTCCGGTGGGTCGTTGACAGCGCTGCCCCCAACCTAGTGAAGCGCCTGAAGCGAGCATGTTTGCGTTGTCAGGGCGTGGAGGATGTGGACGCCCAGGCAACGCTGCAGCTTCGCGCTGCTCTGGACGCCTTTGACGAAGGCGTGTTCGAGTTCCACAACAGGGCGGCACATGCTGGTGGCGCGCATGCGGAGACGGGGTGAGGGCTGGGCCGGACTCCATCGTTCGGTCCTTGCACGGGTCAGCTCTGGACACCTGCCGCATGCTTGGCACGAGGGGTGTGCGTCCCCTAGCTTCCACGGGAGGAGTGCGGGCCACCGCCGGGGCAGGGAATGGGCTGTTGGCATAGGTGGCAGCTTACCGACGAGGGCGCCTTGTGAGGCGAACTCCACCAGAGCGGACGTCATCCTGGGCATCGGCTGGTTCCCATCACGCGGGTGGCTCCCTGCCAGTGCGGGCCCGGGGCGGGTCTTCGGCGCGCTTGTGGTGTTGGTCCGATGCGCAGCAGTGGCGCGATCTGCTCTTCATGGTGAATTGGTGATGAGGCTTCGACTGTCAGCGATGACTTGCGGGACCTACAGTGACATGTTACATTCGAGGACTGTCGTGCATGGTGGTCATGCTGGTGCAACCCTTGGACAGCTCTCCCTCCCCTTAGTTGTGTGGAGCAAGGGTACCCGGCGGGACATGTGGGATTCCGCGCCGCGCGCCACGGCCTGCAGGGGCTCATACCCCTGCCCGTGCCCTGTCAAGCAGGGCCCCACGGGCTGGCATGGGGCAAGGGGGTTATACAGAAACAGCCCCCCAGGGGAAAGGGGGAAACGGCCCCCCTTGCCCTGACTCAACAGACGATCTGTCGTCGTTTGACCGACTTTGACCGACTGTGGTGCGCGTGTCCTGCCCGCCGTCAGGGCCAAGGCGCATGGAGGGCGGGGGCAGCGGCGCACCCGGCGGGAGCAGGTGCGCGTGCGGCAGGGTTGGTGCTGCGGGTGTACGGCGTGGGTTGCCTCTGGGCGCGGCATCCGGTGGCATCATCTTTCTCGCAGTCACATGCCGCGCCCGCTTTTGTTGCCTGCGGGTTCTCCCAGGCTTACGCCAGCCGCATCCCAGAGGACCGCCAGTTCTTTCGGCCCGTGGAGGTGCAGAGCGCCGAGTGGGCAGCGTTCAAGCCGCACCTGTGGCTGAGGGGCCGGCAGGTGAGCGACGGGGTGTGCGGGGGGGGGGGGTCGCGGAGGGATGCGGCGTGTTGACTGGGCACTGGGAACTGGGTACTGGGTACTGGGTGGAATCAAAGGCGACGATTGTGTTACTAATTGGGCCATGTAAGAACAAAGGCGTAACCCGGGATGACTCGGGGCTGTAAGCCTGGCTTACAGACCAGGCCTGCCGTTGGCCAAGGGCTGCGAACCCAGCGCGCTGAGGGCGTGTATGTGTGTATGGTAGCATGTTGCGCCTGCCCTGTGCTGCGCGCCGGCGGCCACCGGGCGCTCATTGGCACGGAGGGTATGGGACCCTTCGATTATTGGTCACGCAACCCCGGGTGGAGAGCTGGCGCTCTGCGACCGGGTGTGTCTTCATAATTGTCGGCGAGCAAACCCACATGCCGAGGGTTTGTTCCGCACCCGCGCCCCGGTGTGTAGAGCGCAGACATCCGGTCCTGTACGCGTGCGTGTGTGTCTAAGAAAGGAGCCACCCCGACCCAACCCAGGTGCAGATATACTTACCATATAACCGTGCGTGTGTGTATGCGTGGCCGCACGGGCCGATCCACCGGCACTGCAGCACAAGGTCTCCGTTCCTTTTGTCCTCTCACTGCCTGAGGACCTCTGGCTTACCGTACCTTGACGGCCCCGAATGCGCAGATCCCGCACCCCGAGTCCCACGGCCACCCGCACCCGTACGCGCAGCTCCACACGCCACTACCACCACACCCACCAGCACCGACTTCCACAGCTGCGCACCCCGGCGCCAGCCCGCTCCCGGGGTCCAAAGCCGGCAGTCCGGCGGCGGCGGCGGGGTCGCCGGGCGAGCTGTGTTTGCGGGGCAGTAAGATGCGCCTCGCCTCGCCACCCGCGGGGACAGACGTGAGTCGCTGGGCGGGGGCTGTGATGGGCTGTGATGGGTCATGAGGGGCCGTGAGGGGCTGTGATGCGCCGTTCGAAGGGGTGCCGGCAGTCGGAGTGTGCGTCGGGCCTCCGGGGCCGCAGCGCCCCTTCCGGAAGGAGCAGTTGTTGACGGGGGGGAGGGGGGGCCGGGGAGGGTATTGCTCGTGGGATGGGCTCCACCCGGCCCTCCTCCCGCGCGTTGCACCCAGTCATCACAGGCCCCCCCGGGTACTCAAGTCACCCCTCCGCAGTCAGCCCCGCGGCTGCGCCCACAGCGGCCCAGCCCCAGCTCCCTTCGCTCCATCAGCGGCTGTCTCCTCGCGGGCTCGCGGTGTGTCTACCTCTAGGGGCGGACGCCCCTCCCATCCCCATCCATTCCATGTGCCTACCCATTCCCCATACGGTACCCGCATATGTCGATAAAGACAGCGAAACCGCGAAACGTATGGTCACCGACGGGTCACCGACGGGTCACCGAATGGTCACCGAATGGTCACCGAATGGTCACCGAATGGTCACCGAATGGTCACCGAATGGTCACCGAATAGTCACCGAATGGTCACCGAATGGTCACCGAATGGTCACCGAATGGTCACCGAAACCCCTCCTCCATAACCCGCACCCCACCCGCGGCACCGTGGTTCTGTAGGTGGGCCGGGAGGAGGTGCTGGCGGCGGAGGGGACGTTCGAGGAGGTGTTTGTCGTACAGCATGACGAGTGGGAGGCCCACGTGCCCGCGCACCTGCGACGGCGGCGGGGGCGGCCGCGGGACGAAAAGGCCGTCGCCATAGGCCTGCCGCCCGTGGAGCCCAAGAGCGCCGTACTGTACGACATCGCGGAGACGGTGCGCGGCCGTGTGCTGCTTGTGCTTTGGACCGTGGGACAGCGGCGGTGTGCTCTTGCCTGTGTGTGCGTCCGCCGCATCACTTTGCCGAGATGACGCACAGCTGCGACAAAGGTGAACTCACTCACGGGTGAGTGAGTTCACCCGTGTTGTTTACCTTACCCATCAACACACAGGAGTGAGTGGACAGTGGATAAGCGGGTTTCAGCGTTCAGATACCTCTAGAGGCCACTCGTGCATGAATGGCTGAATGCTCGCGGACTGCCTTGCCCCGCTCTGCACCATGCAAGTCGCTTCCACGGAGCTTCCACGGAGCTACGCCACCGGGCTAGGGGACTGGGGCCGGGACCAAGAGGGCCGAACCCGGTGGTGGGTGCGTCTAAAGCGCTCACTTGTTGTGGGTGCATCGCCGCATGTGACCGGCTCTCGTCCCTCGCCCTGCGCACCGCACCGCAGCTGCTGCCGGAGCTCTGGTCACGTCTGGCGCCGCTCCTGGCGCCGCTGCTGGTGCGACTGGCGGCGGAGCGGCGCGAGCAGTCCGCCGCCGGCGGCACGCGCGCCTCGGCGGCCTTCCGCGGCGGCGGCACCGCCGGCCGCGGCGGCGGCGGCGGCGGCCGCCTAGGCGGTGGCGGCGGCGGCGGCGAGTTTGAGATCATCACTTTCAGTTCTGGGGAGGATGAAGCTGCCAGTGGCGAGATTCTAATGGGCGGGAGCAATCTGATGGGGCTGGGGGGCGTGGGCGATGATGGCGAGGGGTACGGAGATTACGGCAGCAGGTGGCCCGGCAATCACGGCGGTGACTGCGACTCGGACGGGGCGTACGACCGTTTCGCGGCGGCGGCGGCGGCGCAGCCGCGCAGCGGGATGCAGTCCTTCCGCAGCGGCGACCGGGACAGCATCCTGGAGTGTGAATCGTACGACAGCGACGGGGAGATGTATCGGCTGGGCGGCGGCGACGACGGTGGTGGTCGGATCGTCAGCCCGCCGTACTCACCAACGGGGGGCGCTAAGCTGATACCTCCTGCAGCGGGGAGCGCCGCAGCCGCGGCGGCGGCGACGGCGTCAGCGGCGGCGGCCGGTGGCGGCGGTCGTATTCCGCCGCCAGGCCCGCCGCCGGTGCTGCCTCGGGACCTGCTGCCGCCTGACTCGGCCCTGGCGGCGGCGCCGCTGGCGCGTGGCGCGCCTTCGCTGCTGCGGCCGTCGGTTCCGCCGGTGGCGCAGCCGTCCCCCTCCGGCGCGCCGCCCCTATCGCCCCTCACCTCGCCCTCCCAGTCCAACCCCCACTCGCGAACCCACTCGCTCTCCCAGGCGCAGCAGCGCTTCTCCTACAGCGGCGACGCAGGCCCTGCCGCGCCGCCGCTGGGGCCGCCGCCGCCCCCGCCGCTGGCGCCGCTGCACGTCCCGCTGGGCTCCCCGCGGGGCCCGACTGCACCAGGCTGCTCGGGGCACGGCTCACCGGGGCCACAGCCGCTGTGCCTGGTGGCGCAGCAACTGCTCGTCGGGCCGCTCCCGACGGCGACGACGGCAGCGGCAGCGGCGCCGGCCCAGCCGGCCGGGGTGCTGCAGCCCTCCTCTGAGACGCTGGCGCTGATGGGCCTAGGGGCCTTGAGAGTCCCGGCTGTAGCAGCCGGAGGCGGTGTGCCGCCCCCGGGGCACGTCCTGGCGCTACAGCCGCACCACCACCTCCATCAGGCGTACCTATCGTCTCCGGCGCTGCAGGCGGCGCAGCCGCCGCCGGGGCAGCCGCAGCAGCTGCAGCACTCTCATTCGCACTCGCAGCACCAGCTGCAGGTGCAGGCGGCGGCAGCGGCGGCAGGACCCACCGCGGCGGCGGCGGCGGCGGCGCCGCCGCCACCGCCGCCACCGCCGTCGGGTGCGCTGATGCCGCGACGCGTGCCGTCCCTCAGTTTGGTGTCGGTCCCGCCGCCGTACACGGGCAGCGGTGGCGCTAATGCGGCGGGATCGGGGCACTCGTCAGGGCCGGCGGGGGCGTTTGAGGTACGGCGGCCGCAGGAGAGCTCGTGGTTATTGTCCGGCCCCTCGTGAGGTGGTCCGATGTGTGGATTTGCTGCGTGTTCCTGGCTGGCCGGAGCGGCTGGGTCACAGCGCGTCAGAGACCACCGCACTGCGACGGCGTCTCTACCCGTCTTTCCGGGTGTGCTGCAGGACGGGATGGTTCTGGAATCTGAATGCTGCCTGGCTCCGAAAGGCAAAACTTGACTCCCCGTTTGTTGTCATTTTGGCCCCCAGCAGGTCGGCAGCAAGCAACAGCTGCAGCAGCAACAGCAGCAGCCGCGACTGGGCGGCGGCGGCGGCGGTGGCGGCGGAAGCTTCGGGTGCGTGCGTGGGTGGGCTGGCTGCGACCTGCGGGCCCCTCCACACACACAAACACACACACACACACACACAAAAATACCCGCGCTGATCTCATGTGCCGCTGCGAGCCTGTGCTGGGCCTGCGGGCTGCGCCTCCTTGTTCGACTGGTGGTCCCTTGTAGTTGCGTTGCTCTGACGGGGCCGAAGGGACGAATCTCAGGAAATGCGGCTCCCCTGGGGCTTTTAGGTGTTGGCCCGGGGGGCACTCGGTTGCCCAAGTGCTGACGCCAAGCGTTTGCGGTTCGACACAACATGTGTTGGTCCCCGGTAACTGGTCTGGCCAGTGTAACCCCCGCACCCTCCGTCATGCCCGGATAACCCGCGCCAGGCCCATGAGCTCGCCATCCCCGGTCGCGGCGCTCACCCATCACTCGCGATTCCTGGGAGTGCCGCCGCCGGCGCCGCCGGGAGGCCCGGCCGGAACCGCGGCGGCAGCTGGCGGCGGCGGCGGCGGCGGGGGCGGCTCGCCGACGCGCCTGCGCAACGCCGGAGTTGGCGGCGGCGGCGGCGGTGGCGGCACGGGACCGGCGGGTGCCGTCGGCGTGGGCGCCGCCGCCGCCGCCGCCGCCAACACCCCCGGCGGCATCGCGGCCGCCACGTCCACTCGCGGCCGGCTGGGCAACCCGAATGCCAGTGGCGGCCACCATTCGGTGCATCTGATGCCGCTGCGCGGGGCTGCCGGCGCAGCGGCGCCGAGCGGCCCGCCTGGGACGCAGCAGGTACCGGCGCTGGCGGCGGGTTCTTCCGCTGTGGTCTCCGCCGCCCCGTCCGGGCTCAGCCGCAAGATGTCCGGGGAGCTGCTGGCCGGCCGCAGCAGCTCCTCACTGTCCGGATTCATGGAGGTGAGGGGTGGGCACGTTTGTCGGTTTGTGGTCTTGGCGGACGTAAGGCTGACGTAAGGGGTGGACGTGTTTGCGATTTCGCTGTCTTGGTTGACAACTCTGGGCATAAAGAGCGGCTGCCGGCAACGTAAAGCGGCTGCGGCGCCGGACGGTATGCAGGTGGAGGGGTTGAAGGTTTTAGGGGGGTCGCTTGGGTGGGTGGGATTTGGGTGGGATTTGGGTGGGGTAGGGTCACAACCGGCGACAGAGATCTTAGCTTCCTAGGCGGCGGGCGTGTGTCCTGGAGAGGGATCTCCGAGCATCACGGCTCAGAAGCGTCCACCGCCGCTGCGTCGTCAATGGGGCCAGCCACCCGCGCCGCCCCTTACTGACCCCGCGGATGACCCGGTCCGCCTCCTGCCGGCGGCCCGGCTGGCCGGCGGCCCGTACGCCCGCCAGAGGCTACCAGCTGTATGCAGCCGCTCCCTGCACTGCACCGCTGATCCGCGATCGGACCTCCACCTACCTCCACCTACCTCATGCACGCGACTGACCGGCCTCGCCTGCGCGCCCTTCGCCCCCTCGGGCCACACCTCGCCGCACTGCCCGTCCCTCGCCCCTCTTGATGTGGTGTCCCCCGGCCCCCCGGACAGACGCAGCCATTGCAGCAGCCATCACAACAACAACCGGGGCAGCACATGTCCCGCCGCTCCAACGGGTCCCGAACCAGTCCCCTCAGGAAGACCTCACAAGGCGCGCCGGCGGCGGCGGCAGCCGCCGCCGGCTCACAGGCGCCGCCGCCGGGGGCCGCAGCCAGCGGCGGCGCCGCCGTCGGGTTATCTACGGCTGCCAGCGCGGGTTCCGCCGCCGCCGCCGCTGCCGCCGCCGGCCGGAAGCTGCCGGCGCTATCGCCCTCACGGACGGCCCTGAACGTGGGCGGCAGCTCCAGTGGAAGCGGGGCGGGTGTGCCTTGAGGTTGACTTCTCGAGGGGCGCCCGGAGCGGCGCTGAGAGGCGCTGATGGGTGGGGGAGGGTTGCGTGCCGGTGGCGGCAAGGTGTGGGTTCATCGCAGTGTGAAGGAATGGATGGATGGGTGGATGAGCGACGGGGATCCTTTGCGTTCGTGGCGCTTCTTGATGGTGCGCGTCGCCGGTTCGTCGCCCGAGCACTGCTGACACCTGCTTCCCGTGCTTCAACGGCCCCCTACGACGTGTGCGTCCGCAAGTAGCCCGCCCTGGGCGGCGACAGGGACTGCGAACCAACCTGGGCATAAGGGGGAGACCGCTGACTGCGGAGCTCAGTCCGCAAGCCGCGAGGCGGCAGAGACCGTTGGAGTTGGATCGTTGTCGTTGGGCGGGGATCGGTGTTGGTGGTGGTGCTGGTGGTGGTGGTGCTGGTGGTGGTTTTGCGGTGTGTAGAAAATGGCGGGCATGGCAGGCACGGATCCCTGTGGTAGAACTGGGTGGGTTTGGACGGTGGGCGCCGGTGTCGCAACTCGCATTCGAGTACCCGTTTGGTGTGGTGTGGTGGCGTGGGCCGGCTGGTTGCCCTGTGGTATGGGTCAGGTGCAGGCGAAGAAGGAAGATCGGATCGGCGTGCTGGTCAAGAACTGGACATTGCTGTGTGTGCAGGTGTATGCGTACCCCCAAACCAAACCATAATTGTCAGCCCGCATCGAGAAGCCGTACTGCCGTACAGGACACCGTACAGGACACCGCAACCAGCTGCCGCGGGCACTGCTCCATCCACTGAGTTTCTTGAGCCCTAGCTCCCTTGGGTACCGGGGCTGTCCCACATCGAAGCCATGAACGCCATGTCTCAAGGTTTGGTACTCGCACAGCAGGCCAGGTGCACCGTGGCAAGGTCGTCTGGGGAGCCTGTGGCTTCGTTTTCTTCCGCTTGGCTTCCACCACCCCTTCTACCTGACTGGATGGGGAGAGGGAGGCCACTGCCGTCCGAGCAGCAGGGGCATGCCTCTTGGGATAGTCAAGATACCACCGGTTTGGCGGTTTCGGGGACGTGTTTTCACATCGATGTTAAGGAACCAGCAGCCCCCACCTGACTCAGGTACCTGGCTGTGTACTTTGTTCCCCGCGCAAACAGGCCATCGCGTCATGGACTTGGAGGGGTTCCTAGGGGCGCGGGGTGTATCAAGGGCAAGATGATCGTAACGCGCTTGGAGCGCTCTTGGTCTTCTCTTAACTTTTCTTCGCGCTGTTGCTGTGCAAGTATGTTTCGGCTCGCGTGTTTGTGGTCGCGGCAGACCGCAGACGCGCGCCCATGTCACGGCACGGTACCACATGTCACGGCACGGTACCACATGTCACGGCACGGTACCACATGTCACGGCACGGTACCACATGCCACGGCACGGTACCACATGTCACGGCACGGTACCACATGTCACGGCACGGTACCACATGTCACGGTACGGTACCACACAACCGTTGACATGCACAACACCCCGAAGACAGCGTGGCAGCTGCCGCCGCTGCAGCGGCGGTGGTGCCCAGTGGTCGGGGCGCCGCAACGTGTTACTCCGATCGCCGTCCGGCATATCTGCTGCTGCCGCTGCCGGGCGGCCGATAGCCGGACGGCAGCAGCGGTCCCCCGGGCGCGGGTACCGGCGGCTCCTGGGGCCGGCGCAGCTGCCCCCGGGGGGCTCCTCTGCAAGGGAGGGCCTCCAGCGGCGGGCTCCTCTGCAAGGGAATGCCTCCTCTGCGACGCCTGTCGTACCCGGGAGGAACGATAACGACTGTGTTGTGTCCGGGGGAAAGGGAGGACGGAGGAGGATTTGTGCGGGTGGGTGTGGGTGGGTGGGGGCGCCGGGGGATGGGACATGGGAGGGGGGTGGTGACGGTTGGCAGGCCCGCCTGTGGGAACGGAGTGGATCGCTTGTGAACGCCGGAAGGGGCCAGGTTCAATCTCAGCCAGGCCCATCCGCAGGCGCCAAGCCCGTGGGGTCAAAGGATGGGTTGGCGGACGCAGTAGCAGCCGCACGAACTGTAACACCCTCCATGTGCGGTGTGGTGGTTCCCGACAGCGGCGGCTTCGAGTGTGTCGGCGTGTGATGGCCGCCTTCAAGCTCAAGCGCCATCACAGCAAGGCGGTTCCCGCCCGGCCAGTCCCACTGTCTCGCGCCCCTCTGCAGCCCCTGACAAGTGCATGCCGACCCGATGCTGACCCGATGCCGACCCACACGCGCCCGGGGCCGCGGGCATGTGGGGTAGGCCCCGGGTCGCTCCTGGGTCCGAAGGAAGGAGAGGGCGGAGGCATGGGCGGTGCTAGAGGCCACCGGAGACCACCAAGCTAAGGCTGGGGTCTGTGTTGATCATGCAGGACCAACTGGCAACACAATGATAAATTTCCCGGGACTACCCCCTTTTTGGTTTCATGCCGCGGTTTCGACCGACAGTAATCTGCATGAGCATTAATGCTGTCGTAGTTTGCGCCAAGCCCTGCAGGGCCCTGTCCCTCACTTCCAAGTTGACGGTATTTCCTGGTATTTCAACACGACTGGGCCAACACGACTGCATCCTGCTGCTGCACCTAGGTGTTGCTCCTCATAAGCACTGAATTCAGATATTTGGAAAATACAAATATGCCGTAGTTAACATGCTTGCCTGGTCCATGCGCAAAGTGCATCGTGCAAAGCCTTGCAAATTTTCGATACCATAGCAACAAGACATGAATTCAAAACTTGAGTTGTGCAATTGACACCTTCAGGCATCAATTTGGCGCCAGGATCATAATATGTACATTACTCATGCAGTAGTAATCAATCAAAGAAGTTAACAATACAACTTATACTGATACGATCACCAAATGCGTGTAAATATCAGAGCATATGTGTAATCCAGGCTGTCTATACGCTACTGTTGTTCGCGCACCTAACGATTAGTGCGAAGTTCCCCGTCTCATCACAAATATTATGACCCAAGACAATATAGCCATTTATAAAAATCAAAGTTGTAATTTCATTCCACTTGTGCACTTATAACTGTTTGCTGGAGATATTGCGCACCAAACTTGACAATGTCACGTACAGAGGGTTCACGTTTCCTGACGATTCGTCGCAGTTTTCAGAATGTCGGACGCGCATAATGAGAATAATCTTATAATACGGCTAACTGATAAAAAACTTCACGATTCTTCATGCGCAAGGCACAGTTGCTACCGTTTGCGGCGGTTTAACTCGCAAACTGTCTCGAGTCGAGTCCGACAGTTGCGTCGTGCAAGTACACAGCGAACAGAGGGCTCCTCACGCCCAAAGTAGACAAATATGGAGCAGACTGTTGTCATGGCCAGACTCAGTCCCTGGTGTGCACGCTGCGCTCAAGCAGGTTATTTAAGGCCTGCAGCTGGGTAGCGCCTTGACAGGCCGTCAGGCTCTGTTTAAGCGCCCCGCCATCCAACCAAAGTCGCGACGACTTGGAGACATTCACACGTGAAATTCCAACTCATAATTTATCACGTTTTCGAACTCTGCCATTTTATTTCAGCTCATTCCGCAACATGCCGCCTCGGCGGCAGCTACTGCCACATTTGCAGCTATCCTTGGACAGCCATCGGCGCTCGCAGCTCTCGCATCCAATGCACAAGCTTTTTGTAATTGCGGTTATGATGGCGTTGGCGACCGCAGCCTCCGGAGCACCCCGACGAGTCCTGATTGGTACGTTGCGGCCCCTGCGGCCTGGATGCACAGGCTCCATTCAATGCGTCGCAGCGCGTGCCGCTGCTGTCAGCCACAAGCCTCCGAACTGGAAGTGCCGCTTGTTTGCATTACAGCAGACCGCTTCGGATTATCGGTGACAACTGAAGAAAACTGCTGTCCATCCCGCCTTCAATGCCTTTCATCAGCGTTCACCTCCCCCTCCTGCCGTTTTCTCCTTGCGCGTTTGGATGGCCTGTAGGCACGCCAACTCCTCCTCCTCCTCCTCCGCCACCCCCTATCCTCAACGTGGCACTGGGGAAGCCCGCCTTCTCCTCCTCTGTGTACGGCGATCCCAATGTTTACGGTCCCGCCAAGGCAGTGGACGGTGTCATTCCAGCCACCTCAACGGACATCTTCATGAGCAACACGACGGACGCGAACCCCTGGTTAGCTATCGACCTCGGGGAGCTCTATACCGTTAGCCGGTTGGTGTACTACAACCGAAAGGACTGCTGCGGCAACACCACCGTGCGCGCTGAGTTCCGCGTGGGAGGTGCGGCAGTTGGGGCGTTGAGCTCCGGCGGCAGGCAGATAACCTACAACGACCTGGTGTACAAGATTTCCGGCGCCAGCAGTACGGGCGCCGTAGTCACCATTCCGGTCAACCCGCCCGTGATCGGGCGCTTCGTGACGATTCAGAACTTTGGTCCCGCGGCGACGCCCTTTCTGAACGTGGCCGAGCTGCAGGTGTACGGCAATTCGGCGAGTAAGTTGACCAACCCCTAGAGGGCATGGATAAAATGTACCAATCGATTCCTAAAGGCACACAACAGTGGACCCAAAGAGGGAACAATGAGAGATACCCCTCTGGGATGGGATACGATATGCGCCCATGATTAATGGCTGGCAACCTTTTGGGACTTGGCTGACGCAGCGGCGTTTCAACCCGGATGGATCGGTCGCGCCACCAGCGTCGCGTCCGTTGGGCTCCTTCTCCGGCTTGTCCGCCAGCGACCGCCGCCTCCGGCCAGTGGCCACCCGGTCCAGCAGCAGCCCCGGGAGCCTCCCCCGGACTCAACCCTCCCGCCTCCCCCCGATTGTGTACTCCCCTTCGCCGCAGTCTGCAGCATCCTACAGTACGGAGCTGGGTACGGCACCGACTCGCTGTCCGTCGCGGTCTCCACGGAGCCCGACGAGGCGGCCTGCTGCCGCGCCTGCACCACCAACGCCGCCTGCTTCTACTGGGACTACGTCTTCAGCACCAAGACGTGCCGCCTGAAGAAAGACGAGGGCGCCATCATCCCTCCCGGGCAGACCATCCCCGGGTTCTATCGCGACGACGGCAGAGTGGCTGGCGAGAAGCGAGGTACGGAGGTGGAGGTGGGGGTTCCTGGGGTCGAGTTTGGATGAATGAATGAATGAACGTTACAGCGGACCCCAAAGGGATCACCGATGTATTTGGATGCGCCGACCCTGCTTGTCCACCCCTTCGATCCTCCACCCCACCGGAAGTGGTGGCTGCCTGAAGGCTGAGTGTATGAGAAACCCGTTGCCAGTTCTGGACCGTTTGGACATTGGGTGTCTGGTGCGACGCAGCACCCAGGGCACCGATCGGTACCCAAAGTACGACGAGGCTCGTACGTACGGGTTATCAGTGGGTACGGCATCACAGTCATGTTACACGCCGGCACACACGTACCGTACTCGTGCCTGCATTCGTCGTTCCTTCCTCTAGGCACACATTCACATGGGTGCCTGTACGGTACTGGGACGCCCCAATCAGCGTTTTCGTGGAAGAGAGGGTAGGCAACCAATCCTCCATGGTAGGCTGCACGCCGCGCCCCGCATGGCCGGGACAACAGTCATCACGACCTCTCACCGGCCGGGCCTTTGCGCTTCATCTGAGTTGTGGCCCCTCCCCAACCCTAAACCCCGATCCTGTCGAGAGCAGGCATCTCAACTTTCCGTCGCCACAACGGCCTGACCTTCACACCCGACAACGCCACCAAGTGGCTCTGGACCAAACCCGACGCGCTGGTCAATTACCCGCCCACGTTCATCAATGTGTACTTCTACAAGTCGTACTACACACCTACGGCCGTACAGAACGCCACGATGCAGATCGTCTGCGACGACGTGGCCACGGTCATCGTCAACGGCCGGTCGCTCAGCCCCGACGCCAACTGGCCAAACATCACCGCCGTGCCCGTGGACTTGGAGGCGGGCAACAACCTCGTGGTATTCAAATGTCTGAACCGCGTGAACTACGCAGCGGGTGCAGCCGCGCTGTTCGCTCCGAACGGCACTGTACTGCTCCGTACGGACGCCACGTGGGCCTGGGTTGAAGCTTACTCGCAGCCGCCACCACCGCCAGCCCCGCCGTCCCCCTCGCCGCCGCCACCGCCGTCGCCGCCGCCGTCGCCGCCACCCTCCGCACCGTCACCGCCAGCGCCGCCGCCACCATCGCCTCTGCCCAGCCCGCCGCCGTCGCTGCCGCCAACCCCGCCGCCGTCGCTGCCGCCGACCCCGCCGCCAAGCCCGCCGCCGTCGCTGCCTGGCACCCCCGAATCACCGCCGCCGCCCATCTTGCCATCATCTCCGCTCCTGCCAGGCCTGCCGTCATCCCCATCACCACCCAGTCCACCCACTTCACCACCGCCACCAACTCAACCGCAATCGTCGCCACCGCCCAGCCGGCCCACTCAGCCGCCACCGCCGCCGCCTGGCAACCCCAGCTCTCCACCGCCCACTCAGCCGCCACCGCCACCGCCTCCGCAACCCAGCACATCCAGCTCGCCGACACCCTCCACCCAGCCCTCCTCGCCGCCACCGCCGGTGCTGCACCCGCCTCCGCCTCCGCCGCCAACCCTGGAGTCCTCCCCGCCGCCGGCCTACGCCCCTCCGCCGCACCAACCTCCCCAGTCACCCCCTCCTCCTCCGCCACCTTATCCGTATCCTGGTATGCCCGCGCGGCCATCCCCATTGCCGCCGGGCCCCCCAGCTTCCCTGCCACCCACCTACCCTCCACCGGCCCTCAGCTCCCCACCACCACCCCATCAGTTACCCTCCGGCCCGTCACCGAGTCCTCCGCTGCCTCTGGTCGCGGCGCCAGATGCCCCGCCGCTGCCCGCCCCACCCTCCGTCCTTTCCCCCTCACCTGAGCTGAGCTCACCGCCGCTCTACCCACCGCCGCCGCTGAGCTCCCCGCCGGTGCAGCCGCTGCTGCCGCCGGCCCCCGTCGAGCCGGAGGCGACGCCCTCGCCGCCGCCGCCGCTGGTCGTCCGGCCGCCACCGCCGCCCCATATCGTGTCGGGTACGCACGGCAGCTTCACTTTGAAACAGCTCTAGGGGGTACTCAAGTAGAGTCGAGTAAAAGTATAGAATAATGCCTGGCCGACTGCTGATTTGTTAGCTTCCTTAGAAGAGGAGGACGAGGAATGCGCCGCATGCTTTGCTCGTGTCGGTTGCCTAACTGGCGCCACGTCTGTGACCTTCACCTCCCGGCGCCCTCGGGGTCGCGCCACCAAACAGACTGCTACCTGGGCTGCTACACCGACAGCGCCGACCCACGGGTCCTTCCCAACCTGCTCAACACCTCGGACGACATGACCCGGGAGCTGTGCGGCATGCTGGCCGCCGCGGCGGGTAAGTAAGGCGGCGGCCAGCACCCCCACGAGCCTGCGCAGCTCGGGATACGGTGGTGCTGCAATCCAGCAAGGCCTAGGCCCACCTCCACCGCGTAGGCTGTGCGCGCCTCCGTGCGTGACCCCCTGTCTGGCGGGTGGCACACACACAGCAAGGGTCCGGGGGGCCGGGCGGGCGGGTTTCATTTTTTAACACACAGCAAGGACGTTGTGAGAGGTTCTCAGCCAGACCCGCATGCGCGTGGCCCTGCCGTCCAGGCCATCTAGCAACCGCGGTTGTAGGCAGCAGGCAGAACCGCCGACATGCGACCTCGGCCTCTATCCGGTGGTGCTGTTGCGTCAGCAAGCTCTTGTGGTGCGCTGCTGTGCAGGCTACGCTTACTACGGCCTGGAGGCTGGCCGGCAGTGCTTCGGCGGCAACGACCTGACGGCGGCCACCTCCCCCAGCCCCAACTGCCGCTCCCCCTGCGCGGGCAGCCTGTCGGAGGTCTGCGGGGGCGACTGGGCGATCAGCGTGTACCGGACCGCCTTCCCGCCGCCGCCGCCTTCGCCGCCGCCGCCGCCGCCGCCACCGCCGCTGCCACCGTCACCGCCGCCACCAGCCCTGCCCCAAGGTGTGACAAGTAGGGTTCGCCGAGCGCCGCCAGGACGCGTGGCCAAGTTATGCCGCCGTTGATTTGCCTTATCGATTTTATGTATGGCTCTGCGACAATCATCAACGCCCACCCCCTCTGTACTTCCCGGAACAGGTGGATTCGTCGGCTGCTTCGCCGATTCCGAGTTCGCCCGCTCCCTGGGGGTGCTGCTGGAGGTCAACCCCACCAACATGACGGTGGACAGATGCAGGCAGACAGCGCTGGCCGCGGGTGAGCAGCTGCTGGGGTGGGGTGCAGTGCAGTGCGGTGCGGTGCGGTGCGGTGCGGTGCGGTGCGGTGCGGTGCGGTGCGGTGCGGTGCGGTGCGGTGCGGTGCAGTGCAGTGCTGGTGGGGCAGCTTTAGGGGTGGGTTTGTAGGCGGTGGCGCCCGTACGTTCTCACGGGTGGTGTCCCCAAGGCGCGTACTGCCTGTGTGGTGGCCTGTGTCGTTAGGCGCCTAACCCTGCCAGCGGTGGTTGGCTGCAGCACCCAAGGATGGTCCATAATCACATCAGGAGTTCAGGACCAAACACGTGGCTCGCTCGCCTTGACATGGCGGGCCACCTGCCCGGGTGGCGTTCTCGGACATTAGCACCGCTCTCTCGACCGCCCATGAATCCGCGCCCGGCGTTGCGCGCCTGGCATGACCTGGTCGCATCACAAGACGTGCACCCATCGATCGATCGATCGGATCCGTCCCATCTCAGGCTTCCAGTATTTTGGTGTGGAGAGTGGCGTGGAGTGCTACGCGGGCAACTTCCTCGATGTCGCACTGGCCAACGGCCTCAGCGCGGGCTGCACCTTCGCGTGCTCGGGCGCCGACTGCGATGTCTGCGGCGGAGACTGGGCCATCAGTATCTACTTCACCGCGTTCGGGTTGGTGCCTCCTCCCGCCGCGGCCCCATCGCCGCCGCCGCCGCCGCCGCCGGCACAGACGCCGCAGGCGGCAACGTCTCCGTCCCCGGCCCCATCATCGCCGCCGCCATTGGGTCCCGCGCCGCCTTCTCCGGCCCCGTCGCTACCCGCGTCTCCGCCATCCGCCCCACCCTCGCCACCGCCCTCTCCTCCGCCCTCGCCTCCTCCGCCACCTCCACCCTCCCCACCACCCTCTCCTCCGCCTCCGCCGCCGCCACCCTCGCCAACGCCCCCACCCCCACCATCGCCGCCGCCCTCACCTCCGCCCTCGCCCCCACCCTCGCCTCCCCCTCGCCTCCACCTCCGCCCCCGCCCTCGCCCTCGCCTCCATTCCCCCGTCCTCCCTCACCTCCTCCCTCCCCGGCACCGCCCCCGCCCACATGCTCGGCGGCACCGCCAAATCCCATTCCCCCCATCACCAACATCACCAACGTGGCTCTCAGCAAGTCCGCGTACAGCAGCTCCGTCTACCAGAACAACGCAAACTTGTACGGTCCCGCGCAAGCCGTGGACGGTTACATCAGCAATACCTCACAGCGATTCTTCCACAGCAGCAACGAACCCAGCGATCCAAAACCCTGGCTGTCCATCGATCTGGGTGAGATCTCCACGATCAGCAGCATCGTACTGTACAACAGGCGTGATGGATTCGGACAACGCCTGGTCAACGCCGAGATCCGTGTGGGCGGCGCCGCAGTGGGCGCATTGAGTACGGCAGCTAGCCAGATCACTCTCAACGACCTGTCGTACAAGCTACCGGGGGCCAGTACGACAGCTGCCGTGATTACCGTCCCCCTGTCCCCGCCGGTGACCGGCCGCTACGTGACCGTACAGAACTTCGGGTCCGTCTCGGACCCCTTCCTGCAGGTGGTGGAGCTGCAGGCCTTTGGCGGTTCGGCGGGTAGGTCACGCGGCCCCATATCGGCATCCGCTCACCGGCATCCATCCTTGGGGGGCCTGCGATAGACGGGCGGCACCTGCACTGGCCGCAGCTGTGCACTGCGCGGGTCACTGCTCATCATGATGCCGAGATCATGAAGTTTCATCACCGCACGACCCGGAGGGGAACATGACACGAGCGGCGTGTAATAGACTGGACTGCGTCCCCCTGAACGTCAAAAGAGGCTGTGCCGTTCAGAGCGCGCGCTTCAACACCGCCACCCCAGCCCCGTCACCCGCGTGCTGCTGAGTGTGCGGCAGCCTGCTGGATCCATCCCACGTCACGACCCGCTGACCGCCGGTCCCTCACCCCACATTGTCTAATACCCACCCCCTGGCATTTTTGCGTGCAGTCTGCAGCGTGCTGGAGTACGGCGCGGGTTACGGCAGCGATTCCCTTGCGCTCTCCACGACCAGCCAGCCCGATGAGGGCGCCTGCTGCCGCGCCTGCCACCTGAGCTCCACCTGCTTCTACTGGGACTACGTCCGCAGCTCGCAGACGTGCCGCCTGAAGGGCAACCAGGCGGGCACCCTCCCGCCCGGGCAGACGCTGCCGGGCTTCTTCCGGGATGACGACCGGGTGGCGGGGGTCAAACGAGGTGAGTCGAGGCCGGTCTCAAGGAGGCCCAGGGGGAGCGCTCTTGCAGATGCGCGAGGGGGGAGGGGTGCCGTTGCTCACCTACCTGTTTCAATAATGCACCGATCTGGTCGAGATGGTTGCGGGGCTCCCTCTCTGCATGCATGCGACGCACGCTGGGTCGGGGTGACAGGGAGCGCCGTACGTGCGGGCTTGACATGGTCTGCGGACTGGGCCGGTGACCGGAAGACTAGATCCGCGGCCCCTCGCGCGTTGCCTGAATAGCGGCGTAGTGGGCCGAGGGAGATTCCGGGGCACGGGGCCCCCCACGTAATGCAACGGACTGCCCCCACGCGCGCTTGTGTGTCTCACCGGGGTGCTGCACCGGGGCGATGCATTGCACCCACTGACTGGACGGCCTTTCCGCAACCGCGCCTGTGGCAGGAGTGTACATCTTCAACCGACACCGCGACCAGACCTCGCCCTTCACCCCCGACCCCGCCGCCAAGTTCCTCTGGTCGCGTGGCAGCGCCATGGGGGCCACCGGCAACACCCCGCCCACAAACGTCGCCGTGTACTTGTACAAGACCATCTACTACGCCACCGCCACCGCCGCCACTCTGAAGATCCAGGCGGACGACTCCGCCGTCATCTACCTCAACGGAGTCCAGGTGGGCACCACCAACAGCTGGAACACCGTCTACACCTTCACACTGCAGCTGCAGCCCTGCTACAACCTGATCACGCTCAAGTGCGCGAACGGCGGCGGCGGCCCGGCGGGAACGGCCGCCGTCCTGCTGTCGTCCAGCGGGGACACGCTCTTGCGCACCGACTACACCTGGGCATGGGTGGAGGTGTAGTGAGGAGATGACGGCAGGGCTCGAAAAGGGAAATCGAAGAGGAACACAATCTGGAGCGTGGAAGCCACAATCGCTGTACGCTAGATGGGTCGGGTGGGACTCCCATGATGTGTTGGGTCAGACGGAGTTAGGCAGCCCGTTTCGTGAACAACAATCCTGTGTGCGGACATATGCATGTGCAGTCGTATCAGGGAAAGAGGGAATCTAGCAAAGTGGGGGCTGCTGCCAGCAGGAAGAGGGGGTCGCTGGCAGAGGTGCAAAGCGGTGGTATGGAGGCTGGCCCGGGATGCGTGGTGCGAGATGTTGCCAGCTGTGTTGCTTTGTCGTGGGAGTTGGCGTATGCACGGTACTAAATGGTGTTGATTGCGCAGCTGGGAGTAAATGCGGAGCGAATTATTTGTGCGGAGCTTATTCGTCTGAGCGGGAACGAAGATTGCACAAGCTACGTGACCTGTTCGACTTTTTGGCCATGCGTGCGCTATGCGTGGAGCTCGCATCTCGCGCCATACTGGACTGATTAATGTGGGGCCCATTGGCTTCCCTAGGATATTCTGGTTCGGATATAGACGCATATGAATTTGCTGAGTTATTAAGGCCCGATGTAATGTACAATTGTTTTACGGGAATTGCATTGCTTGGTGTGCGGTTCAGCCTAGAACTAACTGTTGGGAAAACTCTAGGCAGGTTTGGGGAGTCTGCTCTTGTTTTCGCAACATATGAATTTGTCATAAGTTGCGGAAGTCTTCACGGGCGGATTGTAAGTATATATGTGACCGTGTGACGGGCAGCGGCGCAACCCGCCGGCGCAACTCGTTCGTGGCCCGCAATGTTCGAACGCATCAATTCACGCAGTATCCCACGCCATCTGACCCGGATCGGTAGAAAAAGATATGGTGCGAGGTTGCTATGAGTTAACGCCTTTATTCGTTGCAGAGACCCTTCCCAAGAAATCAAGTACCGACCAGAGGGTCGAGGAACAGACACTCTCTCTAAGGATTTGGTAACTACGTCAGCCCCCCGTTCCTTGAGGGCATCAGCAACGGGACTGATCGCAGCATAGATGATACGTGCTTGGTGCTACAGCCATACTGACGCAGGTCACTCTACAACTGCACGTTTAAACATTAACTGAATGGCTCATTAATGATGTGTATATCAGAGTTACCAACATTGCAACAGAAACTCTCCCCCATCCGAACCGATTCCGGTACGTCGTCATGTTTGAAAGAGTGGGCGTACGAGATTTTGAGGCTTTATATACAGACACATGGTCTAGCTAAAATTATAGAATTATAGAAATTTTAACGCAATTTGACGAACATCAGCTACGATACACTTCAGGGGGTCATGGGACAAGTAGCTTCCCCTCCACGCTTGCGACAACTGCGCCGACTGCAGTTTGCGCAATGGTTGTTTCTGCCTTTGCTGACGTCTGTTCCGAGTTCCCTCGTTATTGGCGTCAAAGCAGCTGGCGGCAGACATTTGCTGCGTAAGTCGACAGTTCGAACATTTCAAATTTTGTTAGATTTAGCAGTTGGAGTTGACCTCTTCACTGAGCCAGCAACCAGTGAATTAATCCTATCTTCATTATGATTGGATGGGATTGAATCGCCAACATGCATCTCGTTTGTCACCGCTATCACCATCTGTCATTTCCGCTATCACTCTTTCTGTCATCTTCATGCGAAGTCGCGCTGTAATGTGCAACCCTCATCGCTCCGACCTGTTGATCACTGCAAACCCTGAAGTCATGCCTTTTCTACGTATGTCCCCCAGAGTCCATCGAGCAGTCGCCGCCGCCCCCGCCTGCCACGACCACCACCAATATCGCCGCCGGGAAGCCCGCCTTCAGCTCCTCCGTTTACCTCAACCTAGACGCCAACAGGGCATCCAGCGCTGTAGATGGTGACCGCAGCACCGCCTTCATCAGTCAGTTCAATGAAACCAATCCCTGGCTTTCGGTCGATCTTGGGGAGCTGTTCACCATCACACGCGTCCTCGTCTATCTCCGCACCGACTGCTGCGGCAACGAGACTATCCGAGCGGAGGTCCGCATCGGCGGCGCACAGGTTCCCAACGTCAGTCAGATCACCTACAACGACCTGGTCTTCAAGATGGCAGGCACGGGGACCACTGGCGGCCTGCTCAACATCTCCTTGACGCCGGCGGTCAACGGCCGCTACGTGACTGTTCAGAACTTCGCCGGCGCAGCCACAAACATGCGCCTGGCAATCGCGGAGCTGCAGGTGTTCGGTTACGCTGCCGGTAAGCATTTGAATTTCTACATGACATCTTCAATCGTCTTCTTTCGGTAAAAGCTCTTTGTAAATTAAGCGTTACAAGGTGGACCCGTACCCCCGACCGGGCGTTCCAACGGGCCATGCCCCCATCCACGCACTACATACCCATCCGCCAGGGGTCATGCAGCCATACCGGCCAACACACCAGGTCACTAAGTTACCAGTGCGCCAGGATTGCCTCTCCCAGGAAACCGCACCAAACCCGCCGAATCACTGGGCGGGGAGGGGGCCGCGTTTGTTATCTGGCGTGCGACCGATGTGTCTCCAGTTGAGGTCGCGGATGGGACGATTTCTACACTGGTCCAACTCTGACACAAAGTATACCCCCAGGGCCTCCCAACTGATTGGGCTACCGCTTGCACCCCCGCCCACGACAGCCTGCAGCATCCTACAGTACGGCGCCGGATTCGGCACCGACGCGCTGGCGGTGGCCTCACTCCAGGTGGCGGACGAGGGCGCCTGCTGCAGCGCCTGCTACACCAGCCCCAGCTGCGCTCACTGGGACTTCCAGTTCAGCACCAAGATTTGCCGCCTGAAAGTGAATGAGGGCTACGCTGTGCCGCCGGGTCAGGCCGTCCCCGGCTACTTCCAGGACGCGGACCGCGTCTCCGGCGTCAAGCGAGGTAAGTGGGTGCGGGCATCCTTACCCGCCCGCTCACAGCACGCGCTCCTGTCCCTGGTAATGTAGAATGTTGAATGGTTTGGCTCGCAGCGTCGCGTCTGCAGCTTAAGGAGGTGGGCGTCTGAAGGGGTCACAGGAGGGCCTCTGCCGCATGCGATTCAAACGGCATGGCATTCGTCCGATTCGCATATGGACTCCAGTTTGAATGGGCTCTCTTTCTTGACCGACGGGTGCAGGTGTCGCCACCTTCAAGCGCCACAACGGCCTCACCTTCACAGCCGACAACGCCACCAAGTGGATCTGGTCGCGCCCCGACGCGCTGCAGGCGCCCATGCCCACCAACGTCGCCTACTTCTTCTCCCGCACCGTCTTCTCGCCGCTCGCCCTGCCCAACGTGACCGTGCGTGTGGTCGTCGACGACATCGTCAGCGTCCTGGTCAACGGCCAGCAACGGGGCCCCACGGCCCAGTGGCCCAACGTCGTCAACTTCACCATTGACTTGCAGGCCGGCTGGAACCTCATCCAGCTCCGCGGCATCAACCGGATGAGCTTCGCTGCCGGCGCCGCCGCGTTCTGGGCGCCCAACGGCACCGTCATCCTGCGGACGAACGAGTACTGGGCCTCCCTGGAGTCTGCGCTTCCGCCGCCTCCACCGCCGCCGCCTTCGCCGCCTTCCCCTTCGCCCCCGCCGCCGCCGGCGCCGCCGTCGCCCCCGCCATCACCTTCGCCTCCACCCCCGCCTCCACCCCCGCCGCCGCCACCGCCATCACCTTCGCCCCCGCGCCGTCCCCGCCGCCGCCACCACCACCGCCGCCCCCGCCATCACCTTCGCCTCCCGCGCCGCCCCGCCGCCGCCACCACCGCCGCCCCCAGCGCCACCCCCGCCGCCACCGCCGCCGCCACCGCCATCACCGCCGCCTCCGTCACCCCCGCCACCGCCTCCGTCACCCTCGCCGCCGCCTCCACCCCCGCCGCCACCACCACCTCCTAGCCCTCCTCCGCCGTCTCCGCCTCCACCCAACCCTCCACCGCCGTCTCCGCCGCCACCAAGCCCGCCGCCTCCGTCTCCACCACCGCCGAGCCCCCCTCCACCATCCCCGCCGCCTCCAAACCCGCCGCCGCCAAACCCGCCGCCGCCATCTCCATCACCGCCTCCGCCACACATGACATCAGGTAAACCGAACACCAAAGCTGTTTTCCATATTCAAATAATTTTTTATTTGTAGAGTCACATCTGTCCCCACGGAACGGAAAATCAGGAAATTCAGCATTCGGTATGTACACTAACCATCCTGCCTGGCACGGTGGTCCCTTGCCCCTCAGACTGCTATGTGGGCTGCTACACCGACAGCGCCGCCTCCCGCGCCTTCTCGGACCTGCTCCTCACATCCAACAACTTGACTGTCGAGCAGTGCCGGGACATCGCCGTCGCCGCCGGTAAGAAGCCGCACTCGCGTCCGCCCCGTGTTCGTCGTGCCTTGAATTTCGCGTCGCGCTGAACTTCGAGCCGCGCTAACGTGGCCCCGCACGGTAGCCTTGTACTCCGCACCACACACTGCCAAAGCATTCTGGCGCACAGGACAGGTCCTGTCCTCTTGTGTGCCGCCATCAGCGTGTCCTCCCTGGACGACGTCAGCGCCCTCGAATGGCTCCCCGGTGGTCCCTGCGCTGTTGTGCAGGCTACGCTTACTACGGCCTGGAGGCTGGCCGGCAGTGCTTCGGCGGCAACGACCTGTCGGCGGCCACCACCCAAGGCCCCAGCCCTGGCTGCCGATGGCCCTGCGCCGGTGACCTGAGGGAGGTCTGCGGCGGCGACTGGGCGGTCAGCATCTACCGCAGCATCTTCCCGCCACCGCCGTCACCGCAGCCACCGTCACCGCCGCCGCTGCCACCGTCGCCGCCGCCGCCTGGTCTGCCCCCAGGCAAGGCATCATCGCCGGGATGCGTCCAAGCACACAACCCCGCACGCACCAGAATAAGGAATATCCGCGCAGATGTCCACTGTACGACACTGCGCAGTTGCGAATTACGGTGACTGCTGGTTGCATGCCTCTCGAGGAATCACCCGCGGAGTATCCCCCGCGGTCATGCCAGCTTCCCACGCCCACCCCATCCCTCCCTACCCCTTGCGCCCGCCCCCTCTGTCCCCTTCCCCCCAGGCGACCTGGTCGGCTGCTTCGCCGATTCCGAGTTCGCCCGCTCCCTGGAGGTGCTGCTGGAGGTCAACCCCACCAACATGACGGTGGACAGATGCAGGCAGACAGCGCTGGCCCAAGGTACGTCCTCCGGCCAGACACGATATCCTCCAGAACACCGGGATGTCCTTCCAGTCACGCGTCGGGAGATATCCTTAATACGGTAGTCGGTGACACGCGTGATCCGGTGCCGCGCGCCCTTGACCCACCACGCAGGCTTCCAGTACTTTGGTGTGGAGAGCGGCGTGGAGTGCTACGCCGGGAACACACTGGAATCTGCCGTTGAGAACGGGCAGAGCTTCTCGTGTGATTTCCCCTGCGCCGGCGCCGACTGCGAGATCTGCGGAGGGGACTGGGCCATCAGCATTTACGTCGTAGATCCGGTACGTACGTGGGTTCAGCTGCCGGCTGCTGCTGAGCCGCATACAGCCCCTGTGCTTGGCTATATCCACTTCTGGGGATTATGCCCGCTGCTGTGCCTATCCCTTTGGTAGTGTTGCCCCGCTGCGCGCCTCTGCTTGCTTCGGTGTCTGACTGGTTGGGGTTATGGCCCGGTGTGTTTTCTTTGGGTGCGGCGTTGTGGTGTGGAGGTGACCTGCCGCCTTGGCGGTGGGGCCTACTGGGGCTTGCTCTGGTATACACCGATGATCCCGTTGGGGTCCGCTGTAACATTCATTCATTCATTCATACGGAGAGAACACTGACTTTCTGTGCTTGCAAATTGCATTCAATGCCGGACGTTTGTCCGGCGCTGCCTGATGGTACTGGTTGCAGACGGTGTGCTTCGTGATTTTGAAACTGGGCACGCTGTGTTTGACCAGCACCCGTATCCGCTTGTGCTCCTCTCTGCTGCAGGCATACGCGGCACCATAGCTGCCAGTGTGGGCATCCACGGAACCAAGCGGGCTGACCCGCATCTTGGTGTAGAAAAGCAGTGACCGCGCCAGGGCGCATTACGACGCGACGCCAATGCGTTGGGTTCTACAGTCGGCTACAGCTGACTGTAGCTTGCTGTAGCTGGAGCATGAGTAGGCCGCAGCTAGCAGGTGCCACCGAAACGGGCAGGGAGGCGTCCCTAATGGGAGGCAATAATGGAACGAACGCACGAGCGGCAAAGCCAAACTTGTTCCGGTGCTTGGATGAGTTCGTGAACGCGACGATTGGTGATGAGCTGCAAGTCTTCTTTTTTCTCTCTCTTCCTGTCCTCTTCATATCCGCATTTCTGTTCATTCCTTTACAAGGTTCTAAATATGTCTTCTTGGCTGCGGGCGTTTCGTTTCATCTTTATGGCATGGTTGGTATTCAAGATTTTGCGGCACGGTGTGCTGTCAGCACAGGATGCGCTCTTCATTGCGTCTGAGTCTTTAGTCGCAGCGGGTCGGCCCGGGGCCCCTTGATGAGGATGCCCGTGGATTCTGTACATACGGACGGGTCGTGTACATATCGCTGCTGGCCTCCGGCATTGGTTGTACGGAGTACGGGCGCGCACGAGATTCAGGTGCCGGGCGGTCTGCGGCGCCCCTCCCTGAAGCTGATGAGTAGAAACTCTTCTATTTGCTTGACGCTGCGGCATGCTGGCAGCGCGTCTGTAACTACAGCGCGAGTCCTAGCCGCCACGTCCACCATCCCGGCGCAATCCACAGCTGGTTGGGTATCCCACTCGAGGTCTCCCTGCGGCGTCAGATGTCATGCTCTTAGACGTAACCTGTTACATATCTAATATCCCATGAGGCACACGTTCAGGGTGCTTCGAACACTGCAGAGTCCGCAGCGACTGCCCGCCACATCGTCAGCTCTCCTGGAATGCCCTGCTCGCTGTCGTTGAGCACTGCATCTGCTGCCAGCCGCGCCAGCCAGCCGTGATACACCAGGCCGCGAGAGCCCAATCCGCCTACCAGCCACCAGGGTCGGTCCGGCGCCAGGCGGCCAAGGAGTGGTACCGAACCATGGGTCGTCCGGGGCGGAAGCGCCCTCACGCCCTCCCTGCAGCACAAGTGCAGCAATGTCGGGTGCCTCAAACCAACCGAGGCCGCCCACGAAAGCAAGCCTGCCTTTTTCGGATCCGACACCACTGCCATTGCATTGCAACTCAGCGCGAATCCTACGAAAATCTCGACAGCGCACTGATGCAGTACGGCACAGCGCACGAAATGCAGCAATAAACAGCCCAGCCCCCTAACGTGCAAACTACCCGTATACAATACACACTCCCAGGGTTGCAATTCTAAACACACTCCCAGGAGCGAGCAGATAATGGGGGTTGTACAGGACGGTCCGCCGGTACGGAGCGGCGGCACGATGGGGGCCGATAGCTAGGTTTCGGCGACGACGGCCCCACCTGACGGCCGCTACCCGCCATCCCGCCAACGGTGCCCAGACGCCACACGCCGATGCCCGCAGCTCCGCCACGGCTTGGGCCTGCGGATCCGCCGCCACACTCCGCATCTGCACGCCCGCCTCGGAAATCGCTTCTGCCGACGCAGGCTGCAATCCCCCCGACTGTGCGACGTCGGGCACATCCACGCCCTCCGCATTTGGGTTGAAGACGGCTGTCGGCTCGGATCCGCAGCGCTTCAACTGCTGCTGCTGCTGCTGCTGCTGCTGCTGCTGCTGCTGCTGCTGCTGCTGCTGCTGCTGCTCCGCGTACTCGGAGCGGCCGCAGGCCTCCAGAGCCGCCTGCGGGGTCCAGCCGTACGATTTCGTTGCGCCAACCACCAAGCGTGTGGGGCCTTGCGCCGCCATGTAGGGCTGGCCGAGCAGGCTGGGACTGCCCGCGGGGTAGCTTCGAGCTCCTGGCGGCGCGGACGCAGACGGCGGCGGCGGCGGGGGACCTGGAGGAAGCGGCGCATGCGCAGCACCGCTGACGGCTGCTGAACCCAGCGCACCACAGTCTGGCTGCATCACCAGCGTGAGGCCCTTCAAGGGAAACAGGGGACACGGCTAGTCAGGCACGGCAACTCAGGGCCCAAATGCAAGGACCAGAGTAGACGTCGTCGAGTGCGAGCAAATTACAAGTTGGACCTGCCCGACTCCGCCAAGGTGGTGCTCGTGCAGGCGGTGACTCGACGCCGCACGCGACACGACGCTGCGCAGGCGTTCAGAAGCGTGCGGGCCTGCCAGCCTGATCCCCTTCCCCCCGCGGGACCTCGCAGCTCCCACGCCCCCGTCACACCTGGCAGAGCTGCAGCGGTAGCCGAGCGCGTTCCACCTCCTCAACGGTCGCCGCGGCAGCGCCCGCAGCAACCACGATCGCATCGTACAGCCCGTCCGGCGGCTGCTGCTGCTGCTGCTGCGCCGTGGCCTCCGGCGCGGGTCTCTCCCCCGCGCCACCCTCCTGCGCCCGTTCCCGCTCCCAGGCCCAGCTCATCCGCTCCAGGGAGGTCACCCTCTGGAGCCGCAGACGGGCGCAGCTGCCGTCGTCCCGCGCCTCCGCCTGCACCTGTCGGGGGGCGGCACCCGAGACCCGACCGGATAGAGTGCCGGTGGCTGCTGGTTCTGGTTCTGGTTCTGGTTCGGGCAAGGGTGATTATCCTTGGTTCTGCGTGGTTCTGTGTCATGGGAGCAGTGTCATGGGTGTCATGGAGCGGACGTGAGCTCCATGGGCGTCACGTCACAGTTTGGGCGATCACGTCACACCGCGTTGGGGCAGTGCGGCACGAACACGAGCGAACAAAGGCAGTCTGCGGTCTACGGTCTCAATCCTGTTGAGATGAGACGCCCACCTCCGGTTCGCAGGCCTCCGGACCCAGGTGCCCACCTCGCAAGCCCGCCACAGCGCCCGCAGGTAGGCGGCCACGTCGAGCACCAACCCCTGCAGCAGCAGCAGCAGCAGCAGCAGCAGCAGCAGCAGCAGCAGCAGCAGCAGCAGCAGCAGCAGCAGCAGCAGCAGCAGCAGCAGCAGCAGCAGCAGCAGCAGCAGCAGCAGCAGCAGCAGCAGCAGCAGCGCAGCAGCAGCAGCAGCAGCAGCAGCGCAGCAGCAGCAGCAGCAGCAGCAGCAGCAGCAGCAGCAGCAGCAGCAGCAGCAGCAGCAGCAGCAGCAGCAGCAGCAGCAGCGCAGCAGCAGCAGCAGCAGCAGCAGCAGCAGCAGCAGCAGCAGCGCAGCAGCAGCAGCAGCAGCAGCAGCAGCAGCAGCAGCAGCAGCAGCAGCAGCAGCAGCAGGCAGCAGCAGCAGCAGCAGCAGCAGCAGCAGCAGCAGCAGCAGCAGCAGCAGCAGCAGCAGCAGCAGCAGCAGCAGCAGCAGCAGCAGCAGCAGCAGCAGCAGCAGCAGCAGCAGCAGCAGCAGCAGCAGCAGCAGCAGCAGCAGCAGCAGCAGCAGCAGCAGCAGCAGCAGCAGCAGCAGCAGCAGCAGCAGCAGCAGCAGCAGCAGCAGCAGCAGCAGCAGCAGCAGCAGCAGCAGCAGCAGCAGCAGCAGCAGCAGCAGCAGCAGCAGCAGCAGCAGCAGCAGCAGCAGCACAGCAGCAGCAGCAGCAACAGGTGCGTTACTACGGTAGCAGCGACCAAAGCAGAGTTTGTGAGTACCTCGGCCGACGCAGCGCGGCGCAATGTGGTGCCCTGACAGCACATCAGCCACCAACACGATCACCCGAAGCGCCGCGATTTGCCCACACCTGACAGGCCGCACCCGAACCCTAGACACGACCTCCCCCAAAAAACAAGCCTTAGATCCCTAAACCAACACAACCCAACCTCCTAACACCCTAAAACCCGCCCAGGCGAGCACCCCAGTGTGGGACGCCCCACCTGCGGAATGATCAGACCCGCGACCTGGCCCTCCGCAGCGGCTGGGTCCAGGGCCGCGGCTGCGGCGGCTGCCGTGGCCGCCCCCTTGGCGGCCCTCCTCGCCCTCCGGTTGGCTCCCCGTCCGCCGGCCCCGCTGAGGGCGCCCCTTCCTGTAGCGGGGACGTCACCGCCCTCCCCGGAAGAAGAATCCGCTTCAGGCGCCGCCGCTGCGGGCGCGGCCGGCTGGGACGCTGCAGTGCGGGCGGCTGGCAGCACCAGGCCGGGCACCAGCGCCTGATGGGGACGTAAGGGACAGGGAGGTGGCTGATGTGGGTTCTGCCCGAACCCCGATGCGGTTTCGCCGCAGACCTCACCGTGTCACCATTTCATTCAACCGGTTCAGAGACGCGAACCGCTCGGGCTGCAGCGTCACTGTGTGATGCCTCGCCTCGCCCCCCAACAGCGCCCTCGGTCGCGACGTCGTTACAGCACCCGGTTGGGGCAAGCCAAGAGGGCCTTACCTGCAACTCCGCAGCCGTCAGCGTCTGAAGGCTCCTGCGGTCCGCCTCCGCCTCCGCCTCCCGGCTGGTGCGACTGGTACCGTCGACCCGAGGGACAGCACCAGCCGCGGCGGACGGCGCGACAGACGCCGACATGGAGGTCGCGGTCGCGGTCGCAGCCGCAGCCGCACCCGCAGCCGCAGCCGCAGCCGCGCGGGCAAAGTCCACCGCCTGCTTGGGGCTGGCGGCCACTCGGACTAGGCCCGACCGCCACACGAACGGCCCTCCCCCCGGGTGGGGCCGCCCGGCCAGTGCATCGTCCCCTGTCCCCCTCGCCGGGCTCGTCGGGGGGCCGCAGTGGGGTCCGCGATCCGGCGCAGCAGCAGCAGCTGCACCAGAGACGCCGGATGCCGTCGCTGCCGCCGGCCCCACCCCACCAGCCGGCCCAACAGCGGCCGCGGTCTCAGCCGCCGCGACAAGCTCCAACGCCGCGGCCATTGCTTCCTCGCCCCGCCACAGGAGCTTCGGCAGCGGGAGGGCAGATGGGGGGCATGGGCGAAGGCCCCAAAGCAACGGATGGAAAACTATGACGGGTGCGGCACGCATCGAAGGCATATTGTACGGCCGCTGTACGATTTGCGTCGACTGGGACCGCGTGCCGCGGCATGTGATCGTTTCTTACGCTGGCATCAGGCCGGCGCAGACCCATAACGCAAAGAACGTTCCAGACGAAGGGCGCGAGCAACCGGCACATCCCCAAGAGATGCACCACACCCAGGGATGCACATCGTACCTTGCCGCGGGGACTGTACGGGTGCAGCAGCCCGGCTGCCGCTCCGGAGCCGCCAGCGGCAATGCCGGCGGCATCGTACAAGTCAACCACCACGGGCTGGCCGCGTGGGCTGCGGCTCTGTCGGTGCGGCATGCAGCACACGGTGCGCGAGGACGGGCGGGCGAGTGAGGGCGTTGAGGACGCAGAGCCCAGCTGAGGTCAGTCGTTTTATGTCAGCAGGCCGGCGGAACCTCCAGAGGCGCACACGACAAAGAACATCTAGTAGGTGACAGTTGGTCAACTTAGTGGGTGACAGTTGCTCACTTTCGCGTCAAATCGGTTGCCTCTCTGGCCCCTTGTGCTCGTCCGACGGCGGCACCCCTGCACTTACCAACAGCTGCCATACGGTCGCCACCCCCGCAAGGCCAGCGCCCACCACCGCGTAGTGCACAGCGGCCCGGTTGCGATGAATTGGAGGGAGAGAAGTCACTTGTTGTTGTTGTTGTTGCTGCTGCTGCTGGTAATGGTCAGGTGTGGTTGCCAATGTGGGGCCGCGGGAGTCGCGTGGCGTACCAGGAACTCCGCTGCCCGGATTGCGAGGGGCGCCTGATGCACCCTTCCGGTGGAGGACAGCCACCGCATAACGTGCGTTGGGAGGAGAGCCTAACGAGGGCGTGGCTTCGTGGCAAAACGATGTGCGACGGCGGTGATGCGTTGGGAATCGCCTCGGCACGCCTCCGTTGTGGTACTGCCGGGGTAGACAGGCTGCGGCCAGGGCGCGCAGGCTTCCCCGTTGCGCGCAGCACGCTGTAATGCTGCCAAACTCATCTCTGAGCTTTGAACTGACGTAGGCGCTTTCAAGTTTACCTGCAGGCGGCAGGGTAGTTAGTGGTCCCGGAGCGGCGCCAAGAGCAAACCGAACAATCCGACATGTACGTCCAACTGATTAATTAATCATGAACGAGATAAAATTCAACACAAGTCTGTTATTGAAGCGAAGCCAGCTTCCAGAGAGGACCTACAACTGACCTCTGAGGAAACACTGCATGTAGGAACCTGTTTGCAATGACCTTTTTAACAGATGTTACCAGACAACTCCACTAGTTATATGACCTTGTGCTGATTGTGCGCTGAGGACGTTTACGACAAACAAGATCAGGCACGTGCAGCGAGAACTATAAATTACACCGAAGGGAAAACGAGAAATCCTAACTCCGGTCGATAGGTGCGTAAGCTCCTGTCCTTTCTTAGGGGTCCGTACAAGAGGCGCACTAGGTACTACCTTCCGTACACCCCCACGCGCCCCACACCATAGAAGCGATGAATGGTGAGCAGTCCGTTCTTGCATGTGTAGACATGCGGCCAGACCAGAGTGCGCAAGCACAACTCGATGTGTGTTTCGGAGCCCCCATGCAGTTATCCCCCGCGCCTGTTGCGCCTGTCAAGATGTGTTCCAGCGGTTTCGGTCCCTGAACAACGGCATACTCATACAACGGCCAACGCTGCAATCGTGATCATGCTTTGGTGTTCATGTGTTGATCAAGCATGCTAAAAGGTGACTTCAAGGCATGTTCCCGGCCAGACCAAGATACCGCGGAAACACCGAAATGGGAAGGTGGTTGTGGACGAGCGATGCGATAGCAGTATCTGTGATTTGTCGTTTGCCGCGGCTGCGCCGGCTCATACGACACGTCACTAGGACACGGCACAATCGTCGTCGACGTGGCCCCCATCTACCTTTCTGCGCGTCGGTATTGAGTTTTGGTTCATGTCCGGCGCAATGCTGGGGCCGTGCGTGCCTGGGTGGTTGTGTTGACGAATATGGCCCGTCCTCGTTTCCGTGGCGTTGTGGTGCGGGGTTGCCTCGTTGCTTGGTCCGCGGGGCGCCGCTGCGGTCTGGCACCGACCGACAATCCCTTTCGGAGTCCGCTTTACCATGGCCTCGTGCATGTCCGAGGGCATGGGGAAACGTTTGATAAAATGAGCTGTCACAAGCAATCATCCAATCGGCGTGAGAGGTTTGCAATGGTGTGGGCGCGACCGCAGACAGGGTTGACGGTTGCTGCTGGTCGTACAAGCAACCCGCTCAGAGTTGCGTAATTGCAACACCTGTCGTATTAAAATAGTAGTGCACTTGAAAGCTGTGCTTTCGATGTGGTGACCGTGGAGCAACGTTGTGTAAAAGGCGTCAACTTGTATGGCGCACCATAATGGAGACGCTGACCATAATATCAGCAATGTGCCCTTACGTATAGACCTGGATTTAACTGCATCTTCAGGTCATACAGCCGGTGTGGCGTTCACGCGTTCTGGTCTTCGAACCGGTCTCTGGGCTGTCAAATGTCAAAGCACACAACGCATGCGGGCAAGGCATGGGAAAAGGCCCTCTGGAAGCGTCAAGAATATCCAGATAATTTTACGGATAACACCTTTCTCCAACACCTGGTACGTGAGGTCCGATGCACACCAGACCCGCAAAAGTTAACCCGCAACTACAAAGACCAAACTATTCATTTTATACACCCAATTGAGATGTTGACTATGGTGCCGACGCTTAGATCACCTATGATAAACTGGCCTCCGACAGTGGGACAACCCTTTCCGGCCCTGACGACTGCATTACTGGCCCCGACATGCTCCCTAAATGGGCCCCCCGTCCGCCTTTGCAATCTTGCAGGTGGTGAATGCCTCTGTTCCAGCGCGCAGCTACTGGCCGGTGGCCCTGGCCTCTGCGGCAGTGACTCAGCAGCTGAGCTGCGTGGTGGCAGCTGGCGTGGTCCCCTTGCACCTGCATGCGGGCCGACTGGCGGTTGAGAGCGTGCTGGTCGCATGTGGCGCGTTGCTTGCGCTAGGTAGGTAGGTGGGCGGGTGCTTCACAGACTGCGTATCTCGGGAACTGCGGGGCAGGAACACCGAAACACACCGACACACGCCGCGGCTCGCCGTCAGCGATGGCTGCGCCGCCGCTGCGGCCGCGGCGGGCGCTGCGTTCTCCAGAGAAGAGGAGGAGCAGCAGCAGCAGCCCGCCATCCTGCTGCCCACCACCGAACCGTCACTGCCTTTGATCGGCTGATGAGGGGCCTGTTGTGCTGCAGATCCTGGACATACAATCCCTTGCGCGTGGAACAAATGTTGGCGGTGGTACGTTTGACGCTCTGTCAGTGTTGGCGCGTTTCTGTCACGGCCTCTGCAGGGTACGGCACATGCGCTCTGCTTGGACGACACCTGCTGGGAGGCTCCGTGGTAAGATGCGGGCGGAGCGGAGCGGAGCTGGTTGAGGGGCGCCGCCGGGCGCTGGGGCGAAAAGGAAAAGACGGCCCCCGGGTGCCGGGGCATACCAGCTCCCCTGTCTGTCTGACCGGGCCAGCGGTCCCCTTCCCTGGCGATTCTCCGACCCCGTGCGGTCCTCTGATTCCGCACGTGCCCACTCGCGGCCAACTGGCCGCCCTCGCGACCGCGAGCAAACCCTAGGTACCCCACCTTCGCTGCCGTGTTCCCCGGCAGGCACGAGGTGTACGCCAGTGCCTGCTATTGGTGGGAGGTCAGTCATTTCGTACGGCCGATGCGCACCAACACCCGGGGGCCCCCTTGGGGACCTAGCCCATTGGTTTGCCGGGAGCATGCCCTAGGTAGGAAAACTGGAAGTTGCAATGTGCGCATTGTCTGCTGAGGACTGGAAGCTGAGTGCACATTGTACACTGCAAGTGCCGGGAGACGTCGTACCCGAGTCGTACGTTCGGGACGGCCGCCCTACCTCCGGACTGGCGCCCGTCGGCCGGGCCCGGTCCAGCTCTCCCCGCGGACCCACTGCCGCATTCCACTCTTAACATACCTCGTCTGCAGCGCGTACACCCCACGGCCCACGGGCCGTTGCGGCACACTCCACTGGCGATTATTATTTCTTCTTCACGTCTCCTCAGTCAGCCCACGGCCTTCCGATACCTCCGCGCACGCCGATACCGATTCGCCACCCGCGCGCAGTCCCGCGCGCAAAGCACCCGCCTCCGCGAAACGCGAACCGCCCCCTCCCCCCCCTCTCACACACACACACACACACCGCTGGTCCAGGTGTGGGCGGCCTGGCCCCGCTGCTCCGCTCCCTGGCCGCCACCACCAGCACCGACTCCGTGGTGGCGCTGGCAGTGGCGGGCGGCCTGATGAACCTGGCGCTGTGCGACTACGGGTGAGAGCTGAGCTGGGGTCCTGTCTCTCGCGCCCCTCCTGTACCTCCGGCCGCTGTTCGCTGCGTCGTCCTTGATGTACCACACCCACACCGACACGCTGACCGTGTCTTTCACCTTTCGTTTGCGTGCACTCCGATGCACCCATGGCTGCGACTGTGGCCCCATGGCTGCGACTGTGGCCCCATGGCTGCGACTGTGGCCCCATGGCCGCGCCTTTCTGCGGCTGACGGGTGACGGCGTGACGTGGCCCCATGCCCCCCCATGAGCCCAGCTTCATCAACAACAGCGGCGAGCACGACCGGCTGGCGGGGCCGCTGTCCTACTCCCCGGGCTGCGGCGTCATGGCGGCGGTGCTGCTGGCCAGCAGGATGCGCTCCGAGCTGCAGGTGGTGAGAGAGGGCCGCGGCGGGGGGAGGGGGGAAGCCGCACCGGGGGACTGGGACCCGCACCGGGATAGCGGCGGAAGCAGGGGTGAAAGTGAAAACTGCCCAGGCACACCCAGCTCGGAAGCAGGGGTTCTGACACCCGGAAGTGGACGTTGGAAAGCTTGCGTGCGGGTGTGCGGGTTTGAAATCCCTGGACGGCAGCGTGCGCTCTATCCCTACCTACCGTACGGCATACGTTCGACCGCAACTGCCGCTGTGCATGCCACTGCAGCTACTAACCCTCTTACCAGCGGACAGATGAGGACGCCCTGTCACGCCGTACGGGATCCCGGTCGTGGCAGTTCGCGCAGGTCCTACTTTCGCTGGAGCTCTTTCTCCTGTCGCCGTACGTACGGCGCCATGTGAAGCGCCACTCCCTGGCCGCGCACCTGGCGCTCACGGTGTGCATGGTGGTGGCCGCGGCGGGGCTGCTGCTGCGGGCGTCGCCGGCAGCGACCGCCGCCTACCTCACGGCGGTTGCGGCGGTGAGCTTTGCGGTGCCGGCGGTGCTGGTGCGCGCGCACAGGTTCAAGGCGCATATCAGCGGCCCATGGGACGAGGCGGCGCCGCACATCCCGCGGGAGCTGCTTGTGCCGCCGCCGCCGCCAACGCCAACGCCTCCACCTCCACCGCAGCAGCAGCACCACCACCGGGGCCGGTAGGAGCTCCAGCGCCGCGAGCTGTGCCGCTGTGCCATACTGCCATTTCGAGAGCCGCGGCACGGTAGCAGCAGGGCTGGTTGCAGCGACACACGCAGCTCCTGCGGGAATGTCGTCGGTGTCACGACGCACCTGAAAGCTCAAGACTCAAGGCCGGGGTTGAAGGGACAGGAGTACACGACGCGTCTCGACCACGTTTGGCCTCACCTACCACCGGCGGACGATCCCCCTCCTGGAGTGACGGCGTTTCGCCAAGATGCCGGGGTGGGCCGTGTCTACGGGGCATGAGGACCGGAGGTCTGCAAGGTGAGGTGGGGGCATCGCAATCGCACGTGATACCGCAGGAGGTGCGGCAAGAGGGCGGCACGCCGCCCCACGCACGCACGCACAACCGCAAGCAGCGCCCCCGCAGCGGCGGCTGTATTGCTGTCTTGTCCGGCGGAGGGACAGCTCCTCATGCGCGTCCGCATTCGCATTCGGAGGGTTGGCCGCCGGTTGACCGACGGCCGGTGGGAGGGCACCAACCGCGCGGGTTCCGAGAGTATGGCATGGCATACACGGCATGGCTAGGCTAAGGGCTCGCTTTCCCCCTCGCTCGTCCAAGTCCTCCACGTACTTGTCTCCTCTCTTTGCGATCAGGCCCGACCAAGCCCGACCGGCCAACCGCCCGACCAAGCCCGATCGGCCAACCGCCCGACCAAGCCCGACCGGCCAACCGCCCGACCAAGCCCGACCGGCCAACCGCCCGACCAGGCCAACCGCCCGACCGGCCAACCGCCCGACCAACCGACCGGAGCACGTCACTGGTCACGGGGGCATCGTATCATTGTTCGCGTACAGACACAGACGGGCTGCAGGCGTTGTGCGACAGCTCCGGAGGTTGGCGTGGTCCATCAGAATGACTTGATCAGTTTGTGGTGGGCATTGCGGACATCCGAAGCCTCCATGCCAAGGGAAGCATCCTGACTTGCTAAATGTGAAAGGAAACCGCGCCGCTGAGTAGGGCGCATCGGTCAAGCGCCACAAGCGCAATGCAACCACGTTGGCGCTGTTTAGCTGGGATGGGTTCTGTACGCTTGTGTGCGCCGTGCGACACCACGAAGACGGAGGGGAGCCTCGTATCCTGACCCGCGGGTCACTGACATTCTGGATCCAAGGATGAGACCACCCCCGACACGTCGTCACTCGTCAGGGCTGCAGAGGGAGAGGCTCCCGTGTTCACCCTAGTCGTACCGTATGTACGACACAGGCGGACATCATGGTGCCAGGTCTCAAGGTGTTGGGCCTGGGGGGATGTTGGTCTGGAAGGTTGACGGCCGCGGAGGCATGGGGCACGCTCCGGATGCCGGTTTCGCAGTGGCTCGTGCAAGCCTCAGCACTGGCCCGTGGCCCCGAAAGGTTGGATTCGGGTTGAAAGGTCTGTCTTCTTGGCTCGTGCATGTGCTCTGCCGGCCGGACTGGACTGGACTGCAGCGGGGGGGGTGTTCAGGCGCAGCGATGCTCGTTGTTTTGTTGATAAGGAGGCCAGGGGCCGAAGATGCTTTGGACAGCTCGGCTTCATCTGGGTTGCCAGCCCAGCCCATTTGGCGAAGTCGGCCAGGAACGGCCTGTCACTGGCGGCCTGCCAACGAGGAACTGCAGTTCAGAGGAGGCACGGACAAGCCGTTTCGTCTCCCGCTCAGCTGGGGCTAACATGTAATGTTCGTCGACGCACGTTTGCAACGTTTGGGAGAAAAAATGGGACGGTCGCGCTGAGTGGAGTCGGTTGAGCTGAGTGCCAGTCGCTCGGATCGAGGGCGGCGCACTCCGAAAAAGGCCCACCGACGGCGGAATCGATTCACGACGTTGATTGAGTTCCGCGAGGTCGTCATGGTTTTTGGGGTCCCAAGAGTGCAAGCACGAATGGACAAATTCAAGGAATAATAAGGGCGTTGGTGTTGAGGCTCGTCGATAGGCATCAAATAAACTACGCTCATGCATCACCGCACAAAATCCGCGGGATGACCGTTCTCCGTGCCGTCTCTTCAAAAGAATTACTCCGTCGAGTACGGCCCCAGAGTGGGAGGATTTGGGGTGCAACGGGTAACGAGGCCGATACTGGCTGCGCCGGACCCTGCCGGACTCGAGGACACATTCGCGGTTTGCGAAGGCCACCGGAGCGGGCTGCGATCGTGCGTCGCTTCAACACGGTTTGTAAAACAACATAAGTTATTATTCGCTTCATCTTGGGGCCAAATTTGAGCAGCCCGGTGATGGCGGTACCAGCGAACCGGTTAGCGGTGACTGGGATCCGTCTGTAGCGTTCGGCCGTTGGGGAGCGGCGCGAAAACAAAAAGGTGGCCCCGGTTTCTACCTGTGCCCTTCAAACACCGTGGGAGAGCGCGCCGTGTATGACTGCCAGGCCTCATTTGTTTGACGAGAGGCGGGCGGCGCCCGATTGAGTGAGCGATTTTGCCGGTACCTGACGGTATCACGGCCCTCAAATTTGCAACCGTGCGAGAACGGGTCGGACTGTGTGAGGTGGTGAGTTCGCATACTTTCGTGAGATCTGCTTTATCAATGTTGTGGACTGACGCGAGAGTGTTGGTCTGTTTGGGGCCTGTTACGTTGGTGTATGTTGTGGCTTTGTGGGGGTCGTGGAGGGGTGCGGTCTTGCATGGAGCCTCCGGGGGCATGCGGGTTTTCTTGGGCTCCCGTGTTCGTCTCCCAGGCTAGCTGTCTGTCCAGTGCCCACTGCCCCCAGTCGCTTGGCCAGTGTTACCTGCTTTCTCACTGATCTCCCTTGTCCTGTGCTCCTGTCCGTTTGTTTGCCTAACGGTATTCTGGGAGGTTGAGGTTTCAGTTTGCCATGCCCCCAGTTTGTGGAACGCGTCCGCTGTCCAGGTCCCCTAGATCCCCCGGGTGCCATGTTGGGGGTCGTTGCTTTGGGTAGGTGCAGGTGGACTTTCGGGTGGTGCCCTGCCCGCTTGCCCTGCATGAGTTTGAGGGTTTAGGGGTTTCAACCCACCATCCCCACAGCCCACACTGGTCGCCTGTGTCCATTTCTCTCCCCGAGGATCGGTCCCCACTAACCATGTCGGGCTCTGATGGGTGGCCCACGCGCCACTCTGACCCGTCAAGGTTACGGACCACCGCCGGGCTCACACTCCCCCGTGCGTGTGTTGTGTGCGTGTGTTTATAAATGCAACCCGCCCGACCCAAACCAAGCACGTACGTGTGTCTATGCCGTGCGAGTGACGCTTGCAGTTAGCTCTAGGCCCTACAAGGGGGCATTTAGAGCGAGCAGGCCACACGGGCCAAGCACTGGGAAGGCATGGGACGGACCACCCGTACCTTCCTTATCTGCAGTACAGTCCGCCCACACACAAACACACACACGGCAGAGGATAGTATCCCTGGCCAAGCCAAGGCAGCGTGCCGGCCGCCTCGGGGTGTACATGACGAACAGGTCCACGCAGGAGAAACGGTCAGGGCAGGGGTAGGGCTGTCTGCAGTTGCAACCGCGGCTGACTATCGCTGGCAAGAAAGGGTCTTGCGGGCCTGGGTGTTCATGACTGTGTGCATGGCTTGCAAATGGCGTGTGTGTGTGTGTTTAGAATTGCAACCCGCCCGCCCGCCCGATCCCAGGTGGCAATATACTTACCATAGAACCTGCGAGGAAAAACTTACCAGATGCAGGCGCGCGGACAAGGCAGCCGCGCCACCACCGCAAGGCAAATCATACCGCAAATACTAAATACGGAGACGCACGACGCACGCAAACGGATTGGTTACCGACCTGTAAAATTTATGACGAATATATGGTGACGGTCCCCACGGAAGCAGCGTCGGTCGTCCATCATGCGGGAACGTGGAAGGAAGCAAATTATGAGGCAAAGCGGAAGGGAGCAAGACAAAATACAGTAACTAGACAAGGTGAAAGCAAACAGGATGAAAGCAAACAGGTTACTATGGTGGTGGCGCGGCTACGGGTGAGAATCGCGGAAGGAGGGATTTGTAGGCAGGGACGCGTACGAACGCAGCATGGGTGCAGTACGGCAGTGTACGGAAGGGACGTCAGTGTTCCAGCGGCCGGTGGGGTAATGTGTGTGTGTGTGTGTGCGCGTGTGCATGTGTATAGTAGTGTTTGAAGGGGTGTGTGTTACATATCTGGTTGGTTCTCAGGAATGGGGTGGTTCCCTGGTAGTGTGGGCCCGGGGAGTGTTTCGGTGCACTTGTGGAGCCTGTCCGGAGCGCCATGGTGGCGCCAGTTCGTTTAGGCAGTGTATGGTGAGGAAGCTTCGGCTGTCGCCGATGGCTGTCACCGATGACCCGCGCGGTCCACTGTAACATCCTTCATATTATTATAAGGTTGCGCCACACAGGTCAGCAGGGGCCAGCAGGGGACAGGCGAGGTTAGCGTCGTCCTAGCGTAGGCACCCAGCTCTACAGCACATGGACACGGACTATTCCACACGACCAAAAACGCTTTTTTAATGGATGTTCTGGAAAAGCTGGATGTTTGATAAAGCTGGCCAGATAAAGCACGATTCAGCAGTCTCGCCCATCGCGATTGTGCTCGACGCAGGTCGGCGTCGACTCCCGTGGTAGGATCTTGCCGGTACACGGCGGACGGTAGTACACTACAGGACGGTCTCCTATGCTTCCTAGTGACGGATGTTGGACGATTCTATGCCGGGTTTGTTCCCATGGGAAGAACGGAAACGTGACTATGACTACCGTGGCAGGGTAGAGACCGACAGTGCTGGAGCTCCGTCGCGCATCGTCCGCATGCGCAGGGTGGGGGTGGGGAGCCAGTCTTCCAGATGCCACATGACTGTCTCGGACCGTCGCCGATAGTGTCCAGTCGGACCCTCAGATAGTCGACCAGCGAGTGATTGTGCAGCTTATTTCGTCCCATTCAATGGAATATGGAACTTTGAAAACGCTACGCAGATCAACGCGCTGGACACGCTAAAATGTCACGTTGCCTCAGGAGTACTGTACAAGCGGGGGTGTGTGCCAACAATGCCACGGGACAACGGTTGTATACCGTTATCGTCAAGGAAAAATCCAAAAAATATTTAGCTTCTCTTGAACTTGTACCGTCAATTGGTGCAGGGGGAACAACATACTTTTTAATAATGCATATGGCCGCCAGACATCATCAGACTGAGAAGAGGCGGCGTATACTCATATCATTGCCGGAAATGAGTTCCTCAACATGTTTAGATCTTCATTTCACTCCAGAGGTGTAATCGAGATAATCGAGATCAGTACATCACACAACGGGGAGTATCAAATGCCAAATGAAAGAGTGATAGCTGAAAGCAACCAGCGTAAACTGTTATTTAAGAGTTAGATACCCTCATGCTGGCTTTCGTAGGGCGAAGTGCCCGCCATTATTGCGTACGGCCAATAGTTTGCACCTTATTTCATCAGAACGGGATTCATTCAGGGTTGCTATCAGCCGTCGGCATGACTGCCGTAATAGGGCCTGCTTATTTACGAAGAAACTTAAGTGTTTTCACTCACATACCTGCGCCGCAGCTTCCCGTCGCTTGATTGACGGCGTAATACAATATTTCTTTAGTTATGGATTACAATAGCCTACAAATTCTGGGCTAGCAAAACAGCTGAAGCGCTTGCCGGACGAAACCCGCGTGCTTCGACGGCATCTTTAAGTTTCATGCTGGTAAAACCATTCGCTTGAGCTGCACATATATCGATAAACAAGTACTCTAGCGTATGGGCCTACGTAAGCGCTGTATGGACGTCTTGTCGTTCATGTCGCGTTTGAGAGCAAGGTAAGCTGCGTACGTCAAATAAAAGGCCATGTTTT
The DNA here is from genome assembly GCA_003117195.1 of Eudorina sp. 2006-703-Eu-15. Classification (NCBI taxonomy): domain Eukaryota; kingdom Viridiplantae; phylum Chlorophyta; class Chlorophyceae; order Chlamydomonadales; family Volvocaceae; genus Eudorina; species Eudorina sp. 2006-703-Eu-15. The sequence continues at coordinate 324,044 of BDSI01000036.1, forward strand.
TGAAGCCCAAAGTCAACAGCGTGGAACCTCTGTGTGAAGGGACGGGCATGAAACGCATCGTTTGTTAGAAAGCAGTTGATAGGGACAGAAATAGTTGCATTACGCGTACGGGATAAGGAGCCTACTTGCAAATCCTCATGTCGACGCAGTTTTCTGGTTTTCATGGCGGTTGGTTGGTAACTGGGAACAACTGGCCCCCGTACTAGTTCGTTGCCATATTCGGGTCATTGGAATCGTGCTCACGTACGGAGCACTAGGGAGGCATCGTTGAGCGCTGCCATCCCCGGCAAGTGCTGTCCAACAAAACATCACGCTATATTACCCGTTCAGCCCCCAGCCCCTCCCGATGCCTTGACCCGGGCGCTGCTTCCCACCCTAACCGCATGCAGACGCACCGCCTCCGCAGCAGCTCTACTGCCGCTCCTTTGGCTGCTGATCGTCTGCATCAGCGCGACCGTTGGTACCCCAGCGCTTGCATTGGCAGATGACAGCGGCCTCGAGTACGTCAGTACGGGGGCGGCAGTGACGTACACCACCCTGGAGCGACCAACAGAATCCTACATTGTCACTACCGACGGCGTCACGGCTCGCGGCGGCCTTGTACAAGGCGCGTATCAGGACGATGATCGGCCTCTGGGCGGCCGGCGGCAGCTGGAAACTCTGCAGTGCTCTACAACGGACGCTTCGGCCGAGGCGGTGAGTGCCGGCAAGTGGCCACCCAGAAAGCCTGTGCACCACCCTTCACGGCCTGCAGCCGCACAATAAGACGGGGGCGAGCCGCGGGACCTGCGTGCTCGAGGCAACGGATGCAAACGACAGACACGGGCGCTCGGCGCTGCGCTGCCTGGGGCAGGGGCCCGAGGTCTGGGAAGCGAGGTCGATGAGCAGGGAGCAGTGGCCCGCGCACGTCCACTCAGTGGGCGCAAAATCGTTCTCTTAAGCCCGGCTCTGGCAGCAGCGCAGCTCTGGCAGCAGCGCAGCTTCAAATACAAAATAGTGTCCTGTTACGAATTTCCTGTACACCCCTCCCCGCCTTCCGGCGCCCTGTCCGGAATACTCGCCTCGCCGGCTATCGGATGGTGACAAGCCTGCACCTATCACGTTTAATCGGTGTGGCTTGTCACGAGCTCTGGTCTTAATGATTTGGGTGCATATGTATATTCAGCGCATAGAAGCTCCTGGAGGGTCCAGTCCCCGCCAGGCGCCAGCCCCTCGACGCCTTCCCCGCCCCACCCTGCCCTGGCGGCTTGGCAGGTGGCCGAGTGCATTAACGCGGTCCGCGTGGATCCCGGCGTCTTGGCCAGCTACGTGTCTCGCTGCTGGACCGATGCGATCATCGTGAGTGACGTTGCTGTGCGTGTACCAAACGTGCACCTGCTGGGAGGGAGGGCCGGCTGCAGGCTTGCAGGGATGGGCCTGCGCTGCCTGCGTTCTGCGGGCCACATCTTATACTTCGTCTCCCTCCACGTCGTTTTGGGTGCCGCGGGCTCTATCGGTCTTAAATCTTCGACCGCCCAGGCCATGGGCTCCGTGCTCGTTTGGGTTCAAAGAAAAAACGGCCCAGAGACACTCGTTTAATGTGGTGAGGGCGGTACGTTCCGCACCAGATTCCTGCCACGAATGTGCCTCCTCTGAGCGGCTGCAAGTCATCGAAGATTCGAAGTATTCCATAGCCTGACAGAGTGTGTGTGGGGGAAGAAATCAACCCCTGAAGAGCGGCCAGCAGGCATCGGAGCAGATGGAGCAGGTATCGGGCCTCTCACTCCACATCACGTCACACCTCACCACCCTACTGCCACAGCGAGCAATGCGGTGGAACGCATATGCCTAGGCCGTCACGAAGCAGCCCTGGCCGTAGTCGGGTGACGTGGGCCTGTCATGTCGCGCGGGTGAGGTGTCTGCTGTCATTCGCGTGCGCTTGGGGTGGGGTGGCTGGACGGGTGGCTGCCTTGGCTCTGTTGCGGTATCGCTGTCTGTATTGACATGCGGGATGGCTGCCGCCCGGGTCCCCACATCGCGATTCTCGCAGGACTCGCTGCAAAACCCACCTCGGAAGGCCTTGAGCATGTCTCCCGCCCTGGCGGAGGTGTCGAAGGGCGTGCTGGACAAGAGTGTTGCCGCCCAAAAGCTCATCAACAGGTCAGGTGTAGTTAGGTTAAAGAGTCGTGCGACGGGGCTGGCCGGTCGAGGACCTTGCGACGAGGGTCCCGTGCGCAGCGCTGGGAGAGGGGGCCCAGTCCAACTGGGACCGCCCAAGGGCGCCAACATGGCGGGGGAGTGGCGCGACGGCCGCCGACGGGCGCAGGACATCGCCCGCGCGGTACCCCGGTAGCTCTTGAGTGCCTGCACGGATACGATGGGCTGGTGCCAGTCGCATTTCGCAAGGCGTTGCATTGTGCCTTGCTGAGTTGCTGTGTTAGGTTCGGGAGTTTGCGGGAAGGTTCCGGTGTCGCAGCCGGTCTGACTGTTGGGACGGGACCGGGCGGCCAGCGCTGCGGGGGGGCTGCTGCCGGTCGTGGGCAGGGCGGCCAGAGCTGCGGGGTGTCTGCTGCCGGTCGTGGGCAGGGCGGCCAGGTAACTGCCATGCGACGATCGACGATCGCCCGCTGTCGTTTCCGCTGACGTTGGAACCGCTGTGCATCGCAGCTTGCCGGGCGATCTGCAACAAGCCGCGCTGGCTGCGGGCTACAGCCCGTACGGCCTCGGTACGACGTCTGTACAGGGCACTAGGAACGCCCGTGACGTGGTTGCGGTCCTGATGTGGTGAGTCACGAAAGGGGGATCTATCTGGCGTGCACTGTGCGGGGGGGCTGCAGGTGCCGAGGTAGGTGGGGCTTGGTTGCTTGCGAGCGGTCGGCCAGGCATTTGTTTGCTGCCCGCGGCGGTACCGATCTACTCGGAGGAAATGCGGAGGATTGGGGGGAGTTGGTCCAAAAGCGGTGGGACAGTCGAAGGGCGTCCCGTCAAACTGCAGCTGATAGCTGGTTGTGTGTAAAAACGAAACCCGACCGACCGAACCCAGGCTCAGATATACTCACGATATAACCAGTAAGAAAGCTAGCTGGTTGTGTAATGGAACTACTGGTATGGCGCTTCTGCCATCTCCGCCACTCTCTCCTCACTGCTGCTAGCTCCTCCTTTTTGCCATTCCCTGTCCATCTGCCCGGCTTGCGTCCTGGCTGGGGGGCTGGCGGGCTGGCTGCCTGACTGACTGACTGTTCGTCCCCCTGCCGGCTTTCACTGCTGCTGCTGCTGCTGCCGCTGCTGGTCCCACACGGTGTGAGCTCAGCAACCCCGGCGCTCGGGACCTGATTTTCAGCTGCACCTTTTCAGATATTGGGACAGCCGCTGGATCGTCCTTCTTTGTCCAGGTACGGCTGTCGGTACGATGACGATGACGACGACGCTGCTGGGAAGCGGGATGGCAAACGAAGACCGGGGGCCTGGGGGGTAGGGGCCCGCCTTCTTACCCTGGAGAACAAACAGTTCTCAGACGCCGACTTCGGGGATGGTGATCCAGGCGGGCCCACCGAACACGACCAGCTGATGGCGCGGCGGGGACCACTGGCTCCTGGACATCACGCAGAGTTGCAGACTCACATAAGGTGGCTGTGGGGCCCCGGTCCCTGGGTGTTCGTTCCCGGGTGCGGTTCTTCAATGTAACCCCCCGCGCCGCGCCCCGCCCCGCCCCGCCCTGGCCCCGCCCCGCCCCGCCCCGGCCCGCCCCGCCCCGCCCTGGTCCCGCCGTGCTTGCAACCTCCCCCTCCAACACACAGACCTTTGGCTGCAGCAACATTTTTGGCTGCAGCAGCTGCAGCGCCCCGACGCCATCAAGCGACGCCTCACCGCCCACGGCCCTGCCAACGGTGTCGTCGCCGCCGCCCCTGAAGAAGTCGCCGCCACCGCCCGCGACGTCCGTGAGGACGCCCAGGGCCCCCCCGAGCTCGCCAAGGCCGCCCAAGCCCAACCCGCCGTCGCCGCCCCCTCCCAGTCCGCCTCCTTCGCCCAGGCCACCTAGCCCTCTGCCGCCCTCGCCAAGGCCGCCGAGCCCTCCGCCGCCCTCTCCTAGGCCGCCGAGCCCGCCGTACCCGCCGCCAGCGGTCTGCTCCACCACGGATCTGTCGGCCAACTCAGTGAGTCAGCTCCCCGCCATCCGGATAGGTATCCCGACCCTGACCCCGACCCTGCGACTTAAGCTCGCACGGAGCCCCGCATGGGGTGGGCCATGTGTGCTGCGGTCTGGCAGATGCCCCCATCCCGGCCTTCAGTACGGCATCCCTCGCGCAGACCTGACATCCGAGCGGCCCGCTGTCCCCGCCCTGCCGCCGTCCCTCCCCTCCCCTCGCCCTCGCAGATCATCTCCTGCATCAACGCCGTCCGCGCGGACCCCAGTATCTTGTCCGGAACGCCCTGCTACGAGTCAGTCAAGGTGCGCCCTTTTCCTTTCGATGACAACATCACTTGCGGTGCGGTGCGCTCTAACCCTCCATGGTAAGGTTGCATCATGTCGGTGGGGCCCGCTGGGGCTTGCCCAGGTATACACCGTTGATCCCTTCTCGGGGTCCGCTGTTACGTTCGTTGGTTCGTCATGCGCCTGCGCCTGCGCCTGCGCCTGCGCCTGCGCCTGCGCCTGCGCCTGCGCCTGCGCCTGCGCCTGCGCCTGCGCCTGCCTGATGACCGCCCGCGGGGACGTCCCGAGGTCGTGAGGGTTGGGGCGGTGTACCGAGTACGGTATCGACGAGCCAGAACGCGTAATGGAAAAGGACGGGTGGGGAGCTTCCGAGGTCACAGGCCCGTATGTATGTGACTGGCGCGTATGTATGTGACTGGCCCCTGATGCTGCCCGGTGATGCTGCCCGGTGATGCTGCCCGGCCGGTGGTCTTCGTGTCCGCGTGACCGCAGGCGAGCGTCCAGCTGCCCGTCAGGAAGCCGCTCCGGCCGGTTGCGGCCCTCAGCGCCACCGCCGCCATCCACAACCAGTTGATGGTGGCCAACAAGCAGCTGCTCATATCGTGAGTGGGCGGAGCCGCCCGACCAGTGCGTGCCCCCCCCGAGCCGCGGCCACCTGCCCCTCGGCCAGCCAAGGACATAGCTTCAACAGCGACCAGTTTGCTTGGGCACAGCTTCTGGAAACCATTCTACCGATCCTCCGCGTGTCTCTTCTGGGTCGAATTATGGGAATCATTGTTGAGGAAAGGGTGCACATGTTACAGCGGACCCCGCGGGTCATCGGTGACAGCCCCAGCCTCCTCACCACCCACTGCAAATATTTGTTGGCTGAGCCTCTCCGTCATGGCCGCCACCAACCTTCACCACCGCTGTGTCACCATGGCCGCCGCCACGACCCGTGGCTACCCCCGCGATCCACCCCCGCCACCCCTACCCCCACCCCCACCCCTACCCCTACCCCTACCCCTACCCCTACCCCTACCCCTACCCCTACCCCTACCTCTACCCCTACCCCTACCCCCCCCCACACACACACACCCAGGTTCCCCGGGGAGCCATCCCTTCGAGACCGCCTGCAGCAGCACAACTACGTCTTCACGTACGCGGTGGAGCAGTACTTTTACGGCGCCAACAACGCCAGGGACCTCGTGGCGTGGTTCTTCTGGTGGGTCGTACATCAACCACAGCGGCGGCACTTGTCTGGCCGGCCGTCTCCGTGTTTTGTTTTGGTTCACGGCGGTTTTGGGGCACATGGGATGGCAGGGGCCCTGCGGGGTGCCGCTCCGCATCGGGGGGTACGTCATCATGATGGGTGGGTGGGTACGCCCAGGGAGGGGCGCAGGGCTGCCCCTCCCTGGGCGTACCCACCCACCCACCCACCCACCCACCCACCCACCCACCCACCCACTAGCCACATACTACAAATGTTTGGTGGACGTCCTGCACCTCACCCCATGTGTTGCTGCCCACCTGCCGCAGTTCGACCAACAACCGCAACGTCATGTTCAGCTGCAACCTGACGGAGGTTGGCGCCGCATCGGACCAGGGCTACGTCACCCAGGTGCGGTGCGGTGCGGTCTCACACGGGAGGGAGGGAGGGAGGGAGGGCCTCCGAAACCAAACTTGACGACGTGCCACACGTCTCGGGCTCGTGACGCATGTGACTGTATGTCGTGTGTGGGCGGCGCGGCACAGCTATAGTCGAATGGTCACGGCACAGCTGTAGTCGAATGGTCACGGCACAGCTGTAGTCGAATGGTCACGGCACAGCTGTAGTCGAATGGTCACGGCACAGCTGTAGTCGAATGGTCACAGCACAGCTGTAGTCGAATGGTCACGGCACAGCTGTAGTCGAATGATCACGGCACAGCTGTAGTCGAATGGTCACGGCACAGCCGTAGTCGAATGGTCACAGCACAGCTGGGCACAGCTGTAGTCGAATGGTCACAGCACAGCTGGGCACAGCTGTAGTCGCGGCACACAGCCATTCGTGAGTTCACCCGCTTAGTGCCATGACCATCGGTGAGCGCATGCACGTATGTGGAAAGGATAATCTATTTATCAGGCATTAATCGCCATCCAAGCTGATAGCGTGTCGGAGCTCGGTTCGGACTGAGCCTGTCTGGGAGGGAGAGGGACATGTCATGGGTGAGCAATTTAGGTATGGCAGACTTCTTCCAAGTTGTATCCTGGGGTGGTTCAGGTGGCCGAGGGAGCTTCCTCAGCCCGTTTCGTGTCAATCATGCGCGCAGGACAGTGCCGTACTGTCTGACTGCCGTACGCGCTCGCTGCCGGTCGTCCCCCCTGTTGACGCAGACGTTCGGCTGCCCCGACCTCTTCTGCAACAGCTGTGAGCCGATGCCGCCGCCGCCATCCCCGCCGATGCCGCCCAGCCCGCGGCCCCCATCCCCCTCCCCGCCGCCGCCTCCGAGCCCGCTGCCCCCCTCCCCGGCACCGCCGAGCCCGCCGCCGCCCTCTCCGCTGCCTCCGAGCCCGCCGCCGCCCTCCCCTTCGCCCCCAAGGCCCCCTCGGAGGCCGCCCAACCCCCCACGGTCGCCCATTGTCCGGCCGCCACCCCGGAGTCCACGGCAGCCTCCGAAGCCCCCTGCGCCCAAGTGATGATACTGGAGGCTTTGTGCGCGTTAACTCGGGTTAACTGAAGGCGTCTGGATTTTGTGAAAGACACCGTTCATCCGATTGAAAGAGAGGCTGTAGGTGACGTCCTCTTGGACTCGAGACACGCCTCGATCGACTCTCCGCTGGACATGAGTCAATAGGGGGGAGGAAAGAGCTGCGCGCCGCAGCAGCCGCGCTCCAGGGATGCAGCAGACCGGCCCCACCCCCGGCCGTGTGCGGCAGCTCGGCAAGGTGCTATGACCAGGAGGTCAGGACCGGCGGGACACTGACCCGGGACTTGGGACGCGGTCGGAGATGCCGATGATTTTCCCTGTCTGTCTTGTCTGTCTTGTCTGTCTTGTCTGTCTTGTCTGTCTTGTCTGTCTTGTCTGTCTTGTCTGTCTTGTCTGTCTTGTCTGTCTTGTCTGTCTTGTCTGTCTTGTCTGTCTTGTCTGTCTTGTCTGTCTTGTCTGTCTTGTCTGTCTTGTCTGTCTTGTCTGTCTTGTCTGTCTTGTCTGTCTTGTCTGTCTTGTCTGTCTTGTCTGTCTTGTCTGTCTTGTCTGTCTTGTCTGTCTTGTCTGTCTTGTCTGTCTTGTCTGTCTTGTCTGTCTTGTCTGTCTTGTCTGTCTTGTCTGTCTTGTCTGTCTTGTCTGTCTTGTCTGTCTTGTCTGTCTTGTCTGTCTTGTCTGTCTTGTCTGTCTTGTCTGTCTTGTCTGTCTTGTCTGTCTTGTCTCTCTTGTCTGTCTTGGGTGGGGTTGGGTGGGGTGTGTGTTTGTGTAGGTGCGGTAGAACGTAGGTGTGCTTGAGTTTGAGTGGTGAACATAGCGTGTGGTCTTGAATGGGGGTGGGGTGGCGTGGGCTGACTGGGCTCCGGGGTTTCCCCCAGGCGGGTCGCCGCATCCCGATCTTCTTACTGCGCAGTACATGCCCTGATCTTTTTCGCATGGCGATCAGACCGGTTCGAGCGTTCGACCTGTATGGCAGGTGGTTTGACGAAACGGCCGTGCCTCGATGCAGTTCGCGTCGTAAAACGAACTGCGAACAGGCCGGACTTCGTTATTTCTTTTCTTTTTATGGATGCTGAAAGCAAGGGAAGGCAAATCAGGATGACCCGGTCCGCGGCCACGCTGGTCGCAGTAAGCCGCCGGCGGGAAGCAAGCCGGGGGTGGGACCTGCGTACGCACAGCCCGGGCACCGAGTTGTCATCCGCGCACTTCGCTACCTCTTCGCTATTTGTCTGTGTGATTCCACTATTTATGTAGGCTTGGGCCGTGTTGGCAGTACGAAGTCGGTCGCGCAGATCGCCGTACGTTGAGTTCGCCCCGGCTGTAGTTGTTGCAAATCAACATCAGTACGTGTAGATCTAGATTTGTCTTGTCGCGCGCGCGTACATCACTTCGTTGTTCGGGAATTCGGTCCGTACGGCCGTGCGGTGTCCAGGTACGACATGGCAGCCGCGGCGTGTCCTGATGACGAATGCACAAGCACCCTAATGGTTTCGCTATTTGAGGTGAGGTTGAGGGTTGCTTAAAAGGGCGCGGCTGCCCTCACGCCCTGCACAACCAGGTGTATTTTGTATCCGTCCGATCCACGGTGCGCTATCGATTGAAGTACCTAACAACTAACAACTAAACAACTAACAAACCGCCCATCCTTTACCTACACGTGTCCACTGACACGGCACATGGGTGAGTTCGTAAGTACGATGCGCCAGGATGAGATAGATATATAGATCCTAATCAGGCCTGGTGCCCTATTACGCTGCTCTGTTGCTTGTGGTGGGACGGAGCGGGTCGAAGGCAAGAGCATGATGGTAGCGGAGGTGGTAGCGATTGACCGTCTGTGGACGTTGCGGGGGCCGGACGCCCAGGTGTTGTTGTTGTTGTTGGTCGGCAGCCGCAAGGGCTCTTCACCCCGCGTGCGTTCCACGATGAGTGCCGCAGCAGGCGGCAGCTTATGATTTCGGTGACACAAAGTTCCATGACATAAATTTCCGGAGCTGAGCTGAGCAGGGCTGAGGCCGTCCCATCCAACCTCACCAGGCGCAGCCGTGTGTCTCGGGGTACGGCAAGGTACGGCCGAAGCGGCAAGGAGAGTGAGAGAGTGAGAGCGGATGCGGGGATTAGGGTTTTCGACACGCAGAAAAGGGCATGAACTCGGCGGTCGGGGCACCGATCGGTGCTGAGGAGGCTCGTGCAGACGACAGGGCGCTCGCCGGGTGACAGACACGTCCTCCCATGTCGCGCTACACGTTGTGCCGCCGCTGTGACAGCGGGGCAGGCGCGCTGTAGGAATCAGAGGGGCGAAGCCGCGTCGGTGCAGCCGTTTGGCCCTGGTGGCATTGCGGCAGTACTCGGCTGGCGGTCTAGGGTCCGGCGCTTTATTTCATTGCTGCAGGTATGATCCGGTGCATGTGTGCGTGATCCGTTCAAAGTGTGAGGCGATTTTCTGTGCGCGTGAATAATGGTGACCTTGGGTGGCCAGTATCAAGCTGCTTGGTAGTTGAGCGGTTGAGCAGTCGATTTGGGTTGGGGTACCGTACGCTGTGGACCAGTTGTGCCACGCTATATATGGCCATACGCACGGCGCGGCATGTAATGTGGCGTGCATCCGTACGGCAAATTTCGGGCGCCCTTTCAACCTCGAGTGACCCAAACAAGCTTTACACCGAAAAGGTCTTTGCGACTCGGAGGTTCACTTTTGTTCGCTTCGAACGCGAGAAAAGTTCAAAAGGCAAACATAGCACACACACTATTACTTAACCGGTCGCGTGGAGTTCTTCTTTTCAAACACTACTTGACGTACGCGACCTGTACGATCCGATTCGATGGGTTGGTTCCGCTCTGCAGGCGTCGACGAGGCAAGCGACGGACAGCTCCGGCGCCTCCTTTCTCGCGGCTCAGGTTTCTTAAACAACGCCAGCACCCATCGCCCTCGATTACCAGTCCTGAATGAATGAATGAATGAATGAATGAACGTTACAGCGGACCCCAAACCCTAAACCCCAAAACCAACTGTCCTGCTGCTCGACGCACCCCTGGAGTTCGGGGTGCCCAGGGACACCCGGACCGCCGCCCCCGTCGTGCCAAGCACCGCGCAGTGGCCCGCGGGCTCTACCCGCCGTTGGGCTCTTGGAGGAGCCCGACGCACCCGCTGTCTTAGTTACCACGACACTTGCCTGGACTAATGTAATCGTTACAAGGTGGACCTGAGGCCCGACAGGGTGTTCCAACGGGCCCAGGTGGCTCGTAGGCGCGTCATCTCAGCCTAGGACTGCGCACCCATCCTCCGTCACCCGCAGGGGGGGATATGCAGCCATACCGGCCAACACACCAGGTTACCAGCGCGCCAGGATTGCCTCTCCTGGAAACCGCGCCAGACCCGCCGAATCACATGGCGGGGAGGGGGCCGGAGCCATTTGGCTAACATCCTTCTACATACCGCTAACCCCTAACCCCGGCCACCCCTCAACTCGGCCACCTCTCAACCCCTTGACCCTCGGAATGCCCTCGCGCTGGCCCCTATAAGGACATCTCTTAGCCCTTTCCGACGGTGGGCATGCCGTACTGCCCGAACGCGACCTTCTCCAGCCGCCCCTCCTCCGCCCACCGGGCCAGGTAGGCGGTCAGGTGCTGCCGGCTGACGGACACACGGGCCTGCCGCCCCAGGTGCTCCCGGATGGACTTGGGCGTGCGACAGCCGGCCTGGGGCCCGAGGGACCGACCCATGGGTCGGGAGGGGAGGGGAGGGACCAACCCACGGGTCGGGATGAGTTATGGGCGCGGGCCGATGCGCATGCGTGTGGCTGGGTGGGTGCAACTCCGAGGGGTTCGACGCTCCTCTCCAGGTATGCAAGTAGGGACCGCAACGAGGGAACCGACAGCGCCGTGAGACTTCGGGGCTGCCCGTCAGGCCATCATCAGCGCTCTGAGCATGATGCCCTGCAGTACGCGTGGGTCTGCGACGAGACGGGCACGACAGCGCCCGACAGCTGCCCGTATGCGCAAACAACCAAAGGGTGGGGGGGTGCACCAGTGCTCTAGTCGTCCAGTGCGACTGCGGGACGGCTGTTTGGTGTCCCCTTCACCACCTGGCGACGTGACACGGGACACGGGACAAGGGGGAAGGGGCGAGGGGGCAATAAAGAGGGGGAGCTCTGGGGTCCCCCCTCACCTGGATGGCAGCAGAGACCGATTGGAAGCTCAGCGCGTTGCGGTTCCGGCCCCGTCGGTCCGTCCGCATCTGCAGCCCGGCCAGACGCGCCAGCTCCGGCAGCCGACCGGCATGCCGTACAGTAATGCCGTACGCGAGGTCGTGGCGGCCTGCCGCGTGCAGCTCGCCGAGGGTGGGCATCCGCGCCCACGTCCGGTCTTCCTCCTGCTGTCCCGGCGCCACCCCGTCGGCCACCGCTCCTGACCCCGACGCGGTCAGGGGCTCTGGAACCCGTTCCGCGTCTGTGGGCGGCAGTGACCCATGGGTCCCATGCAGGTGCGCGTCGGACAAGCCGGATGGCGGCTGCTGTCTCCGAGGTCGGCCGCGGCGGCGTGGCGGCGCCGCCGCGGCAACTGTTTCTCCGTCTTCGGCGCCCTCGGCCCCATCTTGGCGGAGGCGCCGTCGAGAATCCTGATCCCCGTACGAGTCCCCGTCCCCGCCGCCGTCGCGACCAACTGTCTCACGTTCCGCCCCACACGATCGTACGGCAGCAGTGCCACCGCCTTCGGGGCAGGTTGCACCATCGCCTGCGCCGCCGCCGTCACCGACCACCTCAGGGCCCATCGACGCCTCCGTCACCGCCACCGCAGCTGGCGCCGGTCCCGTCCCCGCCGCCGCCGCCGCCGCCGCCGCTTCGCGGGCCGCCGCCGTCACCTTCTCGGCGGCTGCGAAGGCCGCCAGCTCTCGCGCCAGGTCCTCCAGGTCGTCCCAGCGGCCGCGGGGGCGGCTGGCGGCGCTGCGCCGCGTGCGGATACCCAGCTGCTCCCGGAGCTCCGGTTGACGTCGTACGGCAGCCAGCAGCGCCGCGTGGCCCGCTTGGCTCAGGTCGCGAGAGGTGGGCATCTCGCCTTGCGGCGGAGAGGGGAGGGTGTGTGTGTGTGAGAGAGGCGGAGGGCCACAGGTCCAGATACCGTACCATAACCTCAACATGGCGGATAAGCGCATTGGCCTATCCGTACATACGGGGGTATACCGTATTTCCCGTTGTTTAATGGTTGTTAGCAGGGGTTGCAGGACACCCCGCGGGTCTGCCCCGGTGGTTGGGACCGCGGGGGGTGCTCAGCGGTCCTCCGGGTCCCCCTCTCCCACACCCCCGCGGCTACACCGCCGTTTGTTACAGGTCGGTAAAGCGTCGGTTATTTCGGCATGGGTCGGGTCCGCGGCGCACATTGCTTACTGGTGCATCTGGCAGCAGCGCGGCCGGCGCCACCGTGCTCACCTGCACCACCTCATTTCCACTGTCATGCCAGGTACTTCGCCACGTAAATATTCTAAATGCTTCTGGGTGTCCTCAGGTTAGTTTCTGGATTTGGGTTTTCTTCTCTTTTTAACCCCCAAGACCGTCATTAAGAGAAACCTCAACGGTCATCAATCCGCCCATGTCCCACTCACCCGGCGGGAGCTGGAGCTCCCGGGCCACGGCAGCGAGCTCCCGCCGTACGGCAGCGGGACTGTCGTACAATCGCTTGGCCCGGGCCCACGTGACCCGCCTGCCCAGTTGCGCCGCGACTTGCAGGTACCCCCCGTGGTACATGATGGCGTTGTGCAGGTCCGTACGACCGGCTGCAGCCCGGCGTGTCGACAGGTGTACAAGAAAAGGGGTTGGGGGCCCGGCGGGTGGCGGTCCGGGGGGCCGGACGGCGGGTGGGTGTTGAGGAGAGCATGTCGGGGGCTCGGGTGCGGGTTTGAACACGGGATGGGGGTGGGGGGTATAGGAAATTGGTAGACATATTCAAACTGCGCTGGTGGGGGGGCCTCCGGGGTCGGGGGTCGGCCCTGCCGTACCACGCATCCGCCCCAGCTGACCCCTTCCGCTCGGGTTCTCATACACCGCATGTCTATATGTCGTGTGTGTTGCTTAGGCAGGCAGAGCAGGAGTGCGTGATATGTGAGGGGCCGAGTGGCGCCCAATAGTTTGCCCGTATGCGTATATAATATGCCCGTTGCCCGACCCATATAATAAATAAAAGGCTGTGTGTGTACAAAAGCCCGGCGAAGTGAGGGCCCGGCTGAATGCCACCGATGCGTCCAGCTGTTGGCCTCCAGGTTGTGACTCAACCTTCCGGTACCCACAGGGTAGGGTGGGGTAGGGTGGGGTAGGAACGCAGCACCGCACCGCGCGTTGTCCGTGATGCCCCGGGCCACCAGCAGCACAGCGGGATACAACTCGGGAAGTAGCACGCCAACACGGACCACATCCCCCCCCCAGTATCTGGGTGTTCGGGTATATGTCTTTTTTCAATTTACCCCCCCCCCCACACACACACACTCAGTTTCTTTTTATACACACTCAGTTTCTTTTAACCACGTTATCTTTTCCGTTGCTCTGGCAGCAGCGCAGTTTGAATGTGTCTACCAATTTCCGATACCCTCCCACCCCGCTCCCCACCTCGGCGCACCAGCGCCTGCGAGGGCATGACCCGGTCCGCTGCCGCCTCTGCCACCACCCAGCGCGCGCCCCCGCCCCCGCCTCCTCTGCCGCCCCCGCCCCCGCCTCGAGAGTCGTTCGGGCCTGCCTCCTCGACTGAACCCGACGGCTGGCCCTGGCCCTGGCCCTGGTGGTGCTGGTGGTGGCGGCCGCTGGGAAGGCGGCGGAGGGGTTGCGGGCGGCGCCATGTGGTCCGCTGACTGATCTGCGGAGTACGGAATACGGAAGGGTCCAAAGTGCGGAGGAGTACGCAGTTCGAAGCAAGGCGAGCGGATGGGTGAGGAGTCCGGACCGGAAATGGGCGATTCCCACTCATGACTGGCAGCCTCAACCGTCAGGTCACGTTCGCCCCCCCCTACCCGGCGTCCCTCCCTCCTCCTGGTTCCCTGGAGGGACCCTACCTGGTTGAAGAAGTAGGTGCGGTCCGGGGTGTCCGGGTGTGGCAGCTCCACCCAGCCGGCCGCCACGAAGGCCGCCAGCTCCTCCCCCAGCCTCTGCCAGCTGTCCGCCCCGCTCCAGTAGCCCCGGGGCCGGCGGGCGCAGCGCAGGCCCAGCTGCAGAGCCACCTGGAGGCCACCGGGTGTGTGTGTGGGGGGGAGAGGTAAGAAGGGAGAGGGAAGGGGGATGCGGAAGACGAGAGCTGGAATCGACAAACGTTTGGCAACACCCGGTTGGGAGGGAGACGGGTGGGCCGCCCGCCGCTGAAGGAAGAGCGCTGCGCAGCACAAGAGCTGGAACACGAGCACATGGGGCGTCGGGGGTGTGCAGTCTGGGAGGCTCACCGGCTCCACCTCCCCACACGTAGTCCCACGGGAGCCCCACCCTGGAGTGCCCCACCCTGGAGTGCCCCACCCTGGAGTGCCCCACCCTGGAGTGCCCCACCCTGGAGTGCCTCACCCTGGAGTGCCTCACCCTGGAGTGCCCCACCCTGGAGTGCCCCACCCTGGAGTGCCCCACCCTGGAGTGCCCCCGCTGTGCGTCGGCGCGTCAGGGTAGGCTCACAGGCAGCCCCACCCCACCAACTCCCCACCCTCCAAGCTCCCCACCGCACCACGGGCACACCAAGCACAGTGAGCGGCCACCACGGCTCCCGCCCCGCCCCCCTTGGAACCCCCTGATTTTCCACGCCCTTATTCTCGCTTCAAATCCCTGGCACCTCGCTGAAGCCCCCCGCCTCCATCACCAGCTCCACCAGGTCCAGGCGCCCAGCTTCCACCAGCTGCCGCCGGGTGGGCATCACCCCAGCCGCCCCAGCAGGACCACAGGCAGACCGGCTGGGAGGGCCCTGAGCCTCTTCCTTCGCCGCCAACTTGGTGGCACCAGCGCCAGCACCAGCGCCAACAGCAGTCGAACCTTCGGGGACCTGATGTCGGGCGGGCAACGCCTGGCCCAGCTGCCCGAGCTCCCGCCGCAGCAGCTGGAGCAGCAGGCTCCTGCGGCCCTGCTCCAGCAGCCCTTGGGGGGGCCAGGAGAGGGCGGAGAGGGGGCATGGACGGCGCGCGGAGACGGCCAAGGTACGCCTCCACTTGATCCAAAACACCATGTGCGCACTCTGGGGTTTAGTGCCCGGGGGTGGGTGTAGGATCTGCTCCGCACCCCGGCAAGTATCCTCTGCGAAGACAGAGACATGCCCATGCAATCAGTTCACACACACATACACACACACCGGGTTGCAAATCTGAACACACCGGGTCGGGCGGGTTCTTTTTATAAACACACATACACCGTCGCCGTCATTGACGTGCTGACCTGCCTTGTACGCCTAAACCCCCATTCACCAGGAACCCCACGCTCCACGCAGACCAGCTTTCAGCGCCGTGGGCAGACGCCCCAACAACCTCGAAATCTGGCTGCAGCGCCCCGCCCCCCCGGGCCCTTCTTTCTGACCCCAGGCAGTCGAAACGCACCAGAAGGCGGCTCCACGAGCAGCACACGAGACGCAATGTCCCCGTACGGCATCACCTCTGGATCCAGTCGTACGATGAACTCCTCATGGCCGATGAAGTCGTACCGCGGTAGGGCGGCGTCACGTACCGAGCGCAGCAGGACGTGCGTTGAGCCGGCCGGCCCCGTCTGCACATGGCGGTCGTCCTCGGGCCCGGAATCGATTGCACCGGGCCCAGGTACTGGCCTTCGACCGCCCTTGATGGCGGTGGGGGTATTGGCAGGGATGCTATGGCGGATGCGCGCCCTGGCCTTGTCAGCAGGACCGTGCCCGTTGTCGCCCTCGGGCGTTGCGCTTGCTGCAGCGGCGGGGCAAGGGGCCATCAGTGGGCAATCAGGGGTCCACTGTAACGTTCATCCATTCAATCAAGGCGGCCCTTGCTGCCACCGCAAATATCTAGGGTGTTATGGAAAGCTCAGTCCCCGCCTATTGAGTGCCCAAGTGAGGAGATACTTTAGAGCATATGGGGAGCATCGGAGACGGGGACACGGTGATGCGGTTCGTGTGTGTAGGTAGCAACATGACCTACCTGCGCCAATGTCGCGCGGGGCCGCTGTGTTGAGAACCTCCACGACCTGCCCCAAGCTCCAGCGCTGACCTTCGCTGTCGCTGCTGCTGACGTCGTGCCAGTCAGCTGATCCGCCATGCGTGGCAGTGTTTGGCGGGCTGCTGCGGCGCCGATGTCTCGAACGGGGGAAACCGCCCGCCTGGGCCGGGCTCCGCAGAAGTCGCAATTCCCATCCTAACAGGCGCTGAGGGTCATTTTGGAGCTTTGCAAGTACCGCTGGTAAGGGGAGAGGAGCGGAGGGCCGTGCGGGATTCGTGCGCCGCTGAGAGACAGAGTCGGGGCCGGTGCTCGCGAGCGGGGTGTCTTTCTCTTTCTTGTTGCAATTACAAATTGTATTCGGGTGAGATTTACGTAATGCTGGCCAAAGGCAACAAGTCAAATGCTGCTCAAGGCATAGCGACAACCGTGCCGGGCACTGAGTTGTTGGAAGACTGGCCAAGCGTGAAGGTCTGGAAGGAGTTTGTAACATAATGCAGTTTGTGTGTGATTTTCACAGTACAGGACCTCATCAGGCATGTTCCTCAACCTTCACATACATTCTTCTGATGCTTACTTAAGTTGGGGCGGCCATGGTAATACTTTTATCCGTGTCACGTCCGGTTGAATCCGGTTGCGAATTCGCTGCTGTGTACAGTATTTTGCTAACTTGCTATGTTCAATCGTTGCGGTTGGCGATTATTAGCTGGCGTGCTGTGCGTGCTGCTGGGTCGCGGACTACCAGACATAACTTAGACGCTACAGCACTTACGGACAATACGGGTGTGTTGTGTGGTCGCCACATGAAGCGGAAGTGCTCACCCGAAAGTACGGCAACCAGATCGCGAGACACAAAACTTCTGACTGCCTATCCCGCCGACAGTTGGCACCGCACTGGCTAGCCGACTGCTGCGCCACGGCTTGGCACGAACGTCAACGGTTCACGACGCCCTCGCTCGGGGGCCTGTCGCAGGAGTGTCTCCTGGCACCGGCGATCCCTCGGAGGGACCCACGGTGACCTTCACGCATTCACTTTTGGGCCTACGCTAGCGCGCAGGCGTCCGTTAGTCAGTCAACTTGACTTCATGAACGAAGTGACGTCACAGCGGACCCCACATAAGGATCATTGATCACGGGAAGCCCCTCCCCGAGGCGAGTGCCCCACATCCGCCCGTGCGTCCGTTGGGGGGGGGGGGTGAGAATGCGAGGGAAGCGACTGTAGGTGTGGGATATGCATTGGGGAGGTCCGTACAGCAGCGTGTCCGAAACTCCGCATGGGACATGATTATTAAGTACGTCGATCCCTTTGGGGTCCGCTGTAACGTTCATTCATTCATTCATTCATTCATTCAAGTACAGCGGACCCCACGGTTCATCGGTGATAGCCAACGGCGACAGCCGAAGCTTCCTCACCATACACTGCATGGGACAAGGTGATTTTGGCAACGATCAGTGCAGTGGAGCTATTGTGGGGGCAGGGGGGCATGGATGTGGCCGTGTCAGATGGCCCGGGACGTGTCCCCGGGTGAACAGTGTGGTACTGAACATGGGGACCACATCCGCGCGGCTTGACTTCTCATGCCGCCTCACAGGGCGTTGGGGCCCTGGGGGCTGATGCTGATTTGGCGCGGCACGTCCCATCCACGTGCTACTTGGCAACAAGGGAATCGCGCCAACGCCGAAATGTTCCGAAGCGTGTTGGATCCCTGCACTCGTTATCAGGAGCTGCAGGTTTGCGGGCAAGGTAGGTACTGAATCCGAGCTGGCGGCCGTCAGTTCGCGAATTGCGAAACCCATTCCACCAGGCTCCACCAGACGTACGACTTCAACCATACGACCGTTGCCGGGACACCCCGCACCTTGCCTTCTACCACACCAACTTGCGACCCCTCTCCTGCCTCTCCTACGCCCGCTTAGAAACAAGTTCTGTAGCTATGCTCCAAAATTGCACTTCCCATTCGCGGTGCGGGGGGTGGGTGAGGAGGCTTCGGCTGTCACTGGTGACCCGCGCGGTGCTTTGCTAACAAGGTCTCAACAAGTTCATCGATTCAATGGCAACAGAACAAATGTGTTGTTGATGATTTCACTGATTCCGCAGCAAAGAATGTTGGCACTGGCTGTCACCGATAGGAAACGGTGCCCGCTTTGCCCTGCTTGTTTGTTGTTGATACGTGGGTTCGGGATTTGCTGTTTTGATCCAGCACCGCATGACTACCCGAATCCATTGTCAGCCTCAGCTGTGGGCGGGGTTTTGATGATGGCTTCCTTAGCCAAGCGCCAGCATGCACCACATTCAAAGGGCCATGAATTTCTGTGAAAGGCTGTAAATTAGGTTGTACTTGTTAGAATTTCTTCGGCGACGTTGACAGTTGAAGCAGTTGGAAGCGCTTGCGCAACGGCGCAGCTAGAAGTTAAGACTGCGCGGGCATACAGTATAACTGAACCCCAAACAAAGTTTCAAACCAAGTCGCACCGTTGTTTCCTAGCCCATCTCTGCCCAGGTGTGCTCCGTGCGTACTTCAGATAATTCAGACGCATCGAACGCCGGAGCACTGTACTACAATCCCTAGGCCCCATCCATATGCACACAGAAAATTAATTCCTGATAAAGCGCCTGGGTTTCGTTAACTTTACGTATGGACCTTCAGTTCCAATGCGCGCACTCCAGCTAGTACGACAAGTGTGAGTAATAGCAAATAACTTGGAGGTTCGTTCTCACTGGAGCATGGGAAGATTATGTTCAGCGACATAATGTAACAAATATTGCAGGTAAAACTCAACGGAACATGCTGTTTCGACTGAAAGAAACGTCCGGCGTCGAGGTAATGGTGCATGGACTGGATAGGACATTGATGAGAGGCTTACAGGAAACGAAGAGAACCTGGAGGGATCTTGTCTCGCATTACTACATTGGGGTACTGACAGGGAGCTTCGAATGCACTTCACGTACGACGCGCCCCGCAGTCTACGAAAGGCCAGCACGAATATATAAGTGACTGTTGCACTTGTAAAAAAATATGTATTTGCGTTGTTCTGCATAACAATCGTGCGGGCGACCGCAGGGAATCACAGAACCGGAGGCTAACGATGCGATCTGCTGGCTTGGGAAAAAACAGAATGTTGCCGCAAGGTAATTCGGTTCTGTATTAGTAGTTTTGATGCCCACTCTGCGACATTTGGCCGGCAAGTCTTTACTCTTGGTCCCGTATGACTTGTCGCTAGGGCGCCCGACAGTGATCAGGGTGCTACTCTTTATTATGGCAATCTGTTTGCCATGCCTGGTAACTCCCGGTAAGTGATACTCGTCAGTGAGGAGTTCTCAGAATGCCGTCGAAGTCGGGGCAGTCGGGGTCCGGCAGTCACTGGCAGTCATTCAGTCGACGTTTGCTGGGCAGGCATGCGCTTGTGCAGATATGCGTGTATTTCAAAAATAATTCCATCAACTCGGTCCTTTAGGAGGGAGCGACTGGGAATGCCGCATCCTAGCTAGCCCGTTCAGGCTTTTTGATGTGCTACTTAAGGCCAGCTGCTATGTCCATAGGATGGCTACATTCCTTATACACATTATGGTTATAACTTAACGGTCAGACTAACTTAACGGTCAGA
The DNA here is from genome assembly GCA_003117195.1 of Eudorina sp. 2006-703-Eu-15. Taxonomy (NCBI): domain Eukaryota; kingdom Viridiplantae; phylum Chlorophyta; class Chlorophyceae; order Chlamydomonadales; family Volvocaceae; genus Eudorina; species Eudorina sp. 2006-703-Eu-15. Next base: position 343,845 of record BDSI01000036.1, read on the forward strand.
CGCGTACACTTCTTTCTGCCTCGCTTTTAGACGTACGTTGCCGCCGTGACGTACGTTGTTCAAGGTGGCGTCAGATGTGCGTTCCCCGCCCTCTTTCCCCTCCCCCTCTCCCCGCGACGCTGCCCGCTGGTCATAGCTTGCAACAAGCCGCCAGTCGTCTCCGGATATGACTTCCATTTGCTCAAGGAAGTGCCAAATGCCTTCGTCATCACGACTATCTCCCCGTTGCCCACGGCTTTGGTTGCAATCGCCGCCGCGTGCAACTCCTCCGCGCGCTGCAACGGCTTCAACACGCGCGGCGCGCTGCTGACGCTGCCGCTCAACCCCGTCTATTCCGTCATGGATCCGACAAGCGCGACTGGATGCGACGGTGTGTTCAGCGCCAACAGGACCATGAGCGGTCTCGACTTGCCGGTACGACACTGGCTGGTTATTTCTTGCCTTGAGGACGCGACGGCGTGGCAATCTCTTGATAACATCATTCAGTCAGCTGCATCTGCCCGTTTGCGCCATCCACATCGACCATCTGCGGGGTCCTCGAGTGCTGAATAGTCCGTGTTATGGGTTCCCATCTGTGACGGCGGGGCAACTCGTGCGGACACCTTGTGAACACCTTTCCGCCCGGCCCTGTGTGTGGTTCCCTCTCCGCCCCTCTCCGCCCCTCTCCGCTCGGCCCTGCATGCTCGCGTGTGCAGCAGCCAAGTACCATTGCGCAACCCGCCAACTGCAAAACGCAAAACGCCCCCCTCAACTCCACTCCGCGCCCGCGCCCCTTGTCGCGATCCCCGCTCCTCCCCCCTCAGGCTGACACGGCTGATAAGCTCCGGCAGGACACGCAGGGCCTCAATATGGTGGCAGCTGCAACCGCGGCGAAAACGGTGGGTGGGTAGGTTGGGGAGTGGGCGAGTGTTGCTTAGAGGCAGAGGGCTAGCCACGGTTGGGGAGGTGGCTAGGTTGGTTGGCTTCCTGTTGGGCTCGTTGGCTGGTAGCTGGCTTGGTTGGCTGCTGGGTGCTGCGCAAGGACCAGAGCTGCGCCCGTCAAAGGCGCGCTGCCTCAAAGATGTATGAGTGCACCTGGAAACGAGCGCGCAGTCCACCTCCCCTGAAAGGGAATGTGGCGGGGAGGGCCGCTCAGCAAGCCTCACCTTCTGAGGAACCAAAGAGCCGGGCAGCGGCCCCGCCTCCGGAACAGTCGGTCAGGGACCTAGGGGCTCCCTGGCCCTTCGCGTCAGTGGTGGCGGGATCGGCACTTGACGATAGTGTCCAGGATGCAAAGGATCTCCTCACGTTGATCGTACGCACGCTGCCATGCGATGTGCACAACTGTACATCCACTAGGGCCCCAGGTCCAGCCGTCCCACAGTCCCTCCATGATCTCTTAGCTTCGTCCCCCTTCGCCCTCCCTCCCCCCATCCCCGCTTCCCACTCGCAGGTGGCGGCGAGGCTGAAGCAGCAGGGCATCTCCGTGACTGCGGCGGCGGCTAACCCCACCCTCATCACTTCGGCTTTCTCAGCTGCCAAGGTGTGTTCAGGCCGCCCCCTCCGCGCGAATGGTTGCGCACTCTGTGTTGGGCTGCGGGGCTGTTGCGCTGCGCACCGTATTATTAGACGTTCTCATCGACCTGTCGTAACGTTGCCACTGCCGGTCTGGATGGCGTGTCCACCAAATATTTTGTGACGGTCCTCTGCCTCAGGGCCGCTGCACCGAACCCACTCACCCACCCGCCTACCCGAATGCTGGTTAGGGTGCTGCCCTCCTTTACCGTCGTTTAATTCCGCCCCTCCGCCTCTTGCGTTTGCCCTACCTCTCCGCCGCCGCAGACCCCGCTGGCTCAGGTCAGTGCCAGCACGGGCAGCTACACGTCCACCGCCGTACTGGCTGCCCTGCTGTACCCGATCTGGGACTCGCGAGCGGCCAACAACAGCGCCCGCAACTGGGTCTCCCCCGTTAAGGACCAGGGCAACTGCGGCTCGTGCGTGGCCTTCGCTGCCGCCGCCGCGGCGGAGACCTCCGTGGCCGCAGCCAGCGGACTGTCCAGCAATAACCTGGATTTCTCCGAGGAGTGGTGGGTTCGGATTGTGGGTCGGGTGTGGAACGGGTTTAGGGTTCGGGGCGGGTTTCGGGGTTTCGGCGGCTTGATGTGCTGCAAATGAATCAGCGATTCGGGGAGCGCGAAGGGGACGTCCCGGTGTGAAGAGTTGTCTTGTGTTAGGCGCCACGGACAAGACAGCAGCAGTGCGCCGCCAATCCAGCCATTTAGGGGAACGGCCAATTCGGGCGCAACCGTGTCTGTCCCTGCGGCAACGCGGCACCCAACGCTCGCTGTGTAGCGCCTGACGGGGTCATTACTTGTTATTGGCCGCCCCCCTTGTGGTCGTCCGTCACAGTTGTTTGCCTAACATCTCATATATATACATATTTTTTGGGGGTGTATATACATGGCATACGAATGGCAGGGCCCGGAATGACGCCTAACCACACTGTAACGTTGCTACTACTGCAATTAAATTACCCTATATACATGTATACAATATAGCCGCTCGCTCGCTCACCGCCTCCAAACCATGCAACGTGCGCCGCAGGCTGTTCTTCTGCAACGGGCTGTACAACCCCACGTGTAACACCGGCTGGGACGCGGGCCAGGCCTGCGACGTGCTGGCCAAGAAGAGCATCCCGCCCGAGGGGACCTACCCGTACAAGCAAGCCAAGGCCTGCAGCCCCACGAATGTTGCTGACGTGCGACCCTCGGGCACGTTTTCTTTCAAGCAGATCAACGACCTGGATCAGGTACGTGTGCAGCGGCACTGATGAAACGGATGCATAAGGCCGCACACACATGCAACAGTTTATTTGGGCCGGGCGGGTTCGGACTGCGGCACACGCACACTTGCAATAATGAGGCATCAAGCGCACCCGCGGCTGGCTAGAGGAGGCTTCTTGTAGATTGTGGGCTGAGGGTTGGGGATTGAGAGGGCGGGTGGCGAAAAGAGACGGGAAAGCGCATGCACACGGGCATACACACACCTACAAGGGGTTTCGTTTTTTCCTTTTAACTCCTTTAAGGGGGACGAGCCAGCTGTTGCCGCCAGGTGCGGCGCCCCTAGCCAGCAGTGAAGGACGGCAGACATGTAGGGTGTCCGACGATGCATCCATCGCAGCACGCCGTACTACTGGCACCCGTGCCTACCCTGGATGTAAGACCTTGCTAGCGTCAACTTTTCTTTTTGTTGGCTTCCTTCGCAATGTGTCGCTGAACTCTTCGGCTGCGTTGCGGATACCGTACTACCCGTACTCCTCTTAAGTGTTTTTGTGTGGCCGCCATCCATTGCAGGCAAAGGAGCACATCCGCACGTACGGCTCCGTACTGACGTACTTCGCGGTGTACAACGATTTCTTCAACTGGAAGGCGACGTCCCCGTGAGTGCGCATTTAGGACCCCGGCCATCGCTGCCGCCTTGCCTGCTGCGAATGCTACTGCCAATGCCAATACCCCCGCTATTGCCATAATTGTTACTGCCACTGGTACTGTTACTGCCAGTGCTGCCGGCGGGGCGAGGCATCAGGTCACTCGCCAGAGGTAGCTAGCCACAGCCCCCATGCATAACGTACATGCCTCATTGAACCCATTTGTGGATATATCCTTCCGTACAGGCCGTACGTGTGGGACGGCAAGAGCGCCCTGGCGGGCTACCACCAGGTGCTGTGTGTCGGGTACAACGACACGGGGTGAGTGGGGGCTGGGGCCGGGGTGTGCTTGGTTTTGGGGAACTGGGGGAGGAGGAACGGCGGGAGGGCGGCGAATGGTTGAACTACCTTGCCCACGCTCGCAAGCCAAGCGCTCGCCAGCCAAGGTAACGTTTCGATGTGGGCTGTAGGTTCCAGATACCACTAGCTTACCAACCAACTACGAGTCCTAATTGTCATTTTCCGAAATTACCACTCCACAACAGTAATGCCCCACACAGTACAACCCCTTTGACCACCCAAGCCCCCGCTCCCTGCTTTTTGCATGCCACGACGACGTTCCACATTCCCAAAAGGCTCTACTGGATCGCCAAGAATAGCTGGAACACCAACTGGGGCGACAAGGGCTTTTTCAGGATGTCGTACACCAACCGTGCTGGTTTCATGTCCGCCTCCGGGGACAACATCATGGGCCTTATGTTCGCCGCCAAAAACAAGTCGCCGCCGCCTTCACCTCAGCCGCCATCGCCGTTGCTCCGCCGGCCACCGCCGCCCGGCAAGATGTTCCCGCCCCCGGTGGGCAAGAAATTCCCGCCGCCGCCTTCACCCCCCTCCCCGCGCCCACCGTCGCCTGCCCCTCCGGCCCCGCGATGCGGTGACGGCCGCTGCAGTGGCATCGAGAACTGCGCCTTATGCCCCCAGGACTGCGGCGCTTGTGCACGCTGCGGTGACGGGGTCTGCTCGGGTAAGTGCCCCAAGCCCGCGTTGCTCCTACCCGCCACACACCCAAGACGCTTCTCCCACAGCGACACTGGTCCTGTTGCCGCACAAGCGTACCCAACGACCAGGCCGCTAATTAATCCGTTGCCGCTGCAGCTGCCATCTCCGTCTGCAGTCACTGTCTGCAGTCGTTATCCGGACCAGCAATGCTCATCAAATGCTCCAGACCCTTTCAGTACCGCACTGCACTGTACCTCACTACACTGTACCGCACTGTACTGTATTGCACTGTAATGTACTGCACTGTATTGTATGTGCATTATCAGCAAAGAAGTGATGCTGGAGAGCTTAAGACTGAAGAGCTGGGGCTAAAACGCTGTGGACGGAGTCACGACTCGTGATCCCACGACGAACTTCGACCCCTCACCATGCCGTACGAAACCCGCAGGTGGTGAGACGTGTCGTACTTGTCCCCAGGACTGTTTCTCGTCCAAGCTGCCCAACGGCACCTACTCGTGCTGCGGCGACGGCGTGTGCAGCCCGGGCGATGGCGAGACGTGCACCTCGTGCGCCAAGGACTGCGGCACCTGCGCGCAGTGCAACAACAACGGCATCTGCGAGAGCGTCCGCTACAACGAGACCTGCTTCAACACAGCCACCAAGCTCGGCTGCAAGGACTGCGGCACCTGCGGTGGCCCCGTCTGTGGTGACGGTGTCTGCACCTTCAGCCTTGTAGGCTACAGCGAGAACTGTGTCAGCTGCTCCAAGGACTGCGGCAAATGCACCGACGACAAATTCTGCGGTATGTGTCGAATAATACCGTACGTACAAAGTGGCGTAACCAACTACGCGTAGCCACGCGTAAATATTTTGGTTCACTCAAGAGGTGGTCGCCGTACTAGGCCGTACGTCACCCTTCCCTGACGTAGCCTTCTGCCGTATAACGCGTCAAAAATGCTGAATGTGTTGATTAGTACGCTAGCGACTTCAGTACGTCCGTGCTCGCAGCACCCACATTGCCGTCGAGTCACACCCACCGACCCTGCTGCTTTCATTGCCGCTTCGTCGCTACCACCGACCTTCCCTCCCCTCGCCCACCATCCGGCACCCTGCCTGCCTACCTTTCCCACTCCTGTCTGTCCTCGTCCGCGTGATGACGGACAGGCGACGGCGTGTGTAGCTCCTCCCGCAACGAGGACCCGGACACCTGCTCGCGCGACTGCCACGGCGCGCCGCCCCCCGCCGATGAGCCCAACTCGGAGCCGCCGGCGGACCAACACCCCCCGGACGGCTCTTCTGCCCCGCCGCCGTACTCGTACTACGACTACGGCAATGACTACAGCAACTACTGGGACAAGGGCCACAAGTAACATGGCGGTTTTGTCACAGTGTGCAGCAGGGTCGCTCGGGGAGCCCCTCCATCCGCGCGGCGCCAGCCAGACCCATGCTGCGGTGTTCAGATAGACGAGCCGGAGGTCCATAGACCGGCATCTCAGACCGCGTCATGGAGCGTACAGCGAGCCGCCACGCCGTGCAAATTCCGCTCACCAACTGAGCCCCATTTACGGTACACTCAACCAGTAACCATGGCTGCCCCTTATGATCAGCACATGTTCTGCGCCGCGCTTTATGCAATCCACGTAGTTTCGACCGGCAGGGTACTGTACATAGTCCCATTCATTTGCAAGGGTCTAAGTGTCAGGCGACCCATAGCGCATCGATCCTCGAACCTAGCTATATAACATTATTGCGTAAACACGCCATCGGCCAATGTTAGCATTCAGGGGCGTTCAGACGCGGATAGAACAGCGGTTTGAGATGTATCTCAAAGAACTGGCGATCTCGGTATTGAATGAATGAATGTTACAGCGGACCCCAAAGGGATCACCGGTGTATACTAGGGCAAGCCCCAGCAGGCCCCACCGCCAAGGCGGCAGGACACCTCCACACCTCAACTCCACACCACACCTCTGTATTGTACGATGCGGACCGGCATGCCTGCGGTGACTGCAGCGCACGTAATAAGTAGGTATATATGCTTTTGTATCTGCAGCAGGTGCATAGTGCTAGCACTTAATTTGCGAGCGGTGGTTTGTGGACACAGCGCGAGCGGCGGTGCGGGGTGCGGTGGGAGGGGCGGGTTAGCGGCTGTTGGCAGGTACCTGGCGGTGACCGGCTCTGGCCGGGCGGGCGGCCCTGCGACAGGGTTGGCCAGGCGCATGTGGACGGCCGGGCGGGACACGCACCGGTGACACGTGAGCTTGTGAGCTTATGATGCGGACACGTGGCTCGCATCTAGTCAGTAAGTGAGGTGAGTGAGTCGATTGTCGGCGAAATCCGACCTGACGGCTGCTCTTGACGTCTTGACGTCGCGTAACGTGTGTGAGTGTGTGTGAGTGTGTGACGTGCCGTACAACTATACGACGTACGACGTCTTCTTTAAGTAAGTGTTAAGGCAGGGGCTTCTTTCCGTCGGTTTTGGGGTTCCCTAAATTACTGGTCGGTGATTGCGGCTCTGCTGCTTGTGTGCGCGGCCGCGTCATGATCACATACCGGTGAAGAACTGCATGCAACGTAATGGCAGGGGCAGGGCCGCAAAGCAGGGACCCTAAATTCACGTGCCCTTATCGACTGCGTGGTTGCACCGATGGCAAAGCAAGGTTAATGCTTATGCAGTTGAGTTGGCATTCGGATAATGACTTGGTTTGAGGGATGCTAGAATGTGTAGGTAGGTTTGATGGGTAGGGATGAATTGGCTGAGATACGGCTCCGGTTGGTCGCAGGGTATGAAAGCGAGGTTTGCTGCTTCTAGCTCCTCTGGTTACATTCGTTCGAAAACAACACGCCCTGCAACGACAACCACTCTGCTACGACCTGCAAGGGACACCCGTTAGCACTTTGTTCGACGCTGGACCAGTGGCCGGTTATTGCTGCAATGTCCAAACCGGCAGAAGGCCGGTGGACACCGTAACGACCACTCCGTTGCAACCACCAAGCGCCCCACGCTGCCTCCCGAAGGGCGAACTCTCCTGGGCGGGCGGGCGGGAACTATGCCCCGGCAGAGGGGCAACAGTAATGAAGAAGATTAGCAACAACGGCAGATACCGAGTAGCAACCCAGCAGCCGTTGAACAAGCAGCGACGGCTCTGTCGCGCCGTACCGAGGCGTACACATGTACAACCGAAATCATTTCACCAATCGTCGCTAGAACCTGACTTCCCTGCTATTCATACTTCATTGCTAGAGAAGTCAACGTCTCCGTCCGTCGTGCGGCGCGGCAGTGACAGCTCGGCCCATGAATCCGCTCTGTCGCAGTTTTTGTAAGAAGTCGAATTCCTGATAAGCGAACGTTTGTTTCAGTTGTGTATAGTTGTCATAACTTTTCAAGGGAGGGAAGAGGGAAGGATTTCAGCAGTGCGCGTTGACGTCACAACCACCAGAAGAATCTCGATTCGAACGATGTTTACATATACATGATTCTCCATGCAAACACGTTTTCCGCGTCCGCAACAACCTCCAAGCCTGCTCGTCCAGGCTGGTCCAGCAAATCGCCCTCTCATACCATACGTCATACCTCTCCATGCCGGCTTAATTCTCGTTCAACATTTGAGCGAACCTGACAATACTAACTACGTACTCATGTTCATGTTGCCGCTTTCAAGAACGCTTGCAATTAACATGCCATTGGGTCACACGCTCCATAACGTGTTAAATTAGATTGCTATAACTTTAAGCTTGATAGTCAGTGATGGACAGCACGAAGTTGTCTGTCGTTGATTTATCGCCGGCATCTGATTCCGGCACCGCACGGCGCCGTCATACTTCAAATCATGTGACGGCACTAACGTGAAAACGGTATCACGCAGCTTTAAAATACTCTGGTTAGTCGGATAAATTTGTTGCCTTTTCCGGCATCTTTTCGTGCTCGTATGTTTGCGAGTGACTAAGCTGGATGAACTGAGTCAGCAGGTGTGGCGGGCGGAAGCTACCTTTTCACACAACTGCAGACAACTACCCCGAACAAAATAGCCATCGGACGAACGCGTTATATTATCACAGGTTGCCGCTGCATATTTGCTGGAGCGGTACCGAAATAATGCTCTAAATTCTTTGCGACAGAAGACTCTCGTGTCTTTTGTCGCAACACCACAAAGACAGGCCACGTCTTGCATTGGTTGTCACATCTCACAAAGTGCCACATTAATTGGAATGCCATACCTCGAAACCATGCAGGACGCTTCCCCACAGGGCAAGTCACGTGCATACGCACTTATGTAGACTGCCGCGGTAATGTCCTAAGCAAACTTTCCTGAAAATTGCTAAAACTTGGGCAACACGTAGTCTCCTTCGCCACAATGTCATGCGAAAGCCAACTTTAATTAAGGTTTGTTGTACTGCATGACGAAACCGATACCTGTAGCAAACAATGCTGCTAGAAGCCTAGGTCAAAATGTAATTAGCCCATAACTGGTCACCGTTATCCTGCTGTGCCACAGTGCAGGTCACTCTGCCTACGGTATTGCAGGATCGAGTCGGATGCCGACTTGAGCATTCGTACATCGAAAGACTGGAGATTGCATCAAGAAATGCTGCATTACATATAATATTATATTTAATTTACGATACTTTTTCGCCAGTTACCACAATCGTGGTTCGAGTATGATTTGAGCATCATACAGGCATACAAAGGCGCAACTCTTAGGATCAGTTTTTTTTGCACACTGTTGACAAATGATATCTTCCGCATATGCAGTGAATCATTGATTTCATTCCGTTTCACTGTCAATTGTCACCGTCCTGTATCCAGTACGGTGTGTACAACATCGAAAAGACGATGAGAATCTACTTATATACGATTGAAACCCCAACGTTTATTCTGTGAGCTTCCTTGTACAATTTTCACTCGGGGGCTCTACTTCAGTCGTCACCCGCATCCAGCAACCAGCCTGGTGCGCGCTTGCACCTCGCTGGCTTGCTCCTTGGTACCAGGTATGTCCATATGTACTATTGCCTTATCGCGTATAGCTGTGATATCGCAAGTAATGACATTCTCGCTGCCCCTGCGGACGCATGTGTTCATTAGTTGCAGGTGGTCAGCTGCACCTGATGGGCAGAATGGCTGGCGCTATCTACCTGGTAACGGTCATCCTGTCCGTGGCCACCTTGCGGGCGACAAGCGCGCAAGGTAGGGCCTGCTCCATGTCAGACGGACGCAGCCCCACCCGAACCGCAACCAAATGTTCGTTGCACCGGAAATGCTGCTGGGGCTGCCCTGTCCTATGGTCATTCATTATCTCGTACGTATGTGCTGCAACCTTGCTGCTGCCTCGGACTCCCTTGGTGCGCGTGATGCCGACTCCTTGTCCGGCGGCCCCCGCACATTCGCGGCTTCAAACAAAGTGCTCGGATTCCACACAAACGTGGAGAACTCTAATGGCGATAGCGCACCCTTTCTCGCCTTGGGGCCGCAGGTTGCCCTCCGAGTCCGACCGGGTACACATTCTACAAGGGCGTGGAGGCGGCGAACGCCGTCAAGATCGTGTTGCAGTCGGGGTCCCCCGCGGTGGCCGCCTTGGCGGGCTTGTGCGACGGCAAGCCGCGCTGTACGGCGTTCAACACCCGCGGCTGGCTGCTGACCGTCCCCCTGCAGCCCGTGCTGTCGTTCCTGGATCCTAGGAATTCGACCGCGTGCGATGGCGTCTACATCCACAACCGCACCATCACGGGTCTCGACATGGGGGTAGGTCAGCTCCAGGGACGCGTGTACGAGCGCGTGTACTGGCGCGCAATGCGCTGCCCTGCTGTCCTCCTGGCGCAATGCGCTGTCCTCCTGTCCTCCCGTCACGTGAAGAGGTGTCGGGACTTTGTTCAGTGACCTTGAGGCTTTCGGACACTGGCCCCTAGATCGTCCTTGTCCTTGTCCTTGGGCTCGGGGGGCCCGTTACCTGTGCCCTCTGGCTGGTTCGGTTGATATCCGCACACCTGCCACACCTGCTGGAGACGTGGCCGCCGTGCGCTGCGCTGATTGCATCGCTCCTCTGTCGCACCTCCCTCCCTCCCTGCAGCCCAAGAAGCTGGCCTACCTGCGCGAGTACGGCAGCGACAACGTCCTGAACATGGTGGCGGCGGCGGCGGCGGCGCAGACGGTGCGTGTCATCAGGGCGGGAACGACGGAGGGCAGGGAGGGGGGCGTGGCAAACACGTTCGAGCCCCCGTGCCCTGAGGGGGGAAAGACGTGTGTGGTCCAAATTGCGCCTGGGTGCTGGTCCCGGGGTACGGTGTACGGCACCTGTCCGCACTGCGGAGGCCACTGTAACACTCCCCTTCCCCCCCGACATCGGCGAGCACCGCAGTTAGCTGCCCGTTGCGTCCGGTTGACCATGGAAGATGGGACATCATTGGGTTGGGATGACATCGGCTACGGCATCGGCTGTCAATGTTGACCCACGGGGTCCACTGTTACATCATCAACATTTTGGGTGATCATCTACTTCAGTCGCCTGTATCGCCTGTTACGCTGGATTTCGCTTCTCGCGGCTCAGTTTCCTTCTCTGCGCTTCGTAAAATGCGCCGCAGGTCAGAAAGCAGTTGGGGCAGGCCCCGCCGCCGACGATCATCACCAACCCCACCAAATCGGTGACGGATGCGTTCAAGGCCGCAAGCGTAAGTGCCGCGGGTTGGGGGGATGGGGACGGGATGCACGGACCGCGCGCGACGGGCTGGACCCGGTGTGGCAGCAGCAGCTGCAGGGAGGGCACTGCGCCGCGAGCGGAGCAGCTGGACTGGCGGGCGCGCCCCTTGGTCTCCCCTCCCTGGACGCCGGCCCCCAATGGTCCCCGCTTTCACTCCGCATGCATTCCTTCCGACCGCGACCGCTACCCCGTGCGTGCTGCGATGTGCTGCGTCCTGCCCCACCTATTGTCTCCCTAGCGTGGGCTGACCTGCTATCGGGGAGAACCCTACCACGCTTGGGTCGGAGACGACCCCTTGGGCGGCTGGCTTGCCAGTCAGCCCTTGTGGTTTTCTGCGACCCAAGCACCGGGGTCTGTGGGGGGCTTGCGTAAGCGGAGTCACCCACCCCGCGCATCCCACTACACCGATTGGGTCGCTCTCAACGAACCTCCCTTTCCGTCCAACCCCGCAACCCACTCCACGCCACTCTTTCTCCACGCCACTCTTTCTCCACGCCACTCGTCTCCACGCCACTCTTTCTCCATGCCACTCTTTCTCCACGCCACTTGTCTCCACGCCACTCTTTCTCCACGCCACTCTTTCTCCACGCCACTCTTCTCCACGCCACTCTTCTCCACGCCACTCTTCTCCACGCCACTCTTCTCCACGCCACTCTTCTCCACGCCACTCTTCCAGACGCCACCCCACCCAACCTTGCTGCGCATCCGCAGACCCCGCTGGCCCAGGTGAGCGGCACCACAGGCAACTACTCGTACGCCGCCGTGGCCGCCGCCGTCGTCTACCCGACCTGGGACTCGCGTGCCGTACCCAACGGTGCCAACGGATTCAACAACTACATTTCCCCCATCAAGGATCAGCAGGACTGCGGCTCGTGCGTGTCATTCGCCACCACCGCCAGCGCCGAGGCCGCAGTGGCCGTCGCCCAGCGCATGACCAACAACAACCTGGATTACTCGGAGCAGTGGTGAGTGATTGGCGGGCGGTTTGGGGTGGGGTGGGGTGGGGATCTGGGGAAGGTTTTGGGCGAATCAATCGCTTAGGCGCCGCGTTCAGTCCCCGCCACGGACCGTGCGGCGTCTGCGGGGCCCACGGCCACAAGGCGGCGGCGGCGGCGGCGGCGGCGGGTGACCCCAGCAGCGGCTGAGATGATTCCCGGATGCCCCCGAGAAGCGGTCTGTATCCTTGAGGGCCCACCGCCTCTGCCCTGTGTGCCTGGGCTCGCCCCCCAGGCTGTTCTTCTGCAACGGGCTGTACAACCCCACGTGCGACACCGGCTGGGACGCGGGCGAGGCGTGCACCGTGCTGGCCAAGAAGAGCATCCCGCTGGAGAGCGTGTACCCGTACACGCAACAGGCGGTGTGCAAAGCCACGCCGAACACCGTCGACGTGCGACCCGCCGGCAGCTTCTCCTTCAAGCAGATCAACGATCTGGACCAGGTACTTGCTCGGCAAAGGCAAAAGCCATACCGCGACAGCCGGGGGTGGCAACTGGCAGGGAGAGTGCGTGGGTCGGCGGCGTGAGGGGGAGATTGAGGCAAGTGGGTGTAAGAGGGTTGGGGTGGGTGGTCATGACCATATGATGTTACAACGAAACACAGGGTCGTGAGGTCGAGGCGGAGGCCGGTCGTAGCGGATCACATCGCCTGCCTCACTTTTTATGTTAAATCGGTTGCTCGGCGGGGGTTAGGCGGTTGCAGCACCCGTCCCATCGGTCGTCGGCAACCGAAACCTGTCGACCGATCCGAATGCAAAGGAAGGCTATTGGCGATCGCCACCACCGTTCGTTGTCCTCAACCCGCAGGCTAAGGAGCACATCCGCACGTACGGCTCCGTACTGACGTACTTTGCGGTGTATAACGATTTCTTCAACTGGAAGGCGACGTCCCCGTGAGTGCGCGCATCGAGGGGCTCCTGCTGATGTGGCGGCGCGGACACCCTGACTGATGGGATGCGCTCCTAGCCGCTACTGCTACCACCGCCACTGTTATTGCTACAGCCACAATATCCACTGCTACTGCACCTGCCAGTGCTACTACCGTATACGATCGGGGTGAGGAGCTTCGTGCCATCAGGTCATTTGGCGCTTAAGGTAGCCGCAGTAGATAGGCCCCCCCCGCGTACCGTACATGGGCCATCGGATCCATTTGTGACGATATCCTTCCTTGCGCCTTCCTTCCGTACAGGCCGTACGTCTGGGACGGCAAGAGCGCCCTGGCGGGCTACCACCAGGTGCTGTGTGTCGGGTACAATGACACGGGGTGAGTGGGGGCTGGGGCCGGGGAGGGGGGAGGTTTTGGGGGACTGGGAGATGGGGGGGGGGGAGGGGTCTGGGGGACTGGGGGAGGACAAGGTAGACGAAAAAAGGAGGAGGAATTCCAGCAGGGTGTGTTGCGTGCCCAGCGCGGATGTACGGCGCTCCGGAACCGCCTGTCACTGGCCTGTGTTGGGGCCTTGGGGATGACGCCGTGCAGCTGTCACCTTTCAGCCTGTGACCCGTCCCCCATGGACGGGGACTTGTGCTGCTGCCTCCTCACCGCACCAGACCCACTCACCCACCCACCCATCTATTCTGCCCTTCCCCATACTGCCCGTCTTAGCCGGTACTGGATCATCAAGAACAGCTGGAACACCAACTGGGGTGACAAGGGCTACATCAGGATGTCGTACACCAACCGCGCTGGTCTCATGACCGCCTCCGGGGACAACATCCTGGGCCTTATGTTCACGCCCAAGACTCCCGTCGGCGCGCCGCCGCCGCCGCCGTCGTCCGCGCCCAAGCCACCCCCACCGTCGCCGCCGCCCTTCCCCTTCCCGAAGCCGCCGGGATCGCCGCCGCCGCGGAAGTCACCCTCGCCGCCGCCCCCCAACGTGAAGCTGCCTCCATCGCCGCCGCCGTCGCCGCCGCCGCGGCCACCACCGCCGCCGCCGCGGCCGCCGCCGCCGCCCCCTCCGTCCCCGGCCCCATCCCCGCCGCCGCGGCCGCCGCCGCCGGCGCGCTGCGGTGACGGCTTCTGCTCAGCCAACGAGACCTGCAGCAACTGCCCCCTCGACTGCGGCTCGTGCGCCATCTGCGGCGACAACAAATGCACAGGTCGGCATCCTGTACGGTGGATTCAACCAACCCTCCCCCCTCGACCAACCCTCAATCTGCCGCCTGACCATGGTCTGACCGTAATCTGATCGTTATCTGACCGTTATCCGACCATTATCTGACCGTTCTCTGGCCGCTGTCTGACCGTCATCCGACCGTTGTCTGACCGCCGTCTCACCGTTGTCTGGTGACCGTTATGTTATCTCGGCCGCTGTGATGTATGTGTCACTTTGTGCCGATCTGCTATCGCTCGGCTGCACGCTCCATCCAGGCGGCGAGACCTGCAAGAGCTGTCCCCAGGACTGCTTCTCGTCCAAGCTGCCCAACGGCACCTACTCGTGCTGCGGCGACGGCGTGTGCAGCCCGGGCGACGGCGAGACGTGCACCTCGTGCGCCAAGGACTGCGGCACCTGCGCGCAGTGCAACAACAACGGCATCTGCGAGAGCGTCCGCTACAACGAGACCTGCTTCAACACAGCCACGGGGAAGGGCTGCGCCGACTGCGGCACCTGCGGCAAGCAGGTCTGCGGCGACGGCATCTGCTCCTTTGCGCCCTTCGGCTACAGCGAGACGTGCACCGGGTGCTCGAAGGACTGCGGCAAGTGCAGCGACAATGTCTATTGCGGTGAGCGGCATGAGGGGGGGAAGGGAGGGCGTGCAGATGTGGCGGCGTTTCACGGTCGGCGGGTTTGGGGTTGGGTACCCCCGAAGAAGCCCCGAAGCAACCTGCCCAGGGGGAGGCTAGGCACGGGAAGAGATGGGCACTGCCGCCACAACCGCCGGGCAACCGAGTGTCGCATGCGGCGGGCGGTGGGAATACCAGGGCCTCCGCCGCCCCACCCGGCCTAATCCACATGCCGCCGCCGTCACCTTTCTGCTCAGGTGCTGCAGGTGCTGAGGTCGCATGGGGCATTGGCCAGAAGTACTGGACGAGGGGTACCGAAGAGCGGTGCTTGAATCATTCAATCACAATGGTTCATTCCAAAACAAACAAGAAGAAACCTCAGGCCCTCAATCTCCGGGACGCCCCGCGGCTCTCCCCGCTCCCCCCTCCCCGCGCACCTCACCCCACCCCACCCCACCCTAACCGTGCCCTACCCTACCCTCTTCCTACCCCTCATGGCAGGCGACGGCATCTGCAGCGCCTCCCGCGGCGAGACCGTTGCCACCTGCTCGCGTGACTGTGTTGTGCAGCGGAAGCTGCCCCCGCCGCCCGCGCCCGACCCTCCTTACGCCCCCAACACCGACGCCCCGCCGCCCGTCGACTACGTCGATTACACGACCGACTACGGGTCCTACAATGACTACAGCTACTACACCGACAACAACCCAAGCAACGGGCGCTGATGATAGCGGACGGGATGCCGCGTGGAGGTTGTCCAAACCGCATCACCCCATCGCAGGGCGGCTTAGAGCGAGCATGTTTCGAGATTCACCGGGAAGGTTATGGTAGAGCGCGACAATCGACCCGTATGGGTGAATCGCCATGCCAGCGGAGGTGATGGTGGGTCCAAGGGCTCAGTGTGACGCCGGCCTGGGGCTCGGGAGGGCTCGGGCATCTGCGTCGGTTCGATGGCGATTGGGAGTCGCAGGCGGTGCCCAAGCGCCGGTCAGTTTGAGGAGCTGCGTGGGCGCAGGCGCAACGCCGGGCGGGGTAAAGCTTGCGCGCGGGGACCGTACACCCCGTACACCCACCCGCTCACCCGTGCAGCCGCACACGCTTTTGGTGGCGGCTGCGGCGCGTTGATTCGCCCAATCAGGGACGAGGGAGGAATATCGTGGACGACAACACCGCTTTGGATGCGCCCTGTTGCTCCTGGTTGCTCTGCTGTGGTTGCTTGCTGCTTCTCCTGCTGTCGTCGCCGTCGCCGTAATTGCATCTCGATTATTCATCTTCGCATGATCCTGGCGTCTATTCCTTCCTTCACTGACGCATAATTCAGTATATATGTGTGTGTCGGCTGGCACTGATTGAAACACTATGCTTGTCAGGTACTAGCAGCCAGCGCGCGCGACGGGGGCATAGGTTGCAATTACTTGGTTGCTGTGTGGCTACACTGTTGTAGGTGAGAACTGGCAAAGGCAGGCAGGCAAAGACTCCTCGAGATACGGGAAGGAGAGTGCTCTGAGGGCCGTACACTGCACTCCCATTGATGGCGTTACTCGTGCTGCCACGCGAAGGTCGTGATTGTGGCGCGCGCTGTCAGGAAGAATGAATGGGGGGCCCCGGTGCATAGTTGCGTGGTTTCGAATCCAAGCATATGAATTTCGCCTCACACCAATGCTTCAGTCGCTTATCATACCACAGCACGCAAGGTGTACTCTCTTGAACACGTTTGCGAGCGCGCCTTCTAGTGACCCAGCCGCCCTGGCCTCCTCCATCAATCTTTGGCCCAGCCCGTTTGCTCGGTAACGCAATAAAGGGTATCCCCCGTGATTCCTAACGACACTGGCTTGTTACGTCGGGCTGTGCTGTGTTGCCGAAATGCAAGTTGCTCTGACGGTAGGTGCGCTCCGCCGGGATCTGCGTTGGTTTGTGTCGAGAACGATTGGTCTTGGGGACTGGTGCTGCGTTGGTTTGTGTCGTACACTGCGGTGAAAATGTACGGCTTGCAGGGTTGCTCTTACTGGGTTTATTTATTGCCCAATGTTGATCCCACGATAGGATGATGAATCGATTTTTGGTTGTTATAATGCGTCTGGAAGTTCCCGGTTAACTTTGTGCGTTGCTGAGCCGGGGGCTTCTTTCTATCTGGCCGGGAGCCGCCGGGGTCTACCGGACGGCGATTGGGCTGCATGGCTAGCTGGGCCGCTCCGCTCAGCGGTTGCTTGAATAACTTCCCGAGTGTATGGCAAGCAAGAAGAACGTGGTCTGCCTCAGCGCATTGAGGCGCCGCGGATTGTGTGCGAGCTAGCTCGGGCCATTTCAATTACTCGGTGACTTATGATAGCCGCCTTCCAAGCTTGCGTTACCACTCGGGTGCACGGCGGCTGTGTGTTGGTTGTCCCCCGTACCTTGCGGCGGGAACCCTAGGGCCCATGACCTAGGGCCTAGAGGGGCCTAGGGCCCAACCCATTCCAGTGTTGGGCAGGCCGAGAACCGCAGCCGTTTGGGATGATGCAAAAGGCAATGAGCACAGGCTGCCGACTCCAGCTCCAGCGCGTTTCGTGGCGACCTGAGGCATGTGGTTTAGCAGGGAGTGAGCGCGCGGCTGGCGGCCCCATCGAGGTGGACGTCGCAGAGCGTCCCCCCACCGCCCGTGGCAGTGCTGACGACGTGGCCGAATGGCTGTGCTCTTGTAAACCAAGTGCACTGAGGAACCCGGAGAGCCGGAGTTTGGTGCCAAGCGACTAGGGCCGACCTGAACGTAGTTCAGGCGGGTATCAGCAGTTCGATTGTGCGTTGTTGAAGCACCGCGAGCGCATCCTTTCGCCGTACGGGCGAGAGATGTAAGACAGGCCATCCTCAAGCGTATGAAAGTTATTCATCTAGGGTTTACAAATAACGGCTAGGGCTGCACGATTGCATGGCAAAGGTCGACACTCGCGGAGGGATGTGGGAAACGTGACCCAAGCCCAATTACTAATGCGCAGCACGCAGCACGAACTGCCAAAGTCTGAAACACATTGACACAGGCGTTACATCAATAGACATTATCTAGGTCCTTCTTGGCATCTTCGTTATTGTATCTTGTTCAAAAATGCGTGCGAACGTATTTGCAAGCAAAACCTTGCAGAATCCATGTGTAGTGGTTAGGGACGCTGCTAAATTGCCTATTGTCCGACGAACTGTGATGAAGTCAACTTCTCAGCCGGGTATGCGCGCAGCGGTTAGGCTTAAATTCAGTTGAGCGAGGTGACCTGTCCTGAAAGGCCTTAAAATCATCGCGCAGTTAGCAGCTCTACAGAATTGAAGGCCGATGTTGCACGCAAATTACGGTCGGCGGAGGTGCGCTGTGTCTTTGGCTATACCGCGCCGACAAAGTCCAATTGCGAACACAAAGGTTTGCCGCCTTGCAGGCCGTCTGCTTCGATGTGGACAGCACGTTGTAAGTACAGCGCTGTTCGCAGAACAGTCGTTTGCGTCGCTTTCAGTACGCTTTGGCCGGTCAAACCGGCTTCGAATTGTATCCACGCGCAGCTGCGAGGATGAGTCCATTGACGAGCTGGCGGCATACCTGGGAGTCGGCGAGCAGGTGGCTGCTCTTACTGCCAAGTGGGTTCGCAATAATGTGGCGGGGTTGAGGTGTCAAGCTTCCCGGCATTCCGTACTCGCGTTTCCGTCCCGTGCATGTGTGCAGTGAGTGGCCCTCATCAAACCGGACCTTCATCCGTTTCGGCCCTGCCACATGGCAATCGGCCTGCTCTTAAACTGACGTATTTGCGGCTTCCATTCCATCCCACTGCCTACGCGCCTGCTCTCACCTCCCCGTCCCTCCTCCTCCCCCGCCCCCTCCCTCCCACAGCGCATCCACCCGTCCCATCAGAACCTAACCGGAATCATTCTTACAACATTCTGTACTCACCTCCACATGCACGCATGCAAGGACCCCAGCGGCCAGCTCCCCCCGCTCTGCCCTTATCTCTCCCGGGCTCACTCTCGCAGGGCCATGGGCGGCAGCGTGGAGTTCAAGGACGCGCTCCGCACCCGGCTGGGTGTGATGCAGCCCACCCGGGAGGCGGTGGACGCCTTCCTCAGGGACCACCCGCACCGGGTGACACCGGGTGCGCGGGGGCGGCACCGCGTTGGGGCGAAGAGCGGAGTTGGTGGATCTAGTCACCTAACTAAGTACGGTACATGGCGTGATCGTGATGTCGTAGGGGACATGTCGGCGTGTGGGTGTGCGGCGCGGCGGTAGGCGAGCGGAGATGAGGTCGACGGACGCATCGTCCTGTTGGCCGGTTCCGGGCCCGAGGGACTTCTCCGCCTGCGGGTCGGATACCCAATGGGGGGAGTGTCCCAGGGGGGGCCGGTAAGTGGGCCCGTGCGTCGGGCCCCCATCCCCAAACCAAGCCCTCATACTCTCTCTTGGGTGTCCTCCCGCCCCTGCCCAACCCCACGCTCCTGCTCCAGCTGCTCCCCCCACCCGCATCCTGTGGCCCCAGGAATCCCCGAGCTGGTGGCGTTACTGCGGTCCCGGGATCAGGAGGTGTTTCTGGTGTCCGGGGGTTTCCGCCAGGTGGGGTGTACGACAGGGATGTACGGGGACAGCAGGTGCAGGCAGTGGGATCCCCCGGGGGTCTGGGAAAGGGGGGAGGGCAGGGGAGGTAGGATATGAAGGCGGAGTGGGGGCAGGAGGAGGAGGAGGAGGATGCTTGCGCGATGGTGTCGCCGAGTCGGGGACTCGGCCGGCTGTGGGGGGCGGCTGCGCCATGCGGCGGCTGCGACATGCCCTGGAAGACGCTGACAGCCGATGCGTGGGACGGGTGGACGGGCGAGAGGAGGAGGAGTTGTGTCTAAACCCCGGTGCATGCGCTGCGCCCCCGCCGATGACCGATACCGATTACACGGTCCGACGTCTTCCCTCCGCGCCCGCCGCACACATCCCTCCGCGGCGGGCCATGCGCTCGCGCTGTGGTGCCCCGACATGGTTAGCCCACAGCCCCCGGACAGCGAGACGTTCGCCCGGCCACCAAACCAACACCGGCTGCCCCTCCGGCTGCCTCGGACCCCTGCAGATCATCCACCCCCTCGCCGAGAGCCTGGGCATACCGCTGTCGCATGTGTTCGCCAACACCATCCTGTTCGACGTGAGTACGGCATCGGTACGAAAGTCTCATACCGCTCATAGCGAAACGTGATGGTGGCGGGGCGCGCTGCTCGCTCCGCACCGCGCCGGCCTCGTGCAGCACAGCGTGCGGCGATCGAGCTTCCCCAAAACCTTCAATACCTCTGAACCGACGCACGGGCAATCCGGGGGGCAATCCGGGTCCCGCGCTGTTTGTGTGTTGTTTTTGGCTTGCTTGCGCGCAGTCCCACGGCAAGTACGCGGGGTTTGATGAGAGCGAGTTCACATGCCGCAGCGGGGGCAAGCCCGCGGCCATCCGCCACATCAAGGCGAGTGAGGGAGGGATGTCGCACGTCGGGATGTGGGTTATTCAGGACTTTGACCTCAGGGGATATGTGGTGTGTGCTTGCTGTATGTCGGGGAGGTTACCCGCCTGAAGGGAACCCGCCCTTCCAATCGAGTGTGCTCGTCGATGATTGTGCGAGTCAGCAGCGAAGGTGGAGAGGGGAGATCCCCCGAGCGTGTGTGTGCGTATGCGAGGGTCCACTGACAGACAGCGGGAAGGACCACCGGATGGGTGAATTGGGTAGGGGGGGATGAGAAATGGGGGGATGAGAAATGGTGAACGTGTTCCGGGCGGGGCGGTGTCGCTGCTTGGGCGAGGGGTCCTTTCCCGTCCACGGAACTGTTGCCGTATGCGTGCAGGACAAGTACGGCTACGAGAACGTCGTGATGGTGGGCGATGGCGCCACCGACCTGGAAGCCCGGCTGGAGGGGGCCGCCAGCTTGTTCATCGGGTAAGCGGAGGGTTGCGGGCCGGCAACCCTCCGGATGTGGATGTGTACCTTGTGTTACTGCCGGGCAGCGAGGCAGGGTCTGACAGTAGGGCGGGTCTGCCGGGTTGGAGGCCCAACGGAGTGAATGGTCCCTCCAAGTGCACACGGTGTGGTGGGAGCGGGATAGGGATTGCAGCGGGTTGGATGGATGGATGCGTGACCGAGTGAGTGGATGGGGTGTACAAAGTGGTCGTACAAAGTGATCGATTGGTAACCGGCAACCCGCGAGAGCCGGGAGAGTATGAGCATGTGGATCACCCCGTGGCCGCTCGCGGGCCGGCTCGTCGTACAGGTACGGCGGCGTTGTCGTACGGAAGAACATCGCGGAGAAGGCGGACTGGTACGTCATGGACATCCAGCAGATCATCGACGCCCTCCGCGAGGAGTGAGGAACTGCGAACCCAGCGGACCCAGCTCTGGTTCAACGGCGATGGAGGGGGTCCACGCGGGGATTTGACGAGAGGCAAAGATGGTCGGACATGCCGGGTACAGTCAGGAGTGTACCAGTGTACGGTGTACGGTGGACCGCATGCGTGGCTGGCCTACCCTACCCGGCGCAAGTTGCTGACGCTGGCCTGTGCCACGGAGGCCGAAGGACCAGGCGGCTGGAGGCGAGCCAGGGTCAGCCGCTGACTTCCATGAAGGACGTGACAAGTCGGGTGCGGCTGAGGGGTTGGAAGTGCGGGCGGGAAGGGAAGTGACACGAGGGCTTGGCTGTGGGGTGTCTGTGCGGGCGGGCGCCGGGATGTGACGGGTCTTCATGGAGTGTTAGTTATGTGCTGCAACGCGCGCGCGTGATTGTGTGTTCGTTCGCAGGCGAGGCAGGCGGGCGTGATATGCGATGGGCGTAGCAGAGAGCGTGTGCGTGTGCGTATCGTTACATATCTGACCGCACCCGACCTTGATCAAGGGCTGCGAATCCAGCCCCAACGGAAGGACCGCCGAAGCATCCTCCCAGATACCGGGGAGAGGGGCGTAAGGGTCCTCTGTCCCCTCGCTCTCAACCAAGGGCGCGCGCCCGATCCCCATTTCACCAAGGACCGGCGACAGCGGTGCCCCCAAAAGGGATTTGTGTGCTTGCTTGCCTCTTGTCGTTCAGGTAGTGATGCGGAAGGGCCTACCCATGAGTGTGTTGGCTGCCGGGGCGTGCACAGGAACGAGCCCAGCCACCCACCCGCGTTGTAGGGAATGGGGCGTGAGACTTCAGTGGTTGACGCGGGGACCAAAGGCGGGTGGCAGCTGCCGGGGGCGGCCATGGTGCCCATGGGGTTGGCGAGCCGCACAGCCGCCCGGTGGTGGGGTAGGAGGGTGTAGTGTGAGGGTGTTGCAGGAGCTGCACATAACGAGGTGCCGCGCGTTCGAGTTGGGGTGGTTGGGCGGAGGGATTTCAGGCGGCTCGCGATTGCCGCGCCGTCAGTGAGCGGCCATGATTCTTTTCCCCGATATTTACTCAAGCCCGACAGTTACTTGAGCGGGAACGGGTGACAAGGCTTCGTGATGGTATAACCCTCCCCGTACCACCATCGCCACCACGACCACCACCGCTAGCAGCAGCAGCAACACGTCCTCATGTAGCGAGTGCCTGCGAGAGGTAGCCCTTTCGGAGCTGTCAGCCTGAGCGCCGTGCGGATTACGTAATCATGCCGGGTTTTCACATAAGGTTGACATACGAGATACGACCACCGCCCCGCGCCGCCGTCGTCATCGCAGCCCGCCTGGCCGCGCGGCGCAGAACACTCACGACACGAGCCTGCACGCCGCGCAGTCGAGAACCATCGTCAAATCGCAGCGCAAGCACGGCCCCTCAGCCGGTCTGCAATCGCACAGCCTGCTTCGGCATACCTATGCCCATAAGGGTTACAGGAAGGATTTCTCACCCATGTATAAATACACAACATTAATCCCGAGCGCCCTTACTCCGCTCTCATCGTCCGCCGCCGGTACGACGCGCTGACAGCCCTGGGCTTCATTCACTTCGGCTAGCAGCTATCCGCCCGCCAGTCACCAGTTACTCAAACATCCTGCCAGCCAGACCTACAACCTATGTTTTCCCGGACCTGTATGACCAGCACAAGTAAGGAGCCGAAGCGCTGGGCGAAGACGGCAGGGACCTCCGTCACCCCACACTCGTACCGTCAGGCGCCCGGTCCGCCACGGAGACAGACGATCGAGAGCTGGCCCGCACACAGCTGCCCGCGCCGTAGCGGCCGCGCGCTTACCAACGATCCCGGCGCGCTCCGAGATTCTGACAAAGTCAAACGCGCAACGGCAACTGCAACGTCATCCCGATCTACCGTACCAACATCGACGCGCCTCCACCTCCACCGCAGCAGACCCGATCCCCGATCCCCAGGACCCAGCCCGCCGGGAACGCTCAACAACGCTCAACCCACCAACAGCGCTTCGACAATACAGCTTCACCGCGAGACTTGAGATGCATGGCAGCGACGACCGGGAGCTGTCCTGCGGCTGCGTGATTCCCGGGACCGGGTATACCTCGACAGCTGACCACCTAGCAGCCCAGCCCCGGGAAGGTCAGAACACCCGGCAGCGCGCGGGCTGCGCCGTCAGGAGGCTGCCGCACCTACCACAGGATGGCGATGCGCGCTCGGGGGAGGAGCAGCCACAGCCGCGGCAGCAGAGGGAGAGGGTGGCCACGCACTCCGGCCCGTGCCTCATGCCAACCCGCATGCGTCTCCGGGGCGACCCAGTCGCCGCAGGCACACACCCGCACGCGCCCACGTAACGAAACGGAGCACCTCAAAAACAGGCATGGTCGCGAGTCCGCAGAGGACGTCGCGCCTGATGGCGCTGGACCCGCGAGCTGCCGGGTGCCGCGCCCCGTGGGCAGGGTCGGCCGTCCGATCGGTTGGGTGCCGTAGCATGGCGGTGGGTGGGTGGGGGGTCGCATCGCCCATCCTGAGACCTGGGAGGACCGCCGTACCGGGATGCCAACCGACGCACGCCACCTGCATCCACCTCGCTTCCTTATTATCCCCACCTTCTCTCCTCCCCCTTCTCCCCTCCGCCACCGCGACCTGCACTCGAGGCAACCCTACCAGCCGACCCGGGTGATATCGTACAACAACCAGCCACGCAGCCACGTCCACCCGCCATGCCTCCTGATGCCGAAGATCCGAACGAATATCGACAATAGAATCTTCTTCGCCGCCAGACACCCCGTTGTTGGTTCGAGTACGCATGCTAGTGTTTAGATAAGAGACCCGCCCGACCCAAACCAAGTATGCTACTGTTAATCCAGCGAGCGACGCAACCTCGTGGATTGAGCCTCGAACCCTACATACACGAGCAAGAGGAGAGGTACCTCGCTGACCTCTTCCGAGTCCAACGGGCCCCGGAGGCCCCAAGAGGCGCCAGTAAGCGTCTCTTTGCGGGTGGGTCTCATAGCGAGCAGTCAGACACCACACGAAATGCACATCATCCACCTTCGATGCCTGTCTGTGTGTGTGTGTGTGTGTGTGTGTGTTAAAATAAACCGAGAGACACGACTTGCGAGGACCCTAATGGCGCACGCGGACGAGTGAAGCCGGTGTGTGTGTGTGTGTGTGTGTGTGTGTGCGCATGCGTGTGTACTTCGCCGTATGTGCTACTGCACCTGCCCTTACAGCATACAGCTGCTGCCCCGCAGGTTGCAGTCCTCCGGGTTGCAGCAGTACAGTACGGCGTGGTCACGTGCTGGCACGACAGATCTTCAAAGTCCCATTTGGTTATATACTCACACTGAGAGATACGTGGGCAGCAGCATCCTGAATCGCTGCCGGGGGCCCCGGTCCAGCCGGTTGCCGGTACAGGGCGTCTGATCGCTCTCATACCTCCACCCTCACACTCGCACTTGCCACCGCCCCGACAACGCCTCCCAACCCTAGACCCCCGCCACTCCGCGTCCCCAGGTCCGCGGCCGGGTTGGATTAGTCGTCTCCGCTGTCGCCCAGTAACAGGACAGCGCGGGTGAATGGAACATGCAACATGGGTACCTGGTCCTGGCAGACCCGCCCGCAGCCCCCGCTCCCCCAAGCCGGGCGCCCACACAGGGCGCAGGCGCGCTCTTGCGCCGCCATAAGGCCGTCACTTACGCCTTGTGCCCTTCCTTGCGCGCACACCGGACAGCGCCGAAGACGGTATCGCCTAAATCGGGCCAGTACCTGTCGGGCGGCCGCGGGGGAGCTCAGGGCTCCCCATGCATGTCACGGCCTGAGCTCGCCCACGGCACACGACAGGCCGTCACCGCCCCGCCGGGCATCACTTGTCCGTTGTCCTGATAGTACCCTCTCAGCGCCCTCCCCCGGCCTCCCGCCTCCTCCCCAAAGGCGCGGCAGCACGGGTGGCGCCACCACCGGTGGCCCCGGCCTTGCAAACCGATCAGGAGCAGTGCCAACCCTCGACAGACAGCCCCCAACCATCAGAATCCCTTACAGCCCGCACATTCTTCCGAGCTCATCACTGTCACCCGCATCCAGGTTCAATCATGCCCGGCGCGACCATCCACCATCGAGGGCACCGCTCACGGGCTGCTCACCGGCCGCCGCCGGCCTCGGTCCCGGGCACGGATGCGTCCCCGGGCTTCGAGCCAGTCCCGTTCCCCGGCCCCACCTTGACGCCCCGCAGCGCCGCTCGCACCAACAGACTGCACGCCCCCAGGCCTGTGCACAGCGCCCACTGCGCCGGTGTGAGCGGTGTCGTACTGAAGGCCTCGCCGCCGTACTGTACGATAAGGTACTGCAGTACGGCTTCACTGGCCACGATGGCAAGGAAGAGCGGGTGAGAGGTGACACCCTCCAGGATGTTGACCTCGTCACGAACACGCCTGTGGCAGCAAACACACACGCACACACACACACCTTTCATGATTTCCAATTCGCAGGTTAATGTGGTAGGTATATTGGTACTTGGCTTGGGTCGAGCGGGCTTCTTATCTAGGCACACACATCCTGGTAGATGTGTTGATCCCGAGGTTGAGTCGGGTGGGGCGCTTGGCTGGGCTGGCAGCCCCTGGCCAGCATCAGGCCCCGTCAGATATAACACATGCACGGCTTGGGCGGGCTCTCTTTCTGAACACATACACGCACACGCATCCGGCCCGCCCCAGGATGTGCGATGTACCAAAATCGTCACATACCTAATGGTCCGGTCACAGGAGCACACCCACCATCCCTGGCCATGCCCACGGTCCGGTCACAAGGGACACACAACGCGGGGCCCGGTCGCGCACCCAGCAGCATCATGATGGGCTGCGGTGATGGCAGCGGCGCGCAGCACGCAGTCACGCCGTGGGCACAGAACGGGGCCCCATGTGGGCTCATGGATCCGTAGCGGCGGCTTACCGGCAGTTGAACTGGTTGAAGAGCTGCATCTGGACAAAGGCGTTGAACACTAGCGTGGTCGCCAGCACGTGTGGGTGCGAGTGGGTCGCACCCGCGGCGTCCGTGCCCACAAAGCCGACGTCACCGCCGCCGCCGCCGGGGTTGAGGGCCCCTCCAAAGAGCGCCGCAAGGACGCCGTCCAGGATGCCGCCGGGGTCGTCGCTGAGGGCGGCGGCGCCGCTGCCGCCGCCGCCGCCGTGGAGCTCCAGCGCCGCCAACATGCCGTACAGTACGGCAAGTTGGAAGGCCGCCTGTCCCACGATGTGCTTCAGGACGGTGGGTGTGACGAGCGGGTCGTTGGGTCGGTTGGGCGGTGCGTCCAGCAGGGCCTCTGGCGGAGAGTGAGGAGGCGAGAGTTGGGCTTTTCCTCAGGTATTAACTTTGCTGTCGGGTTTGTGGACGTGTAAGAAATATTTGCTGCACGGGGCACATAGGTATATGGTTGGGCGGCCGACCTCGGTGTCCCGATCCTACCAGACGGGTTGGGGCTTTCCGACGGAGCACACCCCCCTCGCGCTCAGTGAGGTTGAGGCTTGTGATACCGTACTGGGTGTGTACTCGGCGAGGAAGGCCGCCCGACCCATACAACTTGCAATACGGTATCTGTGATATGGGTTGTTTGATATCATACATTAAGAAACACGTACAGTGAGGCGGGGGAGGCACATCCGGGAGGCGAGTGGGGTGGCGGATCTCGTGGTCAGCGGCGGCTCGCCTTTCGGAGCCACACACAACTGGTGTGGGTGGGGCGGGTTTCTTCGCCCAACGCACGCACCCCCCTCCCCTCAAAGCCTCAATGGCACACCCACCCACCCACCCGTGGGCGCCTCCGTGGCCAGCGCCAGGGAGGCCAGCGAGTCCATGATCAGATTGACCCACAGCATCTGTACGGCAGACAGAGGCGAGTAGCGCAGCCACACGGCCCCGCCGGCGGCCACCGCGACCGCCACCTTATGTGCGCAGGGGCCGGGAGGGCGGGGGGCGGAGGGCGGAGGGCGGAGGTCAGAGAAATGGAGCGGGATATATAGAAGTTTGGTACACATATTGAAGCTGTGTGGCTGCAAGAGCAAACGGATGGTGAGGGTAAGGGGGTACAGGAAGTTGGTCGACATACAATAGGGGGTGTCCCACCGCCAACGGAGTGGCCGCCAAAGCGCAGGAGGGCACACCGCGCGTGGGCTACAGCAGCTACGGCCGGATGCAGAGGCCCGTGAGGATCGGCCGCTCGGCCGCTGTGGTCGGACCCCGGTCCCCGGTCCCCGGCAGCAGCAGGCGGGCCGACCCTGGCTCCCCATCCACAGCAGCCTCTCACCCTCCCTCTGTGCCCAGTGTCTTCGCTGCCAAGAAGAGCGTTTCGGTGCCCATCACCGCATCGCCAAACGAACCCCACGCGGCGTAGCTGCCTCGCTCGCTCGGCGTCCCACCGCCACACCGCCGCCCCGGCGCCCCCTCTCCCTCTCCCTCTCCCTCTCCCTCTCCCTCTCCCTCTCCCTCTCCCTCTCCCTCTCCTCTCCCTCTCCCTCTCCCTCTCCCTCTCCCTCTCCCTCTCCCTCTCCCTCTCCCTCTCCTCTCCTCTCCCTCTCCCTCTCCCTCTCCCTCTCCCTCTCCTCTCCCTCTCCCTCTCCCTCTCCCTCTCCCTCTCCTCTCCCTCTCCCTCTCCCTCTCCTCTCCCTCTCCCTCTCCCTCTCCCTCTCCCTCTCCCTCTCCCTCTCCCTCTCCTCTCCCTCTCCCTCTCCCTCTCCCTCTCCCTCTCCCTCTCCCTCTCCCTCTCCCTCTCCTCTCCCTCTCCCTCTCCCTCTCCCTCTCCCTCTCCCTCTCCCCTCTCCCTCTCCCTCTCCCTCTCCCTCTCCCTCTCCTCTCCCTCTCCCTCTCCCTCTCCCTCTCCCTCTCCCTAACACACCACACACCCTGATCGCCCCGCCCTGCCCCGTCCTTGCCCCGCCCCTCCGCCTCTTTCTTTCCCTGCCTGTCTGCCCTGCCCTGCCCTTCTCCTCCCTCGCCCCTCCCTTCCCCTCTCGCCGCCCCCTCCCTCGCTCCCTCCCTCCCTCGCCCCATCCGACGCACCACATTGGCCGTCAACTGGAACTGCAGGAAGCGGGTGACGGAGGCGTACACGTTGCGCCCCCAGGCCACCGCCGACACGATGGACGTGAAGGAGGAGTCCAGCAGCAGGATGTCGGCGGCCTCACTGCGGACCAGGACACAGCGGGGGGCGGAGGGGTACAGGAAATTGGTAGACATAATCAAGATGCGCTGCTGCCAGGTCGCTGCAAAGGTCCGGTGAAGGATCGACCGTACCAGGGCACGGAGGGAGGGGGAGAGTGGGATATAGGACATTGGTAGACATGGTAAAGCTGACAGAGGAGGCAGAGGGGGAGGGCATGCGGGGTGAGCGCCGCGAGGGAGGGCGGGAACGTAAGGACGGCGGGAGGTTGGGGGGCAGGGAAGGATATAGGAAATTGGTGGACATATTCAACTGCGCTGCTGGCAGGGAAGGGGGGCAGCAGCGGGACGTAGCGAGTCGGTAGACATGACGCGACGTCGGACGGGATGGCGGGCGCGAGATGGCGGGCGACGGCGGGTGGCATGCATGCCGGTCTGCACCGTAGGCCACCATGCAGACCAGCTGCCGCTGCCGGCGATGCAAGTGCCGTACATGCGCCCATCCATCCATCCAGTCCCCCACCACCCACGCACCCAGTCGGCAGCTCCACTCGCCCCCCCCCTTTCCGGCGCCCCCCCTCCAAGGCTGTCAGCTCACCGGGCGATGGGTGTGCCGGAGTTCATGCAGAAGCCCACATCCGCGGCGGTGAGCGCGGGGGCGTCGTTGGTGCCGTCACCCGTCACCGCCACCACCTGCAGGGGGGCCCGGGGGGCCCGGGGGGCGCGCCGTCGCCGCAATCGTCGCAGTGCCAATAAAAAACGCAGTAGGTATCGGAGCGCAGCAGTAGCAGTAGCAGTGGGTACAGCAGAAATAACAGAGTATAGCAGTAGGTACAGCAGCAGCTACAGCAGAAAACGCAGCAGATTGCAGTAGCAGCAGCACGCATCATGTGGGGTTCGACCGGCCATGTCTTGCGACCGCGGCTCCGGGGCCGTAACCCGCCAGCACTGACCCACCCACTCCAATGGCTCCTCAACCGGGACCCCTCTACCCCCCCCTTCGAGGCCTCGCGATGTCAGGCTTCCCGAACTCCGACCCGCGGCACTTGGAACCAACCGGTTGGGCCCGCCGCAACACGGTGCCCAGTGCTCATTGTCAGTAACACATACGGTGCTCACTCTTATCCAGAAACCATGTCGGCCATATTACCCATCCCCCCGCACCCAGAGGTGCACCTCGCTCAGCCCGCGGGTCACCACAAAAAGGGTCGTGTCGACTACCGTAGCTCGCCCGCCAAAAGTGCAACCCGTCGACCCCAATCCCCCCCGGCCCCAACCCCCTGCCGCCCCCAACCCGCCCGGCCCCCACCCCAACCCGCACCTCGTCCAGACGGCCCTCCTCCCGCAGCTGCCGCAGCGCCGAAACCACAACGAACTTGTCGCCCGGACTGCACCTGGCCAGCACTCGCAGCCGCGGCCACAGCGCCAGAAACGCCTCGGTGTCCACCTGCACTGCGGGACCCGGCCCGCCACCGCCGCCGCCGCCGCCGCCGCCGCCCCCCGCGTCCCGCTGCACCAGCTCGCGGAACGTGGAGCCCTCCAGGACCAAGTACGGCACTTCCTCGGCGGGTGGCGGCTCCCGCTCGATGTCGGCTGAGGACGTCGAAGCCGCCGGCGACGACGGCGCGGACGCCAAAGCCTCCATCCGGAATGCGGGGACCGGCGGCGGCGGCGGTGGCGGCGGAGAGAGGGTGAGCGGCGGCGCCGGCGGCATCTCGTCGGCGCTGTCGGCAGACGCCAGCGCCGACGCCGACGCGGCGTTGAACGCACCGCCGGACGCGCCGCCGGCGGTGGTGGGTGACGTGACGGCGGCGACGGCGCGGGTGGCGGCGCCGGCGCCGGCGGCGACGAGCGCCCGCACGTCGGCGTCGGGCGGCAGGATGCCCGCCTGCTGCGCGATGGAGGCGGCGGTGGTGACGTTGTCGCCGGTCACCATTCGCACCGTGATACCTGCGCGCGGGGCGCGATGGGGGGCCCGCCGTACGCGTACGGCGGTCAGGTCGCGTACGGCGGCCGCCTTGTGGTCTCGGCACGAAGGGTCGACAGCAGTCGGGAAGCGACCGGCGGCAGCTCGCTGGCCCCCGAGGGGGGAACTGTGGAGAGGTGCGGGCCTCCCAATCCGGGGGTGAATGCGCGCCCTGGGACCTGCCTCGCACCCTGTACATGGGGTGGCTATCTTAAGATATGAATATATATTCGGCCGAAAATCTTGAGTTTTGATAGATACTTTCCCTCGGGAGAAAAATGAGGTTTTAGATACTCATGGCCTCTCGCGCGGGGAAAAGCCCCCTTGAGTAGATAAAATGCCGGCAAAAGCTCCCTCCGACAGATACTTTCAGCACGATTGGGCGAGGAGTATCTCCGGCCGTAGATACTCTGCAAAATAAGATAGCCACCCTGCATGTACATCCGCATCCGCCGTCCCGCACCCAGATCCCGCCTGCCCCTTAGCACGGCCCCGCACTGGCCCATGCCCGCCTCACCACCCGCCCGCAAACCCCTCCGCTTCAGCATGATCCGCAACCCGAACCGCCCCCCGTGTCCCCGCTTCCACAAGGTCCAGCCGCGTCAGTGGCCCCCAGTTGCACTGCGTTCCTGTCGCTCCCACGCCGCGCCCAGCGCCCTCCGCCGCAGGCCGCTCCCTGCCCCCCGGGTCCTCGCCCCCTCCCGCCCTCCCCGTCCTCCCACCTGCCCGGCTGCATGCTGCCACCGCCGCGGGCACCTCGGGTCGCAGCGGGTCCTCCAGCCCCAGCAGCGCCACCAGAACCAGGTCCTGGGGGGGCAGGGGCAGGGTATATAGGACACTGGGAGACGTACTTATACGGCGCTGCTGCCAGAGCAAATGGAGGGGCAGCGGGAGGCAGGGGGTGTAGCAGGAAGCGCCACCAATACATTCAAGCACCACTACCACCAGCAACCCCAGCACCCTAACAGCAGCAGCAGCAGCAGCAGCAGCGGCAGCAGCATCCCCCCCCTGGACTCACACGCTCCAGGACGTCCGCATCCACGGACAACATCGCCGGGGCCGCGCGCTCCGTGCCCGCCGCCTCGCCCTCGCCCACGCCCTCGCCCTCGCCCCGGCCGTACGTCGCCGCGCCGCCCACGATGCCATCCATGGCACCATTGGCGGTGGAGGCAGCCGGGGAGGCACCGGCCGCCGCCGCCGGCGGTGGCGCCGCGCCTCCCGCCGCCACCGCCCCGGTGGGCCCCCGCATGGGCACCAGCATGTCTCGGTACGCCAGCGCCAACAGCCGCAGTGAGCCGCCTCCCTGGCCTGTGGGCCCCGGGGGTTAGTAAGAAACAGCCCAGACACGTGGGCCCGTGGGGGTGCGAGCACGGCAGGATTCCGTGCTAGGCGTACTTACTGGTGGTGCGAGGGCGCAGCGCGCAACTGGGGGGCCGGGGGTCTTGGCGTCGCAACACCCCTGACACGGAGCACACCTGGCGGTGCGGGTTTGCTGTGATGTGCGGCCGCACCCCGCACCCCGCACCTCATCCCGTGATGTCATCGGAGAGTCGTCAGCCCACCAGCCCCCCGGGGCAGCGAGACCCGGAGGACGGCCCCTGCCTCTTCCCAAGTGCCGGTACCCTCAACCCATCCAACATTTCCCCCCTCTCCACGCATATACACACAAACACCACGGTTGTGGCGCGAACACCTTGTTCGCCGCCACTACGTATGGTAAGTTTGTTCACGCAGATTATCTCGTGAATATACGGTATCCCCACCTGGCTGGGTCGGGCGGGTTCTTATATTACACGCATATAAATACGTATATACACATATATGTACCATTATATACACCATACATGTATACACACACACATATGCCCCTCATGCGTGGCGGCATCCTGTCCTCGACCGGGTTTGTGGGGAGCTATTTCTTCCTGGCCCGCTACCCGGTTCGTCATTTGCCCTTGTACCTGTCTCATACCCTCCGGCCTGTGATTGCATGCACCCCTACTACGTCCGGCGTCGCCTCTGCATGCCGTACGTTTCCCGTACACCCCTCCCATGTATTCGGTGCGACGCCCAGTCGAGTTTATACGCCGCGCCACCACCATAGGGATACCCCGCATAGCTTATGCTTTGATGCTATATTAAATATGTTTTTCCTTCCTTTGCCATTACTTACATCCCGCTTCCTTGTTCTCGCCTCGCATGCGCTCCATCGTCAACGTCACAACCCCGTACCTCGCTACGACGTTCTTCCCCATATATTAAAGGTAATATTTCCGTTCCGTCCGTCCGTGTGCTGTTGCCACGCCCGTGCTTGCGCTGCGCCCTGGTGGTGGCGCGGTCGTATTGCTTGCCTGCCATATTTGTCTTGTGGTAATGTCACCGGTAAGTAAATCGCAGGTTTTGGTAAGTATCCTGACCTGGGCGGTTATGGGTGGGCTTCTTGTTACACACACACACACACACACACCCCTCCACAACGCCCACCCCGAGGCGTGCGGGTGCGGCGAGTACGGCGGTGCGGGGCCCCACCCGTGTTCACCACGGGCACACCATTTCTGGGCATGCCCGGTCGCTCAGGCAGTGATACAGCAGATCGGGGTACACGTTCCGGGCCCCATCACCCGAGCCAACGTGTGGCTGGCTGAGCCGCCACAGGGGGTACAGCAAGGGGTTTGGGACATCGTTGCCCTGGCGGCGCTGACGGCCATGGAGCGGGCGAGGGTGGGGTTACGTGCAGCGACCCTCCACGGCGACGCACAGCCCGTGCCGGGGGCGCCGGCTGCCCCATCGCCTGGTTGATGTAGCTAAGGCGCGCACAGTCATGGAGTTCTGGCAGCGGGTGGCCAGTTTCGCAGAACTGGGCCGACCGCGACGGGGATGGGAGGGGGTGGGACCGGACCACCCAATCCTATCGGTGGTGGACGGCCGGATCCGCTGCGTGCAGCCAGTAGACGTAGACTCGTGATGGATAGATAGCAGCGCGAGACGCTAGGGTGTAGGGATTGGGACTAGGGAAGCCCACTTCCGGGCACGATGGGGATCCGTGGGTGCCCGAGGAGGGTCGGGCCCGACCAGTGGGAGTTGGCAGCGAGCGGGACGTGTAGGCGAGGGCCGCTTGCGACGGGAAGGGGTGTACGACAGGGAAGCTTGCGAGGTGATGTGCTGCCTTGTGCAAACCATAGCCCCATCATGGAGCACCCGACTGCATACCCGGACCCAGCAAGGCCTGACGCGTGCGAGCCGCCTCGCTCTGGCTCAGCTGGGCAGGCAGGCCTGCCGGAGGGTGCAACCCTAGCTAGTACGATTAGGTTGGGACGCGGGACCAGGCTAGTTTTACCGCACCAAGCAGGGGCGCGCCTCCGAAACGCGCCCTGGGTGCTGCAAGGACTTGAGGAGGTTGAACAGCGGACTGCGAGGCGCAGACCGCCCGGGATGGGCCTTCGCCCACTCCCTTGAGGGGGCACAGCGGTCACCGATCCTCGGGGATCGGGCACGCGCCCTTGGTTGAGAGCGAGGGGACAGAGGCCCCTTACGCCCCTTTCCCCGTATCCGGGGGAAAGTGCTTCGGCGGTCTCCCGTATGGGGCGGGTTAGCGCCCCCGGCCAGTGTCGGCCCGGCAGATATGTAACGATTTACACACACACACACACACACACACACACACACACACACCGCGGGCGGGTGCGCATACGGGCAAACTATTGGGCGCCACTTGGCCCCTCGCATGTCACGCACTCCTGTTCTGCCTGCTTCATTAGCACACGCACCGCGGGCGGGTCCCTTCTCGACACACACAAACACACCGCCCCTATCCCTCCCCTCCCCCTGTCCCCAGGACGCACCCGCGAACGAGGTCAACAGCCTCCCACGCTGCTCGGATGTCAGCGGTAGACGTGCCGTACCATCGGGCCCTCCAAGCTGCCAGGAGCACCGCTCCAGAACCAACTCCGCGGCGCCCTTGGTCAGCACCCGTACGGGCGCAAGCGAGCTGTAGCCATCGCCCGGACCCATACTGCCGTACAACTCCCAGTCGACGCTGCTGCTGCTGCACATCGACACGTTCTCAAGGCCGGCGCCATCGCTCCCTCCGCTGCTGCCGCTGCCGCCGGCGCGCCCCGCGCGCTTGCTGTTTGTGTCTCTGGTGTCGTTCATCGTGGACGTCGGTTGCGGCACTTGTGGCGGTTTCGGGGCCGATACCACCACGCTCATCCGTTTTCGTTGCGACGAGAAGGGCACAAGCTGTAGCACCTGGCAAGCCCCGCCACTGACCTGCGGGACGGCGGCCGCTGGAGGCGCCGCCGCCGCCGCCGTTGGCAGCACCGGCGGCACGATCGCCGCCGCCGCGGCGGCGGCAGCTGCTCCCGTGTAGTCGAGTTCAATCGACGACGACGCCGACGCGGCGGAGGTGCTGCCGCTGCCGCTGCCGCCGCCGCGGCGGCCTCCGAAGCCCCAGCCCAGCCCCCAGCCCCAGTCCCAACCCCAGCCGAGGTAGTACGGCAACTCCAGCAGCGCGCACTCCGTCGGGCTGCCGCTGCGCTGGAAGAGCCGCCCAGCCGGCACCTCCGCCGCCGCAGCACCGCTGCTGCCGTCGCCGCCGCTGCCATTGCTCCGCGAGTTGATACCGCTGCTACCGCTGCTGCTGCTACTGCTACTGCTGCTGCTGCTACTGCTGCTGCTGCTACTGCTGCTGTTGCTCTTCCTCAGGGCAGAGGTGGAGTTCACCACGAGCCCCTGTATCAGCAGGCTACGCACCGCGGGCGCCAAGGCTCCTGCCCGGTCCAGCTCCCCCGCCCCGCCAGACCCGCTGCCCAGTTGCGGCGCGAGGGTTGCGTCCGGCTGCGCCGGGCCGGGTGCCGAGGCCATATTCGGACCCGAACCATCGGACTGTGGGCGGGCATCCACGGGTGCATCCGACCAGAGCGCTGTCGCCGGGAATGGGGGCGCATCGCCGGAAGACGTTGCGGTCATCGAGGCGACCGAGGCCGCCCCGTGGGTCGGCAGCGCCAGATCCGGGATGGGTACCAGCCGCGCGAGCGGCCGCCGGGGCGCACCATTGCCGTCCGCGCTGCCGCCGGCGCCGTTTCGCGGACTGCTGCCGCCGAACCGTCCGCTGTGGCGTTGACCGCTGCGGGTGTTGGTGTGGCGGCCGGCCGCGCGGGCCTCCTCGGGGCCCTCTCGGACCACTCGGAACTGGCGGCCGGCGGCCCACAGGCGCACCACTGCCATGTCGTTGGAGGTGAGGGTTCCGGTCTTGTCACTGCGGGTGGGGGGCGGGCAGCGGGACGGGTTATTGCCGGGCGTCTCTCATTCAATGGCGGTGTGCGAAAGGTACGGTAACGGTACGGTAAGGTGGGCTGGATCTGTATTTGTTTGGGGCTGGGTTGAGCGGGGGTGTCCTGCATACGGCGGCAGGAGAGCGGATCTCTTGGCGGGGGCTGTCGGGCGCCAGGGCAGCACTTGGAGCCGGCATACGGGCGACATACGGGAGTAGCAGGGACGACCAGCAGTTGCGGCATATGACGTGACGAGCCGGCGCGGGCGTGTGACGTCAGCCGGCATGTGAGTCTGTCGTACGTACCGGCTCCAGCCCCGAGAGCGCACTGCCGCATACCTCTGTCCGCCCGCCCGGCCCATAGCCCTCCCTCCCTCCCTCCCTCCCTCCCTCCCTCCCTCCTGGTCCCTGCGCGCTCCTCGATCACCACCACCACATGCCGGGATGCCCGCCCTACCCCCTCCCTACTCAGGTGTCGCCGCAACAAACCTGCAGATGGTTGTGGCGGCGCCCATCGTCTCGCACGCGCCCA
The DNA here is from genome assembly GCA_003117195.1 of Eudorina sp. 2006-703-Eu-15. Taxonomy (NCBI): domain Eukaryota; kingdom Viridiplantae; phylum Chlorophyta; class Chlorophyceae; order Chlamydomonadales; family Volvocaceae; genus Eudorina; species Eudorina sp. 2006-703-Eu-15. The sequence goes on from BDSI01000036.1 coordinate 379,910, forward strand.
GTTGACGCACAAGGTTGTTGTCTGCTAGCATGCGCTGCACGCTGCGCGCATGCCGCGATCAGCAAGGGGGTTGGAGGGGGCGCGCGGGGCACGGGCGTTTGCCGGGTGAGGACGGGACGAGCGAGCGTACGGCGCATACACTGGCGTCGCGCGCGATCCTGACAGAGCGGTTGAGGTCCCGGCGGGTCAGACCTGAACGGCCTTGTCACCCTCTACGGTATCACAACAACACCTCCAATATGATTACCGTACCATCGGAAACGGTCCACGCGTCCACCAAGGTACACAACAACGCCATTCTTGTAATAAGTGATACCTTTCGAAACTCCATCCTGCTCTCTTCTCTTCCCTGCCTCGCCCAGCACGTCCCTGGACCGCATGGGCCGGTCGGAGGCGCGACCCCTGGAAACGAACAGACCCGGTCCCAGGGGCGCGAGCGCGGTGCAACAACCTCGTCAGGTCGTCACCTTCCTTGGCCCTTGGGCGGTTGCCACCCCTCCTCCTGTCGCACCTGAATGCCAGCGCCAAAGTCACAGCCAGTGGCAGCCCCTCAGGCACCGCCACCACCAGGATTGTGATGGAGGTGATGACCAGGTCTAAGTAGGCCTGGGGGGTGGAGGAGTAAGGGCCGACATGGGTTCGCAGGGTTAGGAATGTTGCAGATCCTCGCTGGACCGTACGGTAGATGTCCTGCGGTCAAAATTGCAAATTTTCCAGACTTGTCATCACTTGCTCGCGTGGTGTAGTGGTTAGCACTGTGGACTCTGACACCAGGTGATCGGCATCGCCGATGACATGACGACATCCACCGACCTGAGTTCAAATCTCAGCGCGAGCTTAGATATTTGCCAATTGGAAGCGTATTGGCTTGTACCGAGGACATTTTGGCTGTTGGCGATGATGGTGCAAGTACTTTAGGCTTGGCGTGGCCGGGTGAGACTTCCCCATGCTCTCCAAGCTACATCCACAGCCGGCGGGCAACACCCGGATCCGATGCGCCTGTCAACGAGGATCGCTACTCGTTGTCCCCGGGGAGTTCCTTAAGCTGTACGAAGGCGCCCACGACCTCGACAAACCCATACACACTGACAGCGGAACACGGTAACCGGCTGCACAGAGCTGCGCCACCGCGGTTGGAAGTCTTTCGACTTATATCAAGATATACTGATATCCGTGCAAAATATAAAGAAACATCGAATCACATTACAAGTTCTTGCTGACAGGAAATCATTCGAAAGGTGTATACATCACTCCATTAGGGCGGCTAATAAATCAATTGTAATATTTCAATGACGATGTTTATGTCTCAATATTCACGGCCCAGCGTTGGTCCAACGTGGCGACTTGCGCGGCTGGCGAACCCAGGCGAGCCCTAGCCGTGACACTCAATGGTCAAGGAGCTCAGCTGGTTCAGGTCCCTTTCCTGGACCTCCAGCGAAAACGCGACACACTTGCTCTTCCGACCCATATCCCAACTTACCCTGGCGATCTCCATGGGTGTTTCGCCCGCGAAGACGCTGCCGCCGTTGCCCGCGGCCGCAACAAGCCCCGCCGTGTACGCCGCGGCGTTGACGACAAACACGCCCGCGGCGGCAGCGACGCCGAAGGCTCCGATTCGCTGCGCCAGCACCTGCATTGCGCACATTCCGACCGGGCACACCGCCACCCGCGATGCATCATCACGCCTGGGAGTGGAGTCCAACCTTTCGCCCACCTTACCACACGCAACCAAGGAAGCAACTAAAGTTGCTATTTCAGAAAAAAATAAATGAAGCATGCAAGCTTAGCTACGTGCTCTTAACCAACTGAGCTAAGGCTGAATTAGGAAAAACAGTACGCATGGCGTCAGGCGACGAGCCTCGACCCTCCCGTGCTTCGGCGACCGAAGGAATATGATGATACGTGCGGCCGCGCGCGCCGACCTGTCATTCCCCCACGGCCGGCGCTTGAGCTACCGCTGGAGCAGGGCAGCGCCCACGCACCTGCAGCTTCTGTGTCAGGAACGTCTCAACCCGCATCCCGCCCTCGGGGTCCGCCTCGCCGCTGCTGGCGGCGCCGTCTCCCGCCGCAGCCTCTGCTGGTGCCGCCACCGCCACCGACGTCGGCTGTGCGGCAGATTTCCGCTCGTGCGCAGCAGCGGTACCACGGCCGTCCCCGTCCTCGCCGTCGTAACTCGCGACGGAGCCCACACTTGCCAGCGCCGCCGCCGCCACTGCTGCTGACGCTTTAATGGCCGTGGCTGCGCCGCTGCTCAGCCCCGCCAGGCTGCGCTGGCGCCTGCGCTGCCGCCGCCGCGCCTGCGCTGCCGTGCCCTGGTCCCCGTCGGCGGACGCCGTCGACGCTACGCTAGCGGCTGCCGTACCCGTCACCGCTGCCGCCGCTGACGACGCCACGCCGGCGGAGGCGTTGCCACCGCCGCTGCCGGCGGAGGCCTGGCGCATCATGGCGTTTATGCTGCCCTGTTGACTGTACGGCCCAACCGCCAGTACGATCATCTTGCCGTACCCGTCGAGGACCTTGCTGCCCGACAGCACCACGGCGGCCGCGCCCAAGCCGACGGGGGAGCGGATCACCTCGTCCGACTCGCCCGTCAGGTGGCTCTGGTCCATCCTGGCGTGTGGACGGGACGGGACGGCAGCACCGCAGCGGAAGTGCAAGGAAGTGCAAACACAGGACCCGACCCTGTTACAACATATTATGCTTTCCACCACAACACCAACACGACATGACATGCCGCAAAACACGGCAGCCGGCAAGAGTGTGTGCGCGGGGGCAAGCGCGGGCCCACCTGTGGCATGCGACGAGGGGCCCCTGGGGCAGTCGGGGAACTGGGGGGGAAGGGTAACCCCTACAGGCCTAGTGTGGACAGGGCCCGTCGCCGCGCGCGACCCTATGTCACCTGATCTCGCCACCCGCCACCAGCAGTCCGTCCGCCTGCGTCCGCCGGTGGATGTGAGGCGCAGAGGCACGCAGCCAGAGAGGAGTCCGAGTCTTGTTGGAAAGCACGAGCGCAACAAGGAGTTGTGGGGAGCGGTGCGGCGAGGGCGCTATCACGGTCCCAGCTCCCAGGTGCGCGCGGGACACGCCACATGCCCAGCAGCTGGCTGCCTGGGGCCCTCGCCGACCGCCCCGCCCATCACCCGCCCCCCTCATCCCGGACACAGCCCCTTGGTGCTGCGCCGCTCTGCACGCCCACCTGCAGGATGTCTCCGGCTTCCACAATCGCCAGGTCGCCCACCAGGAGCTGCCGAGAGGGCAAGGGGGTAGGGGGCCCCCCGCCGCGGATGACCCGGACCTGCAGGGGCAGGTGAAGGTGGAGGAGCAGGTGGTCCAAGGGCCAAGGAGGACGGCATGGCTTGAGGCCCATAACGTCATACGTGCCAGCAGGGCCGGGCAAGGGGATACACCACCAGGTCGAGGCGACGGACAGGAAGGAATGAGCGGTCGGTCTCCGGGCATCAGCGAAACCCAGCCCAAGGTTGCCACCGCGGCGCAAATACCACCACCACCAACACCGCTAATGGCCGGCATCCATTTGCCACATGCGACGCGGGCGCAGGTGGTCTGGGCGGCCCCCCGGCACCGGTGGTGGCGCCCACCTGCACGTCGTCCTTGAGGCTGTTCAGCTGCCGGAACTTGGACTCCTTGGCGTACCCGGTGGCGGCGCTGACCTGGGACGGGGAGGGAGGCAGGCATATGGGATATTGGTAGACAATTTTATACTGCGCTGCTGCCAGAGCAAGCATCTGGGAAAGGCTGGACTGTCTCAAGGGGAGGGAGGGAGGACAGACTGGGCAGGGCGGGGAGAACACGGCAAGGCGAGGGCAGCGGGTGTGACAGGGTGGGGGCTGTGCCCAGCCCGCGCGGAAGAAGCGGTTTGCCAAGCCCACGGCGCCCACACGTGATGCGACCGCGGCGCCCGCTCGGCATCATCTCAAGGCAAGATAGTTGTGGACGCCATCGACTTACAGCGGGCCAGTCCGTAACTACCTGCCCGTATTTATCACCGCCTGTCGGGTGTCCTAACCACGCACGCATGTGGACAGCTCGCGCTTCCCCGACCCGGTCGCTTCTCACAGGGTGAGCACCAACCCAGCCACACCCCATTGGTTGTTTTGGGTCTTCCTCATCTTGACGCCACCGCTCAGCCCACTCACAGTGACCACCAGCGCGACAGTGGCGAGGATGGCCGCCCCCTCCAGCCACTCCGCGGAGCCGCCAGCCCCGGAACCACCGCCGCCGCCGTCGGGAGCGAGGATGGCCAACGCCAAGGACAGCACCCCCGACGCCAGCAGCGCCTGCGGGTGAGTTGTGGGGGTTAAATATGTGTTTCGATGCCCGAAAGCGTTGAGAGGATACCGTACCCCCGGAATCCTTCCAGTTCCGATGCCCAAATGGCATCCCGTGGAATGCTTCCGGTTCCGATGCCCGAATGCAAACCCGCAGAATCGTTCCTGTTCCCTCTGGGTGCGACAGCACCCATGCACGACAGGCGCGTGGCGCGCTGGCACCGTGTCAGCGCCACGTCATGCCGTACTTGCCTGCACGGTGAAGTCATCCAGCGCCTCGAGGACCAGCTCCCAGAAGGTCACCTCGTGCGGCGGCGGCAGCGCGTTCACGCCGTACGCCTCCTGCCGCGCCGCCAGGTCCTCCGGCGTGCCCGCCACGCCCGCCGTCACCGAGCTGCGCAGCGCCGCCACGAGCCGCGAGGTGCTGGCGAACTGCGGCAGGTAGCCGTCGTGGTCGAAGGCGTACGACACCATCCGCGCCAGCTCCGCGGCGCTCAGGCTGAAGGTCGCGCTGCTGGCGGCGCCAGCGATGTCCGCCAACCTACCCACAGGCGCCGGTGGTGTGGGAGGGTGGGTCCGGCCAGCCGCGTCATCGGCGACCAGGGCCGCCCAGGTCCGCCGCGCAGTCGGGTCGTCGGGGCGGACTTCATAGTCCTCCAGGATGGGGTAATCCGATGGATCGGGGCCGGCAGCGCTGCCGCGCACGGTCGCCTCCAGCGCCAGCCCGGACTCTTGCTCCGTGCCCGTAGCCCCGTCACGACCCGAGCTGGGTGGCGATGGCTGCCCTGGAGGGCGAAGGAGGTCCGTGGAACCCAGATCCGGGTCGTGGTCCTGCAGCCGTACAGGTGATGCAGGTTGAGGCGGTGACGCTGCCCCCTCCGTAGCGCCAGGGGCCTGGCACCGGACGACGGGGCACGGCTGCCGGCCTGTCCGTGCGGCACATGTCAGCGCTGATGCCGCAGCTGGGCCTGGCAGCAGTGCGTGGAAGGTGGGCGTTGACGCCGCTGCGGCACTGACGCGCAGCCCTGCGCTGTTGCGGAACGCGCTGATGCAACCAGATCGTACGGGTGTATGGTGTTGGAGTTTTATTCCCGACCGCGCCTTGGCGAGGGCCCAACGGTTCGGATGGGGAAGGCCCGCCAACAGGTGTTGCCGTGTACAGCAGTTTACGGCATATTGTGCATGTGATATGGAAATCCAGCATCGCGCACGAGCTCGGCAGCGCGCGAGCACGTTTGGGGGCCCTGTGTCAACGAAAGGCTGCATGAGCGTCCCACACGATGGAATCCGTATGCCCCGCTGCAAGAGCTTAGCAACGCTTCATCTGATCTCGATGGTCATTAACATACTACGAAAGTCCCTGATGCTGACGACAGCTAGCGGTGTCCAAAGTACCGACACAACGGGACTACAAGCTCCGTAATCGCTATTGCATATCTCGTGCACAGTATAGCTTTAATCAGCATCACCAAGGGCTTGAAACCCTCGAACAAGGAAATTGCTTGATTTCCAACGTCTCGGTTGACTGGGGCTCAATAATACCTCTTCAAACTTACGACATGAGTTTATATGTTGCCTAAAATCTCCCCAACATTCAAGTCTAATGAGTACATCAGGCGCTGCAGAAATCATGAAGTCTTACGATAACGGAAGCAACTGCCACGGCCCTAATTCAGTTGGGAAGGCGGTCGATCCATCCAATATTGCTGGCTCATTACAATCAGCGCATTTGATAATATGCACAGCAACTGTCGTTTCGCTAGTTGAGAAGACATGCACGATGTGGCGAGGCCGTGCTAAATTGGAGCAGAGGTGAATTCGCAGATAGCTCGACTCGACGTAGGAAAGAAAAGGAAAAGGTAAATTTTGCTTGTGAAGTTTTAGGCTTGGGACGCTTCTCCAGCCGGGGCTGCGGCTGCAGCTTCCACACGGAGCTGGACAGACTGGCACTCGCGTGTGATGCAAATTGATCAAATTCTGGGCGTAAGCTTTTGGTAGTTGTTAGGTGGGGGCTGTGGTGCTTTGGTATGACTCCAGAAAGGTCGGCCTTCAAAAGACAGCTTGCTCCAGGCGCGCTGACGAACTGGCAAAACCTGTGTGGCACGAAATAATTATAATGTCATACCGTTAGCAGTCGCGCCCACATCGCGACAACGCCGTGACAAGAGGTTGGCTTGCTGATACTACTGATTTCACCGGTTCAGAACTGCAGAGGCATTACTGTCTAATTTCAAGTCATGCCAACTAGAACTACACTCTAATTGTTCTGGGCCGCGTCGCTGCTGCCCGCCGCACAGGTCTGGTGACAGCGACTGCCATGACAGCCGCGACATGCACATGCGCTTCAAGAGCAAGTGCTGCAGCAGCCTTCATCCATAGGCATGTATCAGCAGCGCGAGGTGGCCGCGCTCGGGGGGCAGGCATCGGCCGGCCAGGGTGGACGCTCAGCTTCGCTGCGAACTGGCACTCGCCATCGGAACCTTCCCTGGTGGCTTGTCAATCGGTCAGCTGCCCAGCCCCGGACATCGCCGCTGTCCGCGCAACGGGATGCGATCTGGGTCAACCCCCATCGACCCGCGGGTCCGCCTATAACGGTGTCGTTCACGATGCACTGCAAGTCCGTCGCCGGGCACGCACCGGCGGGCGCGCAGGCGGCCGTCTTCTGCGCACCGCCGCGACGCCCGCTCCGGCCCCCGGCGTCAACGGCACGGGGAGCGATGGCGTCAGCGCCGATGAGGAGACGGGGCAGAGCACACGGTCGCGAAAGCGCCGACCCAAAAGGTCATCCGTGACCGGCGATTCTGCGGGCACGTCAGGAAGCAACAATGCGGGCGACGCGGCGCAACCCACCGCCGGCGGTGGATTGGAGCCGGGCGGGGTGGTGGCCAGCTCCGCTGTCCCCGAGCAGGGCAGTGCGGGCGCGAGCAGCCGAGGCCGGCGGCGTCGCTCGTTTGCGGCGACCGATACATCTGCCGGGTTGCCAGCTGGAGCGGGTGAGGGCGCATCCGGCGCCGTTCTGCCGGCCGCCAGCATGGCTGCCGGGCGGGCGCAGGGGGAGGTGGTGACCGACATGCCGCCGGCCGCCGCCAAACCCAGCCGGCGCGGCAGGCCGCGCGCTTCCGTCGCTGCAGCTGTGGGTCTGGGAGGCCCGGCAGCACAGTCCGTAGACCGCTCCGACTCCGACGGTGACGGCGACGCCGATGCGGTCGCGGGGTACGGCAACCTGAACTCAACGGATATGGGCCCTGCTGGCGGCGCAGCCCCCGCGGCTGCACGCGGCGCCGACCTCGGAGGCAACGGTGGCGTATCTGGCGGGGCCGCCGCGAGGCCTGTAGTCGTCAACGGCAGCCGCGACAGCGACAGCGATGCAGCTGCGGATGACGACGGGAGCGATGCGGGCGACGCAGCGGCGGCGCGGTCGCCAGCGGTGACTGGGCAGCAGCAGGCCTCGGAGCCGTCGCAGGGGGTGCGGAGGCGCGGTCGACCTCTGACAGGTACGAACGCACAAGGGGGCTGGCTGGCTGGCTGGCTGGCTTGATGAGTGGGCAGCTGGAGGGATGGATGGGTAGCTGGGTTGGGGGGTGGAGGGAAGGGGGGAGGGGTGCGCGGCTGGGTGATGCGCGTTCCCCAGGTGGCGCAATGCCGTTGCTCCATCGCGATATGTGACGTCAAGGTCGACTCCATGCGACCTCTTGTGTCAATTAAATAGGACGATGCCGCCAAAGGTAACCCTGGCTGCATGCCTTCATACACCCCGGCCCCGTTCCACGTTCTACGCCCCCGGACCGTTCACGTACTGGACGGGACGTGGGACTGCTGGTGCGGTCCTGCATGAGAGGCCACCAGAGGCACAGCAGTCCTGGAGGAGATGCACCTGCTCTGGAGCCTTGAACTCGCAGCACGAACAGTACCGTATCTGTCGGGGCAAAGGGGACCAGGACCACCGACCTCCCGCCGCACGCAATCCCGTCACACGGGTGCCGTGGTGCGCCTCCTGCCGTTCGTGACTGTCCGCTGCCCGCAGGTCTGCGGACCGCCATCGGTCGACCCGGCCGCAGCGCTTCCGCAGCAGTAGCAGTGGCAGCAGCAACCACAACAGCCGCCGGGCCGGACGTTGCGACAAGCTCAAAGGCGACCGCGCTGGCTGCGACCGTGCCGCCGCCCGACACCGCGGCGGCGCCGTTGGCGGCATCGGCTGGGCTCCTGGTCGCCGGTGAGCTCCATCCTGCCCTGTCCGAGGCGGCGGCGGCGGCCGGCGGCAGCCCAACCAACGCCACGCCGGCGGCAGCGCTTTCCCCCCCAAACCCAGCGGGTGTAGCTGAGGTGACACCCACCGCCTCCGCCTCAATCTCCGCCGCGGCCGCCTCCGCTGGCCCCACTGCTCCGCCCACATCAACCCGGCGGCAGCTGTCTGCTGAGCAGCGGGAGGCTCGTCTGAGCGAGCTGTTCGGGAGCGTGGACGCCGCCGATGAGGCGTCTGCAACCCGGGCCCGGCTGCGGAGGATGGCCCATGCGGCGGCGAAGGCCACCGCGGCGGCGGCGACGTCCCGTGCAGCTGCTGCAGCGGCGACAACGGCAGCTCCCACCGCTGAGGCTGCGGCGGCAATGCCCGACAGCAACAGTGGCCGCGTTGCAGGGGGGATCGGAGGAACAACCCGAGAGCACAGCGCCGCCGGCCGCGGCGGCGGCGGCCTCGGAGGCGGCGGCAGGAGCTGGGACGACCTCGCCGCCATGGAGGACGACTTTGCGGGTATGGCAGCGTTCCTGGACCGGGCGGTGGACTACGACCGGGCGGTGCCGCCGCGCAGCGAGGCCCTGGGGGCACCGGCGGCTGGCGGGGCCGTGTCGGCGGGTCGGTCCGCGGACGCAGCCGGGGTGGGGAAGCTCGGCGGCCACCACGGGGGCCAGGACGTGGCCCTCGGGTCCGTCTGGCTGGACGATGCTAGCAGCGGCGACGAAGGTGGGTTGCGTGGACTGAACCTGGAGGTTGACTTTTTGCGGCTTCGTTGTGCGACAGCTTGAAAGCCTTGCCGCGGGCCCTGCCCTGTGTGCATACCCTACCCATCCTGGTACAGTCGAGTCTGTATCGGATATTCGCTCTGGCAGCAGCGCAGTCTACCAATTTCCTATACCCACTCCATCCATTCCTAGAGCGCAGCGGCGCGCTGCTACCGTACAACGTCAAGGATGTCATCCCTGTGCGGGGCGGGTAGTAGCCTGAGGGTGTGCAGGGCAGGGGTTCACGTGTCTGGGACGCGCAGCCACACGGGCATGGATGGCCCCCGCCTTACCTCCGCGGATGTGCGGATGATGCCTTGGGACGTAGGCGGCCGTTACAAAGGCGCTTTTGTCGCGGCCAGCGAGCGGCCGGCCGCTTCCAGTGCCGGGCCGGGAACCCGCACCGTCCCGAACGTCGAAGGGGGGCGAGCTGCCACGGCGACGGCGGGGGCGTCGGCATCGTCCGCGACATCGTTGACGCCGCTCGGGGAGGCGGCGCTGGGGTCTCAGCGGGCATCATCGCAGGCACCAGCCCCGCCGGGACTGGCGTCGCTGGATTTCCTGACCGAGGAGCTGAGATCTGACGCGGACGGCAGTGGCAGCGATAGCGACAACGGCCGTGGTACTAGGCGCGATGGTGGCGGTGGTGGTGATGGCAGCGGTGGTGGTGGCGGCAGCGGCGGTGGTGGCGGCGGCTCCGCCGTCGCGGTCGCACCCACCGCGGACCGACAGCTGCCTGCCGCCGTCGGCGCACGAGCGGCCAGCGTGGCAGGCGGCTACGCAGCAGCAGCGCCAGCTCCTCCGTCCATGGACGAGGACGATCTGTTTGGGTTCGACTTCAGCTATGTGGCCCCAGTCGCGGCTCAGCCGCCGCTGCAGCTGCTGGCAGCGGGTGCAGTCACCACCTCAGCGCGGTTCGGGGACCACCGCCCGCTCTGGGCTCAGCAGCAGCAGCAGCAGCGACAACAACCTCCTTGGCAAGAGCAGCAGCAGGAGCAACGGCCCCTGCGGCAGCAACAGAAATGGCGACAGCACGGAGCAGGCGTGGCGGCTACGGCCGGCCCCCCTAGCTTGCGGTCGCCCAGTCAGGCTCACAGTCGGGGCGCTGGCGGTGTTTCGAGCGGTACTAGTGAGGTGGGGGCAGGGACGCCGCACCGACAGGGCCCGGCGGAGAGGACGTGGGCCGAGGCCCGGCCCGCCCGGGCGGCAGCAGTGCCAGCTGCAGCTCCCGCAGTGCCGGCGGTGCAGTTCCGCAAAGTGACCCGTGGGTCGCCGCCACCAGTGGTCAGCGATGGCGATGGCACGGCGGAGGCCGCGGCAGCTGGCTCCGTTGTCGACACAGCGGGTGTGGCATCGCGCGTGGCGGCAGCACCATTGGCTGATGGGGGAGTGGGAGTCGCCGGCGGCGCTGCGAGCCCGCCGGCGATCGCCTTCCGGCGCGCGGCCCGGCGCGGCGAAGCGAGTGACGGGCGGGCGGGCAGTCGCGAGGGGGTCACGAGCGAGAGTGGCGAAGTCCTTCCGGACAGCGTCTCGGTTGCGGGCTACGCCAGTCAGCCGTGGGGCGTCGCCGAGGCGGGCAGCGGCAGCGGCAGCGCATCGCGTTTCGTGCAGGACCTCCTTGCACCGCGACGACTAACGCAACAGCAACAGCAGCAGCAGCAGCAGCCTGACGGCGGTGAAAGCGGCAGAAGCAGCTTGGACGGCTCGGGGCAGGCATCGAGGGCGCGGGTTGGCGGTGGCGCGGACGGCGCCCAAGGCGGCGCTGTGGCCGGTCGACGGGGTGGCGGCTACCTGACGCCGATGCATGACGCGCTGCCTGAGCCCCCAATGCACGCGACGCCGGGCCCAAGGCAGCCGCCGCCAGGTGGGTAGCGAACGGCACACCCCTGCCCTGGTGGGCGTTGGAGGATGACGACGCGGAGGGCACATCTGGGTGCGAAGCCCACATCGGACGGCGGAGGATCACAGAATCTATCCACCCATTTATCCGTAGGGGCATCACATTTATGGGACGGTCACAAAAATTACTGCGGGGCCTAAGATGTCGTTGTTGTAAAGCCGGCACCCGGCCCCTGTGTCCGATGTGGCGGTCACCCCCTACCATGCCCCGGCCGCCATGTGTTCATGAAAGGGCCATGGCCTCATTGAACTAAGTTTGGTCGGTGCACAAGAGCACGTTCGACGTCACTATCAGCTGAACCGCGTTTCAAAGAGTGCTGCCGCTTGCGGTGCCCGTGTGAACTGCGCCAATGCCAGGCGGCTGGAAGCCCCGGGGCAGCTCCGAGACCACACTGTTTGTGAAGGGCCTCGACCCGGCGCAAGGGGAGGACCGGCTGCGGGAGGCGCTGATGCAGGTATGTGTGTGTTTATGTGTTTACGTGTGTGTGTGTGTGTGTGTGTGTCTCTCGGTTGGCGCCTCTGTATGACCTTGTCAGGGTTGTGGGCGGATTTCGACTTCGCTGCGGCGGCAGGGCGGCGACGGCGGCGGCTGCACAAGAAGCTCCCCCGCAGACGCTGCACATGGAGATGCGCCCATGTGCGGTCACGGATAGCAACTGCCCCGGGTTCCGAGGCTGTTTGTTCAGCAGGTCTCCGGGTCTGTTTCCGACCTGTCACTCCTTGCCCTGACCTCCGTTGTGTCCCGTGGGGCGCTGCTCGCAGCTCTTCTCGTCGGCGGGCCGCATCCAGCAGGTGGGTCCGGGCAGCCTGGGGGAGGGGGGGTCCCGGCTGGCCCTTGCGCGGAAACACGCGGCGGAGGTCTGCGCAAGGGCACTGGTGCACAAGCTGGGAACAGGATGCGGTCTGCGCGCGATGCCTCCGTGCTGGGTTGGGGCGCGCGGGCCGTCTGCAGAGCGGCTGCCAGGACGGGACGAGGGCAGCAACGGGAAGGCCAGGGGGCGAGGCGCGCGACACGCTTCGCGCCCAACGCCCAGAGTGGTAAATCGGACTACCGCACAGGTTCCGCGCCTGTTAGGAGTCGGCTGTTTGTGGAATGCGAGGACTTCAATGGTCCTCAGGGCGTAACGCGTGACCCTGCGCCTTGCTGTGGCCCTGGCGCCTGGCCCCGCAGATCCGGTTGCCCTCTGACCAGCGGCGGCTGCCCAAGGGAATCGCCTACGTGGTCTTCGAGAGCCCCGAGGAGAAGGTGCGTTGCCCCCGGGAAAGCGGGAACCGGGATGCCAATGCAACAAGGGGACGCCAGTGCAACAAGGGGGTGGAAACGAATCGGTTGGCGACTTGGCTAGGGGAAACAATGGTCGGCGGCACTTGTGACGGATCGTGCTTGTCGCTCCCGGTGAACCCATTTTTGGATCGGGGTTAGCACCCACTCGACTGGCGTTTCGATGAGTTGGGGCTCAGGGTCAGCCCGAGGGACGTTCTTCCCAACCCCCCATTTCTGTGGGACTGTGCTCCACCCCGCAGGGTCGCGCGGTGTCGCTGGACGGGTCCCGGCTGTTGGGCCGCGTTATCCGAGTGGACACCGATGTGGGTCGGCCCTCCTAGTGCCTAGCTCCGCAACCAGGAACCTGGATACCGCGGCTTGCGGCGGCCGCAGCCCCCAACTCGCAGCGCCGCGTGCTGTGGGTGCAGACTGGCGTACAAGAGCGGGGCCAGGGACGGGGTCGGGGTCGGGAGTCGGCGAGGTTCCGGCGCACCGGTGCATCGCGCCGCTCCGGGCAGCGAGCACCGTGCACCCTGAAGCCGTCGGTGGATGAAGTGTTCGTAATTGTTGCGAAGGGCGCGGCGCACGATCTATTGACCGGCCTAGTTGCGGTTTCAGCAATGTCCGGCCCGGAGAGCGTCAAGTCACTGCACTCCACGCGTTGCAGTGCCGAGTGAATTCCGTTCGTGTGGCCCTGTACTGAACGGGTTTGAGACTCCTCGGGTTATCTCGGGGCAGGCGATGGCGTGCTGACGCGCGGAGAGGCTGCGTGCACGGCAGGGGATTTACGTTTGTCATTCTCATTCTGATGTGGCGGAGACCTTGAGTGAAGCAGTGGGTAGGTGCACGCTAGACACCAAGAGCAGAGAAGTAGTCGCTATCGCGAGGTTGCGGAGTTTTGCTTTCACGCGTGCGGGTGGCGTGTGGGTGGCGGTGTACAGCGGCTGGGCTAGAGGGTTCGAGAGAAACAGAAACGAACCCGGGCACACCGGATGGGATAGGCAGCGATGAGGTTTACTGCATACGTCATCTGGGTGAGTATTGGGCGGGTCGTTTGCGTCCGTGGATCGTGGAAAGCATGGGCGCGCCGTGCAGGCTTTGCATCCTGGAAAGTGCTCCTTGTAGTGCCTCAACTGATGTCATGTGCATGTGACCACAATGCGGTATTGTCGTGATACCGTCAACACACCGACTCCTGAACCTGAGCCTTGCAGGCGCCACATGCTGTCGCCACCGTCAGGTGGCAGAGCGTGTGCCCCCCGATCAGTCCACCGCGTGACTGCCAGGCCTGGATCCCTTCAGAGTCCCACGTGACGTGACGTGGTCGGTTGGCAGCCCCAGGTAGGGTTTGGTCTGAATCGAGATATGCGCGCTGGAAGGCCCTTTCCAGAGTGCCACGACCACCAGGGAGCATGACGCCTCCGGCCCTCTATCCCTCTCACTGCCCCCAGCGGAGTTGTGCCGTGCGTCATATGCATATCCTGCTGTCTCAAGCCTTTCCGATCTTGTTGTGCGTAGTGGAATATGTAGGATTGAGATTTGGAGATGGCGAGGTGGGCTTCTCTGTGAGTGCAGCGAGGGCCGTCTCGGCCTTGCCGTATCCTGCCGTACTTGTCACGGGCCCTGCACTGGTATGGTACCTTATGGCTGGTTGTGACGTCCCTTCCATGGACAAGCCGGTTGCAAAAGTCATGGCTTCGATTCAAGGCAACATGGCCGTTAAGGAGCCGATACTCTTTGCTGAACCCCTGCAGCGACTTACCGTTGGCAAATTGCAGAGTGTCAGCAATGAACTGGGATCGTGGCTATATGGTCTACTCTCCGAATGAGCGAGCCGGTGCATTTGAACTCGTGTTACAAAGCTGCCGCGATATGCTTTCAGTTAATTTACCCGTCGTCCGTATCCTTCAAATTGACGTGGACTGCTTTGAAGAGTTGTAGTCTTCCTCAATCAAAGTAATATACACAAGTGCTTATCATGTGCGCACAGGATGGGTCAAAGCTTAAGGGGCCGTCTGTAGAGGGGTAAGGAAACCCTTCACCTTTGAACGTTTCAAAGTTTTTCGCTCTGATCTCACAAATTATAATTAAGCAAACGCCGATCAGCGCAAGATGGAGCGAAACTATGTGGTAGGTGATCCTCCTGTGTTCACGGCTCTTGGCAAAGGTACAAACCACATGCTATACTTACTGTATAGGGACAAGGAGGATATTCTGGAAACGCGCAGGGTGCTATGATCTCGTCAGGTGAGGGGCCGCGGGTCTGCGACACGGCATGCCGCTGACAACGACAATTTTCCTTTTGCAGTGATTCATCAATATCAGGATCCGTGAACTGTAGCCTTCGCCCTAAACATTATCTCGCATCATGCCTTGCCCCTGCCAGGCCGGCGAGCCGGCACGATGAGGCCATCATCGGGGGAGGACACCGGCTACTCGCCTTCTGGGTCAGATGTTAGTGGGTCTCACGTGCCGCGCTTCGGGCGAAGAGCCTCTCCAGGCGGCACACCAACAGGTGGGCTCAGAGTACCCGCACAACGGAGCGGTACATGACGGGCACCCGGGGGCCGTACAGCTCCCGCGCAATTGAGCAACGCGCATGAGTCTGTCCCTCAAAGTCGGCACCAGCAATGCGTTCACAACGGCGCCGGCTGTGCAGCGGCGTAGAAACCGCGGTTCCCAAGAGTCGCAAGCTCGCAACCCTGAAGAGCTGGCTCCAGGCGCTGTGGCAGCGGCATAGATCCACAAACCTGTAGAGCGCTCTCTCGCACCACAGCTGTCTTCCGCTGAGCAGCGGACCCACATCAGCCCCGGCCCAATGTCCCGGTCCGGTGCAGGCGGGGGAATGGAGATGGATCCGCCCAAGTACATGCCGGCCAGCCGCCCGGCGGCAGCCGCGGCCATCCCTCGCGGCCCCCCTCCGGGGCCTGGCCCCAGCGCCGCTGCGGGGTCTGCGGGTGCAGCGGGCGGCGGGGGCGGCATGAGCAGCAAGCTGGCGGGGTTGCAGCGGCTGAAGGAGGCTTCCAACGCGCGCCTCGCCAGTCGGATTCCGTCAGCTAATGGACGGAGCGGAGGTGAGGTGGTGGCGTGATGGGCAGTGAAGCTCCGGCCGCAGACCTGCAGCAACGGGTATGTGTCGGCAGGCAACGTAATGCAGGTTGACCAGAACAATGGGAGCAAAATATCCCGCGGTGGGGGCATTGGGGGACTATCACCACATACATTATTCCGTTTGGGGTCCGCTGTAACGTTCATTCATTCATTCATTATATGCTACATGCTGCAAGGTTCTGTGTGGGCGGGCCGGTGTTGATGTCTCGTCCAAACGGTAACCGGATGGGCGTCTGGACCTGGCCGGGGAGCAAGTGGCAGGCGGCGGTGGTGAGAAACGCTGTGACCGGCTGTGACCGGCTGTGACCGGCTTGGTGCACGCGGATCTGCCTCACCACCGGGTGCCGGTAGGCATCGTCTTGCGGAGCCCGAGGCCCGACCGTGACGGGTACGGGTCTTGCCGGTCGGGCCTCGGGCTTTGCAGGTGATGGGCTGATCTACCCACCCACCCACCCACCCGCCGTCCCATTCTCTCCGCCGGCAACCATGCGCAGGCGACGCGGGCTATGTGCCGTCGGCGATGTCCAACGCGCCGCCAGCCCGCACCCTGCCGGCGCGAACGAACTCAGGCGGTAGGAGCGGAAGCAGTGGCATCAGCAGCGGTGGCGGCGGTTACGGCAGCTTCGGTGGGGCTGCGCCGTCGGCTCGCTCCGCGTCGACGGGGCCAGCGATGGCGGCCGCGGGCCGTCCATCATCAGGCCGCTCCACAGGCCCCGGCGCTCCTCCCGCGCCAAGCCGGCCGTCGTATGGCAGCTCGTCAGCGGCGTCAGCAGCGGGCGCCCGCGGCGGCGCTGCTAATTACGGCGGCTCGGCCTCCGGCAGCAGCAGGCAACAACCAGCCGCCGCGCCGGCTGCCGCGCCAGTAGCCGCGCGGCGGCCTGTCCCCGCCGCGGCACCGCCGCCGCAGCCCGCCGCACGGGCTCCCCCACCGCCACCGGCTTCACAGCACCACCACCATCACCAGCACCAGGGTGGCGACGAGTACGGGTACAGCGGCGGCGGTGGCTTTGGCGGTGGAGGCGGTGGCTTTGGCGGCGGCGGCGGTGGCTTCGGGAGCTCGGGCGCCCTACCCCCGGAAGCCATGGACCCGGATGCCGTGGGCCCGTCGGTGCAGTGCCCAACCTGCGGCCGCAATTTCAATGAACAGGCTTACTCCAAGCACGCAAAGGTGCGCGGCGGATGAGGTGGTGAACGGGGCGGAGAAGTGGAGCCAGGTTGACCTCTGACTGGCTGGTAGGCTGGCAGTAGTTCTGGCCTGGGATGGACCGATGGCCTCAGGCAGTGCCGCCACAGCATGACGCCTCGGTTTGGGCCGTGTGGCTGCGCGGTTGGGTTGTGGCCACGGGTAGCGGGATGCGGATGCAGTGACGATTGGGCGAGAGCTAGGAGCGGGACCGGGTGCGGCGGGCTTGGGCTGGACTGGCGGTACGGAGACGGGACAGCACGGGAGCGGCGGCCGCGGTAGCGACAGCGGAATCCTCACCGTGGCCGTGAGGTTGTGCCGAACCTCCTGTTCGTGGGATGGTCTGTGGATGAGCCCGGACATGTCCCGCGGGTCGGCGCGACGCGTCCGCCCGGGGTTTCCTCATTATTCTGTATGCAGTGGGTTCATGGTGGCGGGGTTGTGGTTGCTGGGGCGCAACAAGGAGCAGGGGATCCCGCGCTGCATGCTCGGAGAGCTGGCCACGGCTGCCAGAGGGTAGGGCCATGGGCGGCATCCGCTGGCGTCGCCGCGAGCCCGTTACCGCCGGTGAGGGCGATGTACTCACTAGACCGCCACCTACGCCACTCATCCCATTAATGTATCGGGAGCCTCGTCACACGGCCCCGAGCTGACGGATACACGGCCCGGCCTCGTCCCGGCCCACCCGCCGCCGCTGCCCACAGATTTGCGAGAAGGTGTTCGCCACCAAGCGGAAGCCCGTCAACATGGCGGCCAAGCGCTTGGAAGGTGCGGCGGGGCGGGGCGCGGAAAGGGCCCTGGGCTGCAAGCCCATGCACTCACGGCTCTGAAATGGGCCGCAGCACTGCTTACGTGCTGTCTGCCGTCTCTCTTCGGCGCAGACCGGACTCGACCCTGAGCGATGCACCCGTGGTGCACTAGACCACACGCAAGCGGGGCCGCTTGGCTTTACAAGAGGTCTGAGCAGGGGTCCGCGTCGTCACGCCAACGCCACGACTGCCCTCGCCGTGTCCGCTTTCCCCCACCAGGTAGTGAGGCTGTCAAATTCTTCGACCTTAAGAAGGGTATGCCTAAGTCAGAGGCGAAGCCTGCGGCGGCGGCCCCAGGGCGGGGACCCGCGGCGCGCGCGGCAGGTCTGGACGACCGCCCACTTCCGGGCTCCAAGGTCAGGGGGAGGGAGACAGGCAGGGAGACAGGCAGGCAGGGAGGAAGGCAGGGAGGCAGGCAGGCAGGGAGGGAGGAAGGCAGGGTGGTGGCCGTGCAGTGCATCCGGCGGTCTCCATTCCAGCCTGCATCGTGGGCTTGAAAACTGTGTGCTGTGACCGTGTGTCTTTATGTTTGAGGACTTCTTCCTGCCGCCGACCTTCTAAGACCCAAAATACGTCAGGACGCTCTTCCGGCGCCAGAACCAGTGACTGAACATGTTGGGGTACAAAAAACCCATGTGTGGGGTACGGTATGAATATGTACGTAGCAGTTGACTGTGTTGCGTTTCCAACGCCACGGACCGTGCATCCGAAGCCGACGCCCCCTGTTACTTGTCTACCCAGTTGCCCAAGTGGAAGGCCCAGTCGGAGCAGCTGCGGGCGGCTATGGCGGCCAACCGCCAGATCGTAGACGCCAAGGCCGCGGGCAAGGACATCAAGGTGAGGCGGCTGGGCGGTGGGCGCGACCACGGGCGGGGGGGGCTGGGCGTGCCCAGGACCTTGTCCTCAGTGCTGGCATCCGAGCCGCGCTCACGTCTTTCGCCTCCGGCCGCACCCGCGTTTTCCCGCCTGCACCAGCCCCCGACCCCGGCGCCCCCGGCGCCCCCGCCGCTGCCCCTGACGACGCCCGCGCCGCCCCGCAGGACATCAAGTTCGCCGCGGCTCCCTCCGTCCCGGACGACCGCGTCCAGTGCCCCCACTGCGGCCGCAAGTTTGCGGAGCTGACTGCGGAGCGCCACATCCCCAAGTGCAAGGACATCATGGCCAAGCCCAAGAGCCTGGCGGCAGGCAGCGGCCGGGGAGCACACATGCGCCGGTGAGGCCAGGCCAGGCGAGGGGAGGCCCCGGCGAGGGACGCCGGAGGTGCGGGCCACGGCAGGCGCGGGGCGCGGCGCCGATGGACCTGCCTGGGAGGCGAAGCCGGCGATCGCTGGGATCATGTCGTTTGCGTGGGGCGTGCTGGCACCCGAACTTCCGAAACGTGGCGGGATTTGCTCTTTGACGCGAAGACGTTATGCGCATGAACAGGCGACGTGGGAGTTGCGGAGGGGTAAGGGAGACGGACTGGCGGGTTCGGTTCTCGCTGATGGGTGGTTGCTCCGCGGCGCCGAGGCCCGGCACGGGCGAGCATGAACGCCCGGTGGGCGCGCGGTCAGGTGGCTGGCTGGGGACGTAGTCGCGGCGGCGACGCAGCAGTACGGCCTGTGGCAGGGTGCGCAGGGCTGGAGGTGTCAGGTCTTGATCATTCTGGAATGCGGCGTGCGCGTGAGAGAGGAGTGAAGCGAGGTGTAGCGTTGCATGGGGGCCAGGGTAGGTCAGGCCGGATCGGGGCAGGGCAGGTTGTGCTGACTGAGGCGAGATGGAGGCCAGGAGCGGTGAAGTCGTTAGGCATTGCGCAGGGGGTAACGCTGATGGAGCATTTCTGCTGCCGATTTGCTCACCAGGCAGCGGTCATTTGTCGACCAGAGTGTTTGCGTATGTAGCTATGTACCCACATGGTTCACTTGGGGGGCGCGGTTGCGAACGGCTTCTTCCCAGCAAGATGCAAAGGCATGCGGAGTACGGTATGAGTCCTGGATCCATTATCACTACGGATGTTACCGCGGACCCCGCGGGTCCTGGATCCATGTGGTTTAGGAAAGCCACGTTCTTGTAGGTGGCGCATGGGACGTGCCGTCTCCCGCGGGCTACAGTGACGACTGCGTCGCGGCAACGCGGTCTACCTCCATTCGGTGTGGAGCTTGAATGTCGGACTTGCCGTATTGGATTGGCCAGCGTGCGGCAAAAGAGCTACATTTAATCGTCACTCTCCTGACGCCTCTGAGCTGTATTCATGGCCTAGTGAGGGTTACAGTCTCCGCGGCTTGCACCGGTGTACGCCTGGCCATTTGTCGAGACGTGCGATGCCGCAGCGTCCCGAGGCGGACACGGCACCCGCCACGACCCGCCCATCCATCCAGCAGCAGCAGCCGGAACCTGCCAAAACTCAAAACGCAAGCCCGGGGAGCCGAATGACTGTACGGACGTTAACGCTATCTCACACCGCCTTAGTGATATCAAAGTCCGTCCTCCGCCGTCCGGTTGACTCGCCCCCATGAGGGCCCAGTACGTGGCTGTTACTTGCACTGCAAGCGCAGCTGCGCAAGGCAGTACGCGCACGGACTGGCCGCAAGTTCATCACGGTTCGTCGTACACGAAACTTCTCAGGATGTGCGTTGTGCGTCAGCCTCATCGCCCAACCGCGGTACCCCGTGTGCAGTCGACCAAGTCGACGGCCTCGTATCAGCACGGGCGCATGCCAGCCAAGAATCCCCGGGTCCGCCGTTGGTCCGCTGCCCAAGATAGATCTGCACTGTCGTGCTGATGTCAATAGCAGCCCGCATCTGGTGATAACTCTTGTGGGTGGCCGGCTTCAAGGCCGGGGTGCCAAAATCTGCATAAAGTGTGATCACACGGTTTACGATGTGACGCACGCGACGGTCCAGAGGCTCGCCAGTTCTCTGCTGGATGATAAAATTAGTATTATTATATGCGAGTGGCACACACAAGCTGGAGGCTGGTCGTCGCATCAAGAGGAGGGGGGGTACCCACGGACCGTGGGTACCCTCAGGGGCGTACGGGGTAGTCGGAGCGCGTCGGCGACGACTGAAAGATTGCATGCTGTGAAGTTTCTGGCTATATCATGAATGAATTTTTTATTTTTGAAGCTTTCATGTACGGCTGGACCCCGCGCTTGGACATTGGGAAGAGCGAAACGCGATGTTCGCGGTCGGAACTTACTACCTGCACGTCCGCTGCAGCCTGCGTCTCATCGACAAATTCTTTATGGTGTTATTATGTACTTGCTTATTATAAAAATCTGCATGTACCTATGTGCGTTCTTCGAAAGGCTCGGAGCCGCTCGGAGGCATAATCCGTCGCCATCGGTCGTGATGGGCGGTTGGGCGCCAATTCGCCAATTAGACGCCCGTAAATCGATACGAATGGAATACGACGCCCTGTCCTTCGGCATTACATATAAGGAGGTTCTTTCCTGCGTCAAATTTAGAACCCTTGGAGTTTGTGACCCTTGGCGGCCGTTTTCAGTTCCGTCCATTTGTAGGCGGACGGTCACATTTGAGCGGCTCGTTATTCAAATGGAGCAAATGGCCGGGAGCTCAATAAAACGGTCGACATTTCGCTGTTTGGCGGTCGTGCTTACAGGGCTTCTTTTCGCCCTCTGCTGGTAAGGCAAGCGAGCGAGTACGTAGTATGTACGACCACATGCCCGCTTCCCGTTACTCCCCCACGGTGACATGGCAAAGATATCGTGTTCCTACAACGCAATGAAGCGAGGCCCCAATCCAGACCAATCGTCGTTTTATTTGCCCAACACAAATGCCACGCACTCTGCCGCTTCCCCGCTATTTCATTCATCTACACACACACAGACTTTACATTCACAACCGCATCATTGCTCTGCCGGTCTGCCTGCCTGCAACTCTGCATGCCCTGCGACTCACAACCGGATGCGCACTTCAAATCCTGCGTGTCTCCCGCCCCGCGCGTCCCCGCTCTCCTGGCCGCAGCCTCGCACCCGGAGTCCGCGCCGACGTGGACGTGATCGAGCCCGAGGGCGTCCAGAGCGGCTTGTACACAAAGTTTCCGTACTGCAGGTCAGTACCTGGGATACTGGACCGTCCCATGTCTGTGCCGGCGGGGCCCTCTGCCGCGGCTTTCCGTGCGTGGGCACCAATCGAAGCATTAGGATATACCGTAGAGCAATCAATGGCGGCAAGGAGGGTTCATGTAATCGTTACCAGGTGGACCCTTAGTCCCGACCGGATCAGTAGTATTCGGCTGTCACCTGCCCACTAGCCAGGCAGTACCTGTAGTAGGTGATGAGATCTCGCAAAGGCTTCTCGAGATGCTGGGACAGTGCTTTCGCACTGTATGTATGTGAGGTGTAGAGCCGTCCAGTCGACGACAGCTACTGGCTGCATGATCCCCCCCCCGCGGGTGATGGCGGATGGGTGCGCAGTCCTTGGTAGGGGTTGATGAGATGAAGCGCCCACAAGCTATCTAGGCCCGTTGGAACATGTACCTGGTCGGTACTTGGGTCCACGTTGTAACGGTTACTACCTACTACAGCACCTGATTTATTCATCCGACCGTGGTCCGCGCGCCATCTACCTCTTTCTCTCCTGCCCTCCCCCGACCCGTAACCCAGTTGCATCAAGGGCCAGTCGGCCTACAGCCTGGCCCCCACCGTCGTTGCGAAGGGCGGCGGCCAGTACTGCTTCACGCTGCTCGTCAAGCCCTGCAACGCCACGTGCTGCAATGTGGACCTGAAGAAACTCGAGGTGAGGGCCGCGGGTGGGGTTGCGCTCGGGCACGGCTAGGTGCATCCAGGCTGGAAGTCAACCAGGTCATGACTATGGTATGTGGCAATAATGCCGGGCTAGGCACTCTTGGCGTGAACTGGGTGCTGCTGAGATGGGTGCAGCAATCATATTAACTAACATGTATGCACAATGGCGTGACATGCACAATGGCGTGGGAACCTGCCACTCGGTTGCTGCCTTGAGATGAACTGCATTTTCAGGCATTCAGCTGAACCCTTTTCCCTTTCTATACCGCAGTTCGACGTTTACGCCAACTGTGCTGTCAAGAGCGCCACCGTCAAAGCCACCCTCAACGGGCTGTTCACCGCCGTGGGCCCCAACTTCTACTTCGCTGACCAGGGCCCGCCCGGCGCCGTCGTACTTCGCCTCACCAGCCTGGGCTTGGGTCTGAGCAGCAACGGCACCGAGATCTGTATCACCCTCACCGCCGGCAAAAACAACACCGGATGCGATACCCTGGAGGAACTTTGCGTCCCTCCCGCCAACGCGCCGCCTGGAGTCTGCAACGTCGGCCTCTTCAACAGCAACAACAGCACCGGCGCGTGCTGCCCCCAGTCCACACCCGGCGTGCCGAAACCTCCGTCGCCGCGTCCTCCCGCGCCACGGCCGCCGTCGCCGCTACCGCCGGCGCCTCTGACGCCGCCGCAGCTGCCGCCGCCGCCGCCTCCCTGCACCATCTGCATCCACATGCTCATCATTCCGCGGCTCGTCCGGTTCCCGCCTTATACCTTCTCCAACGCCGCCTGCCTTGCTCTCCAGAACCTTATCGTGGGGCCTCTCAATGCACAGATCGAGGCGCTGGGCCTGACCTCCCAGGTCCTGCAGAACTTCACCTCAAACCCGCTGCTGTGCTCGCCAACCGAAGTCGTCGTATGCGGTGTGTTCGCCTCAGCGGCGGCCGCGGCGGAACTGGAGTCCTTCCTGCAGTTCCAGATCAATGTGGCCCTGGGAATCCTTTTCGAGGAGGTTTGCCCAGGCACAGTGGGCAGCTACAGTGTGCAGGTGTTCACGGGGGAGGGCGAGTGCCTGCAGCTGCAGGCGGGCTCAGACTGCGACCAGCCGCCGAATCCCTTCCCGTACTGCAAGTAAGTGTACGCACGCAGCGCGCTTTTGTGCTATAGCCATGCGCGCGTCATACAATAAAGGGCTGACCTTGACGCAGCACAATTTGCTTCTGTTTGATGTAGCCAAACTGGTCTGTCCTATCTACACGTGCGCTTTGCCCCTCCGGTTTCTCGCAAGCGGCTGCTGCTGCTACACCTTGCTTTGTGTTGCCGTTGTCGGCCCGGTCACAGTTGCAACAAGACCCGCAACACCCTCCCAATCTACGTGGAGCCTACCCTTGTCATGGAACCGGGCCGCTACAACTACACCACCCTGTATTGCTTCCAACTGGATGCCGTACCTGAGCAGTTTATCGTACAGGTAAGCGGCGGTAGCGTGTGGTCTGGGTTGCCTGCTGGGCACAGATTTCAGCCACTGTTCGAATGAACCGTGTCACGACCACCTCCGCAATCCCTGCAATGCCGCGATTGAAGAGCATCCTGCTGCTTACGGTAGAAGGGTCTGGTAGTCCGTGCATGCGGCGGGCGCCCAACGCGCACATCGAACCCCTGCACGGCCACACCGCAACCCCACCGGTGTGTGCAGCAGCCAGGAGGGGACAGCCGCGCAGCTCGTTGCGGGGTCCACCTTCTAACAATTACCATGCTTGGCGTTCCCCCTGCCGCGTTCTGCCCCGCCGCATTCTGCCCCACCGTACCTTCATCGCTTGATGTAGAGCACCTGTACGACCAACTTCTTGAGCAAGGTCGAGTTCTGGGCCGGTGAGTACAGCGCCGGCTGGCGGCTGCCCCGATCTGTCCGCATTCCAACGAATCCATCCCTGGCAGAACTGCACTCCTGCCTAACCGCCGCAGCAGGGGCGCGGCGCCGGCTCACAATGGTTTCTCATGTCTGTCCGCAGACGAGAACAGGCGGCGGAAGGTCACCGCCATCCGCGTTACACCGAACGGTGGCAAATCCGTCTTCATTGCGCCGTCCTGGGGCGCCAAGGGGACCAACTCACTGAAAGGTGGGTGCGTGCGGCCCTTGGTTCACATATAGGGCCCCTGGTGCAGGTATAGGGCCCCGAGTGCATATGGCCCCGAGTGTGTGCGGCGTTAGACGCCGGTGCACCTGTCCGATCCCCAATGCGACCCATGTGCTCGCGAGTGTGAACGGCAAGCAAAAGCGGCGGGGTTAGCTGATTGGTACGTCTTTTCGGCTCTGCAACTGCCAACTGCCGCTACTGGTACATTGAGCGACGTGGGTAATGTTTGCCGCGGCCTTCCTTCGTTCCTTCCCCTGCGCAGCCTCGCCGCTGAACTGGAGCCTCTCCCAGGCGGTTGGTGGGGAGGTGTGTCTGGAGCTGGTCAACACGGTGTCTCTGGACGACTTCTGCTTGGGAACCGGGAACACCTGGTGAGTCCCGTCGGTGATCGATCTTATCCGGTGGCAACTGGTGGCGGCCTGCGTGTCTACATCTGTTTTCCCAGCAGGGCTTCAGAGCTAAACCCTTGTGACGTAAACACTCCCTGGAATCGGAACGTTTGCGCTACGGTAAACCGTAGCTGTCCTGGGTATTTATTGTTATGATGATACTGAGTATTGCAAGCCAAGGCATCACCGCTGGCCGCCTTGCGTGACGGAGTGCGGACAGCACCCCGGGACGCACGCACGAGTGCCGACGTACCGCTGACGTGTCGCACACCGCGGCAGGCGGCAGCCTCCGCAGCCGCGTCGTGCCGTCCGCGGCTGTACGCGGCGGCTCCCGCCTGTTTCTTGACCTTGTGGATGGATTGACACACGTTTGCTGGCCGCCCGCACATACATGTATATACATGTACCGTGTACATATATATGTATACATTCAGTATACATGTACCGTATACATATATGCATACATACCGTATACATGTACCGTATACATTTATGTACCGTATGTGGTCGCGCCGGTGCGTGCATATTCGTGTTTCGCACCCACTCGCCGCCTTTCCAACCACTGTCATGATGTGGCAGCTACCTGAGCCTGTTCAACGACAAGAAGGACTGCTGCCCAGCCTACCCATCGAGTGTCAGCCTGGAAGACCAGATCTGAGGCGTACCCGCATGACCCGCCCAGCAGTGATAGATCGATAGGGACGGATGGATCGGCCGGCAGCAGGCCCCGCCAGCAGGTTTAGGTGTTTATCGGTGCTGCATTAGCAGTCACGTCTCGCCGGTTAACGCATGATCTAGGCAGGAGGTTCATAGTGGCTTTAACTGGACTAGCTGCTAGCTCCGCGCCATGTGCGCATCATGGTTTTTCATGTGCGCCAGCTTAGTTGAAGCGACGTGCTGGTCCACCCTGCAGCCCAGCGCGAGGCGTATTCCAGATCAATACGTTGGGTGTGCTCTATGGCAGGTATGGAGCACACCGTTACATGCGTTACTGCGATGTACGGCAGGGTTGATATGTTCCAGGCCAATTAGTGCGATGTACGGAATGAAGGGTACGGCATAGAAGGTTTAGGTGGCAAGATATTGTCGTATATGATCCGCATATATAGCTACGTAGACACCATTTAATTCTTGTCATGATATCGATCGGCGGTTGACTGATGACTGAAAAGCTACCTAGACAAACACTGTCGATCTAATAAGCATCGCTTCTGTCCAATGCACCAAGCAAGCGGACGCAACCCTAGCGTGTTCCCGTACAAAACCCTAGTCACTAAGAATGGCTTGTAAGAATGGCATGGCTCAGTATGTGATTGATTGGTGTGCACAGTCTAATGTCCGCAAGTACGGCAGCTGGCATGTGCGTCGCCGGTAGCGGCGGCTGCTAATGCCCATCCCTTGGCTGCGGGATGATGAGGAAGTAGCTAGTGCGTGGCATTAGCGGTCGATGACACGCAGGTGTCTTTATTTCCCTTCAACCCCCAATGGTCCGGCTGGTTTGAGGCACGCACGGCCATTGGTCGTGTGCACGACATACAGCGGTCAACAGCAGGTCAGCGACTGGCGATCACGAACTGGTGTAGTTAGCTCGCTGTTGCTGGGTTGGGCGAATGACAATATGGTGGTCGCGGGGCAAACAGAGGAGGGTGTTACCTTGAAGCCCTCCAAAGAGGCGGATTCCGGATAGTAGCCGTGACTGCTTTTCCTTGTGTGCCCAGGAATAATGCTCTTCAGGCAACTCGTGTTGATGCGATCTGGGTCATCACGCACCAAACCATACTTGTAATGCCGAACCTACCTCGCGTGCTTGCCATCTACGGTAGCTGTGCAGGCTTCGGGTCGGCGTCCTTGCCTGTTAGCTGGATTCGGTATGTACCTAGCTAGGGTTAGGTTGGTGGCTGGAGTGAAAGGCGGTACGGTATGGTGGATTGCGAGTTCATCTGTGCGCACCTCAGTAGGAGTGCACGTATTATTATTAAGGATGTTACAGCGGACCCCGCGAACTGGTCATCGGTGACAGCCATCGGCGACAGCCGAAGCTTCCTCAGCATACACTGCATAAATGAACTTGCGCCACCATGGCGCGCCGGACAGTGCACCGAAACACTCCCCGTGCCCACACTAGCAGGGAACCACCCCGTTCCTGAGAACCAACCACGGCTAGGGATAAAGCCCGCTCAGGGGGAGTTAGCCACCAGGGCGCCCCTATTAGCGAACCACAACCCCAACCAAGGCGGGGTCACTTCTCCAGCGGTGGCCCGTAGTCTTGGAGAGCCAGGGGGGCTCGCGAGCCACCATCAGGGGCCTGCCCGTACGGTCCCAGCGTCCCACCGGACCGAAAAAAACGCCCAAACCTAGCGATGGCGCCACCGGGCCGTAGAGCGCGTCAGTGCCCCGTCCAACCGCGGCCCACTACTACTGAACGCGCACAGGGCTTCGATTAAGAACCCTGGCCTGACGGAACAGGGCCACGGCATGCAAGACGACCATCCTGAACCATCAAGATGGGGTGTGTAGTCCCCACAGCTGACCACCCTTTCATTGGGACTCCCAGCTCTGCCAAATCGTAGAGCCGGCTCCAAAAGTCCGCCACTGCCCGCCGGGCGGCGAGCCCTTCAGCATGCTTCGCCAGACATGCAACAACCTCCAGGACGGGGGCTGGCGCACAGTCAATCGCCCTAACGCAACCGTTACAAGGTGCCAAGGTTGCGCGGGTCAACTACTGCTGCATGGACCTACCCGTGCAGTGGCGACCCGTGTGTCTGTGTGTGTGTGTGTGTGTGTGTGTGTGTGTGTGTGTGTGTGTGTGTGTGTGTGTGTGTGTGTGTGTGTGTGTGTGTGTGTGTGTGTGTGTGTGTGTGTGTGTGTGTGTGTGTGAATCGTTACATATCTGCCGGGCCGACACTGGCCGGGGGCGCTAACCCGCCCCATACGGGAGACCGCCGAAGCACTTTCCCCCGGATACGGGGGAAAGGGGCGTAAGGGGCCTCTGTCCCCTCGCTCTCAACCTAGGGCGCGTGCCCGATCCCCGAGGATCGGTGACCGCTGTGCCCCCTCAAGGGAGTGGGCGAAGGCCCATCCCGGGCGGTCTGCGCCTCGCAGTCCGCTGTTCAACCTCCTCAAGTCCTTGCAGCACCCAGGGCGCGTTTCGGAGGCGCGCCCCTGCTTGGTGCGGTAAAACCAGCCTGGTCCCGCGTCCCAACCTAATCGTAATAGCTAGGGTTGCACCCTCCGGCAGGCCTGCCTGCGTGTGTGTGTGTGTGTGTGTGTGTGTGTGTGTGTGTGTGTGTGTGTGTGTGTGTGTGTGTGTGTGTGTGTGTGTGTGTGTGTGTGTGTGTGTGTGTGTGTGTGTGTGTGTGTGTGTGTGTGTGTGTGTGTGTGTGTGTGTGTGTGTCGTTACATATCTGCCGGGCCGACGCTGGCCGACGCTGGCCGGGGGCGCTAACCCGTGTGTGTGTGTGTGTGTGTGTGTGAGAGAGAGAGGGCTGGCAAGAGATGGCGACTCGCTTGGTCCGGACACAGGATTACAGCTTTACAGGTCCGCCGTTACGCCAGCTAGCGTAAGCGAGCGCTCCACAATGGTCGTCAGCGAGCCGGCTGCGCGGCTAGGTGGGCGACTGTGATTCGGGGGCGGTCGGGTGCACCGCCCGGCGATCACAGAATGCCGACAGGTGCGTACAGCGCTGAAGATTGGGGTTCTGTAACGAGATAGAGCGACGCCGGAGAGGAGAGGGAGGGAAGCCCACACGCACATCCATGAACCGGTAGCTGCGGTCCAGATGTCCAAGGTTGTGGGGACACCGTAGCGTCTGAGCGAGGGAGCTGGGAGAAAACTCGGTTGGGCACATCCCGTACGGGGATAGCGTCAGCACTATCTGTGGAACAAAAGTCCGCTGTAATAAGTCCGCTGTAAGTGTGTGCTTCTTGTGGAGCTGGCGGCTCTTGAGCCCAGCTGGCGGTTCATGGCCGCGGCTGCGCAGCACACGGGGATAGTCCAGGGGGCCCTAATTCCGACATCGATCGATGCCGGCCCTAGCATAGCGCGGGGCGCGCCGCTCAACCGCAGAAGTTTGATTGGGTCATCTGCCTTCAGAGTTAGCCCTTCCTACCTACCTGCGGGACGACATGGGCCCGGACGCGGCTGGCTGGGCGCCCGTGTGTGGCCCCTATCAAGCCCGCCGTATTACTGCAGGTTTCCAGTGACAGCCCATCCCATCCATCCACGTGTACGTGTGTTTGTGGGCGGGGGTCCCAGTCCTACAACGGTGTCTCCTACGTGGTCAGCCGTCCGCTGTCTGAACACGTACGTCAGCCTCAACTACTTTCTCGACGGAGTCAACGCTTCGCCGTCTTCGTCAATCACAACATCGGTGGTTATCGGTTTGTTGCTCTTTTGCGGTTTCGCTGTCTTTATTGACAAAAGGGGTGGGAGTTGGCGTGGGCCAGCCCTGGAGCCTCGCCGCATTTCGGGCCAGTGTTTGGCCCCTGGCACCGCCCACCTTACAGGGACTCTCTGGAGCCGGGGGTCACCGGCGCTACATGCTCACGCGAGAGGGTGCGACGCTGGGTGCTTCAGGGGTGGTGGTAGCTGGGTAATGGGGTGCCTGTGTGGGCGACCTCCCCCGTGCTTGGCGTTATCCACTTCTGGGGATCCCGCCCGTTGCTGTGCCCATCCCTTCGGTAGTTTGGCTCCGCTGTGCGCCTCTTCATTCATACACGCTCGCGGATCTATCTCCCTGAGACGGCAGCCCCTCCCAATTTATATTGCGCTACCCTGCCCCTTGTGTGCCTGTGTATGTCTGGCGTGGAGGGTGTTGGCCTCTGTCGCCTGTTCGGGTTCACACAAGAAAGATGACCCCACAACGGGCTCGCCGGCGGCATTTGCAAAACAACCAGTTTGACTACATTTCTTGCAATCATTACAACTCACAGACTCAAGGATACAGCTTGAATTTTGGACGTGCGATGTTGCTTTCCGATGTTACAGGAACGCTTTGCGTCCTTGCGTAGTCGGCCCTCACAAGGCATTTACTCTAATGCAGAATACAAGTATAATCTTTTGAATTGTTACGAACAACCTGGGCACCATACAGATGTGAGGCGCGCGGCAGGCTTCCGCGCGAATGAAGTGATAAGGATGGCGCATCGATTGCGTTTAAAAGTAAAACTTCACACTCTGTCACTATCCGAATCACAACTGGGAACTTCATGTTTCATATGCCATTAAACGGGTCGGGCCGGTGCGAAAATCGTTCCTTCGCAGCCCGGTCGAAGCGCACGCAGCGCTGCCTACGCGACCGAGCGACAGGGACCGACGAAGATCGGCGTGCACGCAAGGAACGCACGCAAGCCCCAAAACAAAATAAAATAGTGTGCAGATAATTCCATAAGCCTATGATATGATTTTTGCTTGCAAAATTTGTGCCTTCCTGTCAGCGTCCGTGAACGGGATCTCGACAGGCGGTTGGGCGCCAAAGATAACATAGTAAGTAGGAAGTTGTTGTGCGCCATTTCAGCTGGGGCACCTATATATACATTTTTGTATTGTTATTATGGCACAGCGAAAACGAAGCTCTGTTGGGCTACAGTTGTTTGACAATATCCAATCCGTAATCACGGTGCTGATAAGCATCCGTAAGGCACTATAATCGCAGCAGCGGGAACTGACAATCACGTTACGTTGATTGTCGTTAAAGATAATCCATATCCAGATCAAGGTGTGCGTTCCTTTCAAATGGCTTGCATCATACGGCGGCGTCCTGCGGAGTCGCTCCGGGCCCTGGGGCTGCTTGCTGCCCTGCTGAGTTGGTGAGCCTTAACTAAAGATGTGTCCTGATTGCTACCATGCGACTTGAAATCCTAAATTAAGGATGGATTGAATGAATGAATGAATGAATGAATGAATGGATGGATTGGCTGACAACAACCAACCATTCTACGTACCAGGCTGCCGTTGTTGCGTGTATGTGCGTACGGCACCTATGTCTTTCTCACGCGACCCACTATTGGTGAACGCAGCTGTCAGGATTAGCATCAAACACGCTCGCACATGTATACATTATCATGATTAATGTATGATGAATTAATAATGTGTGCGCGTAAGGCCAAGAGGCCGCGATCGGCCGGTTCGATACATTGTTGCCCTCGCGTCCGTTTTCCGTGCTGTCCCTCTATCTGGGCGCGCAGGCTCCTCCTCGCTGTCCAGGCCGACATTGATGTAATTGCCCCCTCTGAAGGGCTCCAGAGCGGCGAGTTCACCAAATTCCCCTATTGCAGGTAAGGGGTGCGTGGTAAGGAGTGCGTGGGCTACTGGGTGGTGGGGCTGAGCGCCGCGTGTGTCGCGTGTTGTACCAGCGGCAGGAGACCGTTACTGGAGGAGTACGTTTTTGAGCCTTTTGGTGACAAGCAAGCGCACTGGCAAGTGAAGTGTACAATCCCTTTTCGGGACCGACCCGCCACAACCTTGGTACCTTCCGCCCCTACTTCCACAGATGCATCAAGGGCCAGTCGGCCTACAGCCTGGCCCCCACCGTCGTTGCGAAGGGCGGCGGCAAGTACTGCTTCACGCTGCTCGTCAAGCCTTGCAACGCCACGTGCTGCAATGTGGACCTGAAGAAACTCGAGGTGAGGCGGGGGACGAGGTCAAGCAGCGGGAACCCTTAGGGCCAGCTGAAATTCATTTACGTGGTTACGATAACCGATTGCAACCGCCCAGCTTCCGTCCCTGTTGGACTTAGCGTTGCTGTGGGTAGGTACCTCGATGCTTTGTCGATGGACCCTTCGTGTTGGTCCCTCCAGGTAGGCCTCCCAGTGGTCCCGTTTGTTCTTGGCTTCAATGAATGAATGAATGTTACAGCGGACCCCAACGGGATCATCGGTGTATACCAGAGCAAGCTCCAGTAGGCCCCACCCAGGCTTCAATGTGAGATTCATTCCTTTACGAGCGACATCAGCGGTCATGCATGTACCCTGCGGTACTTGATACCCTGCGGTACTTGATACCCTGCGGTACTTGATACCACACCCCCTTTGCGTCCATCCTCCGCAGTTCGACGTTTACGCCAACTGTGCAGTCAAGAGCGCAACCGTCAAAGCCACCCTCAACGGGGTGCCCACCGCCGTGGGCCCCAACTTCTACTTCGCTGACCAGGGCCCGCCCGGCGCCGTCGTACTTCGCCTCACCAGCCTGGGCCTGGGTCTGAGCAGCAACGGCACCGAGATCTGTATCACCCTCACCGCCGGCAAAAACAACACCGGATGCGATACCCTGGAGGAACTTTGCGCCCCTCCCGCCAACGCGCCGCCCGGAGTCTGCAACGTCGGCCTCTTCAACAGCAACAACAGCACCGGCGCGTGCTGCCCCCAGTCCACACCCGGCGTGCCGAAACCACCGTCGCCGCGTCCTCCCGCGCCACGGCCGCCGTCGCCGCTACCGCCGGCGCCTCTGACGCCGCCGCAGCTGCCGCCGCCGCCGCCGCCGCCCTGCACCATCTGCATCCATATGCTCATCATTCCGCGGCTCGTCCGGTTCCCGCCTTATACCTTCTCCAACGCCGCCTGCCTTGCTCTCCAGAACCTCATCGTGGGGCCTCTCAATGCACAGATTGAGGCGCTGGGTCTGACCTCCCAGGTCCTGCAGAACTTCACCTCAAACCCGCTGCAGTGCTCGCCAACCGAAGTCGTCGTGTGCGGTGTGTTCGCCTCAGCGGCGGCCGCGGCGGAACTGGAGTCCTTCCTGCAGTTCCAGATCAATGTGGCCCTGGGAGTACTGTTCCAGCAGGTTTGCCCAGGCACCGTGGGCAGCTACAGCGTGCAGGTGTTCACGGGGGAGGGCGAGTGCCTGCAGCTGCAGGCGGGCTCAGACTGCGACCAGCAGCCCAACCCCTTCCCGCGCTGCAAGTAAGTCTTATTAGTCTTAGAGAGTAGTCTTGGTGAGTCTCAACATAAAGCTGAAAACCAATGCCAACTGCCGAATGAACCGGTGCTACCGTGACTGTAAAAGCTGAACTGCCGTAGATCCCACGGGGTCCGCTGTAACATCGTTAATAAAGATGTTATGGCTTTGGGTCGGTGTGTTACACGCAAAACACGTTCCTCTCATTGCCGGTCACAGTTGCAACAAGACCCGCAACACTCTCCCAGTCTACGTGGAGCCCACTCTGGTCATCAGCGCGCCCGGTCGCTACAACTACACCACCCTGTACTGCTTCCAGCTGGATGCCGTACCTGAGCAGTTTATCGTACAGGTGCGCAGACACACCTGCTGGGTTCAAGCACACGCCTGGCCGAAGCGTGGCGAGGCCGTCCCTGTGCATGTGTCTTTGCAACCAAGTCGTGATTTGCAATCAAGTCGTGATTTGCAATCAAGTCATGCTTTGCAACCAAGTCATGCTTTGCAACCAAGTCGTGATTTGCAACCAAGCCATGCTTTGCAAACCAAGTCGTGATACATCTTGCACCTTTGTCGCTAACTCGTCTGCCTTCATCAACTGCGCACTCGCGTCCGGATTCGCAGAGCAACCAAACGACCCGCGCCATGACTCGAGTGCGCGCCCTGTCCTATCATGCGCGTTTCTGCTGTGTACCGCAGAGCAGCTGTGCGGCTGGCAGCATCAGCAAGGTGGAGTTCTGGGCAGGTAAGAACAACCGGAAGGCGGCGTCGGGGGGTGTACCGTACGTCCATGACAGCCTCCAGCCCGATGTTTCATGCACCTGGCGTGAATGGAAGATCTGGCTGCCGCCGGTGCTCACTGTGCCAGCCTCGTTATTACCGGCAACCTGGGATTATCCTAGGTTGCGGGTGACGGGGCCGGCTCTTCCCCGTGGGTTTTCCTAGGCCGCAGCTCCCATCGACGGTCGGCGTCCAACACATCGCATGACTGGTTAGGGCGCCCTGCCGCCGCGTGAGTGACGTCCGGACCCCGAACTTCTATCTGCGCTCAGCCGCTCAACCTTCATGCCATGCCCCGACTCCAGACGAGACCAAACGCAACAAGACCAAGGGCTTTCGTATCACGCCCAACGGCGGCAAGTCGGTCTACATCTCAGCGTCTTGGGGAGGTCCTGGTGAAAACTCACTCAAAGGTGAGGCGGCGGATAGCGGGCAGCCGGGGTAATGTACCTCACAGCAGCCCTTGCACCTCATCGAACGTTGAGCCGACCCTGAGCCCGGTACGACCACGCGGCCAGCCAGGCCGGGAGAAACATGATTTTGATGCCGGTCTCCGCCCCCCTTCCACCTTCGCGGTTGATGTCAAAAGACGCCATGCATGCGCCACCCCCCGTCTGTCAACCTTCCTGCTGTGCAGCCTCGCCGCTGAACTGGAGCCTGTCCCAGGCGGTCGGCGGGGAGGTGTGTCTGGAGCTGCTCAGGGGCGTCACCCTGGATGAGTTCTGCATGGGAACTGGAAGCAGCTGGTAAGTGAAGGTTGTGCCCGGGTGCGCGATTTGGAGTCGTCAGCTGTGAACGAGTAGAATGGGGATTATCAGAGACCGGGCCACGAGCCCCACGGTAGATCGATAGACTCAGCGGGCGAGCGGCTCTCATCCCAGCGGGGCCCAGCAACTGGGCGTTCCCCCATACAATGTTGCGCAGACAGACGAAAGGGGTTTACGCGTGGTGTGAAAATACTGTCCACGCCGCGGGTGATATATAGGCGCCCGCCGAGCGGCCTTGCCCGCCCTCGCTCAAAGCTTGATTAGGGAACCGCGCAACCCGCTTCGCCTGGGTCGATTGAGCACGTGCCGTCCTGAGCTCCTGACCCGCCCGCCCGCCCCTGCCCAGCTACGTGAGCCTGTTCAACGGCGCCAAGGACTGCTGCCCGGCCTACCCGTCGAGTGTCAGCCTCGAAGACCAGATCGGGCGTATCTAAGATGTGGCAAGCAAGCGCACGCAAAAGACATGCGCGTGCTTTGTCGCACGACTTGCCGTACGTACGACACATGCCGTCTTGCACAATGCCTCGGTCACGTGCTCGTTGGAATACCATCATCATGCTTCAAAACGGGTCTATTGGTGACCGCAGCGCGCCATAGCTATATTTGCGGGCGCTTTAACTCGGAATTGTACGCTTAGGTGTCGGGTGGGCCCTGACTCGGGTGAAGGATGTATATATTCTGCGCCCAGTAGTCGTACAGTTGCAGGTTCAAGCCAATTTTGCTTGGTACATATCTTTTTGTACAGAGAGGAAAAATAGACAGATAGATAGACAGACACCACTTTGATTCCGGACGGAGCATGTGGCGCCAGTCAGATAGACACTTAGTCAGCATCACGTGGTTCTGCAGGGTAGGTGGATATATCAACCTGTACGACGTCTGAGTAGCGGGCGCCCCGCGTTTTGGCATGGCGCTTTCGTAATGCAGGATTAGCATCAGTGACGATTCTCACCCGAATGGAATATAGTTATTTACGGTTAATTCACTGGTGCGGTGCAGCTGGTCGGTTATAGCGATTCATGCATGTATGGCCAGCCGGGAGCAGCTGGGGATGGACTGAGGCCTCTGGGTGCTCTGCGACCCCACCCGGACCCTCTCCCGTTTTTTTTCAGTTTATGCGGAATGGAGCTGTTGTCGGCGCAGCTCCGAAGTGGTCGGACTCGTCCACAGAAGCGCTGTCTGGCGATGCGGACATACAACCAACGCGGCACTTGATGCCTAGAAGGGACTGGGGAGCTGAAGGGTTGAAGTATAATTGTTGATGATCGATGTTAGTTACAGCGGTTAACGAAGTGTGTTCGTTGGAGGTCGGTGGCCGAGGACGGACGGGTCGGGGCCGGCCGAACTCCAGGTTCGTTGTCCGTCCGTGGCTGCCGCACCTAGGCCCCCGGTGGGACGAGACGAGCGTAGACGAGACCCGCTGTAACAGTGTCATGACGAGACAAGGGAAGGAATGAAGCAGCGAATGAACAAATAAAGGACACCTCCTCGGACGCCAGGAAGGGATCCGCATACAATCAAGGAACGGCGATGTCAGCCTGCCTCGCATCGGTACGTAGGAACCCTATCCTCATGTGCCGAAATCCCGAAGGTCGGTGGTGCGAATCTTCATTCAGGTACCCCTCATCGAGAGTTAGGGCCATCTGGGTAACGTATGTACGTAATTCATTCGCTCATACCCTTAGGGGCGTGGGGCCCGTGGACGAGCGTGATTCCGTGATACCTGACAGCGCTGTGACAAAACGTCAGCTGGATGCCAACAGTGCACGCGTGACGCGTCCCCTAGGATAACCTCCGCACCGAAGGAAATAAATCAGTCGGTCTAGGGCTCTAGGCATGACGGCTGGAGGAGAGTGCAGCTTTCCTGCCTAACCGTGATACGGTAGAACGGTACCCTCACGGCGTACCCCTTCCCTGGATGGACGGGTGCTGCCAGCGGTGCGGCTGCTGGCGAAGCCGCGGCAGGGCATTACATTGGTGCCATGCATGGGGCGAGCAAACGCGGGTGGTGATCGATGCGACGCCCCCATTGATGCCGCGCTGGCGCAGGCGGGCCGAATGGGAGGCCCCGCCTCGGTGCCCAGCAGCCGCCGGCGTTGCTCCGAAGCCACGGGGCGCACGACTTGGCATGGCAACAAGTCAACAAGAAGGGTCATGGCCCTCTGTCTTTTTGTTCGCGTTGAGGTGTGGGGGTTCCTTGCCGCCTTGTCGGTGGGGCCTGCTGGGGCTTGCCCTGGTATATATACACCGTCGATCTCTTTTCGGGGTCCGCTGTAACGTCCATTCATTCAACAAGGTTAACCAGTCCAGGCCTCATAGGGACGTACCGGGGACGCATGGGACGGTGGCTGTGGATACATCATTGTACCAGGGTGAGAAGACGTCGGGGTGTTGTGACCTGTTTACAGGTATTGCATGTTCGGCAACATTAGCACAAATGTCAATGTTCGTTCGAGGCTTCGTCTGTTCGTCACCGCCCCAAGGCGGACTCCAGAAACGTCTTGTCACGGTCACCAAGGTACAGCCGACACCATCCACCACAACAACTAAATCGGAATGCACCCACGGAACCTTGCTCAGTCCGAACTCGTGTAACACACACAGGCACGGGTTGCAATTCTAAACACACAGGCACGCAGCCACGCACTCAACAAAATGTACACAGCACACTCGCTCGCCCCTTTAGGCACCGACAGGTAAAATCACATGTGTTTTCATGGCGTGCTTCCGCCTCCACCCCCACCCCGAGTAGCAGCCCCCACAGCAGCTCTCGAAAACGGAAACGGCGCGTCGCCGCCGCCTGCCTAAGCATACAATGTGCTACACCACCACCAGCAGCACCACCACCACCACCACCACTGAAGCCGTTGGTTCCGCAACCCATGTCCACACGGCTGCACGTACAGCAGGGCAAACCCTCACCGACATGCGCGGGCGTGCCGTGAGCCCGCCTACGGCTCCGCTCGGGCCTTATGGGATCGCCGCAACCCTCCGCAACTCACTGACCACACACAGCCGGCCAGCAGTAACAGCACAGGACGCTCTCGCCTGGGCTGATAGGGCACTTGTCCGCTGTCAAGGAAACACTCGTCGGGCCGGGACCCGTCGCCGCACCTCATGCGCTCGCCCGACCCGGCCTGACGCAGCACAGGTAGAAGCAGCAGATTGAGATGAGATCTTCCCGGCCGCCTATCCAACCTACAACGTTCCTTCTCGGCCCTCCCCTTGGGCCCCCGGGGGAAACCGGGGGACAGCGAGGAGCGAAGGCATCCCGCTGCGCAGATGGCGTGACGGGCAGACACATCGACAGCCGCCAACCACCACCCGCGGACCACGGACCACGTGATACCGTATAGTACAACAGAAAGCTGCCGCACGGAGCGGCATAAAGCACAGTTGGCTGGAGGCCAGGAGCCTAGCCGGTCCATCCACGGGACAGGAAGGCGCTGGGCACGCCATCGGATCCCTAGGCGCCGCGGCCCTTCCACCCACCCAACAATTGAACATCCAAATCAGTCGCATCATACATAATCATGAAAGCTGTAATCTTCGCGGGCGCCCCAAACGGCCATTCATGACGTGACGCGGCGAGACGAGCCCATACCATGTCAACTCTTAGAACTCTTTCTTCTCCGTCCCGGGAACGACAGCAACAGCAGTGAGGCCTCAACACTCACAGGGCCCAGGCCGCCCGCTTCGAATGCTGTCAACGAAAGGCCCGCAATCTAATCTATCAACCCAACCAACGCGACCAAAGCAACCTGGACTCCTCAGCTCGGTGCACGCCGCGTGGCCAACACCCCGAAGTGAGGACCGACGGCGGGGGCAGCACGCCCGCGTCCCCTCACCGCCCGCCTGCTCCGCCGGGTGCACAGTCATGCAAACGTTCTCTCAAGGGACACATCGGCTGCCTCTGTAACGGTTACGACTACTACCACCAATACCAACGGGCCCAAACCGTCCCGACTCACCCAGACAGCAGCAGCAGCAGCAGCAGCAGCACCTCCCAATGGCCGCATCCAGCGGGCGTCAACCCTACCACCACCGTACCGCGGCCAGCTAACCAACAACCAACGAACAAAAAGGAACGCGTAGCATACGACCAAGTTACAGATTGCCGCACAGTGTGAAATGCGCACCGCCACTGATCGCCTGTGCTCCGCCCCGGCGGGTATCGGCTACCCAGGCGAGCGCCCCACCCCTACTGGAGCGCCGTGTCAGTGATGCGACGTACATACGAGCAACCAGACAGATAGACAGACAGACAGACAGACAGACGGACCGACAGACGGACGGAGGAGGTCTACCCGTCCAACCGTTGCTTGCGCGCGCCCTGGCGCGTCCTGCCGCCCCCCCTATCCGCACGCCCGGCACATCAGTCTCTCTCGCGCAGGCCTCGAGTGCGTCTCGTCCCCACAGCCGCTCCAGGTCCAGCGGCACGAGTAACAACCCAGAACCTCTCCCACTCACCTCCATCTAGTGCCCGACACAACTTCGCAAAATCACACACACGGGCGGGTCTCTTCTCTAAACACACACAGCCCCGCAGTGCCCGCCTTACCCCCCATCCGTGATACCCCTCACCCCCTTCCCCCGTCTCTCCCGTGCCCCACCGCGGCACATCGGACCTGCTGCCGCCGCCGGCGCAGCGCCCCCCAGGCGCTCCACCTCCAGCAGGCCGCCCGAACGCAACAACCAACTGCACTTCAGGAGTACCCACAGGTCCGGGGTAACAGCTCGGCGCTGCAACCAATCCGCGATCCTGCGCCGACCAGTGCCGAACCCGGAGCATCCCACGCCCTCCCGGATGAATACATCACCGCACCGCACCGCACCTGCTGGCAGGGACCCCCGACCCTTGCGGCGCGCGAGGCCGCGAGATCGCGACGTCACCAGGCAGGGCAGGCAGGCAGGCAGGCAGGCGCTGCGTCACTGCTGGCCCGTTCCCGAAGCCAGATCGAGGCTGCGCGCATCTCCTCTTTGCTCCCCGGCTGCGGCGCCGCACTCCCTTTCTGAGCGCACACCCAGGACCTACCAACTGCACGCGCACGCGCGGCTCCCCGGCCCACCCTGTCCTGTCCTGTCCTGTACACGGTCACGGCTGCTGCTGCTGCTGCCGCCGCCGCTGCCGCAAGCTACAGCTGCTACAAGCAACTGAACCACGGGTCTCTTCTCTCAACACACATGCGCAGCAGTGGTCGAAGATTCGCCGGCAGCGCTTCCCCTCTCCCCCAAAACCTGCACAACCCGAGCCTCACGCCCTCCAGCCGTCCTTCCTTCTTTCAAACAGCCGCGCACCGCCCAGGTGGCCAGATCGGGTGCCCCGGAGGAGGATCGTGGCGTTCAGATCCGCTCCGCTCCCCCTGACTGACGGACCGACTGACGGACCGCCGCCGCACCTTGCTGCCAGGCAGCGTGTTGTGACGTGGGCGG
Organism: Eudorina sp. 2006-703-Eu-15; assembly: GCA_003117195.1. Lineage (NCBI taxonomy): Eukaryota > Viridiplantae > Chlorophyta > Chlorophyceae > Chlamydomonadales > Volvocaceae > Eudorina > Eudorina sp. 2006-703-Eu-15. Next base: position 419,596 of record BDSI01000036.1, read on the forward strand.
CACGGTACGGCGCTTGCTCAGGTACATCTCGCCGCCGTACACGTGAGGACCGGACCCGGGCGCGGCAGGGTGGCATACTTGCCCCTCTAGCCTCTTGAATGCCACCTCCCATGTCCGCTTGCACCTGCTGTGGAGGACCCCGACGGCCCCGCGGCCCCTCCCCTTCAGCCGCCCTGCTGCCGCTGGGTCGGTGGGTCGGTGGGTCAGTGGAGTGGAGTCGGGTGTTCCGTCCGTCAGTCGTCCTCCATGAGGTTGACCAGGCCCGCCTCCACCGCCGCCCGGCGGTACATCTCCAGGCGCTCCCGGTAGGGGGCGATGTAGGCCTCCCACTCGGGGGGCGGCCGCAGGATGTCCGACGTGGCGATGCCAGCCACGATGCCGATCTCATACGGCGTCGGCTCCTGCGGGGCGCGGCGGGAGACAGACGGGGCGAGGGATGCATGGGCGGACCTGGTAGACAAACAATGGACACGATGGGCTTACTGTTCGATGCTGATTGCGCCAGAGGGGCGGCCAACATGGGGGCCACGGACCAGTGCGGACGTCGATTCGGACTGCGGGAATGAATCGTGCGATAGCACCGTCGTGAGCCCGTCGCGATCATGGGGCGAACGACGGCAGACGGCACGGAGCTCGCGGGTCCGGCAGTGGCCGAGTGCGGCAGTGGCCGAGTGCGGCAGTGGCCGAGTGCGGCAACGTCCCGGTAGCCGAGTCCGGTGCGCCGTGCACAGCCCATCTCGGGTCCGGCTGTGGATCTCTTGGGACGGGTCACGTCCGTGCCGCTGCAGTGCGGTTGCCACCTGCGGCGCCTCATCCCCCGCACCTTGGGCTGCCGCCGCAGCTTCCAGCCCAGCTCCCGCAGCGTGCGGTCGGACTTCTTCTGGTTGCACCGCATGCAGGCGGTCACCTGTGGGCCGGGGCGGGGCGGGGCGGGGCGGGGCGGCCGGGGTGGAATCGGCGGTCGGGACAGCGGCGGGGTGGGCGGGCTGGGGCAGCGGGGTTTGGCGACGGGCTGGCGCCGCGTCAACGGGTGCCGTGTGATCGGATCCGAGCGGTGCAGGTGCTGCGCGGGTGCTGCAGCCGTCACGACCGTGCGGCCATATGAGGTGTCCGCTCTTAACACGACACACACACACCGTAACACACACGCACACAACCCCCCGGCTTCTCATAAAGCACACACACACACCCGGTTGGGTCCGGTGGGTTACTTTTCTGTGCGCGCACCCCGCAAGGTTCCCCTCGCTGAACACACCGATAGAGTCCACCCACCCACCCACCCACCAACCCACCCACCCACCAGGTTCTCCCAGGTCTCCTTGCCGCCCTTGCTGACGGGGTGAACGTGGTCCAGGGTCAGGTCCCGCCGGGAGCCGCAGTACCTTGGAGGCCAGGGAGGGGAAGGGAGGGAAGGGAGCCGAGTCAGGGAGGCTGTTGCGGAGTGGCCACCGCGTACTACGCCGCGAGCAAGGTTGCGGGAGGCAAAGCAGCGGAGGCTCAGCCGAGCTGGGCAGTACAGCCGACTCTCTCCACTCCTATGTCCCCTCACCCACCTCCGCACTCACTCATCAGAGGCCCTCTCCGGCAGCAATTCGTGAGGCCGATCCTAGTCCGCACACCCGCGCAGACAGACGTGGGGACGCAAGCTAGCAGGGTTCCAGCCGCGGATACAGCGCACGGGTAACCTAGACAAAATACAGACTGTGCTCTCTGCGGTGTGTCAGCACCTGGTGGGAGATCTGACACAGCACCCGGTGGGAGATCTGACACAGCACCCGGTGGGAGATCTGACAGCACCCGGTGGGAGATCTGACACAGAACCCGGTTGGAGATCTGACACAGCACCCGGAGGGAGATCTGACACAGGACCCGGAGGGAGATCTGACAGCACCCGGTGGAGCCGGGAACGGCGGCGGGGCTCCAGGGGATGATCCCCCACACGGCGGTGCGCACGGCGGAGACTGATGGAACGGGGCTTCGAGAGGACCCTTCATGGGGGCGCTTCACCCCCGGGTGTAGGGACTGCTTGACTAAGGGTTCTAGGGGTTTACTGTAGCGCAGATCTCTACTGTTGGGCAGACTTAAGCCTCGCTACACAACCTCGCTGACGAATTAGTGGAGATGTTGACATCCCGGGCGTCACCCAGGGAGCTTTCACGGCTCCGCAGGCAGCCGCCGCAGCACCCCTAGGTACGTGGGGAGGGTGTGGCGCCCCCGCGTGTCGCCGCCCGCAGCGCCCCACTCACTGGCAGCAGAAGCCGTCGCGGACCATGATGTTGCGGCGGGTGCAGGCCACCCTGGAGCACAGGTCCTGGGAGAGCCGCACAGCGGTGCGAGAGGGGGCGGGAAGCGGAGCGGAGGGTGCAGGGGGCAGTCGTGGCGGGGTTGGGTTACGGCGGGGACACGCACGCACATGCCGCATGTTGCTGCTGCTGCACACGACGACCCCCGCCCCGACCCCGGTGAAGGTCCCCGTATCACCCCCTCCCGGCGCCCATGACCGCCCCGCTCAGTCAAAAGCTCGCCGCCGCCACGTCCGGCCGCTCCCCGCGACTCCCAGCCCCGACGCTGTGTTTCCACGGTGTTTCCTCCCGTGCAATCCGCGACACCTGATGCCGCTCCCCGGCTAGCTACCCTACCCTACCCCACCCACCTGCATATCGGCGGTGTAGCTGGGGACCCGGATGACTGCAGGGAGGGGGTGCTCCCCGGCCCCGGTGGTGCACACCGCGGGGGGCGGGTAGTACTCTAGGACCTCGCCCTGCGATCGGCCGGGCAGGGAAAGGCAGCAAGGGGCGCGCGACAACAACGTGGGGGCAATGCCACCGCCTGCCGACATCGGACCTCAAGACCTCATTCGGCAGCACAACTGCGGTAGCTACAGGGAGGGGTCCGCCAAGCTGGATCCGACCAGCTCGGCCGAGAAGGCGCGGTGCAGGTGATGACCACCATGCATTTGACTCGGTTGTCAAACTGGATGATGCTTGAAAGTGCTTCGTGGATAGATGTTGGGAGCATGGGAGGTCGTTTACCGGGGCGGTATGTCGGGTCTAACCCGACCGCCGGGATCTATCTCGCGCAGCCCGTTAGTGTCACGCACACACACACACACACACACACACACTCACTATTGGGCGCCACTCGGCCACTCGCATGTCACGCACTCCTGTTCTGCCCGCCTCAGAAACACACACCACCCCGCAGCCGACTCGGCAAGCCCTTAAACCTCACCCTGCCGAAGTAATCAAAGTGGAAGGCCCTGTACCACGTCAACCTGTACAGGGGCACGGAGGAGACGAGGGCAGGCGGATGGCCAAGAAGATCACTGGCGCGTCAGGAGAAGACCAAGGCCGGAACCAAGACCAAGGCCAAGCGCCGCACGAGGCCGCACAGGGAGGGTAAGGAGTACTGGCGAACAGCATACAGTGAGGGCGTCAGGTGTCAGGCGTTGCCCCGGGTTGTCAGCCATCTCTCCCTCGGGATCGCGGAGCAGGCAGCCAGGCTTCCGCAACTCCCCTCTGGGGCCTCCCGGCGCCTCCCGCCCTTCTCCGCCACTCACACATTGATCGGGCGGTAAGCGCAGTCCAGCACCAGCGCGCGCGGCTGGCGGCGGGCGAAGGGCACGATGTTGACGGCCACGGCGTTGGACGAGCCCGCGGTGCCCTGCGGCAATGACCCGGGGCCGATGGGTGGGGATTGATAGCTGCCCGTACAGGCCGCCCAAGAGGACGTTCGTACATGACGGGCCGACGGAAGTGGAACCTGCCGTACGGTGCGGCAGGAGAACAACAACTTGCGGCGGCGGCGGCGGGCAGGCCGTACACACGTCGGCAGCCGCCCCAGACCCTGTGGTGAGCTCTACCGACGGCCCCAGCTGGGAATGCGAGAGCCCAGACAAAGTGGATGACGTCATGGTGCCCCGCCCCGTAGCCCCCGGTCTCAGGTCTCTCGCTTCGAGAACGACCGTACATGAAGACCAAGGGTAGCGCGGCAGTCGTACCACCAGCAGAGCACTGCAGCCCTCACCTCGTAGTCGGAGTCACTGCCGTCCAGGGAGCGCTCCGCCACCGCCACTGCGGCAGATGCGCCGGAGGAGGCGGCAGCGCTGCGGCTCGCCGCCGCCACAACACCCTTGCCGCTGCTGATCGCGCCACCCGCGGAGCTGCCGCCAGCGCCCGGGTTCGGCGGCGGCACCGGAGAAGAGGCGGCCGAGGGCGCGGGCCCGGAGGCGATGGACGTGCTGCCGCCGCTGCCGTTGGCGGGGCCGCCAGCAGCAGCAGGCGCCGGCGCGGGCGAGTCCGGCTGGGCAGACCTCCTACAGCATGCCAGGCATATTCGTTGGAACAACATGCAGTTGAGTAGGTCCAGTGGTTAGGAGGAGGAAAAATTATAGTAATCGTTGCCGCGCAGCAGCGGGACGCATCATGCCTGCGTTCTGAGTCTGGCTTGGCAGTCCATGACCTGTTGAAGGGATCCCTGGCCCGCCTTGCATGTGCGCATTAAGCCACCTTGCGGCATAGCATGCCGTCTCTTAACCAAACCACACAGTCCGACCATCCGGGCCCACCATCGACATCAGCAGCGCGATCCATGTACCGGGTCCCAGTCGGCAACCATAGCACCATTTTGCGTCACCGCCCCTCGCTCCGGCGCATCCGCGCCCCGTCGCCCCTTCGCACCTGCCCTTGCGGCGCCGGCTGCCCCCCGCAAACGCGGGTGCCCCGCTCGAGGGCAGCTCCGACGCACCCGTCGGCATGCACGCCGTCACCGGAACCACGCTTCTCGCCAGGTCGTGATAGCGGCGCTGCCCGCTGGCCCCGCTGCTGCTGCTGCAGCTGCCGCCGCACGACGTCGCGTACTTGATGCCGCACCGCTGCACCGCCAGGAGACCACGCAGAGCCCCAGACAGCGAAGCGGACGCGACGCAGACGCCCCGCCTGCCTGCCACGGTGCCGCGGAGGAACCCTGCCGGCCCGCTGTGTGCGGTGTTGTCAACGGCTGCAGCGGCAGCAGCCAGCCGCCGCTGGCTGCACGTGAGGAGGCCCCTGGTCCCGACAGCACGCGGGGCGCTCCTCTGGATGAAACGCAGCGACGCCCCACCGGCAAGTGCGGAAGCAACCACGGACCCCGGACGGGCAGCGGCTCCACGAGTCTCCCGCAGCGTCCGCGCATGGTTGGAGCAGCCAGCACCGGCTTTCGGGTTGGGCATCATGCTCCCACGGACAGTGGGTCCAAGGGAGGCTGGCATGACGGGCGTACTGAGAATGCAGCGGTGCTGCCGTCGTGAAGTGTGAGATGGATGTGGCTGCAGGGGGCGATGATTGAGTGGAACACCGACCGAGAGGGGTGCAGCGCCAGGGAGGGGGTGCGGGGTATCAGAAATTCGTCAGTTGACCCGATGAGGTTCACGAGTAGCGTAGGCATAGATGATATGTATTGACATAACCACGTAAGCTGCTAAGGAAACAGGCACATTCCTTTTTGGTACCAGGGTCCGCAACTCCAACCGTTCGTCTTGCGGGGCGACCGCGCGCCAAATATGAACCGGCCTAGGCAGTAAGCCAGTACCCGATCAAGTATCATCACACAAGAAATACAGTGACATTATCAACGCGTTACCGGGTGCCTGAAAAGCTCACTCATTTGTCAGTCGCGGCATCGCACTGACACAAAAACCATCAATATCTTAGACGCCGAATAGGAGATAAAGGGAACGGTCTTCGACGACAGATAAGTTTGCTGACAGTAGTCGCAGTAACAACATTAGAAAACGCGCACATTTGTATGTCGGGAACCCGGTCGCGACACACGAGTAATAGCCGAGCCATTATACATTCTTATCATGATATGTGTGTTAGCAACTTGAAGTGCATGAACAGATCAACGCAAACACGAAGCCCGTTGGGAGTGAGGGGACCGCTCCAAACCCTTGTAGCCAAACTGACCCCGTTGCCTTCCACACGATGAGCAAATGTTTACACGGCGTCAACAAAAGCCACGGTGAACATATCCTGTTTACTGTCCGCAAAGTTGACTCACCTACAACCCTCCGTCACTTGGCCTTGGCGAAGGTGTAGCCCTGACGCTGTGCTGCGCCGCGTAACGCCGCGAACCAGTAATGAATTATAAGGCTGAGTCGTGAGCTCGGCTGGCGGTTCAGCGCTGCCCGCTGGAGGGAGCGCGATTCCAAACAACGACTCCGTTGTATACGTCCGCGCGACAGGTTTACCAAACAAAGCACCGACGCAAAGCAGTAGAAAGTATCTTATCACAGCACAGTAATATGTCACGAGCATCCGTATCCGAAGTTGATACCGCTTGCCCGGGCAAAAATCCTACACGGATGCTTTCCGCTGTACGACGAATAGAAAACAATTCATCCCTGAACTTACAAGGCTGACTTTCACTTATATTACAGTATTTGATTTCACAAATAAGTATCGGTGTGAACGGTGTGTGTCGGCATTCTGGGAGTTCAGTTGGTACAAGCAGGACGCGACCGCAGCGCCAGCCCGTTCAGTCCAGCGCGAGGCAAGTGGGTTCCATGACACACATATTGACCATGGTACACGAGCGCAAGGCGGACAATCTGCAGGAAAAGCGTACACCTGCGTACCATACCTCCCATGCAGCGAAAGCAACGGAAGCAACATATAGAAGCTAGGCCCATACCGGGATGCAGATACTACCGGGCCACGAGTGTCAACCTCATCGTTCTGTGTGTCACCGTTTGCTACGTCAGCAGTTGAGCCGAAGCCTTCAACTGTCCCCTTTATTCCCCACCCTTCCTCACCTAGCGCGTCTAGGGGGCGCGCACTGTCTTCATGGTTCATGCTCTGTGAGCTCTCTTAATCCCAAATGGATTGCTATGTGGGCTTGAAGCATTAGCACACAACGGTGTATCACCGTAATCTCTGATGCTGCACTCAACACCACGTAAAGGGACGTACGGGCACAGGCAGGAAGGGAAGGGAAAGGATACCAAAATACACCTTGTTTAGCACACAAGGTTTACGGCAAAATAAGTCGTAATCAGCCTTAGGGGTCGATCGGGACGTTTGACGGTGTTGCGTTGACTTTCCACAGGTGTTGTGCATATCTAACACCAGGTCTTAACCTAAGTGCAACACCAGGTCTTAACCTGACGTGCAACACCAGGTCTTAACCTGACGCAATCAAATGCACGACGCGTGTCGCATTGAACCCACACTCATGTGTGTTGTGACCAGACGCCTGGTGCACAAAGTGTGCATGTCGGACAGTGGGATGGCACCGATAACCGTTGCCTCCGCCGTCTCTGGGGTCTTTTGGGTCTCCCGCGTTGCAAGTGAGCTACCCTGCCCTTCTACCCTCGTGCGGGTCGTTTCGGGTGTGATACCGAACATGCCGTACTGCCGTTCTCTATTACCGTCGTCCAGATGACGCGGACAAGGACGACAACACTGGCATTAACAACAACGAACAGGGTAATGTGGACCTTGTGGACCCCTCGAGAGCTGGAGGTTATCGGTGGACTTTCATCAATCGTTACCGCACAACGTAACTGGGCATCCAGGGTACGGTCAGGTATCTGTTACCTGACGTGTGTTGATATCACAGGCACCCCAATTTGCACGGCGGGGCGGCAATACGGCATGTTGTGCTGGATTGCTGGTTGCGTCCGCTGAAGCGGCTGCGAATGCCGTTGATTGGGTTCGAATTGAGTACCCATGGATTGGTTGGTCACTCGGGCGTCAGACCCTGTCAGACGGAGTCGCTCTTATTAGGGATGTGCGCCAGGACATTTCGTAGCTGTTTCTCCTAGTAACCAGGATCTGATACTTCTAGCTGGTATCTGGTTTGCCGACATGGTAGTCTGTCGAAGTGATAGCGTCGCTTTAGGGTAATGTTGTGGCTGAGCGCGTCCATAGGGTTGTGATACCCGTGATACCCCGACGAAGCCAGTAACGCGGCATGACAGAAATTCCCTGTGGTGATGGGCGTGCATGCTTTTCACGAGGTAACCCGTAACGCGTAATTATATACTCTCGTGATGTATATGCTAACTCTTATGCGGGTGGCGTGTACCTATTGGTCTCGCATGCATTATCTGCGTATGTACGGCACTGGGACGTGTGTTTAACGTGTTTATCCGCACGGTTTCCGTGCCCCTCGAAGCCTCTCAACCCTCCTCAATGCCCTCGCACCAAGAATTTAACTTACGGGGACATAAGGAAACGGCAAGGCAACTTCAAGACAACCTTCAATCTAGAGCTAGTTCAAAGGGGCACGCTCCAGGACGTATTGACGCACAGAGTACGTAAGGATTCAAATATTTAATAAATGTGAGCTACATAAAATTGATTGCCTTGGACATGTGGAGAGATGTCCTTTTGCCGTTGCAGTGGTTGGATTGCAACAGACTCAGGCCGCTAGCCATGTGCGAGCAATCCTCTATGTTCAGTCTAATACGACTAAGTGCGTTTCCAAGAAGTCGTTTACCTACTTGCAAAGTGATCTACAAAAGTATGTATCCACCTGATACCGTGTGAAGGTTAACCAATATCTTTTATTGCGCCCCTTTACTCACCTTTTAATTGCAACTTATTTTTATCAAAGATGTGGTATGTGACATGAGATGTTGAATGCGCCCGTGCCATAGAGCACGGTAAGCTGTTTGGAAGCCAGCTCCCGAGAGCCTTCTCTGAACCGTTTCAAGTACAATTGATCCGCAAGGCAACAACTGTATTTTAAGTTGGATTCGGAGACCCAAAGCAAAAATGGTGCTCCCTCGGACGGGAACTCGCCTCTTATTCATTGCCTTCACAGTCTTTGTGGCGACTGTTATGTATGTTCTCATTGTGACGCACCACCTAAAGCTGCCTCAGGTATGTATGCGGTGGGGACGCAGGATCAATTACTGGTTTGACGCGAAAAACCGTGGGGTGTGCGGATTTTGCACGTCTAGCTCACAAAGTCGTGGAGGTAATTCATGTCTGCGTTTGGTTGGTGCCGATGAGTTTGGACCGGTGCGATGCCAGTGTACGCCTTGGCTTTTCCAGAGCTTGCATTTGAAAGAGCTAGATCACTCGCACAGTTACTGGAACGGGGGGATCATCCCATGCGCAGGGGTTGGCAGAGGGGTGTATTTGTATGCAGTGTCGAATCCAAAACACGGTGTGGCAGCATCGAGATTTCGGGAATGATCGCACAATTCCGCTTTATTCCGCTTTGCAGCGCCCCATTATAGAGACGCTGGCAAACCGCTTTTGCCGATCAAATCGTGCGATGTCAGTTTGGTGCACTGTGGCGACTGTTACCTGACGTGTGTTGATATCCTGTGACGTTTCCCTCTTGCTCCGTAGTTAACCGACCTGACTCCCAGCCACTCTCACAGTCACCGCGAAAAAGTTGCGGTTGAGGCGCTTCACCACGTGCTGTTGGAGGACTTTGCCAAGTGGGTGATGCCCTGGGCTTTGGGACTGTGCCGCGTGTTCAGGGTCAATCGCACAGCATTCCGTGTTGCGCGGGCCAAGCTTAAGGGGCGAGTGTCATGTGGATTGGTAGTTACGACGGTTACTAAAGCAGTGCAAACGTGGGAGGGCTGGCGCGGGCGGCGTTCAGTGGACAGGTGTGCACACTCCGCATCCTTGCCACGCGCTTTCAAGTGCTTCAGTCGCACGCTCACTGCTCGCTCTACGATTCCGGAACTGTCCGAAACCTCAAGAGGCCCCGCACCTTGTCATAGCATGGTCGTATTTTGGCCACATTGCACCGCAGTTCCTGCGGGAAGTTGGCATTTTCCAGGAACCACAGTGCAGAAGCGGCCCCGGGCGAGTCAGGAGCCGGTAGCGGTTGCACTTGCCTGCGCACGTCCATATGCAAACCCGCTCCAATCTTCACGTCCGTGAACGTGCAGGTACGATGAGGATAAAGATTCGAAGCTTTCCATACACGAGTTCGCAAACATGCTGCGGAACGGCCGGCAGCGGCAGGAACAGGCGGGTGCTGACGGGCAGCAGCAGGTGCAGCAGCTAGAACGGCGGGAGGCAGCACAGCAAGATGCTACGACCCAGGCAAGGGGGAGTCAGGAGGATTACGACGGGACAGGCGGCGCGGCAGGGGCGGCGGCGGAGGATGAGTTCAAGGGGCTGCAGGTGGATGAGGCAAACGGGACGGAGGGGTACGAGGAGGAGGACTCGGACGTCGGGGACGTGGAAGGCGTTGTGGCCATCCTGGATTACGATGACGAGGACCCGGAGGTGGATGTAAGCGCAGCCGTCGCAGCCGCCGCGCTGGCAACCTCGCCGCCGCCGCCGCCGTCGCCGCGGCCGCCGTCACCGCCGCCGCCGTCGCCTCCGCCGCCGAGCCCTGCTGGCTCAGCAAAGGTGCAGGACGCGGCGGGGAAGAAGAGCGGCATGGCGGGGGCGGCGGCGGCAGCGGTCAGCAGCTCCAATGGTACCGGCTGCCCGGAACTGTCCCGGGACCTCGTGGCGCAGTTCGCACGTCAGAATACCATCATGCTCACCGTGGCAGACTGGCGTATTTTTGGAACCATGGGTCAGTTCGATGCCAGGAAATGCTGGGAATGGGGCATGGCTCCAATGATGGCGGGTTTCATTGCTGAGCTGTCTGGGTCGCAGGCCACTGAGGGGACGGATGCTGGGCGATAGGGCCGACCCAGGGGAGGCCCGGGCAGGGCTGGGAGCTCCGTAGCGGTCTGGTCACGTGCATACGCTCCTAACCACAGGATCAGACCTTGTTAGGACTCCGTGCTTGCATGTATCATTGCTTGCGGCATTAATTTAGCTGCGCGTCTGCTGAGCTGCGCGTCTCCATCTTGCAGATCGCCTCCATCTTGCAGATCGCCACTGCCCCAGCTCACCCACAAAGCCGACATCGCTGCGGTGGCGCGCCTTTTCACACACACATATGCTCCCTTCTCCTTCGCAAACATGCACTCTAATCCACGCCATCTGTGTCACCAGGTATTAACTGGATGAGGCACCTGGCCACTTGGGGGGTGGACTACTACCTGGTGGGCGCCACTGACTTGAAGACGGCGCAGGTGGGGCGTCGGGCGCGTCGGGTGGACCCAAAACTAAACATGGGCAGGCCACCTGCGGGCCCACCAGCAACTGGGTTGCCTGTCGTGCAGCCACCCGCATGGGCGATGGCACTACTTCAAGCCACCAGCTCGCTGGCATGGACATATGGTGCGCTAAGGTGCGCCGACCCTGCTTGCACCTCCCTCCGCGCCGCAGTTCTTGGGCCATACGGGGAAGCATCCATGCTTCCGGTTCTACGAGGAAGGGCCAAAGCACGGCAGCGATGAGTACAAGTAGGTGTTCAATCGGATGTGTGCGTGCGTATGGGCAAAGAGTAGACGAAACGCACGCGACAGGTGTCTGTGCCAGATAATAAGGGAAGTTTCTGGCCATCAAGGGTGATTCACCGCCGGCCCGTGCGGCGGGGGCCCGCAAGCGGTCTGGCGGCCCGTCTCCCACACGGCCGCGGTGTGGCAGGTCGCAGGGTATTCACGGCGTCGTGTGCGGCTCGGAGTATTCGGTCTGCAGCGTTCCGCGCGCTGCCTCCACGTGCTGTTTCACCCAAATGGCAGGTACGGCGACCAGCACTACAATGCCGCCACGTGGCGCAAGGTGGTGGTGGTGAGCCGCATCGTGCACTGGGGCTTCAACGTGATCCACAGCGACGTGGACGTGGTGTGGTTCAGGTGAGCATGCGTGTGTGGTGAGTCGGAAGAAGAAAGGGAAGCAGGGTTGTGCATCCGTTAGGCAGTAGTACTTGCGACAGAGCCGGAAAGGATGGCATCTGGGCAAAGAGGCAGCTGGGAAGGAAATCCGGTGGGAGAAGAATGCGCATTGGGACCAAGTATTTGGTCCCATTTTCCTTCGACTTGTGTCGTTTGAGCTGCGACCCTCAAGAGACACGTCGTACGGCATCGCCGCATCCGCGACATCTCAGGGTGGTCATTTTCTGACGATGACCCACGGCTTAGGCCCGGCTACGAGCGCAGCCACACCTGAATCGTGTTTTCCTTTCCTCGTGGCGACCGCCTCGCTTTGGGGTGTGTTCTCTTCGCTGTCGTTTGCACGGCAGGGATCCGCTGCCTTACTTCCTTGGCCCGGCTCTCAAGGACGTGGACATGGCCGTGTCGTCCGGTAGGTGGCTTGCGGACTGGCTGACCGACTGGCTGGTCGCATGATGAGGGCGAAGCAAGCCGGGCGGGACACCGTGATGAGGGTCACGGGGCTGTCTGAGGGGTACCCAATGAAGGCGGTTCGGCCACACGCACGCCGCCAAGGTCATTGCTGAGGCGTGCTGCACTCCGGACACAATCGTATACCTCCCCCTAATAGCCCTCGCCTTCTTCCCCGTTTCAGACCTTATCAGCACCCAGAACAAGCCGGGCGATGACGGCCTGGAGGTGGGCATGCATCAGCACATCAACTTCAACACGGGCGTCTACTTCGTGCGGGCGTCACCAGGTGTGTAAAAGGAGAACTGAGACGCGAGACACCGTGTGTTTAGAGAGACACCGTGTGTTTAGAGAGACACCGTGTGTGAGTGTTAGGTGGGAAGCGTGCACTGTGAAGAGGCAGGGCTGTATCAGGTGAATGGCACGCTCGCACATTCCGCCGGGCGGCGTACCCAAAGCAGCCCAAGGAAATACACAAAATGTGACATCTTTTGATCACGTCGATAGTGAGACCTAGTGGTGCTGGACCATTTACAGTGTGCAAGTTCTGTGTCGCCATCCTAATGCGCCTTATGCAGCAGCTTAGCTGTGCACAACAGCGGTTCCTCTTGACAGCTGTGCTCTTGCACACTGTATTATCGAAACGACCAGCTCGCGTTCTGGCTGTTCATGTACAACATAACCCGAGTGATCCGACAGTTGTTTTCTGTCGATGTATGTGCGTGCAACAACACGCACTGCTCCCATGCCGCCCCTACGCCGGCTCCCGACCGACCGACCCACCGACCCACCGACCGACCCACCGACCGACCCCAGGCGGCAAGTCCATCATGGCCGCGTGGGCCTCCATGCGCACCACCAACATGCACGACAACGACCAGGTGGGTCCTAGAGGGACGGCACCCGGCCGGGTCCCCGCCCGCGGGGCACGGTACTGCTGCACACATCGCAGGAGAGGGCCGAATGGCTGTCCGGCCAAACGACTTGCGCGACTGACCTGACAGGATGTGCGGCTTCACAGGGACCCATCGGTGGCAGTATGCCAATTCGTCGCCGTATACCACGGGTTGGCGGCAGCATATATGAGCCGGGTGCTGATGCCGTGGGGGCGCGCTGCCGGTTCGTTCCCTGCCGATTAAGGCTTGCCACCGTCCAATTTATGAATTTATCCTTGTTGCAAATTCGCACCATGATGCCGCGCCTCTCCTCGCAGGGCACTGTCTATCTGGCGTCCTGCTCGCTAATTTCCCCCTCCACCCGGTGCCCCCGGCCCTCTCCCTTCAACGCAGTTCGGTATTTATAAGTTCATTCGCAACCGCCGCACCCGGCCGCTCGGCCGCGCCCTGGTTCTGGAGCCTATGCCCGGGGAGGACAAGGCGGCGGCGGAGTACGCCAAGAACCCGGAGGGATTCCAGCGCCACAACCCGATGGTGCGGGGCAGAAACCGTGATTGTCGGAAGAAGGCTAGGGGGAGAGTGACTAGCTAGAAACTCGGAAGAGAGTGCTGCAGTTACGAGTTACGAGCGACGGGGTGGCTGTTGGTAGGGGGACGGACGTGCACCCACTGTGACGGGATGCGAGTTGGAGAGATGGGATGGGAGATGGTGATGCCACACGCTACGCCATGGAGTGATCTACATGCTCTGCCGTGCGAGAGCTACTGTGCGCGCATGTGGCCTGGCTCTGGCCCTCACGACTTGCCGCGAGTGCGAAACGTCTTGGCTTGCTTCACGCCCTATCCCTGCCCGGCCTGCTCAGGAGCCGCTTCCAGTGTCTACGGAGATGAAGATGGGGGCGCTGGGGGTGCACATGCTCCTCAACGGCTACAGGTGGGTGTTGACGCGCCCAGGGCCCGGCGCCGGGCCGGGCTGGAGTGAACCAGGGAACCGGGACTCTGCGCTTACAACATGCAATGAGCTGGCTGCCCTAGCCGGTAGCCTCGGAGGCATCGCCATCAAGTGCATTTCGGTAATCGTTGGTTAGGATCGCGCGTTGGTGTCCCAATCGATGGAACGGACGGTCGACTGGGGCCACCATCGCGCATGCGCTGCAATGGAGCTGCTTGATTGCCATTTCCGACATAGGTCAGCGTTTATGCACTTCGTTTTCGTTGCCCGCCGACGACCCTCCTCTCCTCTTTGTCCCGCAGCTACTTCATCCCCAAGCTGCACGAGCGCATGAACACAAGCTCCCTGGGGATACATATGACTTGGGTGCCGCTGAGCAAGTGAGTCCGAGGGAAGGGCGGGACCCGTTTGTGGGTGTCGCGATGTGACGAAAGGGCATGTGGTATGCGGAGTGCCCTTTCGTCACATCGCGACACCCGCAACCGGGTCGCCGGATCACGCCGGCGCCTGCGTGTTTGCGCGGGCCTCGTGCATCCAAGGAGGAGACATTACGGTATGCAGACACCTGTTAGGGGATGACGTAACCGTGTGTGGCTTGCGGGCAGATCTTTTGACTCGTATCGCGTGTGCCCGCCCGGCACTACCCCACACCAGGGAGGGCAAGTTTCACCGCTTCCGCGACGGCATGCTGTACGACGACCCGCCCGAGTACTACGATGCGCCCGGGCTCAAGTACCTGACGGCCGACATCGATGTAAGTGCCTCCATGACAGCATACTCGCCCCGTGCAGCGAAGAGTTAGCTAAATAAGCGTTGCGAGCTTGCCCGTATACTGACATGGGCACGTTATCGTGCACGTAAAATCCCACGGCGCGGCGTGGAATTCGTGTTTTGGCTTTCTGTTCGCAAGGGATTCGCTGTGGGGCGGGGACGCGGGGTAAAGGACACGCTTGGCAGGTCCGAATGTGTCCTGATACGCGAAGAGGAGAGCATTGGGCCCTGTCGTGGCCCGTCCGAGTGCAATGGAGAGTCCCTTCCTGTTACCCCCTCCCCCGCTGCAGGCGCCCGATGCGCCCGAAGGCTTCAACAGCTGGAAAGAAACCGAAGACATGATCCAGGTGAATGTGTCTTAATTTGTAGGTTCACCTCATGGCCGAGGCACGAGTGAGGTCGGGCCACCTTGGCTGCCCAGGCCAGTCCCCTCGATTTCAGTGGCGGCGGCATTCCTGTCTTCAGCGATGCGGAAAATTGCGATTAAATCCATGTGTATGAGAGTGTTTGGTGTAGGTTATGTTAAAAAACGGCGTTTTGTTTTGCATTCACCCCGGGTTGGGAGGCCCCATGACACGCCTTTGCTCGCCCCTGCTCCACAGGTCCACCTGAAGAACATGCCGCCGCAGCTTAAGCAGGTGGGCGAGCGCGGGCCAAGCGGCGGTGAATGCGATACTTTGGAAGTTGCACTGAGCATTGCCCGCCTGTCACTGGTCCTTGTTTCCTACCCCTACCGTATTTGGTGTACCTCGCGGGTCGCATCCGCAAGTCGCTCCCCTCCCTCGCCCCTTGTCGCAGATGTACCGCGCAGTGGCGGTGGCCATCATCTTGAAGCGGACCCTCATTTTCCCCAAGCTGCGGTGCTACTGCTTCAAGAACTGGTTCATGAGCGAACAGTGCCGTATCCCGGGTGACAAGGTCACGCAGGTGCGTGGCGGGGGAAGAGAGAGCGCACAGCAATGCTCCGATGCAATTGTGTCAGCCTATCAATCGGGCCGGCTTTTCGGGTATTGGATCGCGATGGTCGTACCTCCCGCCGTGGCCCCTGCGCAAGCTTACGCCCTCGCCGGTAGGCCGTACGCCCGCGCGTACGGCTTACCTGACGTGTTGCTCACACCGGGCACCCCCCCAACCCTTTCTCCGATGTCTTGTGTTTGAATGCGGCGATCACGCCTTTAAGGCTTCCCTCTGCTCGCCCGGCACGCCTTCCCGTCCTGTTCGCAGTTCCCGCTGGACTGTGCGCTGGACCAGGTATGGGGCATTGCGTTCAGGACTCGCGGGCGGAGATCTCTCCCAGGGTGACCGCCAACCATCCGGACTGCGCTGCATCGCGCTGTGCGGAGCACTGCTGAGCACGACCGCCGGCCCCCAGCTGCTGTCGTAATTGTATGTCTTTCTTTGCGTTGCTCCTGGCCATGCTCCTCATTTGAAGACAACCTGTGTCCGCGTTCGCATTGGTGGCAGCTTGGTGTTTCGCACGGCCATGTCTTTGCACTTCCTCTCTCCCTCCCTGGACAGGTCTTCCGCCCCAAGGTGCTGTACAACTACCCGCCGCTGACCACCAAGGACGGTCCGCAGGTGGGCTGTGCAGCCAGGGCATGAGGGGTGTTGGCGCGGGAACAAGTTTCAGTTTGGGGACAAAGGGCGCGTCGTCACGTCCTGCTGCCGGACCTGTCCGCGCGCTGTAAGACTTGTCACCCAGTCCGCCGTCTGAGCCGTGTCCTGCTGTCTGTGGCGGCATTCGATGCAATCAGGCCGCCTGGACCGGCCAGCGTAATCATGTCCTTTCTCGCGATTTCGCTGTCTAATTGCTAGCTGCCGGGTTCGTCCTCATGTCCTGTGGCGCCCTGTCTGCAACGGCCTCGTCCTCTTTCCTTCAGAACTTCACTTTCCGCGAGTACAGCCTGCTTGACAACCCCCGCACGCCGGCGGCTGTGAAGAACGGCCAGGTGAGTCCCACAGCTCCCAGCCAGACAATGACGTACAGGAACGCATACGACCCTTGTCGGCACGGGCACCGTGCAAACCATGCCAACCAAGCACTGCAGCGACTGCAGCGGAGGGCATCCCAGTATGTCAGGTGACCACCTGCCGGCATTAAGACCTGTGACCGGCCGCGACAGGTGCTGGTGATTCCTGAGGGCGCCGACGCGGGGAACACGACGGGCTTCGCCAAGGTGCTGCGGATCAAGCCCGATATGATGCAGGTGACATGGCTTCCGGGCTCGCGGGATGGAGGCTGTCTGTCGTCAGGGCGAAGCGCATGGGAGTGGGTTGACCGCAACACCACAGCCAGGCGCACGCGCCCAGGCATGCCCATGCCCGGCTCACATGTGACTGATGGCGGTGCAACATGCCTGTGAACGGGTTGCGGCAGATGAATCACGGCTTCCAGAAAGAAAGTCCCACGTCGCGGCTGGTCGTTGACTTCCTCATGCCCGGCCCGGAACTTCCCCCCAAACCCACAGGACGAGCTGGTCAAGGCGCTGGAGCCCATCAAGGTGGGTCAGGGCGGAGCACGGCATCATGGGGACGGCAGGGGGCCCAAGTTATGGGCCATACGGTTAAATTATTCCTAGCGTGGCTTACATCCTGCCTAGCCCTCAACAGATCGGGCTAGGCTTCGTGGCAAGATTCGCAAATGCCATGGAAGCTCGAGTGTCAAATGTCCTGAAGGTTTGCTTACCCCATGCCGGGTTGCTTCTCGACGCCATCAGGACGCCAAGGTCATCCGGCTGCGCCACCCGCTGAAGCTCTTCGGGGGCTTCAACGACCCGGTAAGTAGGGCCAGCGAATGGTTTGGTATCGTAAGAATATGGTACCGTATCGTAAGGCGAACGTATATTAAGGTTACGGTGGCTGGGGCATCGCACATGAAGGCCCTGCCTGGCCGGCCCACGAAGCGGCAGAGACTTCCAACACCATACATGGTGGAGGCCCTGATCTTTGTGCCTGTCGGGTGCAATGCGCTAAGGGACCCAATCAGGCGGGGCGACGGGTCGGGCGCGCATGTCCATGTTTTCGCCCTCAATCCGACTCTCATATGTCCATCTGTGCGCATCCCCTGCCGTGCACCTGCACCATGCCGCTCAGATTCTCAAGGCTTCTGTGGAGCAGTTTGCACATAATGTGACCGCCAACTGGTGCTGCCGCGATGAGCCGTACATCGCCAAGGGGATGGCCAAGAAGGTCAAAATGGTTATGGGGTGGTAATCTGGGGTTTCACCGGAGGCGCGGGGCATCGCAACAATCAAAGTGATAAGATGTGGATGCGTCGGGTGGACATGACCATTGATTGCAACTCAAATACCACGCTGGGTCCGGCGAAGTAGCAGGCAAGGTTAGGGGCCGCGGCGCTTTCACAATACCACTTGCGGGGCTTATAAGGTCTTGTGTCGTATGTGGCGAATCAAGCCGGCTCTTGGATGCCGGTTAGGGATCATGTGTACGGCAGCTCTTAAAAGCTGGCGAAGAATGGGAAGGTTCGTCGCCAGCAGCAGATGAGCATGGTGGTGTTTCTAGACGCCAGCGTACAGCGAGCGGGGGTATCCGGAGTACTCAGCAACAATGGCCAGAGCGTGATGATATCGATGAAAATTGATCGGGCGATGGATGAACAGATATTGTCAGTCATCACCACAAGTTGTGGTGTTTGTGCCCGATTGGCGAGATTACCGCAGAGCGATCAGGCCGCGGATGGTTTTTCGTGATCATCCGTCGAGACAGGTCGAGGCTGACACATTGTACTTGCTGCTTGGCTGTCCGAGCGTGCACTTTAGTGCCTTGTGATCGAAACGCAAACCTGGATCCACAGTGTGCGGCTGGCCTGGTGCAGCCGGACGTTGTGATACCAAGGCGAGGGCTCGAGGTGAGAGTCATGCATAATTCGTAACGTCGCCGTGGATCTCTCTTTCATTTGGACACATCTGACGGAAGCATGCGAAGTGCACATGTATGAGGACAGTCTAAGCTGTGGTCGCTTGGTGTTTCGGGAAGGTGCAGCGCAGCCTTTAGGCTGTTGGGGGTTGAGCCTGGTCCTGTCGACTGGATTAAGGGCAAGCAAACCACCTATGCTGTTGAGCGCATCCTGGACTACCGCGCGCGACGGGTGGGTAAGAGCGGACGTAAGCGCACTGTGCACGAATACCTCGTCAAATGGGCTGGGTATTCCTCTGAGCACAATAGCTGGGAGCCTGCGCGAAATTTTACTCCTGATATGAAACCCCTGCTGGAGGAAGCTCGGTTACGGGCCACGGCTAAGGTAAGTTGAGCGGTACAGGTAAGTCATCAACCAACTATGGATGACTGACAACCGCTTTTCCTGGAGTCTGCCGTTTGCAAACATAATCTTTTGGTATGACTTTTGTAATTGATGGCTACAGCGTCTGTCGATGTGCATGATATTTGATACGGTCCTGGACTCCTGGTCGATAAATCGGCCAACTCCAGCAGTTGGTTGCAACTGTCCGGAGTCGGGACTCAGATTGACGTTGTGAGGCATAGTGCCTTGGGTATTACGACATTTATGCAACTGTCCGCCTCTAATCTGCCGGGTTATGTGACCCAATCGCAATTGTGATGCCAAGTCCGGAGGTCGGAAGGTGGTTTCCATTCTGTACAGCACCGACAGCATGCATTAATGGAAGCGATCATTTGCAGATCTAGGATGGCTTGGTGACATCTTCCAGTTTCCAAGATACATGCACTGATTGAAGAGCGGCTGAGGACAAGGAACCAAAGATGTGGACTGGTTCGGCCCGAGGGCCAATGCTGATCTGGGTAGAATGAATTTATTGGTGTATGATATCTTATAAACGAGAATAGTTTACATCTCCGCAAATTTTAATCAGAGGCTGTCGGCGCTGGGCCCGAGCGCAGGCGGCTGAGGAGCTGTCGAATGAAGGCAAGCGGCATTATTGCTCCTATCTGATCATAATCAACAAAATATCGGTCTGTTTTATATTCTGATTAAAGCTGCGTGATGATTCGGAACTGGTCTCCTCCATGAGTCAACTGCACCCGTGGCAGCTGTGGAACATCGGGATGGCCGCATTGATTCAAATTTGTTGCTTTCATTACAGGCTTTGGGCCTTCCGCGCCTGCCGGCGCGGACGTCTAGCTTTCCCTGGGGGAGGCCGGGCACCTTGGGGCCGTGCTGGTCTTCAGTGGTCCGGACATCGCCAGGGCAAGGGAGGCAGCAGCTTCAAGCACAGGCGGTGGAGGCTGACGCAGCGGTAGGTGGTGGCGTATCGGGCAGTCGGGGTGCCGTGTGGAGACAGGGGTCAAGGGCGTGTATGGGTTCCGGTTGCACCGGCCCCCATGGGGCAGCGGATCCCAGGCCTCCGGTGCTACGGTGCACACGTTAAGACCATGTCCAAATTCAGCAGGAGGGCGGGAACAACACGGTGTCCCTTGATGGGGTCCATGTGAGCGCATGGCGCAGGCAAGGTGCAACCGGTCGGCGCAGGTACCGAGTGGGTACACGAGAAGCGGCCGCTTGACAGTGATGACAAACATGCGCCTTGCTTGACCCGTCCAGATAAGCAGATGCCGTGGCTGACTGGTAGCGCTGTGGCTTGGCGCAATAAGGACACGCGGCAATGTTACAGAAGCTTGGCTTGAGGCGTGCAGGACGGAGCTCACTTGGCTTGCTTTGGCTTTGCCTCTCGGGTTCTGCGTAGCCTGTGCATCACTGCATGCGACGGCAAGAGCGCTGGGATGATACCGGGTGACAGGCACGTTGGCACAGAAGGGATGTGGTGTAGTGAACCACATGGCTCGCCGATTGCTCGTCTACCCCGCAGGCAACCGCATCGGAAGGCTCGGCAAGCCGGCCAGAGGTAGTGGTGGCGGTGGAGGATAGCACATCGGTGAAGGTGGAACCGCTGCCGGAGAAGAACTTTGGCGTGCTGCGTGGCGGGCGCTACCCCTTCCTGTACGACAATGTGTACGGACTGCCGATTGTGCGGCAGGTGGCCAGCTACGGGGAGGTGCTGGAGGGTCTACGGTGAGGTTCTGGAACGGTTTGGGGAGGACATCGCTGGGTGGAGCGCCATGGATGTGGGCGCGGTGCATCACTTGGGCTTGACAGAGCTCACCTCGACACGGCGTGAGAGTCCGGGGGATGCAGGGGTTTTCGTGCGGCAGCCGTGTCTTTCACAGACATGTCCAGGAGGCCATGCGGGATCTTAAATTCTCAGTACACGCGCCCCACAGGTGTCCGCCCGTCCGCCCTTACCCTTGCTACTCTGCGCCCGCGTCACCTTGCCCCCGCTGAATCCCCTCAGGAGCGGTCGTATCACGGAGGTGCTGTGGTTCCAGCCGCTGCCGCCCAGCCCCACCGGGAGGGACAACGAGGCGGTGCGGACGGCCGCGGATGGGCGGTGCTTGCTCAGATACGCCAGTGGCCAGGTGCGCCTGGGGGCTTCTGCTGCGGGACGCCTGGGGGCTGGGGCAGGGGGCCTGGGGGCTGGAAACGTGGGGGCCGGGAGACTACCGCATAGGGCACGAAAAGAGGGAAGTGCCAGACCGGGCTATCTGGTGCGTATCAGGGAAAGCGGTTTCGGAACAGCGCGTGTGGTTTGCAAGACCCGGCCTGCCGTACATGACGCGAGGAGAAGGGAGCACGCCCTGGCTCAGCTGGGTCACGGCGGTGTACCGTAACGTACTTGGCAGTACAAAGCCGGCTGGCGGTCACATCGTTCGTGCGGCCGTCTTGTGTGCAGGTGAAACAGTCGGTGATTCCGTACGGCGAGCCGCGGATCATGCAGGTGCGTGTGGGTTGACGCGGCGCGGTGGCGTCCCCCGTTCACGCGACGAATGAATGCAGGGCGAGCGACGCGCTCACTTTGGGAACAGGCCAATGCGGCCGTCGACTGCTGCTAGGCAGTTTCAGTTTGGCGGGCGGGGAGGAAACAGACAGCAGGGGCATGCGGCAAGTCTCAAGGACAGTCACACGGTCACACGGCAGGGGGGTAGCTCAGGCTTCAGGGGGGTAGCTCGGGCTTCATTCACGTCATCCTCGGCACCGTCGTCCCCCCGCGCGCACACCATCGGGGCATCCTGCGTTGCGCTACCTGCGCGCGGTGCGACGCCATCCCGATTTCCTCAAAGGAGCGGGGTCCGTTCCCTCTTGAACCCGGCGGTGCAGCCGTTCACTGCCCGCGCACGTCCGTCGACCCGACCCCACGCCACGTAGGCCATCCACGAGCACGGCGCCGCGGCGGGTTTCATCCCTCTCGAGCCCCGACACATGGGGGAGCTGGCAGCGGCGCGGTTGGCCAGCAACGCGGGCGCGACGGACCCGATGGCCCAGGAGGCGGGTACGGCAGCTCTGGATCTGGATGGGGCGACGGGCGTGCCGGTGGAGGCCCCCGAGGTGCGGCAAGCGGGGTTGCGGCAGGGTTATTGGGGCGCAGTCGGTGCGAGTGGTTTGTGGGGTTGTCGGTTGGTATGCAGTGGTACGCCGGTCTATGCGCTGGCCGCGTGCGCGGCTGTACGGTACAGCAGGAGTCCTGACTATCCGGGCCGAGACGCAGCACACCAAGGCGTTGCGGTCCGTCTTGGCGGTTGGCTGCAGGGCATGCGGCGGGGGCCGTTGGTGGGCCCGACCACCCTGGAGGCGCTGCTCGCGTACGGCACTCGGGAGCAGCTGGACGAGACGCTGGAGTACAACCGGGAGGTGAGCGGGCGGGGTGGGGGTGGGGGGGCGGAAGGGTGGCCCAAGGGGGGAGTTGTCCGGCCGTCTGGGCTGCCGGGAGGCCGATGCCGGGTTGAAGCTGCGGCGGGACGCAGCGTTGAGATCCTGGCGGAAGTCCTTTGTCTCCTTATGCGCCCATATGGGGCATGGACCCATCGGGTCGGTCGCCGCTGTGAGGATGACGTCATCGCGGGTTCGACTAGCGGGCGAATCCATTCGGTGCCCCGATGTTTTTTCAGTGACCCGGTTCCCGTCCGAGATTCCTACCGCTGCGGTCCCGGAGCTTGGCGGCGCCCTTACCCCTGTCTCTTGCCCTCCCCCCGACCGCCGAACCCACGCGCACATCCCTGCCAGCTCGCCGCCGCCGACGTGGCAGCGCTGCTGGCCAAGCGCGAGGCCGTGCTGAGGGAGCAGGAGGAGGTGGAGGAGGCGCTGCGGGCGGAGCGGTCCGCCGCGACGGCCGCGGCGTCCAACGCCTCCGGCGGCCGCAGCGCCGGCGCGACGGGCGGGTTCAGCATCGCCGGCTGGCTGGACTCCATCCAGCTGACCAACGAGCAGCAGGCGCTGGTGCTCAAGTACGTGCCCCTGCTGGGGCCCGTGGTGGGATCCGCCTTCATTATCGGACTCTACCTTTTGGCCCGCCTGGTCAAGGTGGGCTCGGCCTGAATGGGATGGGATGGGATGGGATGGGATGGGATGGGATGGGATGGGATGGGATGGGATGGGATGGGATGGGATGGGATGGGATGGGATGGGATGGGATGGGATGGGATGGGATGGGATGGGATGGGATGGGATGGGATGGGATGGGATGGGATGGGATGGGATGGGATGGGATGGGATGGGATGGGATGGGATGGGATGGGATGGGATGGGATGGGATGGGATGGGATGGGATGGGATGGGATGGGATGGGATGGGATGGGATGGGATGGGATGGGATGGGATGGGATGGGATGGGATGGGATGGGATGGGATGGGATGGGATGGGATGGGATGGGGTGGGGTGGGGTGGGGTGGGGTGGGGTGGGGTGGGGTGGGGTGGGGTGGGGTGGGGTGGGGTGGGGTGGGGTGGGGTGGGGTGGGGTGGGGTGGGGTGGGATGGGGAGTAACTCCTCCCTCGTGTTGAAAGGAATGTGGGCATATATGGCAGGGAGGGAGCTGGCGCCGGCGGGTGGTTGGTGACACCCGGCCGGTGGCCGGCCGGGCGGTGGGCGTTGCCTGGTCAACCCCGTGTGTCCTGCGCCCCTCAAGGTGGCGCCGACAGGGCTGGCACGGCTTCCCGGCAGCACCTGGAACGATTGTGGTGTATGGTCGGGGATGCAAGAAAGGGGGCGGGTGGCGGGCGGGCGGGCGGGCGGGCCTGTGGAACGGGGAGGAGAGGACCAGGCGCGCAGCATTACATGTGGGGTTGGAGTTTTGAAGGCCTCTTCACAACCGCTACGACCACCACCCACCACCACCACCGCGACCACCACTCGCCGTTCGCTTGGGCGCATGCAGACACGTCCTCGGCCTCCCTCCCTCCTGCTCCTCCCCTATCTCGTCCGCCGTCTGCTCCCCCGTGCGTCAGGGTGACCTGACTGACCGGCTCAAGATGATGGACCTGGAGGCGGAGAAGAAGAAGAAGACGGCGCTCAAGGTGCGGGAGGGCGCCGGCTGCCGGAGGGGGCAAGTCGGAGGAGGCAGCCTTGGGGGGGGAGAGGGGGGCTTTTGGGGGGCAGACAGGCCTCACGTACTGCATGTGGCTGCGTGCATCAACCGTACTGCACACTCCCCTGGCGTTCTGCGCTCCCATCCACGAGCCTTTCCACCCATCCACCCTTGTCTATATTTGACGGCTCAGCTTCTTTCCCACACCCATCCACCTCACTACCCCCCTGTCGCCACCTGGTTTTGTTGCCTGGTGCAGGAGGCGCGCATCGCCTTCCTCGAGGAGGAGGTCCCGGGCATGGTGGCCAAGGGGGCCTCGCTGGGTGGGTGTCGGGGGCGGGGGTGCCGGGCCCGTGCGCGGTGGGCGAAATTGACGGAGGCGACTTGTGACGGTGGTGTGACGTGATGATGCCCAAAGCGCGATGGTCTTTACGTTGTTGCTGTTGGATGGGTATGTTGAAGTGATAAGCCCGCCCGAATCACCGGTTGTGTATGAAACGAAACTGAGCCGCGGGAAGCAAAGTCCAGCGCAACAGGCGAGCCACCGGTTGTGTATGTGCGTGTCTTCAATAACCCTCAACCCGCCCCGCGCGTGTGAGTGTGCACAACTTGGGAGGCGTCGGGACGTGATGGCGCAGACACACCCGTGGCTCGAGTGGGCGTGTCGCTCAACACACATCGCTTCCCTCCGGTTGTTGCACTCGTCCCCGCCCCCTGGCCCCGAACCCGCGCCCACCTCGTGCCGTAGAATCCTGATACCGACCTTCCCCGCCGTATCCCCCCACCCGCGACCCCCAACCCCAAACACATACACATACACTTGACTCCAGATGACGTCCGCAAGCGCTGCAGCTCCATCAACTCCCGCCTGGGGGCCAAGCTGGCGATCGCGGATTCGGAGGTGCGGCTTCTGGGGGTCGGCAGGGGCGGGGCCCAGGGAGGGTCGCGGGGTCAGATGGGTGGGTATCGCAGCGAAAGATAAACAATGGTGATCAGCGCGTCCGTGTTCGGGTGACGGCGGGTCATCCAGCGCCCTCCCCTCCCCGCCCCACGCAACAATGCAGTTGGTTTCCACGTACGACGCCTGCCGTACACTGCTGTCGGAAGGGGTGGACCTATCGGCCGCGTCGTCGTCCTCGGCGAGTACGGCACTGGCGCAGATGGAGTGAGTGGTCGGGGGGGAAAGCTGAGGCTGCCGGGTACCCGCTCCGATACCCCGTGAGGCTGGCTAGATGTCAGACGCGCAATGCCGTACCGTACCCGCAGGAGTGACGAGCGACGAGCGGCGGCGAGCGGCGGCGAGGGCGGTGGGGATGAGGCCATGAACGCCATGATGGAGATGGGCAAGCTCAACACGGCGCGCATCCGCAAGGTGAGCTGCCTGGGAGCCTCTGCTCCCCGCGGGGTCCAGAACTGCCTGTACGCCCTCCCTCAATAAGGAACATGTCCTATTACCCTCCCTGTCTCCGTCCATCAGGTCGTGATCCCATTCACCTACCCATCGGCCGCTAACACCCCGATTCACAGCTTACATTTGAACCCCGATTCGCCCTTGCTCACCGCCCCTTCTCACCCGCCCCCTAATGTACATCAATTTCCCTTACCCCCGCGCCCTCCCCGCCCCTTCTCTTCCCCCCGGCCCCCCCCTTCAGGCCACCGACCCCAAGATCCTGGACGTGAAGAAACGGGTCCGCGACGTGCGCCGCAAACTGAAGCGCGAGTCCAAGGTGCAGCTGAGCGACGAGATCATCTTCTTCGACGACATCGCCGGGAACAAGCAGGCCAAGGTGTGGGGGGGGTGGTTCGGGGGCGGGGTGGCGAAGCCCTGACTGGGGTGGGTTGTGTGGGTAGGATGGAATGGGTGGGATGGAATGGGTCGTGTGGGAGGGGTGGGGTGGGTTGTGTGGGTGGGGTGGGGTGGGTTGTGTGGGGCGCGGTGGGGTTGTGCGGGGTTGCGTGTAGTGGGGTGGGTTCCCTCACGCGTGAAGGACGAGTCCAGAGGCGCACATGGTTGGGGAAGCGGAGGCGGGGGTTGGGAGGGGGCCCGCACATGTCGCGCCCGGGCCGGGGGTAAGGTGATGTGTGATTGACACAGCACCACAAACACTCACCAAACATGTCATCCATGCGCCAGAAGGTTTCCAGTGTGTGTAGTAATTCCGACCGCAACATTCTGCCCTCCGCCGTATACGCCGTAGACGCTGTACACATACAGCACAACGACATGTGCTGTGGGTGCTGACATGCGCACCATTCCGCCCGCACCATTCCGCCCGCACCCCTCTTCAGGTGGAGCTGATGGAGGTTGTGGACTTTTTCCGTACACCCGAGAAGTTCAAGGCCAGCGGCGCCCGGGCGCCCAAGGGAGTGCTGCTGGTGAGGAGAGGGAGGGGGGCAGGGGTGTTGGGGGCTGCACCCCGGGGGGGGGGTGCGGCAGGGCGAGCGTCGTTCGTTTGTTCATGGCGGGCTGGGAGGTAGAACAGGTTTGCTGCGACGTTGTCACGGGTTGCCCGGCCGGCCCGGGCGTGTGTGGGATTTTTCCATGGCCGGCTTCTCCTCCTGGCACGCACACCACTGCGCGGGCGCCCGCAGCCTGGCCACGCCAAGCCACCGCCCCCACCTTCATATTCTCACCCTCCCGCCCTCCGCTTTCTCCCTTACCCTTCTCCCTTACCCTTCTCCCGGCCCGCACCCACCCGCCCCGTCCCCCTTTGCCCTGGTGCTAGGTGGGTCCCCCCGGCAACGGCAAGACGCTGATGGCCCGGGCGGTGGCGGGTGAGAGCGGCGTGGCCTTCATCTCCTCCTCGGCGGCGGAGTTCATCGAGATGTATATGGGCCTTGGAGCGGCCCGAGTGAGGGATCTGTTCAACACGGTGAGTGAGGGGGGGCCGGCCGCGGGCGGGGTGTGTAGGTGCGTTTGTGTTCTTAGGCAGGCAGAGACAGGTGTGCGTGACGTGCAAGGGGCCGAGTGCGTGGGTGTATGTGTGGGTGTGTTCGAAGGCAGGCAGAGCAGGAGTGCGCGACATGCAAGGGGCGCAGCTAAGCGCGGAGATGCCCGTCTGCCTCGGAGCCACACACCGTCCCCTGCCCCTTGGGGGGATGGGGATCCCCGAGGACAAGGGGTCGCGGAGGTGGACGGCATGGCTGGACGGCATGGCTGGCTGAACCCCCTGAACCCGGCGACACCCCCTCCCCAATGCCCTGTACTCTCCCCTCCCCTCTCTGCGGCCCTCCCCTCCCTTCCCCCAAGGCCCGTTCCGTGGCCCCCTGCATCATCTTCATCGACGAGCTGGACGCGGTGGGTCGTCAGCGCCAGGGAGGGGGCCGCTCCAACGACGAGCGGGACAACACCGTAAACCAGCTGCTCACGGAAATGGACGGCTTCGAGGCGGAGCAGCAGGGCATTGTGGTGATGGGCGCCACCAACCGCAAGGATGTGCTGGACGCGGCCCTCACCCGGCCCGGCCGTTTCGACAGATCCATCGAGGTCCGCCGACCCGACTTCCAGGGCCGGCTGGAGGCCGTCAAGGTGGGGTGCGGCGGGGAAGGGAGGGTGGGGTGCGGCGGGTTGAAGGGGGGGCGTGGGGTGGGGTGCGCCGAGCTTGGGGTGGAATGACTCAAGGTGGGGACATGGAGGCGGGAGGGGATACGGCCGTGGGGGGATGGGGGCAAGGCAGCAAAGGCCGGGGGAATGAGCGGGGTCCCTAAGTGGCCGACTATAGCACAATGGCGCGGGGAGGGGATGCTATGTGGAAGGACGTCAGCGGTTCCGCTGCCTTCTGGGCCCCGCCTGACATCGGCAGTCTGGCACCCACCTGTGTGTGGCCTGTTTGGCGCAGGTGCACCTGCGGGACAAGCCCGTGTCGCCGGACATCGACTACGTGACGCTGGCCAGCCTGATGGGCGGCATGAGCGGGGCGCAGATCGCGGGCGTGGCCAACACCGCCTGCTTCCTGGCGTCCAGGGAGGGGCGAGAGGAGATCGGTCAGGTGGGTGCGGGCGCGCGAGCTGGGTCCAGCGATGGTGCGAGGGGCCGCATGGGTCATTATAACACCCTTTCAAAAGACGGAAAAAAAACTAGAAACCCTGGAAACCCCAACCCTAGTCCCGATATAATGGGGCCGCGGCAGGAATGCCGGGGAGGCTAAGGGTGCACGGTGCAACGCGTGATTGATTTGGACTGCGCACGGTGGCAGTCCGCAGCGGTCCCTGAGCTGCGCATAGCACCGAGTGCCCCGAGTCCGACATGACCCAGGCGGGTTGGTCCACACTTTTGCAAGGTCCATAACACACATGTACGAGCACAGCAAAACCACACCGCGCCACGCCACGTCACGGCCGTCGCCGTCGTCACCTCCTGGGCCCGCAGGCGGACCTGGCGGCCGCAATCGAGCAGGCCAAGTACGGCCGCGCGTACGACCAGAGCAGGTGGGGACCAAGCACGGCGGTGCGCGCGTGCTCCTTGCCCGGGCGTCAACCCCGGCGTCAGAGCTCTTTGGTTGAGCCGGGCGGACTGCACCCGGGGGCGGTCCAGGGAGCGCCATGCTGCACATGGTGTACGCCGCGGTTCTGGGGCTATTGCCCTGCACAGCCGACGGGCCTAGACTCACACTGAGGATGCCTGCCGCTGAGCACCTTATACCGTTGTCCTCCTTCATGGAGATGAGTATGAACACGTCCTACACTTTCCATTACCCCCTCCTGTGCTGTGTAGGTCCCCGCCGCCATGCAGCTCGAGTGCACCGCAACCCTCGTTTGTGTCCAACCTGCGCATAGTGCTGTCGAGTTGTGTAAGCCGCCCTGACCGCCCTGTGCCTGGCCCTGGCTCTCTTCGTTGCCCCTGCATCCCGACTTGCCCCGAATGCAGGTTCGTGGGCGCCGGTCGCAAGCGGCGGTTCGCGGTCATGGAGGCGGGCATCAGCCTGGCCGCCACCCTGCTGCCAGCCATCGAGCCCGTGGACTACACCACCATCGTGCCCTCGCTGCGCAGCCCGCTTGGCAGGACGGTGCTCAAGGTGCGGCGTGACCGTTGTGACCGTTTTGACCGTTGTGACCGGGGGGGGCGGCGCGCCGCTCCTCGCTCTTGCGCGTCACGCACCCGCGCGCGGCCACGGCCCGTCTAGCCAATCAGGCAGTCAGGCAGCCAGTTAGTCAGTCAGTTGGTCAGTTGGTCGCTCCAAACGGAGACGGCGCCGCGTCGCGCACGCGTGCGTGTCCTATCGTTGCTCACCTGACGGTCATGTGGCCCCTGCGCCTCCGCCGCCTCCGCCGCCTTGGTTTACCTGCCTGCCGCCTTCTGGACTGGACTCGTCCTGTGCCGCTCCCTCACGCGCATTGCAGCCGCACGTGGGTCGTTACACGACGGGCGTGTGGACGTACCGCTACCTGCGCGAGCAGCTGCTGGTGGCGCTGGCGGGGCGGGCGGCGGAGGAGCTGGTGCTGGGGCGCGAGGAGCTCAGCTCGCTGAACCAGCACCGGCTGCAGTTCGCCCGGCAGATTGCGTTCAAGATGATGAACTCGGGTGGGAACCGGGGGACGAGGCGTGGGGGCGGGCACCCGCGCTGTTGCGTTTTCACGTGCGCGCGGACACGTCCCACCCGCCAGGGATCTCGAGGGCCATCTTCCGATTTCACAATGCGTCACCGTACCTACGTACCGTACCCCTACCCGTGGTGATCGCGGCCTTGTCCGGGCAGCTGGGGAGCGGTGTTGCGGACCGTCCTGGAGAGAGCCTTGCCCGCCCGGTGTCTCGCACCCCCGGCAGGCATGTCGGAGCACCCTGACTACGAACACATTCGCGGCCTGGGCCAGAACTATTATGACCCGTCCTCGGAGCCGGGCCGCTTCACGCAGGTAGGGGTGTAGTCGTGTAGAGCGCGGGCGTAGGTGGCGGTGGCGGACGCCCCCTCGCTCAGGCGGTACGCAGGCGTATCAAGTTGGAGCTGGGCACTGCATGGGGCGTTGAAGGGGGGTCGCAGGCGGTGTATCCAGGTTTCCAAAGCTGAGGTGCAGAGAGAGACACGTCCCCGGGTTGGATCGGGTGGGTTACTTCGTTAAACACACAAACGCACAAAGCCGGTGGTGGCGCGGTTATCTGTCCCTTAAACGTTTCGCCGCCTCGTTGGTAAATGTATCGCAGGTGCACTGGTAAGTTTGTGCGTGGTGGATCGGGGGCACCGCGCCTGTTGGCTGCCTCTCACGTGTGGGCCAGCGCCCGACCGGGCTACCAAGGAGGCCGGCATCCCTTGTGCGCCCCCCTCCTCGCGTTGCGCCCGCCGACCTTACTGACTGGTATTCCGGTCGCGCCACCTCGTTCGCCCGTTCGCCGGCTGTATCCGCAGTACACTGTGACCTTGGACGCGAACCAGACCCGCAGCGAGGCGGTCGACGTGGATATGGAGGTGGAGGCCCGACTGAACGGCAGCTACCGGGAGGTGCGTGGGCGGCGCGTCTCTGGGTCGGACGATGTACAACTACTACGGTACTCTCAGCCTTGCAGGGACAGCACTTAGCCCAGGGCCTCGGACCCGGCTGCTGTCCTTGCTCCTCCCTACCCGGCAAAGGGACAGCACTTAGCCCAGGGCCTCGGACCCGGCTGCTGTCCTTGCTCCTCCCTACCCGGCAAAGGGACAGCACTTAGCCCAGGGCCTCGGACCCGGCTGCTGTCCTTGCTCCTCCCTACCCGGCAAAGGGACAGCACTTAGCCCAGGGCCTCGGACCCGGCTGCTGTCCTTGCTCCTCCCTACCCGGCAAAGGGACAGCACTTAGCCCAGGGCCTCGGACCCGGCTGCTGTCCTTGCTCCTCCCTACCCGGCAAAGGGACAGCACTTAGCCCAGGGCCTCGGACCCGGCTGCTGTCCTTGCTCCTCCCTACCCGGCACGTGGTGGCACATGTGCTTCGCAAGCCGTCCAGCAAATTGCTCTGCCAACATGCGGCTAGAGCGTCCCCGTTCTACCTGTTTACATGCTGTGCGCGCCCTCCCTTCCCGGCGCGCTGTTGGTGTACACACGCCCCGCGCCCGGCAGTGATGGGGCCTGACACGGCTGTGCTGCTGCTCAGTATGACCTGGCCTTTGCCCTTGTCCTGGTCCTCCTGGATTTCCTCCTGTCCAGGTCCTTGCAATGCTGCAGCGCAACCGGGCGGCGCTGGACGCGCTGGTGGAGCGGTTGCTTGCCCAGGAGAAGATGTCTGGGGACGAGATCGTTGAGGTGGGAAGAGAGATGCGGCAGGGCGGTGGTTGACTGGTTGTCTGGCTGGATAGACCACGAGGGCGGTGGAGGCTCATGCTCAGGCTGGGAGCTTGAGAAGGGCTTTGATTGCGCCGGGACTGGACGGGACATGCCACGCATGGGGAGGACGGTCTGTATGCTCTAATGGACGGCTGCGGCATTTACCACACCACGATAGTTTTTCCATCATCGCTGCCATGCATCCTTCCCTCCTCCCTTCCATCCTGAATCACAGGTGGTGGAGAAGCTGGGCAACCCCAAGGACCTGGAGCACCGGGCTCAGTTGGCGAATGTCCAGCTGCTATGAGGGTGGTGCATGACGGTTTCCAAAGGCCCGACTGCCATGCTTTTTGACGCGTACGGGAATGGGGAGGTCACTGGAGGTGTCTGCTCAGTACATGGTGTACCCAAGGATGGTGGGGCGATGCGCCTTGCGGCAGGGTCCCTGCCACACGTGAAATGGCAAAGCGCCGCCGGGGCGTTACCTTCGTGCACATGAGACAAGCTTAAGCAGAGAGCAGATGGATGCCCAGTGTGCAGAGTGGCGAGATAAAATTTTTTGAACATGGGGCACTAACATGGTCAATGACTCGCAGGTATCACCTTTGGCCCGCCGCTTGCGCCGCACGCCAACAGGGCGTGCCCATGTCATGCTATAGGACACCTTCAACCATCATCACACCGAACCTACGCCATAAGAACCGAGGGTCCAAGGCGGTTGATCCTGCCAACTAAGGATCCCACCTCATCCATTAACCCGCACATCCGTAGAGACAAAGGGTTCAGCAATCGCCACCAAGCTAGTGTGCGAATCTCAATCCATCAACTGTGATCTCAACTCCATATCTCAGCAGCTAGCCATAATCTCATGCTCCCGAGTCGGGGTGCCCATGTGTGTGGGGTATTGCAACGACCGACATACTTCTCATGTGTTGCTCGCTTGCTCCACTGACCACACTTTTTAAAACATGTAAGGGCTGGCGCGGTCCCGGGTTTGTAAAATTGCGGCCTGAAGGGCAAATGCAGACTATGCAGCAGTAATGCGACCACCCGTGATGCCGCCGTGCGAATAGTCGAGTAAGTCGCCGATGAGGTTTCCGGTGATGAAGTTTTGCTGTTGGTGAATGAATGAGCGTTACAGCGGAACCCGAAAAGGGATCAACGGTATATACCAGAACAAGGCCCCACCGGCAAAGCGGTAAGACACCTCCACAGCTCATAAGAACACAGAGGGGCATAACCCCACTCAGACAGCCACCAA
This sequence comes from Eudorina sp. 2006-703-Eu-15, assembly GCA_003117195.1. Classification (NCBI taxonomy): domain Eukaryota; kingdom Viridiplantae; phylum Chlorophyta; class Chlorophyceae; order Chlamydomonadales; family Volvocaceae; genus Eudorina; species Eudorina sp. 2006-703-Eu-15. The sequence continues at coordinate 452,256 of BDSI01000036.1, forward strand.
GCAAGCAGAGGCGCACAGCGGGGCAACACTACCAAGGCACCACGGCGGGCGGAATCCCCAGAAGTGGATAAAGCCAAGCGAGGAGAAGGTCCACACAGGCACCCCATTACCCAGCTACGACCACCCCTGGAGCACCCAGCGCTTCACCCTGTCGAGGTCATGGAAAACCCACGCCGGGTAGGTGAAACCGTAGCAGAAACAGATGACAGGGTGCTCGTACGTGCAATCTCCATGGCCACTCGACACGACCAGAAATGGTGCTGGCGGGTTGTGTCGCCCCCACCCCCTCCATTGGGTACCCACCGCACCCACACCGCGCCACCCTCACGTGCCGCATATGGGAGTTGCCCAACAAAGGGATGCCCTCAATCAAAAACCTCTTCATGCTCATTCTCTCACCGGGGATCAAGCCAGAGGCAGCTCAGCAGCCCCTGGATCCGGGCCGTCTCCGCCTGGCTATTAGCAAGTGAGCTGCACTGCGTCGAAACGCCACCTTAGCCAGTTACATCGCCGTGCTCACAATACTCCCCCAGGGCCACCTTAATTCAGCCCAGTCTTCAACCGCTAACCCAGGCGATCGATCAGCATGGCCGACGCTTCCTCTTCCGTTGGCATATGTGACCCCCTGGGCACCAGCCGCCCGTATTCGGGCAAGGCCACCAGCCGCCGGTCTAGCTCGGCCGATTGCCGCCAGTCCCACCAACACCTTGCCCCCGCGCGAGGGCCAAGGCAGTCGTGTACAAAGGTCGCCCACGCCCGTGCGGCGCACCGTGCCGTGCGGCCGGAACCTGTGGGGTGTTGCTCTGCCCACCCGTCAGTCACCATCCGGAGGGGGGTAGGCGTTCCGTGCTCGAATCAGCTGTTCGACCGTTCGCAGCTGGATGCCGTCCGGGCAGGTCCTCCGGGAGCAGCGGGTTCCCCCACAGCGGTGCGTTCCAGCACCACGCCCCCGGGGAGAGCGGGTGTTAAGCAATGTCCACCACCTCCGGCAGGGCAGCCACGGCTGTACCTCCGGCTCCAATCTTTGAACCCCTCAGCGGCCCCCATGCCTCGGAGACATCCGAGAAAATCATGTCAACGAATGACTCGCTGCCAGGGGGAAGCTGACGGGTCCTCCGCATGTATCGCACCACCGCTGAGGCCTATCGCGCGCGGATATGCATGTTCCCGACCGATCTACAAGGCGTGCCGTCCACCCTTCGAGCCGGTCTATTACTGCCTCCGGCGGCATCCCCGCGCCATGCTCCATGTGCCAAGTGAGTCCATGCAGCCTGTACACCGCTGCTGTTGTCGCCCTCCCGGTTCGCGCCCAGACACGCGCCGTCCCGCCGCTGCCACCCGCCGCCGGTTTGTTTGCCGAAATTCGAAGTGTGTTGCAACCACGGTTCATCTCATGTTACCCGCCATGCGTCTTTCCGGACCGCCCCTGTTCGCATCGGTCCGTACTGGGCCCTTCGTTCGCATCCGGCGTTCCCCAGGTGCCTTAGCGCCTGCGTTCCAGCCTTCCATTGCGCTGGGCATAAGTGCTGAGGCGATCCCGTGCCCTACGCCGGGATGCGTATTAAGTAATGTAACCGTTACAAGGTGGACCCGTATCCCGACCGGGTGTTCCAACGGGCCCAGATAGCTCGTAGGTGCCTCGTCTCATCAACCCCTACCCCCGCGTATTATTGGTGCGGCCAGCCATTTCCGGTTGCCATATAGGTTGAAATGCGTGGCCAAGACGGCGGTGGGGCCCTTAGTGATTGGCCCCGGTTGCCGTTTCGTTCCCGCACCGTTTGCCCTGACGGGTACTAGTTCAAGAGGCAACAGCTTTGCCCCCTCTTATGCGCGAGGTGAGGCGTGGAGGGCTGTGTGTGCAGCTGGTCTTCGCGGGCCCCTCGGCCGAACTGTCGGGACCGCTGGGCGCGCGACCGTCGTGCCGGGCGAATGTCGCCGTGGCAGGTTGCTCGTGTGCATTCCATCAACAATGCAGCCCTCTTGGTCGAATCGGTGTAACGCAACGGCGCAGGTGCGGCAAGCAGATACGCACGGCCTACAGTTCGGGGCGCTTCCTGATAACGGTAACTAACGCCCCTAAACGGACACACAGCGCCATTCACGATCGTTCCCTATCAAATTGTTCTGGTATACACCTTTGGGGTCCGCTGTAAAAGGGATCAACGGTGTATATCAGGGCAAGCCCCAGCAGGCCCCAGCAGGCCCCACATTGTCCGACCTACAAACCCCAACCAGCGCCTTCATCACCGCTACTCTGGAAAGAGAGCAAGATGGGGCGACAGCTCGGGGCCTCCGAGCACGTGCGCATCTTGCATTTCTAATGACCCGCGGGGTCCGCTGTAACATCCTAATAATAATTTCTAATCCACGCTATTATTACCGTGTACGCACGGCAACTGCCTTGCTGCGGATGGGGAGGGCGGGAAGAAGGTTGTGGGGGGAAGAGGAGCGGAAGCCCTGGGCACCCCACCCCGTGCGCAGTGAAACAACGTTTGCCGGAGCAATGTAAACGTGCTGATCTGTAGGCAAATATGTATTCTGCACATCAACCAACATGTATAAACTCGAGGCATAAAGGCAAACCCTGCATACGCACGAGAACCGCCTTACTTGCTGCGAAAGGGGGGAGTGTGGGAAGGGGGGTGTGGGGGGAAGGGGGGCGCCAGCCCCCGGCCCCCCACCAGGTGCGCAGCATGCACCAAAAATTGACGCTCGTCTTTCCTATTATACACTGCAGACGCGTTGCTGCGCAGTTGAGGGCGCGAAACTGTTTACCGGAAGAATGACGGTAGCGAAACAACGTGTACTGCAACAATACCGGTATACCTGCGTCAAGACAAATACACGGGCAAGGCGGAACAGCATGCTGACAACCACTCTGGTGCTTTTCATCGGCCTCACACTTCTCCATTCAGCAGATAATACATCGTAATCATGTTGGCAGTCGCGGGGCCATCCTCATAACCGACTCCACCGCTGTCCACCACTACCCTAATATCCTGTAATTTGATACAACACCCAAATATCAAAAAAGTAACTTTTACATCTCATACCTCTTCATTCATCACAATAATACGGCGTAATCATATTGACAGTCGCAAGGCCATCCTCACAACCGACTCCAGGAAATCATCACCCTAATGCGCTTCATGTAAACTAAAATTACACCCAAACTTCAAAAAAGCATCTTTCATAACTCAGTGCGACCAACCCTGCCTTTATCGAAATGATCTGCAAGCCGTTGAAGCCGTTGTACGGTCACCACGCTGCCCCAGACAGTCTATGGAAGTGAAATATGAATAAGTCCTCATAAGCATGAAAAGATGAAATTTCTTCAGGAAGTACAACCGGAACCACAATCGCCACGCACAATCGCTCTGACCACAACCGTTTCTATACGACGCCGTATCAGACTGGGATTGCAAACTTGGAAAATAACGGAATGATTTATGATGCTTCTGGGAACGTCATACTCCACTTCCTAATCCACAATTGCCAACTCATAGTCAACCACATTCATTTCACCGCTGCTCGGGTCGGAGCATGAGCAAACTATAAAATAAGCTAATGCACAACTAAGGCATTGAGGGGCCCATAGTTTCATTCGGCAAAAAATGTCGAGCGACGATGACGCGGAGGAGCTCGCCGCTTTGCGAGCACAGCGCGCGGCTCGTATGGACGGTGTATCAACGCTCGTAAGTTCTTGCATGGCAAAACGTCGCGCGGTACGGGTGGTCAGGAAAGATCTTTCCTAACGGTGGGTGAGCTGTTTATAGTCCAAACAAAACGCATCCCATTAAGACTGGGTGGTGATTGATGTGAGCGTGCAGCACACATATTTGTCTGTCGTGAAGCGTGCTCGCATCCCGCCCTTCCTGGGTACGCAGTCGCAGCTGCGGGAACTTCAACGGCGGACAGACGTAACGGGGGCAGGAGGCGAACGCTATTTCGAGTCGAGCGGAAGGTGCGTGTAGCCTAAAAGTCAAGGGGGTTGGCCTGCGCGGGACAACAGCCAGCGGGGTTGTGACAGCCGCCTTAATCACCAATCGCGGTGCCGCGGGGTTCCCATTTTCACCCTCGATTGTGGATGTGTATGTTGCCATTATTGATATTGCTAGTTATCTGCATATCCCGGTATGTCATCTGCCGCAGGCCACCAGCAGTGGGCCCACCGCGCCCTCCAGGCGGCCATCAACGGAGAGAGGTAAGGGATACACACGAGTAGGCAGGTAGAATGATGGCAGGCCGCAAAGCGTGTGGCGTGGGCCTGCCTGGCACGTGGATATACGGGATATGGTGCACGAAACTGATGAAGCGTGGTGCAGAATGAAGCTGTGAACGCACCGTGATACTGAAGCCTTTGTGAAAGCTGTATTACCTAGTATGTGTTCACTGTTTCATACTTCCGTCACACTAGATTCATCCTGTGGACCAACCTCATACCGATTGCGAAAGTTCATACGCTAAGTTGGCAATCCACCAACGATTATCTGTGCCTTTACGTTGTCAAGTCTGATGATGACGAGGAACAAGAGGCGGAGGCGATGGGAGCCCAGGGCGCCGCCCGTGGTTGGTCAGAAGAGCCCGACCGCATGGACGACCCCATCCGGTCACATCTGCCGATGTCCTTTGGTACGTGGGGAGAAGGCCTGTCTGTAGATCGGCCAGCTGCCCACCATTAAGAGTAATAGTAATATTTTCATAACGCCGGGCGCAACCCTGGGGCCAGAAACGATGAACTCATAAGAACCTATACTCAACGTAACGGCGATATTCACTGTGGTAAGGGATGTATTATATGTGCTTTGATGCTATCGCATCTTGCCTACACGGACGCTGACTGGGGTCTCCAATCGACGAGCCGGGCGATCCAGCAGCTCCATATAGCCCCGAGCATTCCGCCCCCACTTGGTGCCGATCTTGCAACTTGGTAGTCATGCCCCTACCTCTCTGGTGGGAGTTCTGAGAACTGGAGATAATGTTGATATCTACATACGTGATTTGTTCTGTTTGCACTCGTTACACACACACGGGTGGTGGTGGACGGCCGGATCCGCTGCGTGCAGCCAGTAGACGTAGACTCTTGATGGATAGATAGCAGCGCGAGACGCTAGGGTGTAGGGATTGGGACAAGGGAAGCCCACTTCCGGGCACGATGGGGATCCGTGGGTGCCCGAGGAGGGTCGGGCCAGACCAGTGGGAGTTGGCAGCTGGACGTGTAGGCGAGGGCCGCTCGCGACGGGAAGGGGTGTACGACAGGGAAGCTTGCGTGGTGATGTGCTGCCTTGTGCAAACCATAGCCCCATCATGGAGCACCCGACTGCATACCCGGACCCAACAAGGCCTGACGCGTGCGAGACGCCCCGCTGGGACTCAGCTGGGCGGGCAGGCCTGCCGGAGGGGGTGCAACCCTAGCTAGTACGGTTAGGTTGGGACGCGAGACCATGCTAGTTTTACCGCACCGGGCAGGGGCGCGCCTCCGAATTGCTGAGGAACGCGCCCTGGGTGCTGCAAGGACTTGAGGAGGTTGAACAGCAGACTGCGAGGCGCAGACCGCCCGGGATGGGCTTCCGCCCAATCCCTTGAGGGGGCACAGCTGTCAATGATCCTCAGGGATCGGGCGCGCGCCCTTGGTTGAGAGCGAGGGGACAGAGGCCCCTTACGCCCCTCTCCCCCGAATCCGGGGGAGAGTGTTTCGGTGGTCTCCCGTATGGGGCGGGTTAGCGCGCCCGGCCAGCGTCGGCCCAGCAGATATGTAACGATTCACACACACACACACACACACACATATACACACACACACACACACCACACACACACACACACACACACACACACACACACACACACACACACACACACACACACACACACACACACACACACACACACACACACACGCACGCACACGCACACGCACACGCACACTGGCCAGCGCACATACAATGCATGTAACCCTCTCGTTGATACTATCATTACTAATACGTCTTGGTGAACCAAGGTGTGCGCCAAGGGGGTGGGGATGGGGAGGCTATGGGTTCCCCCTGGGGTATGCACCTATATATGGCCACCACTGAGGTCATTCATCTTTGCCACCCCCTCCCGTTAATACAGTATTCAGCTTTTGGTTTGCAACAGCCTTCCGGCAAAGTCAAGAAAGAAACAATTACTGGACGGCTGTTGGTGCAGGCACCCAGGAGCGCAAAATGGCCAACCCAACAGCAGTGCACAAAGCATTTCTGCGCTCCGCCTCGCCACAGACTACCAATACAACTCTGGACCCGGGTGAGGGCTCTGCTAGGGCCACCGTGGCTCGCTCTGGTGCTGCTGGCGGTTCTTATGGACCTCCGAGACCACCAGGTGTCCGAGGGGTTGGGCCGCAATCGCCACCGCCTAATGTGGATGTCGAGAACGAATTGGATCAGATTGCGGGCCCTTTCCCAGCGCCTGGCTCTGCTGATGCGTGGGATACTGACTATGACAAGGGCATGGTTGGGCCGCCAAGGCCACCATCGAGTAAGTCTTTTGCCAGCGCCTCTGTACGTACCTGTAAGACAAGACGGGTATAACCCTAAAATTTATACATGTATTGTAATCCTTGTTACTGTTTTGTAGGTTTGTGCGACGTCCCCCATGTCCTGTCTTGTCTGCTTCCGGTGTGCTTGTAGGCAGTGTGCTTGTAGGCAGGGTTTCGCGTGCGCCCCGTGGAAGTGGTACCGTGGTTGTGCTGGCTGTTCTTGTTCCTCTTCATTATCAGCATTGTTGTCGTTCGGGGTTGCTTAGTTGCTCTGTCAGCGGGGTGGCTGGTGCACGGGTTTCTTATGGGTAGGCATCAATTATCCGTTTACATGAGTGATCTGCAGTAGTAACATTAAATAATCCAGTGTTCTGTTGCTCCGTGCATCTTCGTTCAAAACGGTTAGTTTATGAAACGGTTAGTTTATGTTAGTTATAACTGTTTGTTACAGTTTGTTTGTTTGCTTTATATTGATTCTTCACGATCTTCCACTGACCAATCATATCTCTACTTCACTTCCACTTGAATGTGTTCAGGACCTGAAGACTCCGATGTGGACGAACACGACACACAAGGTGCTGACATGCATGCTGGGGCCGACCAAGATGTTGAGGATGACCCCTACGCACTCCCAATCACGCACGAGGTACTCTAGTCAACTTTTCTAGGTCCCCGTGGCCTACATTCTAGTTGGTGGATTATATTTACTCCAGCGCTTCTCTTGACATGTCATTGTCTTTGTTGCATGCCAAGTTTTGTATTTTAAGTCCTGGCGAGCTACTACCCGATGTAAGATGTAACACAGCAGTGTAGCAGTAGATGTAACACAGCAGTGTAGCAGTAAGGATATATATATATAGGATATATAGGATAGGATATATTATATATTATATATATTATATATATATAATATATATAATATATATATTATATATATTATATATATAATATATATATAATATATATATTATATATATATATATATATATATATATATATATATATATATATATATATATATATATATATATATATATATATATATATATATATATATATATTATATATATATATGGTCCACAGCAAGTGACCATCACACCGCCTGGTGTTGCACATGCCACATGCCGCCCTGCTTATTCTTTGTGACAGTTGGAACCAGACTTTGTGACAGACTGCTGCTAGCTAGCATTGAATGCATTTCAGAAACCTGCATTGTATAATGCTTGCCTGGAGTGTTGCCAATATGAAGCCTTCACCGTAAAAACCTGGTGACCTAGATACACTGTTCAGACTCCCCGGTGGTATGTGGTGGTATGTAGTGGTGTATAGGGTTTAGAGAGCCTCACCGCCCCTGCCCCCTTCATCCACGCAAGATTTTGCCCAGCGTTATATTATTGCTAATATAATTGTAGGCGATCCTCAAGGGCCACACCAAGGCAGTGTCCTGCCTGGACATGGAATACACTGGCACACGCATGGTGAGGTCCATGGTGGGGTTTGCTTGAATGACTGTGTCAATAATGTGGCCGGATTGTCCTTATTACTAATGAAGGATGTAAAAATGTAGTAGTACACGATTGCCTCGCCGACATTACAGTCTTGAGTTTACCACTGTTTTGTACGTGTTGTGTGAAACATATTCGCATGATATTAGAAAACTTAAACCCAAACCCTTATGTGTGTTAATTATTCCAGCACTGACATATGAAAGTTTTGCAGCAAGCACCTGATTTATTGATAGAAGTGTGATGTCTGTAATGCAATGCTGCATGCGCAAGGTGTCATTATCCGTCATTATCCAAGCCAATTACTTGCCACACATCTTATTGTTTTTTAGTCTCCGCATTTTTTTGAATACTGTATTATTATTAGGATGTTACAGCGGACCCCGCGGGTCATCGGTGACAGCCCTGGTGACAGCCGGGGCTTCCTCACCATACACTGCCTAAATGAATTAACGCCACCATGGCGCTCCGGACAGGCTCCCCAAGTGCTAATAACTGTTCTAATAACGGCTTAATACAGCTTGACATAGTTTAAAATGCAACCACAGGTAACTGGCTCTTATGATTACACTATCCGCCTGTACGACTTTCATGGCATGAAGGCTGACATGCGCAGCTTCAGGTAAATTCTCCTGTTCCAAGTGAAGCTGCTCACACAAGAAGATGTCGGCCATGGTCGAAATTTTCACATCCGTTTGTATGCCTTATTACATGTGCCTTCATCAAGTTGTTGCTTCTCAGTGCAACCGCGCGGGTGACCTGCCCCTTTGTAAAAACTTGTTATGACCCGGTACAGCCAAACACGATGTAGCAAGGGGCACCCTACCCTCAGATGACGGTGCCTATTTTCCAGCGGATGTTTATCACCCACAAAGGCCAACTGCCAATGCAAAATTATATTATATGTAATGTTGGTCTGTATTGTAGGACTGTAATGTAGGACGTGCTGGGCAGGGCTGGGTAACCCTTGTGAACAACCAAATAGATATTAATAACGCTTATTATTTTATCTGCATGCAAAGATGGCGGCTAATATATGCCATTTCACAGTGCACAATTTTGTTATGTACTTGGCCTTACCTAATTGTATTCTGCTTGTGAATTTTCGCATGTGTGCTTCAGAGAACTGGAGCCCTCTGACGGCCACCCTGTGTACTCAGTGTCATGGTCGCCCTCAGGAGATGCATTCTTGGTCGTCACTGGTTCCGCACAGGTATGAACAATAGCAACCCCTGTGGGGCCCGCTGTAACATCCTTTTTATAAAACAATAACTACATCATGTGCAACTCTGTTTGTGCGTGCAACTCTATTTGTGCGTGCAACTATGTACACAAGCCGTGCTGGGATATCGGCATTAGATGCAAGGGATACATTTATTGGAATGGACGGCAGCAGCTACACATCTGAGATGTGGTTGATGGCTGTATTCGACACACAATAAAGACAGCAACGCGCGGCTTCATGTATGCATACCAATGTTTCAACATCCTACCTTAATTTGTGTGAGCTGCACTGCAGGTGATGATTGCAATTGTTCCCTGGAAAAAGATATTTAGGAGCAGTACAATTCTTTAATATTAAATACTATTGGAGCAGTACGGTTAAATGTTCACATATGCATGGTACTTTGGTGAAATCTCATGCGCAACTTTTGTTCACATGCCCTCTGAAGGCCAAAATCTATGACCGTGACGGCCGTTCCTTGGGTGAGTTTGTGCGGGGCGACATGTACATTCGAGATGTGCGCAACACCAAAGGACACATCAGCAGCCTCACCGGGGGCTGGTGGCATCCCACGGATCGATACACAGCAATTACCAGCAGTGAAGATGGCACGGTAAGCATGCTGTTAAACACAAACATTTGTTCTTAGGCAGGTAAGGTTTCTTTTAGTATCAAGCCTGAGAAGCTTGAAGTGTACAGGGCCCACGTGGGGAGCACATCATTTGCCTTATGCTGGTAAACTGCATTGCTTTACCAACATGTGTAGCAAAACATTGTGCGTTGCTTGATGCGTTCTTTTATAATGGTGTGTGGCATGGCGGGTGGTGCACATACATGTTTGTATTATGTCATTATTGCGCAGCATTGTGGCACGTGCATCCTTGTTTTTGCTGTTGGACAAGGCACTTTCATGTATGGTGTCTGATGTTGCCATGCCTCTCACACTTGTCAGTACTTGGGGTCCGGGTTTTGTATAATGCCTGACAAGCACAAATTGCCAATCCATGACACAGGTACGGATATGGGATACACACAACGTCATGCAGAAGACTGTTGTAAAGCCTACTCTTGCACGCCCAGTGCGCACTAGTGTGACATCTGTGTCTTACAACAAGACGGGATCACTCATTGGCGCTGGTCTAGCCGACGGAACGATACAAGTGTGGAGTGTGGCAGGTAAGGGAAAGCATTTTGTGATGATCAGGGTGATCCTGTTTCATTGGGGTGAACTTGGGCGATGACTGGCAATGTGTTTTTTGGTAGCCTAAACTGCATTACCTCAGTGCTATATATTCTTGCTGCGATAATGTTGTTAATCACTTCGTAGGAAAATTTGGCGTTTCTGCTGCTGTGGGACAGGTGCTGCCACCCAAACCGCAGGTGGGGTTGCAATGGTACAAAAGCACACCACTGAAATTACAGATGTTACGGATGTTGTGGCCGCCTACCCCTGAAGATACACAATTGGGGTTTCCTGATGTTTTGTTTAATTCTTTTGCAGATGGTCGAGAAACAGGGATGGACATACGTGAGCAAGCCCAACCAGCTTATCCGTAATGCCCACACAACGGTAAGAATCCACAGATGCACAAACTGAATGAGTATCGGTCGGGACATCATTCTTTATTCCTTATCTGGGAGCCGCTTTGGGGAGCTCCGAACGCCCCAGGCGCCCCCCCCCGATGAGTTACATTTTGTAAGAGTAGGCCGGTGGGAAACATGCCTGCGCTTTCTGGCGTCTTGTTGATTCATACCTGTGCGCATGTCTGCTTTGCAAGTCCGCATACACAACCAGAGTGAGAGCAGAGCGGCACCCAAACGTGCACAGTCCGTAAGCAGAAGGGACATTAGTTATTAGTTTCATTAGAGTATTTTGCTGTGTTTGGCCCGGTCAACAATGATCCTACACGTGGTCGACTTACAATTATGGTTTTTAGGACGATTCTATTCATCCTCGTGACAATAATGCTGGAAATATTGATTTGCATATGAATATGAGAATCACTTTTGATGGGAATACATGTGGCCCAAGGATTATAAATGTACGGCTGGGTCGGGATCCATTCTTTTTTTGGAGCCAAAAACCCTAGTTTATTCCAAAAAGGAATGACTCCTTAATAAAATCACCACTCCAAATAATATCGCCTCTCATGCTACCCTGCCCTACCGCTTGTTTGGAAAGGTGCCGCATGTCGCAAATACAAATACTGAGAGTGGGACGCATGCTAATTGCAAATCCATAGTATTCCTATATTTGTAATTACTCTTACCACCATTGCCAAAATTTCTACAAGCATCCTATGAATAGCCATGCTTGATACATGCACTTGTTTCTTGCAGGATGCTGAGATAACATCACTGTGCTTCAGCTCTGACAACAATACAATGCTTAGCAGGAGCACAGACGGAACTCTCAAGATCTGGGATTTACGAAGGTGCTGCTTTAGTATTACCCCCCAAGTTTCTGTCATATTGAGCTTTCTTAAGTTAATGCAGGTAATTAAATATATACTGTTTTCCTATGCAGGTTCCAGGCTCCAGTGCATATTCATAATGATCTGCCAGTGGGCTACGCACAGACCCGTGCCATCTTCAGTCCGGATGAGTCTATAATCCTTACAGGTATGAAAAGATATGGCGTCACGATGGAGGACCGCGCCGTACAGGCATGTTCATTCATGCCTCAAATGTGTGTATGTGTGTGTGGGGGGGGGGTTTGGGGGCGATTAAACTAAAGGCCCTAGGTGCTGTGTGTTTTGGCAGATTGTTATCAATAGATTAATGACACACCCCTACACAGGTAATGCATGCTAAAATACATACACACCCTGGTGTGGTCTCTTCACATTAGCGGTGATCCGGCTGCTTCTGCTTACAGGCACAGGTGGGACTGGAAGGCCAGAAGGCAATAGTGAGGGATCTGTTGTCTTCTTCAGCCGTGCAAAAAATGAGCTGATCCGCAAGGTGAGACAGTCTTGCCAAGTATGGGCTAATAGGTAATAGCAATACTACATCTGCCGGGCATCACCCTGGCGTGTGTTTAGGGGGCGGAGACGACAAGGCCTACAGGGGCCAGTCATCGGCCCTGACTGCAAAGATATTCCGGTTAGCCAACCCCGTTGCTTTTGTTGGTGGTGTGTGGGAATGCGGGGCGTGCACTCACAATTATCAACGCTAACAATTACCAACGAATGAAAAATGATAGTGGTAGGTATATATAGCATGACAGCGCGCAAAACTATGTGGAACCATTAATCTACTTATCACTTCATGTAAAAAGTAGCATGTCAGCAAAGGGTTATAGGTCAATTATGTATTTGTTACATTGACCATGCTGACCATTTGTTGCCTTCAACACAGGTGGGCATGCCTGGCAACGTCACAGCTCTGGCATGGCACCATCGCCTGAATCAAATTTTCGTTGGCACAGGTAAGACGTAAGAGATGTCCAGTGCTGATCTATGTACGTTTCAAGAGGTCAAACTTGCCCGACAGGCACACTGAGAAGCCTAAAATGTTTGTCACAAATTTTGGTTGAGTTGTCAGTGTCAAAGACCTGCCGGAATTGGCAAGGGGGCGTTGCTTACAACAATGGTTGACTGTGTGTCTCCTCCTGAATGCTCTGTTATTAAAAAAGTGAAAACTAGGCCTATTGACAAACCGCCCAGGCGCAGCACCAAATGCAGCTACAACAGTTGATGAGATGATGACTAACACTGACAGTTGCTGTAACAGGTTTCCTTGCAAATCCATACGTTGTATGTGCTCCACATTCACAGAAAGTTGCAAAGCACACCTACCGTTAGCCATGTGATAGTACAGCTTGATCACCACGGTCACATAGCGGCATCTAAGAGACATAACGACATCCTTTCGTTTGTGATTTCTTTTCTTGGTGTATGACAGCTGCGTTTGTTTTCTATTATGTATTGCAGGCAATCGAAGTGGGGGAGAGACACATGCTCTGTATGACCTTAATCGCAGTGAGCGTGGCGTTGTTGCAGCAGCAGCATGCAGGCCTCGAAAACCCAACCCTCTTGATTACACACCACCAGTTATAATCAAGACGCCCCATGCACTGCCCATGTTCAGGTGAGGCTGAGTGATTGCTTTCTATGAGGCACCCATGGGTATCCGGACCACAGTTTGCAACTTAACCTAATGTGTGGGTCATGCCAGAGAATGTATGTGTTTTGCATGGCAACCTGGCTGGCCTGTATGAGTCCTATTGTCCTGTTTTATCAACGCAGTGAAAAACCGCATTATACTGTATGCATAACTCACCGGTGCAAGTTCAGTGAAATGATACAGCTGTGTATAGCGCAGATTCTTCTGCTGCCTCTGTTGCTGGTCCCCCAGTAACAAGCCCTTGTCTGTTAGATGGCATGTCCGTTACTGCAGTCATGGTCACTTAAGACTACATAGTTTCGGGCCCCATTTCACTACTACTGAGTTATTTTTCTGATGCATTCCTTTCTGCTTATCACTCCTTACTGCTTATCACTTTGCCGAAAAAGGGAGGACCCAGCAAAAAAGCGCAAGGCAGAGCGAGAGGCCATGAAGACAAGACGGCCAGATCCAGGCATGGTGGCTGGTCGTGGCAAGCAGGGCAAGCTGGGAGCTACTGGCGGTACACTTCTGACCCAGCACCTGCTTAAACAGGTATTTACTTTAACAAGGCTCTATACGGGTTTAATTGATGTTCTACAGGGGTGCACTGAGTGAACGTGAAAGCATCATTTGGATTGGTGGAGCAATAAAACTAATTCTCTGTATTGATCCTGGTGCCTTTTTGCCCTTAACTGTAGCGTGGTGGGCTGATGGCACCGGAGCAAGAGCAAGACCCCAGGGAAGCAATTCTGCGGCATGCAGACAAGGTAGGCCCGGCATCCATAACGTATGCCCGGGTTACTGCCAAAACTGGTTATGTCAAAACTGTTTTGTGCATGTTGTCTGTCTTGGTCTTGAACTAGCAACCGGCAAGGCCAGCTTTGTCATGGACTGAAAAAGCTGGCCTTGCCGATTATTAAGTCCAAAAGTACGACAAGTACTGACATTGTCTAATGTATGTACAAGTGTAAGTAAGCATGATGTGATTTGTGTGCTCCATACAGGCGAAGGAAGAGTTTTCTGCTTGGACAGCAGCATACCGGGCAACACAGCCAAAGCCGGTATATGCACAAGATCAGGAGGAGGACGAAGAGGACAATTGATGGCAACTGCCATACAGACGGTGTTTTGCTTGTGGTATTTTTGGTGCTGCTAGACTTGTGAACGCTGATGTAGCCCTCCACTTGCAACTCAAGTGTCTGATGTGAATTAAACCTCAAGTGATGCTGATTGGCGGACTGCCTCTGCAGCTTGTCATGGTATTATTACATATCTTGCTGAATCTGAAGCTGACCGGGGCAGTTACCCTTGCCCTTGTGTGTATGTGCAATTCGTTGACACTACTGTTGTGTATATGACAGCTACGTATTAAAGACGTTCGTGACTCTTTGTTTCTTGTTGCACATTACTTGGTTTGATCAATAAGGGTGCTGTGCTTTATCGTCAATTGGACCCCAACCTCTCTTACATGTAACCCCCATACTCGCTAGATGAATGAACGTTACAGCGGACCCCAAAGGGATCACCGGTGTATACCAGGGCAAGCCCCAGCAGGCCCCACCTGCTAGATGTAACACAGCGCAGCCAAGGCAAGTCCCTACGTACAGCATCTCGAGAAGCGTTTGGCTGCGCCGTGTTACACTAGATGTGACAATGTGGCCATGAAACCAATTTAAGAAATCAGTGATGGGGCAGGATTAAGGATGCTTCAGTGAAACTGGATACAACACCCAAACAAATCCATATATGTGCCCTGTATGTGCATTTGTACTTGAATGCGGTATGATGATGTCCTTACATGTACAGCTACAAGAGTTGGCATGGCACCTTAATTATCCAGGAGAGGAAATCCTGGCGCTTCAGTGACTCGTCGTTGTTATGGCTGGAATGCGTGGCTGTATGACGGACCCCCCATGGGTTCACAGTCCCTGGTAAAGTGGTTTCCATGAGAAATTATATAACATCCGTTACACACCAGTGTACCTGCACAAAGTGAAAGCTCGTCTTCATTTCAGCCTAGCAGCACTATTTTGACTTGCTTGTTACTATCTTGATGATGCTAATGTTCCTAGCCAGGATCCACCTGACTCAAGCACTCTTGCAAGCGGTATTGTATATTTCCTTTCGTTCAGGTCCAGGTCAAGGTGGTCAATACCAATCCCTGATTTAGCAGGCCATCACACGCGAACCGTTCCGCTCACATGCTTTTACTTATCTACGCACTTGTCCTTGCGTTATAGCTCATTTGGCTGCGGCAGGATTTGAACCTGCGCCCTTACAGACAGGAGAGTTATGGACACCCGTATTACGGCCTCCTTAATCCTGCGCCATAGACCACTCGGCCACGCAACCCAGTCATCAAGTGCTCCGCATCTGCATCTCACACATCCATGATTGGCTCGCGTGGAGACCACCCCCGTGCACCAGCCGAGAAATCGAACTCGGGTCTGGTCCGTGGCAAGGACCTATGCTGCCACTATACCACTGGTGCACACACTTTAGGAAGGAGCTGTCAACCGGAACTACTGCTGCCTCCCGATGCCCATGTCCTAGACCATAGATGTCTCAACATGGGTCGGCATGGTACATGTGTGCTGCACATGATGAGAAGAATGCCATTTGGAATGGAACAGTGGTGGGATGGTGATGTATGACGAGGAACATAATATCTATTTTTACATATATTTACATATCGCTGACGTTAGGGGGCGCCTTCACGGGTTCGCCCAGTTGGGGCTCCCGAGACGGGGTTGGAGCTCAGTGGGCCCTTTCCACCCTTTCTTGAAAGTGGCGGGGGGAGTCCTGCGATGTGCGGGACCTGCTCCTGAAGAAGGATGAGGCGCGGGTTCCCCGCCCTCTGTCTGTTTATCGTCGGGCTCTCCGAACCGGGGTTCAAGTTGGGGACCGGGCCTACCCTCAGATTGGGGTGGAGGTTGGGCTCCCGTTGGCATTTTGGTGTTTTGGCCAAGTTATTTTTTATGATGCGGGTTACCCCACTAGCGGTCGCTGGGCAGTGTCACGAGCCAGGCGTGGGCCTTCCAAGACCTCGAGAGGGTGCTGCGTTGGGTGCCTCAGAGGTGGTGGTAGCTGGGTAATGGGGTGCCTGTGTGGGCGACCTCCCCTGTGCTTGGCTTTATCCACTTCTGGGGATTATGCCCGCTGCTGTGCCTATCCCTTTGGTAGTGTTGCCCCGCTGCGCGCCTCTGCTTGCTTCGGTGTCTGACTGGTTGGGGTGATGGCCCGGTGTGTTTTCTTTGGGTGCGGCGTTGTGGTGTGGAGGTGACCTGCCGCCTTGGCGGTGGGGCCTACTGGGGCTTGCTCTGGTATACACCGATGATCCCGTTGGGGTCCGCTGTAACATTCATTCATTCATTCATATATTTACGTGTGCCCCGCATTTAATGCTCATAGATAGGTAGCTAGAGAGCATGGCAGGGCTACTTGGTCATGCATACGTGGGTGCATCGAGGTTGTGGACAGATATAATTATGAAACTATATTTATGTTATGATACGATGATAATGACGGATAGAGCGGATTTCCACACGTTTATGATTCCAGCCACCTTCCTGCCTACCTTCAACATTACTCGAGCCTGTACGAGTAATAATGTTCAAGATAGGCAGGAAGGTGGCTGGAATCATAAACGTGTGGAAATCCGCTCTATCCATCATTATCATCGTATCATACCAAAAATATAATTTCATAGTTATGTATTATAAATATGTATTATAATTGGTTCAATGATCTTTGAGTTTTCCAGATACGTGTAGATAGATTAGATAATACAAGACACGACATCACCACACCATCTGCCTTGTAGACCTCCTCATGGCAGATGGCTGGCTGGCAGGCCGGTGCAGTTGGTAACCAGGTGCACCTCCTCCCACAGAAGCAAGCGCACGTTCCTGCTTGTAGGTGTACCCAACCCCACGCATCTCCATACATACCCAAGCGATAAGGTATATGTGTGACAACGATTTATGAAAACATTCTGCCTACCACACAGCAGCCCGGATTGCACCATGTACATACAGTATCAAAAGTGAAGTTCATGATAATGAGTCATGCAAGGCTCCATTTGCAAGATTGCCATTGCTGCAGAGTCATTGTTGACAGAACATTGTCTACACATATATGGGCTATGGCAGTCATAAGATGTGGGGCACCAGACATCTTGGTATTAATATTGCAGACCATGGAATCAATTCATCTTGCTTGAGACAGGGCTCAAAGCAAGGTCTGCACCAAGCAAGGGATCCTATGACCACATAAGGCAGCTGTTGCTGCCATGCATGGCTGATGCATGCCTAATAAGATGTACAAGGAAATGGGCTGGATCGGACCAAGTTCATTTAATTAGTAATTGTTGTGACCTGAGTCACAAGTCCAACTGCTGGGGGCAGTCAGAACTGCCGATTAAGGAGACCTGGCGTGCTTATGAGCACAGTGCGTCAACCAGTAGTGGTACGGTGTGGTGGACGAGCCCAACCGACGACCGTTACCCCGGTGACCCTTAATCGGAATCGAGATGCCGGAGGCTTGCGCTCCAACTATGCGATTTGACGCAATAGTTCCCGTTTGTAAGTAGTTTACAAACTGGTGCCATTGTGGCGGTGTCATAGTGACGACCCAAAGAAGGCCAGTTGCGGCGCATTGTGCGACGGTTACCTGAAAACGGAGAGGATGCCAAATAGAATTGGGCATTAAGTTAAAGATCGTTGTTAATCATGCAAGCGAGGGCACGATACAACAACTATCCCCCCTCCGGCGGAAGCGTCCTCGCTGACTGCTTAGCCCGGTTACGAACTGCGTCGAGTTCCGGATGCAGGTCAGGAGTGAAGTGCCTCGCAGGTTCCCAGCTGTTGTGCTCAGAGGAGTATCCAGCCCACTTGACGAGCCACTCATGCACGTTGCGAAACCTTTTACCCGACCGAATGCGGCGGCACCAGTAGTCGAGAATGCGCTCGACAGAGTACAGGGGTTTCGAGTCAGACAGCCAGGCAACAGGCACAGGATCGGGTTGCGACATGGTTTCCATGACGTGTTCACGGGCATGGTACGGCCGGACGAGAGACACGTGGAACGTCGGATGAATACGCATATCTTGCGGGAGGGTCAGCTCGACAGCAGCTTTCCCAACCATGCGTACGACAGGGAACGGACCAACCCAGCGAGGTAGCAGCTTACGAGGGCCTTGCGCGAGAGAGCGCAGGTGCCTGGTACTCAGCATGACCAGCTGCCCTGGGTGAAGGGTAATGTCCTTCTTGTTGCGATTGTAGTAATCCGCGGTCCGTTGTTGAGCCGCCTCCATGCAAGACTTAGCATCTGCCAGGCGAGTCACAAAGGACTGGGCAAATTGCTTAGCAGCAGGGACATTGACGTCAAGTTCGCGCCAGAGAGGCAGTGCAGGGTGATATCCGTAGTTAAGGAAAAACGGACTGCGCCCCGTAGCCCGGTTCACGGCATTGTTGAGAGCGAACTCGGCAGCAGAGAGGTATGTATCCCACGTAGTCGGGGTGCGGCCGGCGAAATTGCGAAGCATGTCACCCAGCGTGCGGTTTGTGCGCTCAGTCTGGCCATCCGTCTGAGGGTGGTAAGCAGTGGACATGTGCAACTTCATACCGAGCAAGGCAGCGAGAGCTCCCCAAAACTTACTCGTGAACTTAGCATCACGGTCGGACACGATGTCCTTGGGGACGCCGTGTAGGCGTACGACGTTGTCAAAGAACAGACGTGCAGCGTTCTCGGCCGTGCATTGCGTGGTCGTGGGCGCCAAGTGCACCATTTTCGTCAGGCGGTCAACGAAAACAGCGAGCGCGTCGTATCCCCCCTCAGTTTTGGGGAGCGACACCACGAAGTCCATGGAGACGCTGTCCCACGGCTGGTCCGGAATGGGCAGAGGTTGAAGCAACCCAGGCGTCTTACCAGCTTGCGGCTTGCCCAACCAGACTCAGACCGAGCAGGCGATGGAACCGCGGCGACAGGCGCAGGGGCAGCGCGCGGCGCGACAGGCGGTACGCCAGCCGGCGCGGCGGGCGTCGCAGCAGGCGGCGCGGCATGCGGTACGACAGACGGCGTGGCAGGTACGGCGGCGGGCGGCGCCGGAGCCACAGGGGCCGCGGGAGCGCGAGCAGTCTGACTGCGCGTCATGACGTGGATGGCCGCAAGCAGCGACGGATGACGGCTTAGAGCGTCCGCGACGTTGAGAGAGCCAGAGAGGTACTCCCAAGTGTAGTCGAAGCGGGACATGTACTCCAGCCAGCGAGCCTGTCTACGGTTGAGAGTTGGCACACCTTGCAGGAAGGTTAAGGGTTTATGATCGGTCTTCAAAGTGAAGTGCCGGCCCTCAAGGTAGCAACGCCACTCTTTCAGCGCATGCAAGACAGCAAGCAACTCCTGTTCCCCAGTGGTATAACGGGTTTCAGCGCCCGAAAACGTCTTGCTAGTGAAGGCCACTGGCCGGCCCTCTTGCAGCAGGACCGCCCCAGACCCGTACAGGGAGGCGTCGGTGATAACCTCAACCCGAAACGGCAAGGCGGGGTCAGGAAAGCGCAACATGACATCGTCACAGACAAGCCGTTTGAGCTCATCGAACGACTGCTGACACTCCGCGGTCCACGCCTCTAGTGACGTGAACGCCCCCTTACGCGTGAGATTGGTGAGCGGGGCCGCGATGATGGAGTAGCGCGATATGAACTTACGAAAATAGTTGGTAAGGCCCAAAAATTTACGCAAGTCCTGCAAGTTCGTCGGCGCAGGCCAATCCCGGACGGCGGCGGACTTGCGAGGGTCCATGCGCACGCCGTCAGCCGAGACGATGTGGCCCAGGTACTCCACTTGCGGTTGTACCCAGTGGCACTTGGACCGCTTGGCGTACAGCTTCTCACGACGTAGGGTGTCGAAGACCACGCGAAGGTGCTCAAGATGCTCCTCGCGGGTTCGCGAGTAGATGAGGATGTCGTCCAGGTAGCAGACGACGAACCGATCTAGGTAAGGCCTGAAGATGCGGTTCATCACGGCTTGGAACGTGGCGGGAGCATTAACCAGGCCAAAGCTCAACACGGTGTACTCATAGTGACCAAAGGGCGTGCGGAAAGCAGTTTTCGGAATGTCCGACTCAGCAATCCGGATCTGGTTGTACCCTTGCTGTAGGTCAATCGAGCTAAAGAACGCAGCACCGCGCAGCTTGTCAAGCAAGTCGTCCACCCTAGGCAGCGGGTAGCGGTTCTTGACCGTGACTGAGTTAAGCCCCCGGTAGTCAATGCACATGCGCAGACCACCATCCTTCTTACCCACGAAAAGGATTGGCGCGGAGTACGGGGAGGTGCTAGGCCTAACCATACCTTTAGCCAGGAGGTCGGACACCTGACGTTTGACTTCGTCAAGCTCCAACGGACTGAGCCGGTACATGGGACGCGACACTGGTTGTGCGTCAGGCATCAGTGGGATGGTATGATCCACCGGACGCATGGGTGGCAGCCCAGGGATCTCGCGGAATAGATCTGCGAACTCATCCAAGAGGGCTTCGACCTCAGGGTCTTTGGGTGCATCAGGGGCGACAGCAGCGTTTAAGTTAAGCTTGGGTCGTACAAGGATGGCATGAGCACCCTTGCGCAACAAACGCATAGCTGCCTTACGGCCGACAGGTTCAGGCATGAGGGTTTAGGGTTTAGGGTTTAGGGTAGCGGTAGGGCCGTTAGAAGGCGGTTCGTACCACACGTCGACTGAGTACGGCAAGGGCGGCAAAGGCACAGGAGCCCCGGACAAGTCAAGCCCGTTGAACAGCCGCGTACCTGGCGCGTACCTGTGAACTCGACGCATACCGTGAAGCAGCGACGACGCCTTACGTGCAAGGTACGCAGGCAATAAGACACAAGCTGCGGTGTCGGGTCGCTGACGTCGGCACGCACGGTAGTGACTAAGCTGTCGCTGTAGGGTATGAAGAGTCGAAGGGGTGAACAGCACGATATGACCGCCGAGATCGATGGACGAGAGGACACGACCGCTAGGTGCGCATAGATTACACAACTCATCGAATCCCGCGCGAACAGCACGCGCGTCAAACGAGAGTCGGTGGCCCAGATGTCCTTCGATCTCAGACAGAACTTCAGGGGTCAAAGCACGCGCTGCGCGATAAGTACGCCACGGCAACGTGTCTGGCAAAGATACCACCCCATCAGTCGCACCAAAGGTAAACCCAAGAGACGCCCCTTCCGCATCAACCTGGGCAACCCCCTAATCGCGCTTCTGCTTCTTGTGGGCGTCGAGGACCGCCTTGCGGGCGAGCCACTGCGGGTCGGTGCACTGCTGGATCTTATGGCCGGGGCGCCCGCACGCGATGCAGGCTTTGCCGTAGCGCCGGCAGTATTCGGCCCAGGTGATTCCGAACTTGGTCATGTCGCTCGGGGAGTGCCGAGCGGGGTCGAATGCGCCAGTGCCGGAGCCGGACGCGGCGGCGGCGACGGTTGGCTGCTTCCGCTTGCCGCAGGACTTGCCCTTGCGGTGGACCTTCTCCCAGGGCGGCGACGACGGGCGGCGAGCGGCGGCAGCGGCCAAGGGCCGGGAGGCGGTGGTGCTTGGACCACCCCGTGGCCCGACAGGCGGGGCCTCCGGCTGCTCGTCGACCGCGTCATCGTCGTCCTGGAAGGCAAGGAAGTTCAGGCGAGCGGCAGCACGGACACGTTTAGCGGTCTCAAGCTGGTTCTCCTTGCCGAGAGCAAAGTCAACGAGGGCTTTGTAGGTCCTAAAGTGAACCCCACGCTCGTCAGTTGCGCAAAGGGACTGCAACTGATCAGAGAGGCCAACGTGGAACCAGTACATGCGCTCCTGAACGGACATGTCAGGGATGGACGTGCACATGGCCTCAAAGCGCGACTGATAGGCAGCCACACTTTCACGTGCGCGCATGCGGTATGTGGCCTGGCGCAGCTTATCGCGAACCTCGTGCGCACGGGGCTGAATCTGAGGTGCGAAACGAACGCGTAAAGCAGTCAGCAAATCAGCCGAGGAGTAGTCCTCACGCGCCAAGGTCCACTCATCATGCCAACGCTTAGCCTTGCCCTCGAGTGCGGTGGCAAGATACAAGCAGCGTGCCTCGTCACGGTTACCCCCTTTGACCATCTGGAAGTACTTGTTGACGTCCCGAATGAAGGCCCGGGTAGTATCAGCAACCGTGCGTGGGTCCAACGAATCATCTATCGGGATAGACAACTTCGGTGGGGGCACAGACAGTTTAAGTACCTCGTCGTTATCAGCAGCGGCGACGGGAGCTTGCGCCCGAACGCCAGCGGACGAGCCGGGGACGTGAGCCCGATTCGCAACGCCTGTCTCCGGCATAGTACCGTTACGCGCTGAAGGAGCACGAGCAGGGCGGGCGGCGAAGTGGTTAGGGAAGTGCGGTTGCAGGTTGAATGGGTCCGCAGGGTTATAGTCGTCGTCTAGGATATCGGTAGGAGGAGTCATGGGAACATAGGGTTCACCTTCTTCATCATATTGCATGAAGAATTCCATACCGGTGGCGACTGACAGCAAAGGCAAGCCTAAATTGAATCAGACTTACAGGCCGCAGCAGCCTTTGCCCGAGCCAAGAGTTCCTCTAGGAGCGGTACTGACTCAAATGATTCAAGAACCTCTCGACTGGGTGGAGTGACGACCGGCAGTTCGGTCTGCTCACTGGCGTCTGCGCACAGCTCGATGGTAACGTACAAGCAGACCCAACAACGGATTGGATTCAACTTGAACGTTTACCAACCTGTTTGCTCCTCAGTAGCAGCAGCAGCAGCCAGGATTTCGTTCACGCCAGTGCCGAAGTGAACCTCCATTTTGACTGTAGCGTATGAAAAAGTCGCAAAGTAACTGTCTCGATACCAGACTTGTTGTGACCTGAGTCACAAGTCCAACTGCTGGGGGCAGTCAGAACTGCCGATTAAGGAGACCTGGCGTGCTTATGAGCACAGTGCGTCAACCAGTAGTGGTACGGCGTGGTGGACGAGCCCAACCGACGACCGTTACCCCGGTGACCCTTAATCGGAATCGAGATGCCGGAGGCTTGCGCTCCAACTATGCGATTTGACGCAATAGTTCCCGTTTGTAAATAGTTTATAAACTGGTGCCATTGTGGCGGTGTCATAGTGACGACCCAAAGAAGGCCAGTTGCGGCGCATTGTGCGACGGTTACCTGAAAACGGAGAGGATGCCAAATAGAATTGGGCATTAAGTTAAAGATCGTTGTTAATCATGCAAGCGAGGGCACGATACAACAGTAATTAGTAATCGTTACAAGGTTTATTTGCCGTGTCACGGCTTGCATGTGCCTGTAGGATATATATAATACGTACATACAAACATATATTAGTGAGAGTGTGTATATATATAGGGCTATATGTATATGGGTTTAATTGCGTTTAATGTCGTACTTAGAGTGTGATATTTGGAGCGGGCTACCTCACGATGCAGAAGGTGTTGAACAGCGAGTTGAGTGGTTGCTGTCCAAACCTCTTCCCGAGGCTCAGATTGTGACGGCGATGAGGGAACGACTAATGAGCGGTTGGGAACATGTGCGCCTCGATGTCGAGCCAGACAATTACCCATCAGACGGGAAGCAGCCGGGGATCCATATGTCGAAGTACAAGCATTGGATGGGCCTGTCGTTTATGGGTGCGGCGGCCGTTATGTGGCAACCGCACGCTACAGTTTTTATCCCCCGTTCTGCACACCGGAAGCTAATGCAATTCAGGCTTTGTTGTTGGGCACTTGAGTCTAACAGGGCGCGGAGGGGTAGGCACCATGTCCCTAGAGGACAACGGGTCTGCCGTTGCTGCCGCTCTGAAGACCAGATTGAAGATGAGAAGCATGTTCTACTCGACTGCCCGGCTTACGATGCAATACGCGCTGAGGAAGGGTTTCACCGCCCTAATACGATGAGGGAGGCGATTGCCTGGGATCCGGCTCGTTTGGCAAAGATGTTGGAGCGCATGTGGGCTCACCGTAATTCTATCGTGCCCTTTGGGCGCTAGTCTCGTCGACTCCTGTTAATGCGGTATTGCAAACCAGTGCTTTTGGGCGTTTTGTTTGCCCTTGGGCCTCCGGCTCGTATGGGTATGTGCAGGTATGGGGTTACGCACCCCCAACCATGTAACACACACACACACACACAAAATATGGGTTTATATACAGGGCTGTATGTATATGTAGGGTTTAAATGTATATGCTGTTTACAAATATATACACATTTTATATTGTAACCATCTATCATCAAAGCTTCCTACCAACAGGCATGCAGGTCGGCACCAGCCCATAGGTGAAGTTGCTGTAGGACAATGTTGATGATTAATATATTCCTGCCATTCATAAAAAATGCACGGAACAGGATAACATGCATGCCTTATTATTGCACATTCAAGTAGTGAACAAGCCAGCCTAGCAGCACTATTTTTAACTTGCTTGTTACTATCTTGATGATGCTAATGTTCCTAGCCAGGATCCACCTGACTCAAGCACTCTTGCAAGCGGTATTGTGTATTTCCTTTCGTTCAGGTCCAGGTCAAGGTGGTCAATACCAATCCCTGATTTAGCAGGCCATCACACGCGAACCGTTCCGCTCACATGCTTTTACTTATCTACGCACTTGTCCTTGCATCATAGCTCATTTGGCTGCGGCAGGATTTGAACCTGCGCCCTTACGGAAAGGAGAGTTATGGACACCCGTATTACGGCCTCCTCCTTAATCCTGCGCCTTAGACCACTCGGCCACGCAACCCAGTCATCAAGTGCTCCGCATCTGGATCTCACACATCCACGATTGGCTCGCGCGGAGACCACCCACGTGCACCAGCCGAGAATCGAACTCGGGTCTGGTCCGTGGCAAGGACCTATGCTACCACTATACCACTGGTGCACACACTTTAGAAATGTGCTCTCGACCGGAACTACTTCTGCCTCCCGATGCCCATGTCCTAGACCATAGACCACGGACCATGTCTCAACATGGGTCGGCATGGTACATGTGTGCTGCACATGATGAGAAGAATGCCATATGGAATGGAACAGTGGTGGGATGGTGATGTATGACGAGGAACATAATATATATTTTACATACATTTACGTGTGCCCCGCATTTAATGCTCATAGATAGGTAGCTAGAGAGCATGGCAGGGCTACTTGGTCATGCATACGTGGGTGCATCGAGGTTGTGGACAGATATAATTATGAAACTATATTTATGTTATGATAGGATGATAATGACGGATAGAGCGGATTTCCACACGTTTATGATTCCAGCCACCTTCCTGCCTACCTTCAACATTACTCGAGCCTGTACGAGTAATATTGTTCAAGATAGGCAGGAAGGTGGCTGGAATCATAAACGTGTGGAAATCCGCTCTATCCATCATTATCATCGTATCATACCAAACATATAATTTCATAGTTATGTATTATAAATATGTATTATAATTGGTTCAATGATCTTTGAGTTTTCCAGATAAGTTTAGATAGATTAGATAATACAAGACACGACATCACCACACCATCTGCCTTGTAGACCTCCTCATGGCAGATGGCTGGCTGGCAGGCCGGTGCAGTTGGTAACCAGGTGCACCTCCTCCCACAGAAGCAAGCGCACGTTCCTGCTTGTAGGTGTACCCAACCCCACGCATCTCCATACATACCCAAGCGATAAGGTATATGTGTGACAACGATTTATGAAAACATTCTGCCTACCACACAGCAGCCCGGATTGCACCATGTACATACAGTATCAAAAGTGAAGTTCATGATAATGAGTCATGCAAGGCTCCATTTGCAAGATTGCCATTGCTGCAGAGTCATTGTTGACAGAACATTGTCTACACATATATGGGCTATGGCAGTCATAAGATGTGGGGCACCAGACATCTTGGTATTAATATTGCAGACCATGGAATCAATTCATCTTGCTTGAGACAGGGCTCAAAGCAAGGTCTGCACCAAGCAAGGGATCCTATGACCACATAAGGCAGCTGTTGCTGCCATGCATGGCTGATGCATGCCTAATAAGATGTACAAGGAAATGGGCTGGATCGGACCAAGTTCATTTAATTAGTAATTAGTAATCGTTACAAGGTTCATTTGCCGTGTCACGGCTTGCATGTGCCTGTGGGATATATATAATACGTACATACAAACATATATTAGTGAGAGTGTATATATATAGGGCTATATGTATATGGGTTTATATACAGGGCTGTATGTATATGTAGGGTTTATATGTATATGCTGTTTACAAATATATACACATTTTATATTGTAACCATCTATCATCAAAGCTTCCTACCAACAGGCATGCAGGTCGGCACCAGCCCATAGGTGAAGTTGCTGTAGGACAATATTGATGATTAATATATTCCTGCCATTCATAAAAAATGCACGGAACAGGATAACATGCATGCCTTATTATTGCACATTCAAGTAGTGAACAAGCCAGCCTAGCAGCACTATTTTTAACTTGCTTGTTACTATCTTGATGATGCTAATGTTCCTAGCCAGGATCCACCTGACTCAAGCACTCTTGCAAGCGGTATTGTGTATTTCCTTTCGTTCAGGTCCAGGTCAAGGTGGTCAATACCAATCCCTGATTTAGCAGGCCATCACACGCGAACCGTTCCGCTCACATGCTTTTACTTATCTACGCACTTGTCCTTGCACCATAGCTCATTTGGCTGCGGCAGGATTTGAAACTGCGCCCTTACGGACAGGAGAATTATGGACACCCGTATTACGGCCTCCTTAAGTTTGGATTCCTGCGCCTTAGACCACTCGGCCACGCAACCCAGTCATCAAGTGCTCCGCAACTGGATCTCACACATCCACGATTGGCTCGCGTGGAGACCACCCCCGTGCACCAGCCGAGAATCGAACTCGGGACTGGTCCGTGGCAAGGACCTATGCTACCACTATACCACTGGTGCACACACATTAGGAATGTGCTCTCGACCGGAACTAGTGCTGCCTCCCGATGCCCATGTCCTAGACCATAGACCACGGACCATGTCTCAACATGGGTCGGCATGGTACATGAATGAATGAATGAATGTTACAGCGGACCCCAACGGGATCATCGGTGTATACCAGAGCAAGCCCCAGTAGGCCCCACCGCCAAGGCGGCAGGTCACCTCCACACCACAACGCCGCACCCAAAGAAAACACACCGGGCCATAACCCCAACCAGTCAGACACCGAAGCAAGCAGAGGCGCGCAGCGGGGCAACACTACCAAAGGGATAGGCACAGCAGCGGGCATAATCCCCAGAAGTGGATAAAGCCAAGCACAGGGGAGGTCGCCCACACAGGCACCCCATTACCCAGCTACCACCACCTCTGATGAGGCACCCAACGCAGCACCCTCTCGAGGTCTTGGAAGGCCCACGCCTGGCTCGTGACACTGCCCAGCGACCGCTAGTGGGGTAACCCGCATCATAAGAAATAACTTGGCCAAAACACCAAAATGCCAACGGGAGCCCAACCTCCACCCCAATCTGAGGGTAGGCCCGGTCCCCAACTTGAACCCCGGTACGGAGAGCCCGACGATAAACAGACAGAGGGCGGGGAACCCGCGCCTCATCCTTCTTCAGGAGCAGGTCCCGCACATCGCAGGACTCCCCCGCCACTTTCAAGAAAGGGTGGAAAGGGCCCACTGAGCTCCAACCCCGTCTCGGGAGCCCCAACTGGGCGAACCCGTGAAGGCGCCCCCAAAAGTCAGCGATTGCGCGCCGCTCCCCTTGTTCTGCCAATATCGGTCCCGGCCGGATCGTCTGACCCTGACCAGGTGCTGACCGACGCAGGGTGGCCGCCATGAATCGGCGACCAGTCTCCATGGCCGCAATCGCGGCCAACACCACCACATCCCAAACAACTTGCTCCACGGGTGGCGGGGTTCCGCCAGCCAGACCTGCGGCCTCCGTATCCGTGCCCCTAGGCGCGCTTCCATCTGACCCACCACCGCCTGGGCCACTCGGCATGACCAGAAATGGTGCTGTCGGGGTGTCTCTGACCCCCCGCCTGCCGTTGGGTATTCACCGCATCCACACCGCGCCACCCTCGCGTGGCGCATATGGGAATCGCCCAACAACGGGACGCCATCGACTGTAAGGCGCCAAAAGGCCTCCTTATGCTCATTTTCCCACCGGATACTGAGCCAAAGGCGGCTCAGCAGCCCCTGGATCCGGGCGGCCGCCACCTGAGAAATCGGGTCGGTGGCTCCCAGTCCTACCGCCTCACAGGCAAACAGCAAGTGAGCCGCGCTGCGGCGTTCCGCCACCTCGGCTAGTTGCATCGCTGTCCCCACTCGAACAGAGTACTCGCTCAGGGCCACCTTCAACCCATTATTCAACCTCCAACCCATGCGATCGAGCAACATGGCCGTCACCTCCTCTTCCGTGGGCACATTCGCCCCCTGGACCCCGTTCGCTCGTGCCTCTAGGGCTGCTGCCACCCAGGCCGCTGGTAGCCTTACTTGAAGTTCTACCAGCCGCCGGTCTAATTCGGCCCATTGCCGCCAATCACCCCATCGCCCGGACCCCGCGGGGATACCCAGGCAATCTTGTACGAATGTCGCCCACGCCCGTGCGGCGCATCGTGCCATGCGGGCGGAGTCTATGTAGTTTGGCTCTGCCCAGCCGTCGGTTACCATCCGGAGCGTCTCCCCCACCCGGATTAGTTGTCCGACCGTTTGCAATCCGGTGTAGTCCACCAGGTCCGGGAACACATGCTCGAGGCCGGGGCGCCCCCCCTCGGGCAGTTCCTCCGGGAGTAGTGGGTTTCCCCACAGTGGTGCGTTCCAGCACCACGCCCCCGGCTCGAGCGGATGGTCGGCGATGTCCACCACTCTCGGCAGGGCGGCTAGGGCTGTCACGACCCGCTGTACCTCGGGTTCTAACCTTCGGATCCCTCTCCATGGACTGTCGGCCGTTGCCGTGAGCACCATGCACGGCTTCCATGCCGCTGAGGCGTCCGTTAGGATCGTGTCCACCACACGTTGCCAGGGGGCGGCCCGCTGGTGGCGGATCCTCCTCATGTACCGCAGCGCTGTTGAGGCCCAGCGCGCTCGGATATGTTCCCGCAGCGGCAGCGCGCCGAATCCCCCCACCGCCGGGTGCCCAAGCAGCAGGCTACGTGGCACCCCAGTGGGCCGCCTCTCGGTGGCTTCGGGGCCCTGGGCCCTATCTACCAGGCGTGCCGTCCACCCGTCGAGCCGGTCTATCACTGTCTCCGGCGGCATGCCGCCATGCTCCATGTGCCAAGTGAGTCTGTGCAATCCGTACGCCGCGGCAGCCGACGCCCTCCCGAAGGCGGACAGTGACAATTGCGCTATCCTCGTGAATCTGACACGAACTTTGTCCATCTGCGCTCCCCAGTCCATCTCCGGAGTGCCATCCACATCCGTGTACGGCAGGCCTAAGGCCGTGGCGGTTTGGACCAGTCTCATCCCGCCCCGAACCTCCTCACCTCCGGCCTCCACCCCTTTCTCAGCGGGTCCCACCGGTAGTAATTCCACCTTGTCCGGGTTCAGTTTCTGTCCCGATCCCTTGGCGAAGGTCTCCATGCTCGCCAGGAAGTGCTCGAGTTCGGCCGAGCTGCCCATAATTACTTCGGTGTCGTCTGCATATTGCATGGCCGTGGTTAGGTCTTCGCCGGCAGGGCGGAGGCGGATCCCCACCCTCCGGTGCTGCAGCCAGCACAGCAGCGCCTGCGCCACGAATAAATAGAGCAGGGGGGCCAGGGGACATCCCTGGCGCACCCCCGCCTGCATGGGTACCATCTTCGACTGGAAGCCGTTGACCACCGCCAGGGATCGCGTGGAAGTGAGGAGGGTCCGCACCCACGTGGTGAGTCCCTCCCCGGCTCCCATGATCTCCATCACGTCCAACAGGAATCCCCGATCAATAGTATCATACGCCTTTGCGATATCCAAGAAGGCCACAACGCACGATCGGTCTTGCCTCGCCATGAGGCGTGGCAGTAGCCGCAGGAACAGAATGTTCGCCCCAATCAGCCGGTCTGGCAGGAAGGCAGATTGTTCCAGGGCAATCACCTTTCCCAAGGCCGGGCCTAACCGGTTCGCTAGTGCTTTGGTCAAGATACGGTAGTCCGTATTGAGCAGAGTGATTGGCCTATAGCTGCCAGGATCATGCCGTACTCCCCGATTTTTGTAGATGACCGTGATCACCCCGTCCACAAACCCCTCCGGAGTGCGGTGGGTCCTGACGATGGCCGTAAAGAGATCAGCCAACACAGGCGCGAATTCCTCCTTGAACGCCTTGTAGAGATCCCCGGGATGCCGTCCCTACCGGGTGATTTTCCCGGGGTATACCCTTGAGGACCCGTCGTACCTCCTCTGCGGACACTTCCTGCCGGCCTACCTCCTCTGCATATATATATATATATATATATATATATATATATATATATATATATATATATATATATATATATATATATATATATATATATATATATATATATATATATATATATATATATATATATATATATATATATATATATATATATATATATATATATATACATTTACGTGTGCCCCGCATTTAATGCTCATAGATAGGTAGCTAGAGAGCATGGCAGGGCTACTTGGTCATGCATACGTGGGTGTATCGAGGTTGTGGACAGATATAATTATGAAACTATATTTATGTTATGATACGATGATAATGACGGATAGAGCGGATTTCCACACGTTTATGATTCCAGCCACCTTCCTGCCTACCTTCAACATTACTCGAGCCTGTACGAGTAATAATGTTCAAGATAGGCAGGAAGGTGGCTGGAATCATAAACGTGTGGAAATCCGCTCTATCCATCATTATCATCGTATCATACCAAAAATATAATTTCATAGTTATGTATTATAAATATGTATTATAATTGGTTCAATGATCTTTGAGTTTTCCAGATACGTGTAGATAGATTAGATAATACAAGACACGACATCACCACACCATCTGCCTTGTAGACCTCCTCATGGCAGATGGCTGGCTGGCAGGCCGGTGCAGTTGGTAACCAGGTGCACCTCCTCCCACAGAAGCAAGCGCACGTTCCTGCTTGTAGGTGTACCCAACCCCACGCATCTCCATACATACCCAAGCGATAAGGTATATGTGTGACAACGATTTATGAAAACATTCTGCCTACCACACAGCAGCCCGGATTGCACCATGTACATACAGTATCAAAAGTGAAGTTCATGATAATGAGTCATGCAAGGCTCCATTTGCAAGATTGCCATTGCTGCAGAGTCATTGTTGACAGAACATTGTCTACACATATATGGGCTATGGCAGTCATAAGATGTGGGGCACCAGACATCTTGGTATTAATATTGCAGACCATGGAATCAATTCATCTTGCTTGAGACAGGGCTCAAAGCAAGGTCTGCACCAAGCAAGGGATCCTATGACCACATAAGGCAGCTGTTGCTGCCATGCATGGCTGATGCATGCCTAATAAGATGTACAAGGAAATGGGCTGGATCGGACCAAGTTCATTTAATTAGTAATTAGTAATCGTTACAAGGTTCATTTGCCGTGTCACGGCTTGCATGTGCCTGTAGGATATATATATATAATACGTACATACAAACATATATTAGTGAGAGTGTATATATATATATAGGGCTATATGTATATGGGTTTATATACAGGGCTGTATGTATATGTAGGGTTTAAATGTATATGCTGTTTACAAATATATACACATTTTATATTGTAACCATCTATCATCAAAGCTTCCTACCAACAGGCATGCAGGTCGGCACCAGCCCATAGGTGAAGTTGCTGTAGGACAATGTTGATGATTAATATATTCCTGCCATTCATAAAAAATGCACGGAACAGGATAACATGCATGCCTTATTATTGCACATTCAAGTAGTGAACAAGCCAGCCTAGCAGCACTATTTTAACTTGCTTGTTACTATCTTGATGATGCTAATGTTCCTAGCCAGGATCCACCTGACTCAAGCACTCTTGCAAGCGGTATTGTGTATTTCCTTTCGTTCAGGTCCAGGTCAAGGTGGTCAATACCAATCCCTGATTTAGCAGGCCATCACACGCGAACCGTTCCGCTCACATGCTTTTACTTATCTACGCACTTGTCCTTGCACCATAGCTCATTTGGCTGCGGCAGGATTTGAACCTGCGCCCTTACGGACAGGAGAATTATGGACACCCGTATTACGGCCTCCTTAATCCTGCGCCTTAGACCACTCGGCCACGCAACCCAGTCATCAAGTGCTCCGCAACTGGATCTCACACATCCACGATTGGCTCGCGTGGAGACCACCCCCGTGCACCAGCCGAGAATCGAACTCGGGTCTGGTCCGTGGCAAGGACCTATGCTACCACGATACCACTGGTGCACACACATTAGGAATGTGCTCTCGACCGGAACTAGTGCTGCCTCCCGATGCCCATGTCCTAGACCATAGACCACGGACCATGTCTCAACATGGGTCGGCATGGTACATGAATGAATGAATGAATGTTACAGCGGACCCCAACGGGATCATCGGTGTATACCAGAGCAAGCCCCAGTAGGCCCCACCGCCAAGGCGGCAGGTCACCTCCACACCACAACGCCGCACCCAAAGAAAACACACCGGGCCATAACCCCAGCCAGTCAGACACCGAAGCAAGCAGAGGCGCGCAGCGGGGCAACACTACCAAAGGGATAGGCACAGCAGCGGGCATAATCCCCAGAAGTGGATAAAGCCAAGCACAGGGGAGGTCGCCCACACAGGCACCCCATTACCCAGCTACCACCACCTCTGATGAGGCACCCAACGCAGCACCCTCTCGAGGTCTTGGAAGGCCCACGCCTGGCTCGTGACACTGCCCAGCGACCGCTAGTGGGGTAACCCGCATCATAAGAAATAACTTGGCCAAAACACCAAAATGCCAACGGGAGCCCAACCTCCACCCCAATCTGAGGGTAGGCCCGGTCCCCAACTTGAACCCCGGTACGGAGAGCCCGACGATAAACAGACAGAGGGCGGGGAACCCGCGCCTCATCCTTCTTCAGGAGCAGGTCCCGCACATCGCAGGACTCCCCCGCCACTTTCAAGAAAGGGTGGAAAGGGCCCACTGAGCTCCAACCCCGTCTCGGGAGCCCCAACTGGGCGAACCCGTGAAGGCGCCCCCAAAAGTCAGCGATTGCGCGCCGCTCCCCTTGTTCTGCCAATATCGGTCCCGGCCGGATCGTCTGACCCTGACCAGGTGCTGACCGACGCAGGGTGGCCGCCATGAATCGGCGACCAGTCTCCATGGCCGCAATCGCGGCCAACACCACCACATCCCAAACAACTTGCTCCACGGGTGGCGGGGTTCCGCCAGCCAGACCTGCGGCCTCCGTATCCGTGCCCCTAGGCGCGCTTCCATCTGACCCACCACCGCCTGGGCCACTCGGCATGACCAGAAATGGTGCTGTCGGGGTGTCTCTGACCCCCGCCTGCCGTTGGGTATTCACCGCATCCACACCGCGCCACCCTCGCGTGGCGCATATGGGAATCGCCCAACAACGGGACGCCATCGACTGTAAGGCGCCAAAAGGCCTCCTTATGCTCATTTTCCCACCGGATACTGAGCCAAAGGCGGCTCAGCAGCCCCTGGATCCGGGCGGCCGCCACCTGAGAAATCGGGTCGGTGGCTCCCAGTCCTACCGCCTCACAGGCAAACAGCAAGTGAGCCGCGCTGCGGCGTTCCGCCACCTCGGCTAGTTGCATCGCTGTCCCCACTCGAACAGAGTACTCGCTCAGGGCCACCTTCAACCCATTATTCAACCTCCAACCCATGCGATCGAGCAACATGGCCGTCACCTCCTCTTCCGTGGGCACATTCGCCCCCTGGACCCCGTTCGCTCGTGCCTCTAGGGCTGCTGCCACCCAGGCCGCTGGTAGCCTTACTTGAAGTTCTACCAGCCGCCGGTCTAATTCGGCCCATTGCCGCCAATCACCCCATCGCCCGGACCCCGCGGGGATACCCAGGCAATCTTGTACGAATGTCGCCCACGCCCGTGCGGCGCATCGTGCCATGCGGGCGGAGTCTATGTAGTTTGGCTCTGCCCAGCCGTCGGTTACCATCCGGAGCGTCTCCCCCACCCGGATTAGTTGTCCGACCGTTTGCAATCCGGTGTAGTCCACCAGGTCCGGGAACACATGCTCGAGGCCGGGGCGCCCCCCTCGGGCAGTTCCTCCGGGAGTAGTGGGTTTCCCCACAGTGGTGCGTTCCAGCACCACGCCCCCGGCTCGAGCGGATGGTCGGCGATGTCCACCACTCTCGGCAGGGCGGCTAGGGCTGTCACGACCCGCTGTACCTCGGGTTCTAACCTTCGGATCCCTCTCCATGGACTGTCGGCCGTTGCCGTGAGCACCATGCACGGCTTCCATGCCGCTGAGGCGTCCGTTAGGATCGTGTCCACCACACGTTGCCAGGGGCGGCCCGCTGGTGGCGGATCCTCCTCATGTACCGCAGCGCTGTTGAGGCCCAGCGCGCTCGGATATGTTCCCGCAGCGGCAGCGCGCCGAATCCCCCCACCGCCGGGTGCCCAAGCAGCAGGCTACGTGGCACCCCAGTGGGCCGCCTCTCGGTGGCTTCGGGGCCCTGGGCCCTATCTACCAGGCGTGCCGTCCACCCGTCGAGCCGGTCTATCACTGTCTCCGGCGGCATGCCGCCATGCTCCATGTGCCAAGTGAGTCTGTGCAATCCGTACGCCGCGGCAGCCGACGCCCTCCCGAAGGCGGACAGTGACAATTGCGCTATCCTTGTGAATCTGACACGAACTTTGTCCATCTGCGCTCCCCAGTCCATCTCCGGAGTGCCATCCACATCCGTGTACGGCAGGCCTAAGGCCGTGGCGGTTTGGACCAGTCTCATCCCGCCCCGAACCTCCTCACCTCCGGCCTCCACCCCTTTCTCAGCGGGTCCCACCGGTAGTAATTCCACCTTGTCCGGGTTCAGTTTCTGTCCCGATCCCTTGGCGAAGGTCTCCATGCTCGCCAGGAAGTGCTCGAGTTCGGCCGAGCTGCCCATAATTACTTCGGTGTCGTCTGCATATTGCATGGCCGTGGTTAGGTCTTCGTCGGCAGGGCGGAGGCGGATCCCCACCCTCCGGTGCTGCAGCCAGCACAGCAGCGCCTGCGCCACGAATAAATAGAGCAGGGGGGCCAGGGGACATCCCTGGCGCACCCCCGCCTGCATGGGTACCATCTTCGACTGGAAGCCGTTGACCACCGCCAGGGATCGCGTGGAAGTGAGGAGGGTCCGCACCCACGTGGTGAGTCCCTCCCCGGCTCCCATTACTCCCATGATCTCCATCACGTCCAACAGGAATCCCCGATCAATAGTATCATACGCCTTTGCGATATCCAAGAAGGCCACAACGCACGATCGGTCTTGCCTCGCCATGAGGCGTGGCAGTAGCCGCAGGAACAGAATGTTCGCCCCAATCAGCCGGTCTGGCAGGAAGGCAGATTGTTCCAGGGCAATCACCTTTCCCAAGGCCGGGCCTAACCGGTTCGCTAGTGCTTTGGTCAAGATACGGTAGTCCGTATTGAGCAGAGTGATTGGCCTATAGCTGCCAGGATCATGCCGTACTCCCCGATTTTTGTAGATGACCGTGATCACCCCGTCCACAAACCCCTCCGGAGTGCGGTGGGTCCTGACGATGGCCGTAAAGAGATCAGCCAACACAGGCGCGAATTCCTCCTTGAACGCCTTGTAGAGATCCCCGGGATGCCGTCCCTACCGGGTGATTTTCCCGGGGTATACCCTTGAGGACCCGTCGTACCTCCTCTGCGGACACTTCCTGCCGGCCTACCTCCTCTGCATATATATATATATATATATATATATATATATATTATATATATATATATATATATATATATATATATATATATATATATATTATATATATATATATATATATATATATATATATATATATATATATATATATATATATATATATATATATATATATATATATATATATATATATATATACATTTACGTGTGCCCCGCATTTAATGCTCATAGATAGGTAGCTAGAGAGCATGGCAGGGCTACTTGGTCATGCATACGTGGGTGTATCGAGGTTGTGGACAGATATAATTATGAAACTATATTTATGTTATGATACGATGATAATGACGGATAGAGCGGATTTCCACACGTTTATGATTCCAGCCACCTTCCTGCCTACCTTCAACATTACTCGAGCCTGTACGAGTAATAATGTTCAAGATAGGCAGGAAGGTGGCTGGAATCATAAACGTGTGGAAATCCGCTCTATCCATCATTATCATCGTATCATACCAAAAATATAATTTCATAGTTATGTATTATAAATATGTATTATAATTGGTTCAATGATCTTTGAGTTTTCCAGATACGTGTAGATAGATTAGATAATACAAGACACGACATCACCACACCATCTGCCTTGTAGACCTCCTCATGGCAGATGGCTGGCTGGCAGGCCGGTGCAGTTGGTAACCAGGTGCACCTCCTCCCACAGAAGCAAGCGCACGTTCCTGCTTGTAGGTGTACCCAACCCCACGCATCTCCATACATACCCAAGCGATAAGGTATATGTGTGACAACGATTTATGAAAACATTCTGCCTACCACACAGCAGCCCGGATTGCACCATGTACATACAGTATCAAAAGTGAAGTTCATGATAATGAGTCATGCAAGGCTCCATTTGCAAGATTGCCATTGCTGCAGAGTCATTGTTGACAGAACATTGTCTACACATATATGGGCTATGGCAGTCATAAGATGTGGGGCACCAGACATCTTGGTATTAATATTGCAGACCATGGAATCAATTCATCTTACTTGAGACAGGGCTCAAAGCAAGGTCTGCACCAAGCAAGGGATCCTATGACCACATAAGGCAGCTGTTGCTGCCATGCATGGCTGATGCATGCCTAATAAGATGTACAAGGAAATGGGCTGGATCGGACCAAGTTCATTTAATTAGTAATTAGTAATCGTTACAAGGTTCATTTGCCGTGTCACGGCTTGCATGTGCCTGTAGGATATATATATATAATACGTACATACAAACATATATTAGTGAGAGTGTATATATATATATAGGGCTATATGTATATGGGTTTATATACAGGGCTGTATGTATATGTAGGGTTTAAATGTATATGCTGTTTACAAATATATACACATTTTATATTGTAACCATCTATCATCAAAGCTTCCTACCAACAGGCATGCAGGTCGGCACCAGCCCATAGGTGAAGTTGCTGTAGGACAATGTTGATGATTAATATATTCCTGCCATTCATAAAAAATGCACGGAACAGGATAACATGCATGCCTTATTATTGCACATTCAAGTAGTGAACAAGCCAGCCTAGCAGCACTATTTTAACTTGCTTGTTACTATCTTGATGATGCTAATGTTCCTAGCCAGGATCCACCTGACTCAAGCACTCTTGCAAGCGGTATTGTGTATTTCCTTTCGTTCAGGTCCAGGTCAAGGTGGTCAATACCAATCCCTGATTTAGCAGGCCATCACACGCGAACCGTTCCGCTCACATGCTTTTACTTATCTACGCACTTGTCCTTGCAGCATAGCTCATTTGGCTGCGGCAGGATTTGAACCTGCGCCCTTACGGACAGGAGAATTATGGACACCCGTATTACGGCCTCCTTAATCCTGCGCCTTAGACCACTCGGCCACGCAACCCAGTCATCAAGTGCTCCGCAACTGGATCTCACACATCCACGATTGGCTCGCGTGGAGACCACCCCCGTGCACCAGCCGAGAATCGAACTCTGGTCTGGTCCGTGGCAAGGACCTATGCTACCACTATACCACTGGTGCACACACTTTAGGAATGTGCTCTCGACCGGAACTAGTGCTGCCTCCCGATGCCCATGTCCTAGACCATAGACCACGGACCATGTCTCAACATGGGTCGGCATGGTACATGTGTGCTGCACATGATGAGAAGAATGCCATATGGAATGGAACAGTGGTGGGATGGTGATGTATGACGAGGAACATATATATATTTTTACATACATTTACGTGTGCCCCGCATTTAATGCTCATAGATAGGTAGCTAGAGAGCATGGCAGGGCTACTTGGTCATGCATACGTGGGTGCATCGAGGTTGTGGACAGATATAATTATGAAACTATATTTATGTTATGATACGATGATAATGACGGATAGAGCGGATTTCCACACGTTTATGATTCCAGCCACCTTCCTGCCTACCTTCAACATTACTCGAGCCTGTACGAGTAATAATGTTCAAGATAGGCAGGAAGGTGGCTGGAATCATAAACGTGTGGAAATCCGCTCTATCCATCATTATCATCGTATCATACCAAAAATATAATTTCATAGTTATGTATTATAAATATGTATTATAATTGGTTCAATGATCTTTGAGTTTTCCAGATACGTGTAGATAGATTAGATAATACAAGACACGACATCACCACACCATCTGCCTTGTAGACCTCCTCATGGCAGATGGCTGGCTGGCAGGCCGGTGCAGTTGGTAACCAGGTGCACCTCCTCCCACAGAAGCAAGCGCACGTTCCTGCTTGTAGGTGTACCCAACCCCACGCATCTCCATACATACCAAGCGATAAGGTATATGTGTGACAACGATTTATGAAAACATTCTGCCTACCACACAGCAGCCCGGATTGCACCATGTACATACAGTATCAAAAGTGAAGTTCATGATAATGAGTCATGCAAGGCTCCATTTGCAAGATTGCCATTGCTGCAGAGTCATTGTTGACAGAACATTGTCTACACATATATGGGCTATGGCAGTCATAAGATGTGGGGCACCAGACATCTTGGTATTAATATTGCAGACCATGGAATCAATTCATCTTACTTGAGACAGGGCTCAAAGCAAGGTCTGCACCAAGCAAGGGATCCTATGACCACATAAGGCAGCTGTTGCTGCCATGCATGGCTGATGCATGCCTAATAAGATGTACAAGGAAATGGGCTGGATCGGACCAAGTTCATTTAATTAGTAATTAGTAATCGTTACAAGGTTCATTTGCCGTGTCACGGCTTGCATGTGCCTGTAGGATATATATAATACGTACATACAAACATATATTAGTGAGAGTGTATATATATAGGGCTATATGTATATGGGTTTATATACAGGGCTGTATGTATATGTAGGGTTTAAATGTATATGCTGTTTACAAATATATACACATTTTATATTGTAACCATCTATCATCAAAGCTTCCTACCAACAGGCATGCAGGTCGGCACCAGCCCATAGGTGAAGTTGCTGTAGGACAATGTTGATGATTAATATATTCCTGCCATTCATAAAAAATGCACGGAACAGGATAACATGCATGCCTTATTATTGCACATTCAAGTAGTGAACAAGCCAGCCTAGCAGCACTATTTTAACTTGCTTGTTACTATCTTGATGATGCTAATGTTCCTAGCCAGGATCCACCTGACTCAAGCACTCTTGCAAGCGGTATTGTGTATTTCCTTTCGTTCAGGTCCAGGTCAAGGTGGTCAATACCAATCCCTGATTTAGCAGGCCATCACACGCGAACCGTTCCGCTCACATGCTTTTACTTATCTACGCACTTGTCCTTGCAGCATAGCTCATTTGGCTGCGGCAGGATTTGAACCTGCGCCCTTACGGACAGGAGAATTATGGACACCCGTATTACGGCCTCCTTAATCCTGCGCCTTAGACCACTCGGCCACGCAACCCAGTCATCAAGTGCTCCGCAACTGGATCTCACACATCCACGATTGGCTCGCGTGGAGACCACCCCCGTGCACCAGCCGAGAATCGAACTCGGGTCTGGTCCGTGGCAAGGACCTATGCTACCACTATACCACTGGTGCACACACTTTAGGAATGTGCTCTCGACCGGAACTAGTGCTGCCTCCCGATGCCCATGTCCTAGACCATAGACCACGGACCATGTCTCAACATGGGTCGGCATGGTACATGTGTGCTGCACATGATGAGAAGAATGCCATATGGAATGGAACAGTGGTGGGATGGTGATGTATGACGAGGAACATATATATATTTTTACATACATTTACGTGTGCCCCGCATTTAATGCTCATAGATAGGTAGCTAGAGAGCATGGCAGGGCTACTTGGTCATGCATACGTGGGTGCATCGAGGTTGTGGACAGATATAATTATGAAACTATATTTATGTTATGATACGATGATAATGACGGATAGAGCGGATTTCCACACGTTTATGATTCCAGCCACCTTCCTGCCTACCTTCAACATTACTCGAGCCTGTACGAGTAATAATGTTCAAGATAGGCAGGAAGGTGGCTGGAATCATAAACGTGTGGAAATCCGCTCTATCCATCATTATCATCGTATCATACCAAAAATATAATTTCATAGTTATGTATTATAAATATGTATTATAATTGGTTCAATGATCTTTGAGTTTTCCAGATACGTGTAGATAGATTAGATAATACAAGACACGACATCACCACACCATCTGCCTTGTAGACCTCCTCATGGCAGATGGCTGGCTGGCAGGCCGGTGCAGTTGGTAACCAGGTGCACCTCCTCCCACAGAAGCAAGCGCACGTTCCTGCTTGTAGGTGTACCCAACCCCACGCATCTCCATACATATCCAAGCGATAAGGTATATGTGTGACAACGATTTATGAAAACATTCTGCCTACCACACAGCAGCCCGGATTGCACCATGTACATACAGTATCAAAAGTGAAGTTCATGATAATGAGTCATGCAAGGCTCCATTTGCAAGATTGCCATTGCTGCAGAGTCATTGTTGACAGAACATTGTCTACACTTATATGGGCTATGGCAGTCATAAGATGTGGGGCACCAGACATCTTGGTATTAATATTGCAGACCATGGAATCAATTCATCTTACTTGAGACAGGGCTCAAAGCAAGGTCTGCACCAAGCAAGGGATCCTATGACCACATAAGGCAGCTGTTGCTGCCATGCATGGCTGATGCATGCCTAATAAGATGTACAAGGAAATGGGCTGGATCGGACCAAGTTCATTTAATTAGTAATTAGTAATCGTTACAAGGTTCATTTGCCGTGTCACGGCTTGCATGTGCCTGTAGGATATATATAATACGTACATACAAACATATATTAGTGAGAGTGTATATATATAGGGCTATATGTATATGGGTTTATATACAGGGCTGTATGTATATGTAGGGTTTAAATGTATATGCTGTTTACAAATATATACACATTTTATATTGTAACCATCTATCATCAAAGCTTCCTACCAACAGGCATGCAGGTCGGCACCAGCCCATAGGTGAAGTTGCTGTAGGACAATGTTGATGATTAATATATTCCTGCCATTCATAAAAAATGCACGGAACAGGATAACATGCATGCCTTATTATTGCACATTCAAGTAGTGAACAAGCCAGCCTAGCAGCACTATTTTAACTTGCTTGTTACTATCTTGATGATGCTAATGTTCCTAGCCAGGATCCACCTGACTCAAGCACTCTTGCAAGCGGTATTGTGTATTTCCTTTCGTTCAGGTCCAGGTCAAGGTGGTCAATACCAATCCCTGATTTAGCAGGCCATCACACGCGAACCGTTCCGCTCACATGCTTTTACTTATCTACGCACTTGTCCTTGCAGCATAGCTCATTTGGCTGCGGCAGGATTTGAACCTGCGCCCTTACGGACAGGAGAATTATGGACACCCGTATTACGGCCTCCTTAATCCTGCGCCTTAGACCACTCGGCCACGCAACCCAGTCATCAAGTGCTCCGCAACTGGATCTCACACATCCACGATTGGCTCGCGTGGAGACCACCCCCGTGCACCAGCCGAGAATCGAACTCGGGTCTGGTCCGTGGCAAGGACCTATGCTACCACTATACCACTGGTGCACACACTTTAGGAATGTGCTCTCGACCGGAACTACTGCTGCCTCCCGATGCCCATGTCCTAGACCATAGACCACGGACCATGTCTCAACATGGGTCGGCATGGTACATGTGTGCTGCACATGATGAGAAGAATGCCATATGGAATGGAACAGTGGTGGGATGGTGATGTATGACGAGGAACATATATATATTTTTACATACATTTACGTGTGCCCCGCATTTAATGCTCATAGATAGGTAGCTAGAGAGCATGGCAGGGCTACTTGGTCATGCATACGTGGGTGCATCGAGGTTGTGGACAGATATAATTATGAAACTATATTTATGTTATGATACGATGATAATGACGGATAGAGCGGATTTCCACACGTTTATGATTCCAGCCACCTTCCTGCCTACCTTCAACATTACTCGAGCCTGTACGAGTAATAATGTTCAAGATAGGCAGGAAGGTGGCTGGAATCATAAACGTGTGGAAATCCGCTCTATCCATCATTATCATCGTATCATAACAAACATATAATTTCATAGTTATGTATTATAAATATGTATTATAATTGGTTCAATGATCTTTGAGTTTTCCAGATACGTGTAGATAGATTAGATAATACAATACACGACATCACCACACCATCTGCCTTGTAGACCTCCTCATGGCAGATGGATGGCTGGCAGGCCGGTGCAGTTGGTAACCAGGTGCACCTCCTCCCACAGAAGCAAGCGCACGTTCCTGCTTGTAGGTGTACCCAACCCCACGCATCTCCATACATATCCAAGCGATAAGGTATATGTGTGACAACGATTTATGAAAACATTCTGCCTACCACACAGCAGCCCGGATTGCACCATGTACATACAGTATCAAAAGTGAAGTTCATGATAATGAGTCATGCAAGGCTCCATTTGCAAGATTGCCATTGCTGCAGAGTCATTGTTGACAGAACATTGTCTACACTTATATGGGCTATGGCAGTCATAAGATGTGGGGCACCAGA
Organism: Eudorina sp. 2006-703-Eu-15; assembly: GCA_003117195.1. NCBI lineage: Eukaryota > Viridiplantae > Chlorophyta > Chlorophyceae > Chlamydomonadales > Volvocaceae > Eudorina > Eudorina sp. 2006-703-Eu-15. The sequence continues at coordinate 495,594 of BDSI01000036.1, forward strand.
CATCTTGGTATTAATATTGCAGACCATGGAATCAATTCATCTTACTTGAGACAGGGCTCAAAGCAAGGTCTGCACCAAGCAAGGGATCCTATGACCACATAAGGCAGCTGTTGCTGCCATGCATGGCTGATGCATGCCTAATAAGATGTACAAGGAAATGGGCTGGATCGGACCAAGTTCATTTAATTAGTAATTAGTAATCGTTACAAGGTTCATTTGCCGTGTCACGGCTTGCATGTGCCTGTAGGATATATATAATACGTACATACAAACATATATTAGTGAGAGTGTATATATATAGGGCTATATGTATATGGGTTTATATACAGGGCTGTATGTATATGTAGGGTTTAAATGTATATGCTGTTTACAAATATATACACATTTTATATTGTAACCATCTATCATCAAAGCTTCCTACCAACAGGCATGCAGGTCGGCACCAGCCCATAGGTGAAGTTGCTGTAGGACAATGTTGATGATTAATATATTCCTGCCATTCATAAAAAATGCACGGAACAGGATAACATGCATGCCTTATTATTGCACATTCAAGTAGTGAACAAGCCAGCCTAGCAGCACTATTTTAACTTGCTTGTTACTATCTTGATGATGCTAATGTTCCTAGCCAGGATCCACCTGACTCAAGCACTCTTGCAAGCGGTATTGTGTATTTCCTTTCGTTCAGGTCCAGGTCAAGGTGGTCAATACCAATCCCTGATTTAGCAGGCCATCACACGCGAACCGTTCCGCTCACATGCTTTTACTTATCTACGCACTTGTCCTTGCAGCATAGCTCATTTGGCTGCGGCAGGATTTGAACCTGCGCCCTTACGGACAGGAGAATTATGGACACCCGTATTACGGCCTCCTTAATCCTGCGCCTTAGACCACTCGGCCACGCAACCCAGTCATCAAGTGCTCCGCAACTGGATCTCACACATCCACGATTGGCTCGCGTGGAGACCACCCCGTGCACCAGCCGAGAATCGAACTCGGTCTGGTCCGTGGCAAGGACCTATGCTACCACTATACCACTGGTGCACACACTTTAGGAATGTGCTCTCGACCGGAACTACTGCTGCCTCCCGATGCCCATGTCCTAGACCATAGACCACGGACCATGTCTCAACATGGGTCGGCATGGTACATGTGTGCTGCACATGATGAGAAGAATGCCATATGGAATGGAACAGTGGTGGGATGGTGATGTATGACGAGGAACATATATATATTTTTACATACATTTACGTGTGCCCCGCATTTAATGCTCATAGATAGGTAGCTAGAGAGCATGGCAGGGCTACTTGGTCATGCATACGTGGGTGCATCGAGGTTGTGGACAGATATAATTATGAAACTATATTTATGTTATGATACGATGATAATGACGGATAGAGCGGATTTCCACACGTTTATGATTCCAGCCACCTTCCTGCCTACCTTCAACATTACTCGAGCCTGTACGAGTAATAATGTTCAAGATAGGCAGGAAGGTGGCTGGAATCATAAACGTGTGGAAATCCGCTCTATCCATCATTATCATCGTATCATAACAAACATATAATTTCATAGTTATGTATTATAAATATGTATTATAATTGGTTCAATGATCTTTGAGTTTTCCAGATACGTGTAGATAGATTAGATAATACAAGACACGACATCACCACACCATCTGCCTTGTAGACCTCCTCATGGCAGATGGATGGCTGGCAGGCCGGTGCAGTTGGTAACCAGGTGCACCTCCTCCACAGAAGCAAGCGCACGTTCCTGCTTGTAGGTGTACCCAACCCCACGCATCTCCATACATATCCAAGCGATAAGGTATATGTGTGACAACGATTTATGAAAACATTCTGCCTACCACACAGCAGCCCGGATTGCACCATGTACATACAGTATCAAAAGTGAAGTTCATGATAATGAGTCATGCAAGGCTCCATTTGCAAGATTGCCATTGCTGCAGAGTCATTGTTGACAGAACATTGTCTACACTTATATGGGCTATGGCAGTCATAAGATGTGGGGCACCAGACATCTTGGTATTAATATTGCAGACCATGGAATCAATTCATCTTACTTGAGACAGGGCTCAAAGCAAGGTCTGCACCAAGCAAGGGATCCTATGACCACATAAGGCAGCTGTTGCTGCCATGCATGGCTGATGCATGCCTAATAAGATGTACAAGGAAATGGGCTGGATCGGACCAAGTTCATTTAATTAGTAATTAGTAATCGTTACAAGGTTCATTTGCCGTGTCACGGCTTGCATGTGCCTGTAGGATATATATAATACGTACATACAAACATATATTAGTGAGAGTGTATATATATAGGGCTATATGTATATGGGTTTATATACAGGGCTGTATGTATATGTAGGGTTTAAATGTATATGCTGTTTACAAATATATACACATTTTATATTGTAACCATCTATCATCAAAGCTTCCTACCAACAGGCATGCAGGTCGGCACCAGCCCATAGGTGAAGTTGCTGTAGGACAATGTTGATGATTAATATATTCCTGCCATTCATAAAAAATGCACGGAACAGGATAACATGCATGCCTTATTATTGCACATTCAAGTAGTGAACAAGCCAGCCTAGCAGCACTATTTTAACTTGCTTGTTACTATCTTGATGATGCTAATGTTCCTAGCCAGGATCCACCTGACTCAAGCACTCTTGCAAGCGGTATTGTGTATTTCCTTTCGTTCAGGTCCAGGTCAAGGTGGTCAATACCAATCCCTGATTTAGCAGGCCATCACACGCGAACCGTTCCGCTCACATGCTTTTACTTATCTACGCACTTGTCCTTGCAGCATAGCTCATTTGGCTGCGGCAGGATTTGAACCTGCGCCCTTACGGACAGGAGAATTATGGACACCCGTATTACGGCCTCCTTAATCCTGCGCCTTAGACCACTCGGCCACGCAACCCAGTCATCAAGTGCTCCGCAACTGGATCTCACACATCCACGATTGGCTCGCGTGGAGACCACCCCCGTGCACCAGCCGAGAATCGAACTCGGGTCTGGTCCGTGGCAAGGACCTATGCTACCACTATACCACTGGTGCACACACTTTAGGAATGTGCTCTCGACCGGAACTAGTGCTGCCTCCCGATGCCCATGTCCTAGACCATAGACCACGGACCATGTCTCAACATGGGTCGGCATGGTACATGTGTGCTGCACATGATGAGAAGAATGCCATATGGAATGGAACAGTGGTGGGATGGTGATGTATGACGAGGAACATATATATATTTTTACATACATTTACGTGTGCCCCGCATTTAATGCTCATAGATAGGTAGCTAGAGAGCATGGCAGGGCTACTTGGTCATGCATACGTGGGTGCATCGAGGTTGTGGACAGATATAATTATGAAACTATATTTATGTTATGATACGATGATAATGACGGATAGAGCGGATTTCCACACGTTTATGATTCCAGCCACCTTCCTGCCTACCTTCAACATTACTCGAGCCTGTACGAGTAATAATGTTCAAGATAGGCAGGAAGGTGGCTGGAATCATAAACGTGTGGAAATCCGCTCTATCCATCATTATCATCGTATCATAACAAACATATAATTTCATAGTTATGTATTATAAATATGTATTATAATTGGTTCAATGATCTTTGAGTTTTCCAGATAAGTTTAGATAGATTAGATAATACAATACACGACATCACCACACCATCTGCCTTGTAGACCTCCTCATGGCAGATGGATGGCTGGCAGGCCGGTGCAGTTGGTAACCAGGTGCACCTCCTCCCACAGAAGCAAGCGCACGTTCCTGCTTGTAGGTGTACCCAACCCCACGCATCTCCATACATATCCAAGCGATAAGGTATATGTGTGACAACGATTTATGAAAACATTCTGCCTACCACACAGCAGCCCGGATTGCACCATGTACATACAGTATCAAAAGTGAAGTTCATGATAATGAGTCATGCAAGGCTCCATTTGCAAGATTGCCATTGCTGCAGAGTCATTGTTGACAGAACATTGTCTACACTTATATGGGCTATGGCAGTCATAAGATGTGGGGCACCAGACATCTTGGTATTAATATTGCAGACCATGGAATCAATTCATCTTACTTGAGACAGGGCTCAAAGCAAGGTCTGCACCAAGCAAGGGATCCTATGACCACATAAGGCAGCTGTTGCTGCCATGCATGGCTGATGCATGCCTAATAAGATGTACAAGGAAATGGGCTGGATCGGACCAAGTTCATTTAATTAGTAATTAGTAATCGTTACAAGGTTCATTTGCCGTGTCACGGCTTGCATGTGCCTGTAGGATATATATATAATACGTACATACAAACATATATTAGTGAGAGTGTATATATATAGGGCTATATGTATATGGGTTTATATACAGGGCTGTATGTATATGTAGGGTTTAAATGTATATGCTGTTTACAAATATATACACATTTTATATTGTAACCATCTATCATCAAAGCTTCCTACCAACAGGCATGCAGGTCGGCACCAGCCCATAGGTGAAGTTGCTGTAGGACAATGTTGATGATTAATATATTCCTGCCATTCATAAAAAATGCACGGAACAGGATAACATGCATGCCTTATTATTGCACATTCAAGTAGTGAACAAGCCAGCCTAGCAGCACTATTTTAACTTGCTTGTTACTATCTTGATGATGCTAATGTTCCTAGCCAGGATCCACCTGACTCAAGCACTCTTGCAAGCGGTATTGTGTATTTCCTTTCGTTCAGGTCCAGGTCAAGGTGGTCAATACCAATCCCTGATTTAGCAGGCCATCACACGCGAACCGTTCCGCTCACATGCTTTTACTTATCTACGCACTTGTCCTTGCAGCATAGCTCATTTGGCTGCGGCAGGATTTGAACCTGCACCCTTACGGACAGGAGAATTATGGACACCCGTATTACGACCTCCTTAATCCTGCGCCTTAGACCACTCGGCCACGCAACCCAGTCATCAAGTGCTCCGCAACTGGATCTCACACATCCACGATTGGCTCGCGTGGAGACCACCCCCGTGCACCAGCCGAGAATCGAACTCGGGTCTGGTCCGTGGCAAGGACCTATGCTACCACTATACCACTGGTGCACACACTTTAGGAATGTGCTCTCGACCGGAACTACTGCTGCCTCCCGATGCCCATGTCCTAGACCATAGACCACGGACCATGTCTCAACATGGGTCGGCATGGTACATGTGTGCTGCACATGATGAGAAGAATGCCATATGGAATGGAACAGTGGTGGGATGGTGATGTATGACGAGGAACATATATATATTTTTACATACATTTACGTGTGCCCCGCATTTAATGCTCATAGATAGGTAGCTAGAGAGCATGGCAGGGCTACTTGGTCATGCATACGTGGGTGCATCGAGGTTGTGGACAGATATAATTATGAAACTATATTTATGTTATGATACGATGATAATGACGGATAGAGCGGATTTCCACACGTTTATGATTCCAGCCACCTTCCTGCCTACCTTCAACATTACTCGAGCCTGTACGAGTAATAATGTTCAAGATAGGCAGGAAGGTGGCTGGAATCATAAACGTGTGGAAATCCGCTCTATCCATCATTATCATCGTATCATAACAAACATATAATTTCATAGTTATGTATTATAAATATGTATTATAATTGGTTCAATGATCTTTGAGTTTTCCAGATAAGTTTAGATAGATTAGATAATACAATACACGACATCACCACACCATCTGCCTTGTAGACCTCCTCATGGCAGATGGATGGCTGGCAGGCCGGTGCAGTTGGTAACCAGGTGCACCTCCTCCCACAGAAGCAAGCGCACGTTCCTGCTTGTAGGTGTACCCAACCCCACGCATCTCCATACATATCCAAGCGATAAGGTATATGTGTGACAACGATTTATGAAAACATTCTGCCTACCACACAGCAGCCCGGATTGCACCATGTACATACAGTATCAAAAGTGAAGTTCATGATAATGAGTCATGCAAGGCTCCATTTGCAAGATTGCCATTGCTGCAGAGTCATTGTTGACAGAACATTGTCTACACTTATATGGGCTATGGCAGTCATAAGATGTGGGGCACCAGACATCTTGGTATTAATATTGCAGACCATGGAATCAATTCATCTTACTTGAGACAGGGCTCAAAGCAAGGTCTGCACCAAGCAAGGGATCCTATGACCACATAAGGCAGCTGTTGCTGCCATGCATGGCTGATGCATGCCTAATAAGATGTACAAGGAAATGGGCTGGATCGGACCAAGTTCATTTAATTAGTAATTAGTAATCGTTACAAGGTTCATTTGCCGTGTCACGGCTTGCATGTGCCTGTAGGATATATATATAATACGTACATACAAACATATATTAGTGAGAGTGTATATATAGGGCTATATGTATATGGGTTTATATACAGGGCTGTATGTATATGTAGGGTTTAAATGTATATGCTGTTTACAAATATATACACATTTTATATTGTAACCATCTATCATCAAAGCTTCCTACCAACAGGCATGCAGGTCGGCACCAGCCCATAGGTGAAGTTGCTGTAGGACAATGTTGATGATTAATATATTCCTGCCATTCATAAAAAATGCACGGAACAGGATAACATGCATGCCTTATTATTGCACATTCAAGTAGTGAACAAGCCAGCCTAGCAGCACTATTTTAACTTGCTTGTTACTATCTTGATGATGCTAATGTCCTGACTCAAGCACTCTTGCAAGCGGTATTGTGTATTTCCTTTCGTTCAGGTCCAGGTCAAGGTGGTCAATACCAATCCCTGATTTAGCAGGCCATCACACGCGAACCGTTCCGCTCACATGCTTTTACTTATCTACGCACTTGTCCTTGCACCATAGCTCATTTGGCTGCGGCAGGATTTGAACCTGCGCCCTTACGGACAGGAGAATTATGGACACCCGTATTACGGCCTCCTTAATCCTGCGCCTTAGACCACTCGGCCACGCAACCCAGTCATCAAGTGCTCCGCAACTGGATCTCTCACATCCACGATTGGCTCGCGTGGAGACCACCCCCGTGCACCAGCCGAGAATCGAACTCGGGTCTGGTCCGTGGCAAGGACCTATGCTACCACTATACCACTGGTGCACACACTTTAGGAATGTGCTCTCGACCGGAACTACTGCTGCCTCCCGATGCCCATGTCCTAGACCATAGACCACGGACCATGTCTCAACATGGGTCGGCATGGTACATGTGTGCTGCACATGATGAGAAGAATGCCATATGGAATGGAACAGTGGTGGGATGGTGATGTATGACGAGGAACATATATATATTTTTACATACATTTACGTGTGCCCCGCATTTAATGCTCATAGATAGGTAGCTAGAGAGCATGGCAGGGCTACTTGGTCATGCATACGTGGGTGCATCGAGGTTGTGGACAGATATAATTATGAAACTATATTTATGTTATGATACGATGATAATGACGGATAGAGCGGATTTCCACACGTTTATGATTCCAGCCACCTTCCTGCCTACCTTCAACATTACTCGAGCCTGTACGAGTAATAATGTTCAAGATAGGCAGGAAGGTGGCTGGAATCATAAACGTGTGGAAATCCGCTCTATCCATCATTATCATCGTATCATAACAAACATATAATTTCATAGTTATGTATTATAAATATGTATTATAATTGGTTCAATGATCTTTGAGTTTTCCAGATAAGTTTAGATAGATTAGATAATACAATACACGACATCACCACACCATCTGCCTTGTAGACCTCCTCATGGCAGATGGATGGCTGGCAGGCCGGTGCAGTTGGTAACCAGGTGCACCTCCTCCCACAGAAGCAAGCGCACGTTCCTGCTTGTAGGTGTACCCAACCCCACGCATCTCCATACATATCCAAGCGATAAGGTATATGTGTGACAACGATTTATGAAAACATTCTGCCTACCACACAGCAGCCCGGATTGCACCATGTACATACAGTATCAAAAGTGAAGTTCATGATAATGAGTCATGCAAGGCTCCATTTGCAAGATTGCCATTGCTGCAGAGTCATTGTTGACAGAACATTGTCTACACTTATATGGGCTATGGCAGTCATAAGATGTGGGGCACCAGACATCTTGGTATTAATATTGCAGACCATGGAATCAATTCATCTTACTTGAGACAGGGCTCAAAGCAAGGTCTGCACCAAGCAAGGGATCCTATGACCACATAAGGCAGCTGTTGCTGCCATGCATGGCTGATGCATGCCTAATAAGATGTACAAGGAAATGGGCTGGATCGGACCAAGTTCATTTAATTAGTAATTAGTAATCGTTACAAGGTTCATTTGCCGTGTCACGGCTTGCATGTGCCTGTAGGATATATATAATACGTACATACAAACATATATTAGTGAGAGTGTATATATATAGGGCTATATGTATATGGGTTTATATACAGGGCTGTATGTATATGTAGGGTTTAAATGTATATGCTGTTTACAAATATATACACATTTTATATTGTAACCATCTATCATCAAAGCTTCCTACCAACAGGCATGCAGGTCGGCACCAGCCCATAGGTGAAGTTGCTGTAGGACAATGTTGATGATTAATATATTCCTGCCATTCATAAAAAATGCACGGAACAGGATAACATGCATGCCTTATTATTGCACATTCAAGTAGTGAACAAGCCAGCCTAGCAGCACTATTTTAACTTGCTTGTTACTATCTTGATGATGCTAATGTTCCTAGCCAGGATCCACCTGACTCAAGCACTCTTGCAAGCGGTATTGTGTATTTCCTTTCGTTCAGGTCCAGGTCAAGGTGGTCAATACCAATCCCTGATTTAGCAGGCCATCACACGCGAACCGTTCCGCTCACATGCTTTTACTTATCTACGCACTTGTCCTTGCACCATAGCTCATTTGGCTGCGGCAGGATTTGAACCTGCGCCCTTACGGACAGGAGAATTATGGACACCCGTATTACGGCCTCCTTAATCCTGCGCCTTAGACCACTCGGCCACGCAACCCAGTCATCAAGTGCTCCGCATCTGGATCTCACACATCCACGATTGGCTCGCGTGGAGACCACCCCCGTGCACCAGCCGAGAATCGAACTCGGGTCTGGTCCGTGGCAAGGACCTATGCTACCACTATACCACTGGTGCACACACTTTAGGAATGTGCTCTCGACCGGAACTACTGCTGCCTCCCGATGCCCATGTCCTAGACCATAGACCACGGACCATGTCTCAACATGGGTCGGCATGGTACATGTGTGCTGCACATGATGAGAAGAATGCCATATGGAATGGAACAGTGGTGGGATGGTGATGTATGACGAGGAACATATATATATTTTTACATACATTTACGTGTGCCCCGCATTTAATGCTCATAGATAGGTAGCTAGAGAGCATGGCAGGGCTACTTGGTCATGCATACGTGGGTGCATCGAGGTTGTGGACAGATATAATTATGAAACTATATTTATGTTATGATACGATGATAATGACGGATAGAGCGGATTTCCACACGTTTATGATTCCAGCCACCTTCCTGCCTACCTTCAACATTACTCGAGCCTGTACGAGTAATAATGTTCAAGATAGGCAGGAAGGTGGCTGGAATCATAAACGTGTGGAAATCCGCTCTATCCATCATTATCATCGTATCATAACAAACATATAATTTCATAGTTATGTATTATAAATATGTATTATAATTGGTTCAATGATCTTTGAGTTTTCCAGATAAGTTTAGATAGATTAGATAATACAATACACGACATCACCACACCATCTGCCTTGTAGACCTCCTCATGGCAGATGGATGGCTGGCAGGCCGGTGCAGTTGGTAACCAGGTGCACCTCCTCCCACAGAAGCAAGCGCACGTTCCTGCTTGTAGGTGTACCCAACCCCACGCATCTCCATACATATCCAAGCGATAAGGTATATGTGTGACAACGATTTATGAAAACATTCTGCCTACCACACAGCAGCCCGGATTGCACCATGTACATACAGTATCAAAAGTGAAGTTCATGATAATGAGTCATGCAAGGCTCCATTTGCAAGATTGCCATTGCTGCAGAGTCATTGTTGACAGAACATTGTCTACACTTATATGGGCTATGGCAGTCATAAGATGTGGGGCACCAGACATCTTGGTATTAATATTGCAGACCATGGAAACAATTCATCTTACTTGAGACAGGGCTCAAAGCAAGGTCTGCACCAAGCAAGGGATCCTATGACCACATAAGGCAGCTGTTGCTGCCATGCATGGCTGATGCATGCCTAATAAGATGTACAAGGAAATGGGCTGGATCGGACCAAGTTCATTTAATTAGTAATTAGTAATCGTTACAAGGTTCATTTGCCGTGTCACGGCTTGCATGTGCCTGTAGGATATATATATAATACGTACATACAAACATATATTAGTGAGAGTGTATATATATAGGGCTATATGTATATGGGTTTATATACAGGGCTGTATGTATATGTAGGGTTTAAATGTATATGCTGTTTACAAATATATACACATTTTATATTGTAACCATCTATCATCAAAGCTTCCTACCAACAGGCATGCAGGTCGGCACCAGCCCATAGGTGAAGTTGCTGTAGGACAATGTTGATGATTAATATATTCCTGCCATTCATAAAAAATGCACGGAACAGGATAACATGCATGCCTTATTATTGCACATTCAAGTAGTGAACAAGCCAGCCTAGCAGCACTATTTTAACTTGCTTGTTACTATCTTGATGATGCTAATGTTCCTAGCCAGGATCCACCTGACTCAAGCACTCTTGCAAGCGGTATTGTGTATTTCCTTTCGTTCAGGTCCAGGTCAAGGTGGTCAATACCAATCCCTGATTTAGCAGGCCATCACACGCGAACCGTTCCGCTCACATGCTTTTACTTATCTACGCACTTGTCCTTGCACCATAGCTCATTTGGCTGCGGCAGGATTTGAACCTGCGCCCTTACGGACAGGAGAATTATGGACACCCGTATTACGGCCTCCTTAATCCTGCGCCTTAGACCACTCGGCCACGCAACCCAGTCATCAAGTGCTCCGCATCTGGATCTCACACATCCACGATTGGCTCGCGTGGAGACCACCCCCGTGCACCAGCCGAGAATCGAACTTGGGTCTGGTCCGTGGCAAGGACCTATGCTACCACTATACCACTGGTGCACACACTTTAGGAATGTGCTCTCGACCGGAACTACTGCTGCCTCCCGATGCCCATGTCCTAGACCATAGACCACGGACCATGTCTCAACATGGGTCGGCATGGTACATGTGTGCTGCACATGATGAGAAGAATGCCATATGGAATGGAACAGCGGTGGGATGGTGATGTATGACGAGGAACATATATATATTTTTACATACATTTACGTGTGCCCCGCATTTAATGCTCATAGATAGGTAGCTAGAGAGCATGGCAGGGCTACTTGGTCATGCATACGTGGGTGCATCGAGGTTGTGGACAGATATAATTATGAAACTATATTTATGTTATGATACGATGATAATGACGGATAGAGCGGATTTCCACACGTTTATGATTCCAGCCACCTTCCTGCCTACCTTCAACATTACTCGAGCCTGTACGAGTAATAATGTTCAAGATAGGCAGGAAGGTGGCTGGAATCATAAACGTGTGGAAATCCGCTCTATCCATCATTATCATCGTATCATAACAAACATATAATTTCATAGTTATGTATTATAAATATGTATTATAATTGGTTCAATGATCTTTGAGTTTTCCAGATAAGTTTAGATAGATTAGATAATACAATACACGACATCACCACACCATCTGCCTTGTAGACCTCCTCATGGCAGATGGATGGCTGGCAGGCCGGTGCAGTTGGTAACCAGGTGCACCTCCTCCCACAGAAGCAAGCGCACGTTCCTGCTTGTAGGTGTACCCAACCCCACGCATCTCCATACATACCCAAGCGATAAGGTATATGTGTGACAGCGATTTATGAAAACATTCTGCCTACCACACAGCAGCCCGGATTGCACCATGTACATACAGTATCAAAAGTGAAGTTCATGATAATGAGTCATGCAAGGCTCCATTTGCAAGATTGCCATTGCTGCAGAGTCATTGTTGACAGAACATTGTCTACACTTATATGGGCTATGGCAGTCATAAGATGTGGGGCACCAGACATCTTGGTATTAATATTGCAGACCATGGAAACAATTCATCTTACTTGAGACAGGGCTCAAAGCAAGGTCTGCACCAAGCAAGGGATCCTATGACCACATAAGGCAGCTGTTGCTGCCATGCATGGCTGATGCATGCCTAATAAGATGTACAAGGAAATGGGCTGGATCGGACCAAGTTCATTTAATTAGTAATTAGTAATCGTTACAAGGTTCATTTGCCGTGTCACGGCTTGCATGTGCCTGTAGGATATATATAATACGTACATACAAACATATATTAGTGAGAGTGTATATATATAGGGCTATATGTATATGGGTTTATATACAGGGCTGTATGTATATGTAGGGTTTAAATGTATATGCTGTTTACAAATATATACACATTTTATATTGTAACCATCTATCATCAAAGCTTCCTACCAACAGGCATGCAGGTCGGCACCAGCCCATAGGTGAAGTTGCTGTAGGACAATGTTGATGATTAATATATTCCTGCCATTCATAAAAAATGCACGGAACAGGATAACATGCATGCCTTATTATTGCACATTCAAGTAGTGAACAAGCCAGCCTAGCAGCACTATTTTAACTTGCTTGTTACTATCTTGATGATGCTAATGTTCCTAGCCAGGATCCACCTGACTCAAGCACTCTTGCAAGCGGTATTGTGTATTTCCTTTCGTTCAGGTCCAGGTCAAGGTGGTCAATACCAATCCCTGATTTAGCAGGCCATCACACGCGAACCGTTCCGCTCACATGCTTTTACTTATCTACGCACTTGTCCTTGCACTATAGCTCATTTGGCTGCGGCAGGATTTGAACCTGCGCCCTTACGGACAGGAGAATTATGGACACCCGTATTACGGCCTCCTTAATCCTGCGCCTTAGACCACTCGGCCACGCAACCCAGTCATCAAGTGCTCCGCAACTGGATCTCACACATCCACGATTGGCTCGCGTGGAGACCACCCCGTGCACCAGCCGAGAATCGAATTCGGGTCTGGTCCGTGGCAAGGACCTATGCTACCACTATACCACTGGTGCACACACTTTAGGAATGTGCTCTCGACCGGAACTAGTGCTGCCTCCCGATGCCCATGTCCTAGACCATAGACCACGGACCATGTCTCAACATGGGTCGGCATGGTACATGTGTGCTGCACATGATGAGAAGAATGCCATATGGAATGGAACAGTGGTGGGATGGTGATGTATGACGAGGAACATATATATATTTTTACATACATTTACGTGTGCCCCGCATTTAATGCTCATAGATAGGTAGCTAGAGAGCATGGCAGGGCTACTTGGTCATGCATACGTGGGTGCATCGAGGTTGTGGACAGATATAATTATGAAACTATATTTATGTTATGATACGATGATAATGACGGATAGAGCGGATTTCCACACGTTTATGATTCCAGCCACCTTCCTGCCTACCTTCAACATTACTCGAGCCTGTACGAGTAATAATGTTCAAGATAGGCAGGAAGGTGGCTGGAATCATAAACGTGTGGAAATCCGCTCTATCCATCATTATCATCGTATCATAACAAACATATAATTTCATAGTTATGTATTATAAATATGTATTATAATTGGTTCAATGATCTTTGAGTTTTCCAGATAAGTTTAGATAGATTAGATAATACAATACACGACATCACCACACCATCTGCCTTGTAGACCTCCTCATGGCAGATGGATGGCTGGCAGGCCGGTGCAGTTGGTAACCAGGTGCACCTTCTCCCACAGAAGCAAGCGCACGTTCCTGCTTGTAGGTGTACCCAACCCACGCATCTCCATACATATCCAAGCGATAAGGTATATGTGTGACAACGATTTATGAAAACATTCTGCCTACCACACAGCAGCCCGGATTGCACCATGTACATACAGTATCAAAAGTGAAGTTCATGATAATGAGTCATGCAAGGCTCCATTTGCAAGATTGCCATTGCTGCAGAGTCATTGTTGACAGAACATTGTCTACACTTATATGGGCTATGGCAGTCATAAGATGTGGGGCACCAGACATCTTGGTATTAATATTGCAGACCATGGAATCAATTCATCTTACTTGAGACAGGGCTCAAAGCAAGGTCTGCACCAAGCAAGGGATCCTATGACCACATAAGGCAGCTGTTGCTGCCATGCATGGCTGATGCATGCCTAATAAGATGTACAAGGAAATGGGCTGGATCGGACCAAGTTCATTTAATTAGTAATTAGTAATCGTTACAAGGTTCATTTGCCGTGTCACGGCTTGCATGTGCCTGTAGGATATATATAATACGTACATACAAACATATATTAGTGAGAGTGTATATATATAGGGCTATATGTATATGGGTTTATATACAGGGCTGTATGTATATGTAGGGTTTAAATGTATATGCTGTTTACAAATATATACACATTTTATATTGTAACCATCTATCATCAAAGCTTCCTACCAACAGGCATGCAGGTCGGCACCAGCCCATAGGTGAAGTTGCTGTAGGACAATGTTGATGATTAATATATTCCTGCCATTCATAAAAAATGCACGGAACAGGATAACATGCATGCCTTATTATTGCACATTCAAGTAGTGAACAAGCCAGCCTAGCAGCACTATTTTTAACTTGCTTGTTACTATCTTGATGATGCTAATGTTCCTAGCCAGGATCCACCTGACTCAAGCACTCTTGCAAGCGGTATTGTGTATTTCCTTTCGTTCAGGTCCAGGTCAAGGTGGTCAATACCAATCCCTGATTTAGCAGGCCACCACACGCGAACCGTTCCGCTCACATGCTTTTACTTATCTACGCACTTGTCCTTGCATCATAGCTCATTTGGCTGCGACAGGATTTGAACCTGCGCCCTTACGGACAGGAGAATTATGGACACCCGTATTACGGCCTCCTTAATCCTGCGCCTTAGACCACTCGGCCACGCAACCCAGTCATCAAGTGCTCCGCAACTGGATCTCACACATCCACGATTGGCTCGCGTGGAGACCACCCCCGTGCACCAGCCGAGAATCGAACTTGGGTCTGGTCCGTGGCAAGGACCTATGCTACCACTATACCACTGGTGCACACACTTTAGGAATGTGCTCTCGACCGGAACTACTGCTGCCTCCCGATGCCCATGTCCTAGACCATAGACCACGGACCATGTCTCAACATGGGTCGGCATGGTACATGTGTGCTGCACATGATGAGAAGAATGCCATATGGAATGGAACAGTGGTGGGATGGTGATGTATGACGAGGAACATATATATATTTTTACATACATTTACGTGTGCCCCGCATTTAATGCTCATAGATAGGTAGCTAGAGAGCATGGCAGGGCTACTTGGTCATGCATACGTGGGTGCATCGAGGTTGTGGACAGATATAATTATGAAACTATATTTATGTTATGATACGATGATAATGACGGATAGAGCGGATTTCCACACGTTTATGATTCCAGCCACCTTCCTGCCTACCTTCAACATTACTCGAGCCTGCACGAGTAATAATGTTCAAGATAGGCAGGAAGGTGGCTGGAATCATAAATGTATGGAAATCCGCTCTATCCATCATTATCATCGTATCATAACAAAAATATAATTCATAGTTATGTATTATATATATGTATTATAATTGGTTCAATGATCTTTGAGGTTTTGGGCGGGGCCCCAGCGCGAAGCGCGTTCGGGGGGCCCGCCCCCTAGGATTGCCCATGTCCGTGTGTGTGTGTGTGTGTGTGTGTGTGTGTGTGTGTGTGTGTGTGTGTGTGTGTGTGTGTGTGTGTGTGTGTGTGTGTGTGTGTGTGTGTGTGTGTGTGTGTGTGTGTGTGTGTGTGTGTGTGTGTGTGTGTGTGTGTGTGTGTGTGTGTGTGTGTGTGTGTGTGTGTGTGTGTGTGTGTGTGTGTGTGTGTGTGTGTGGATTACTAAGGATGTGATGTTACAGCGGACATGCATGTATGGTAGGGTATCCGCGTGGGTAAGCCTTACTTGTTGGACGATCTGGTATACTGGTAATGATGTATGTAGTAGTGCTGCGGAGCTTACTCGACCCATAACCTGCACCGTGTGCCACATACAAATGCCGACCATCGCGTGTTTATCAGGGGCGGCTGCGTGATGAATGGCCTCCGATTTGAGAAGACTGGCCAAACTGTGGACTTACAGCGCATAAATGCCATAGAAAGCTGGTGCCCAGCATCCGCGGTGGCCTGTTCCAAAGTCCGTCCTTACACAAACACGCATCTGCTTGTTGTCATAATTAAGAAAACCGGCTGCTGCAACGTCATGAATTACCAGCTGAAGTGCCGTATACCCAGACATTTATCATTTACGCGCACGGCACGGAGCACGTACTGCACCAAGACAAAACGGGCTACATGTAATCTCTTCCCGAGGTACGAGTGGATGATCCGTGTCTTCTCCCATATCCTTTGCACGCCTGCTTTACACGCCTGCTTTACATACGCCTGCTTTACATACATTACCCGCTGCATGGCTCTGACCTCAACACCCGCCCACGGAATGGCCCTATCCTCAAGGTTGGCGCGCACAGCCAGTCCAGTCCAGTCCAGAAAGCACATACAGCCGTATGTCTGACTGGCATGGGTAACCGGTGACACACGAACGAGGTAGAATGAAGGCTACATACCCGTACTGTCCAGCCGCCATGCAGGGTTCGCCCTGAAACGGAGGTTCAGGCATTATTCCGCCCGCAGCTCTAGCGCGATCCGAGCACAAATACCCTGCAATTGAGGTGTAACGGCGAGAAGCCAGTTGTGGCCGCAGAACCCCATGTTGAAACGTCGCAACGAACAGCCGTACACATACCCGTTGAGTCTGTCTACAGTTCACGCACAGACAACATTCGAATCGGTGGAAAACGTCGAAGGTACCTGTCCTTCATCACGAATCCGCCTTGTCAGCTTGCACGCCCACGTCGCCCATGGTGGTATCCGCCACTGCGCTGGACGCTGCTCCATCTCCGCCGTCCTCGCCGTCCTTATCCGCTACGGCCTTCTCCGCGTCAGGATTGCCTTCACCGTCCTCAGACAGCAGCACACGTGCGCGGCGAAGCGCTTCTCGCATGTTGTAATGGGCGCGCCGTCTCTGCAGTATGCATGGCCCAACTGATATGTTGGTGTCCTCCGGTATCCAAACTAGCATCTACCTAAACAGCTTCACACCCCGGACTACCCGATCAAATGGCCGAGTGAGCCCGGCGTCAACCTACGTTTTGCGTGCCCACCCATAACTGCTCTTTGGGCCCTTTTCAACGGCTACCTCGCCACAAGTTCGGTTTCGTACGTAGGCAAAAGCACTGCTGGATTACCATTCACGGTGTTCGCAGGCGAGAACGGTGTACTTACATACCTGGCATACCTTCGGTAGGCAGATCAGGGAGAGACGGTCACATTAGTTACACGCCCACCAATGTGTGTCCTGAAACGCACCTGCTGAAACTTCCGCCGCGCCACATCCTCATTCCCTTCGCCATCGCTGCCGCCCGTGAGCGACGCCTGCATCCCGCGCCAACGGCAGGTCCAAGCGGAAGCACATCGCATGCATGTCAACTTGGCGTGCGGCCAACATCAGCAGGACTCGTACATTACTGCCTGCGCGCCCTCTTCGTCCGCCAGCCCAATGTGACATCGTTGCGGAGCCGCGAACCCACAGGAAATGCAGACGGCATACACAAGGTCATTTCCAAGGAATGCCGGCAGACACGCTCACCCGCAGCTCAGAGTCAGAGCTGAAGCCGGAGCGGCTCTCGGGCTCTGCACTTGCGTCAACTGACTGGAGCGACGCATCGAAGTGCGCGTGGAGGCCTTGGGCGTGGGGATGGCCATGGCCATGGAGGCGCGCTTGGTCCGACGAAGTCTCCGAACCCGACCCCATGGATTCCCCGCCAGCTAGCTGGGCAGCCGCCGAAACAGGTGGTGCGGCTGCCGCTGCGTACAATTCGCCCATTGGAATGCATCAGGTGCAGTGTGTGGTGTCCGCCGAAACAGAACGCATGCACTTGGAGGGTTTTTAGGTGATTGCGGAGCGAAAACTCTGCTGCAAGTTTGCATCTGTGCAGGCTCCACTGCTGGTGGTGTCCTGACTACCCGAATTTCAGACACGTCCACAAACTGAAGCTTACGACGCGTCAAATGTCTCGAATGCGACTTCGTATGTCGCAGCATAGCAGAAGTCTTTCCCATGTCATCCACGTCCATCGAGACCAGAGCCGTCACGGGGCAGACGAAGCAGCAGATATTGCCAACATGAGCTCCTTGACGGTGATGTACAACTTCCGCGAAACCCCTAGGTACTTTCCACGAGACCCCACATTCCCGATCGCGGATACGCACCACTTAGGGTACCGCCGTCGCTCGCGCTGCTGCTCGGTGCCCCATCCAGCAGCGCGTGATTGTGACTGTCCAGCTGCAGCGGCTGCAAGCCATCATCGGCATCCTCCATGTGCTGATCACCCAAAGGACCATGGTAGGGCGTTTTCGGTTCGTTGATCTTTGCCTGCAAAGTGATGGCCGAACGACACGGCTACTTTCAGCCAACTTTTTGACATGGGCCACAACCCAGGCCGCAGCACAGCCCCAATGGGCGGTACGTCATCGAGTGACATTCCATAAAACCCTTCACGACAAGTGTGGACAAGGGTGGTGCCATGTCATGCGTGTACAGAGGCGTTACGATACGACACACACGAACCACGGCAACACCATAGCCGCGTCCCGCAAACGAAGCAACCCCACCCACGTTCCCAAACGTTCACTTACTTTGCTGATGGTGGCTTTTATTGCTTCATTCTCTTCGAGGTTTTGCTCGTCCCATCGAATACTGCCTGCCTGCCGCTTCCGTGGGCCTCCAGCCTTCCGCATGTCCTCGCCGATCACTAGCACGGGTTAATCAAATCTAATGAATTGTGAGCCTTTTGCATAACATTCGACTGACACGGCGTCGCACGAGACGCGTAAGAGGTCGAGCGAGCAATACTCTAAAGCATCAACGTCTCCGCACTCACAGACAAGGACAGAGGTCGCATTGAAGAGTTTACCTTGGTGCACCGACGCGCTTTGTTGCCGTCCAGTCTCGGCACAACGTTAATCGCTATGGAACTACGCTGCATACCAGCATGTTACAAGTAATGTGAAACACGCACATAGAGCTGAAGCGACGCAGACTTTCCTTCTTTAAAGTCGATGATTTTTACAATTATACTACCAAGCCTGAATTTCACACATGATCAGCCATCCAGTAGTCAAATGATATGCAAAGGAGCCCGTGTTACACAGAACTTGTTGCTGAGCGACAGATAAATTGTCGTGCTCCGTACGTGCTCCTTAATAGAAGCTTATGTTGCCCCCGATCAGCGACATCAGGAATTTGATAGTGAATAGTTTAGGATGGCGGTCATCATGGGACATGTTATAAGTCCGGCCGTTTTGAAGTGAGCACACAGCACTCCATCACTCTGTCCTCGACTTCGATTTTTAGGGACCCTCTAGCTGATGATTCGAACTTTCTTCTTCAGTTGTGCATTTCGCCCGCGTTACGGACGGATGCAACGCATCGACAAGAGCCTCCCGCACAAGACCGCACCGGCTGGGGTCCGACCAGCTCGGTATGTGCCATTGATACTCAAGGAAGTTATTATATTGATTATCGCTGCGCTAGGGTGAGTGGCATTTGCGTCCTACCTGCACGATTGGAGCGTCACCTGAGTCCCATGAATTGCGTTCAGGTATTCGCAACACGCAAAGCCGTATTGTTCTGGGCTACATCATTCGCTGCCGCCAGATTCCAGCGTGCTGAGCAGGTTTCCTTGTGATGCGGGGGCTTTCAGGCGTGCACTGTACCTGCTTCGCAATATTTACGGCGTATACCATGACATGTTTCGTCTTGGACCTGCGGACCGCTGGGCCAGCTTCCAAATGGCTATTGTCGTGCTGCGAATCGTTTTCCAGCTGTTGCTCTCTGCCAGGGCCTACCAAAGGCTTGCAACTTGTTTCTTCAGTCAGGTTCATCGCTTAATTCCATTGGGGTACCTTCTGGCAGTAAGCTACGTCGGCATCGCCCCGTCGCCGTCCGCCCAATGGTATATAACCAACCAGCCGGCTCTGGATTTTTTCTCCAACATCCTTTTTCCGGTGGGTAGTCCTACATGGGGAGTTTGCGTGATCCAGTCTCGTCGTCGTAGGGACGCAGCACACCTCGTGAGGGTGTGGCTGGCTGAACCATAGAGCAGGTTTCCCTTCTTCCCTGTACTTTATTGGCAAACGTCCCCCAGCGCCTGTCATGTGCGGCTTGTTAGGAGTGCGGACGCACCCTGATGCCACGGGTCACTGTCTAATAGATGCACGCCGCCATTTCCACGGGAGCATACCAGGCGTGTTGTGCAGATACAAGTCTCCGGTTGCTCTTGTGACCGGTGTTTATGATCCCGCACACAGGTTAACCCTGTTGCAGAGTGCGTGTACGGCGCTGTCAACATCCTTCTCATCATAGCCATATGGTGGCGCTGTGGTGTTTTAGCAACGAACAGTCTTGAAACTGGTCCGACTGGGCTTGGGACAACGTCGCATGTCGTGACCGGGAACATAACCACGATCCCGGCTGCTAACGGTAGCTTCAGCGGGTCCCCCTACCACTCTGGAATGTGGTTGCCCTTCCAGCTGTTGCTAAGCGCAGCTTGCACCATGGCAACGGTGTTCCTGGAGAGGTGGCGTAGCCATCCGGCGGTGCCTAGAAACATCGGCTTGGGTATTGATCAGCCACGGGCTGAGCGGCCGCCATACGGGGAGCACCCAGGCTTAGCATGCGGGCCTCCGGGTGAGACATCCAATGGCGACAGTGCAACGGAGGGGAACAGAAGCGACGGCGGCGGTATTGGGAAGAAGCCTGGGCCTGCACTGAATTTGAGGCTGCGGCAGGCAAACAACCATCGTAGTAGCGTTGCTGCTTTCCGACCGGGCACCTATCCAGCCGCTCGTGAGCCGACGCCCAGCGCCGGTGCGGCGCGGCATCGGCAACAGAATCAGCAGGACACGTACGCAGGAATGATGCGGGCGCTTCCACAGGTTGGCAACCCTCAGACCAACACAGCGGCGAGTGGTAACCCCGACGGCGCTGGCACTCTGTCCAAGTACGCTGCCACTGGTGCTCATGGTGACCAGAGCAGCGGCGGCCGTAATAGCGGCGGCGTTAGCGATGGCGACCGTGCCATGGATAGTAGCAATGAACAAGGTGGTATTGGGATTGCAACAGTCGAGCCTGCAGTGGATATCTACCACGGTATTGGCATACCGACTGGCAGCGAACGCGAGGAGGACATGGCGTCGCAGGTAATAACGGAAATCGAAGGTCTGCAGTGCACCAACGGCGGGTTGCGCGTCCCGACGGCGCCGGCCAGCTCCTCGGCCGTCGCCTCGGAAGGGCATGACTCGGGGCTCACGGAGGGCTTCATGTTAAATTTGCTTGGCGGGCCTGATCTAGTGACCCACTTGGACGAAGCAGACGAGTCAATGGGAGTTGTTAACGGCCTCAGCTCGTGGACAACCGACACCCACGGTGGGGAGCTCCTACGTAATGGCAGCTCAAGAACCACGGACGTCGCGCGGCTGGACCAGCAGCAGCGGGCGCAGTCACAAGCGCAGGAGGACGCTGCCGGCGGTACCGCTGTTGGCGCGGCCGCCGCGGCTACCGTCGTGACCGCGGGCGGCCCATCGGACTCGGAATCGCTTGCTTCCGCTGGAGCCCACACGGTGAACTCCGGACCAGTTTCAGCGACGGAGGCGGGCAGCGACGACGGACGTGGCCACGGGCAGGGCAATCTGTTGCGCTCCTTGTCCTCCCAGGCGCATGAGCCTCGGGGCGGTGGTGTCTTACAGGCTGTCCCATACGACAGTCCGCTTCCTGGGGTCTCTGGCCAGGAAGCAGACCGCCATCCGCAAGCCGATCAAGTCATCTCCGCGAGGTTGCCTGCTCAACAACCGGTACAGGCCAACCTGGGCCGCGACCAGCAGCAGGTTCGGATGTCGGGCAACTCGGAGGGCGGCATCTCCACGGCGGCCGTGATGGCCGCCGTGCGGCAGTCCCGGCGGCCAGCGTACGTCCCCAGAGTCCGCATTGTGACGACCCATATCAAGGTCCAGGGCGCACATCCGGAGCAGCTGCAGAGCGGTTACAGTCAGCGCTTGGAGCATGTGGCGTCGGCGGCGGGGCATCGACTCATGGGCGTTTACGTGCGGGCGGGATGTATTGAATTGGTGCTCGACTCAGCAGGTGGGTGGCCACAACAGTGGGAGGCTGGACAGAGAAAGCGCAGGGGGTGCGCAGGTAAACGACCTGTTTTGTGAAGGGCCGCGACTAGGTCCCCGTGCGTCGGGCTCGCGTGCTGCAGGCTCCTTGGGTTCCCGCCTCCAGTCACTTGTCTGTAAAGTACACGAGCTGTGGGCGTTCGTTTCATGTGCTTGCCATGGTCGCGCCTCTAGAGACCAGCTATGGTTAGTTGCCACCCTTGCTTTGTGGCGTGCAGATTGGGGCGATGCGAAGTCGGAGGAGGGTGACGAGGCGTCTTCCGACCCGCCGCGGGCGCAGGCTAGCGGCCGGGACAGCGGTCCGCTGCCGACCCCCTTGCAGCCGCGGCCGGTCGTGCAGCCTCTTTACAGATCAGCTCCAAATACGCCGTCACGGCTTCAACGCCGGCAGATGCAACAATCCGTCGGTTTCCCACCGCAGTCACGACCCAGCAGCGGTCAGGCGCTTCCGCTTCCACTGCAGGCGGCGCACGAACCCGTCCTTGCGTCTCCGGGCTCCACTGGCAGTTGCGACAGTGCGGCCCTTGCCGGCCCGTCCGCCCTTTCAGCCGCCGGAGCTGCGCAACGGAGCAACGCTGTGACGGGTGCCACTGGCCATTGCTGGAGCTACGTTGGTGGCGGCAGCCGGGGGTCCTTGCAAGGCGGCGCCACGGCCCTGGCCGGCGGTGGTAACGGTGGAAACGGTGGTAACGGCTGTGGAACGGGCGTGGGTGCGGACTTGGATTTGGGGGCTGTGATCCGCGCCTTGCGGCTAAACCGAGCTGAGGGCTCAGCGGACTCCACCAACGACCTGGCGTCGGAGCTGGATATGGACCTGGACTACATGGGTGGGGTCGAAATGGCGGCGCTGGCCCCGAGCAGCGGCGTCTCTGGGGAGGACGCTGGCAGCAAGGAGGCGCCGAGCGGTGCCAGTGCCAGGTGCGTTTCCAGGGTCGCGGTATGTGCATGATGGGCCGTACCGTGACCGGAGTTTTATGTGCCGTGTCCTCAGTGGGTCGTGTGCTACTCGTCAGTGGCGGGAAACAACCTATGATGCTCGTGTCAGGGGAGAAAACTAGATGCGCACCCTGCCCGTCACCTGCCCGTGAGATACTGCAACGCACCTCCAACTCGCTGTCACTTGGCAACTCGTGTGGCAGGCGTGGCGATTATGTTGTCACTGGCGCCGCCGTGCCTGGCCTTGCCGCGACCAGCGACCCCGCTGTGGGCGCAAGTCCGCAGCAACAGGGTCAGCAACCATACCAGCAACAGCAGGTCCAGCGGCACGTGCCGCTGCAGCAAGTGGAGCAGGCTCCGCCAGCGATCATGGGGCAGCCGGAGCCATCGCCGCCGCCGCTGCATCAGTACCAGCAACAGCAACCGGCCATCCTGAGGAATGTGGGCTCGATTAGCCGCCAGGCGCTGGTCCTCGGGGGGCAGCGGGATCCGCTGGCGCCGGGCATTGTATCCCTGCATCCGCGCGTGTTTGTCACGGGCCCCTCGGCCGCGACTGGGGCTCCAGCAGCTGCGCCCATGCCACGTGACACGGACACATCAGCGCAGGTGATCGTCACGTCGGTGGGAAGCGATCACGTGCTGGGGCCGGCAGACGCAGCGTACTACAACTCTTTCGGCGCTGCCCCGCCGGTGATGCGGTTCTCAGCGGTTGTGCGGCGTGTCGGTGGCGTCCCTGCGGCGCCGGTAGCGGCGATGCGTTTGGGGACCTTCGGCTCAGCTCCTGTCGGATCGGCTGCTGCGGGTGCGGGCACCTCAGTGGCGCCAGGGGCGGCGGAGCCGGAGTTTACGATTCGGGCTCGGGGCGAATACCTGCCAATCCGGGTCTCCCGGATGTCGTCGCCTGCAGCATCGGCCATGACCATGAGTGCATCGCTGGCCAGACAGGGCTCGCTGCCCCTCCATGGTGTTGACGTGAGCAGTGACAGCGGCAGCGGGGGGGTGTTGAGCGAGATCCTCGGATTGGCCGAGGCAGTACAGGATACGAGCAAGGACATGGATACGGGCACCTTCGGGGACGGACAGCGAACTTCGCCGTCGTGGGTTTGGCATGAGTCGTACATGCTGGAGCTGTTGGATGCACCGCAGGTACGGCGACCGACATGCCCCCGATCGTAAACGGCACGTAGGAAAAAAGGGGATGAGCGAGGCCGCTGCAGCGGAGCGAGTCTCGCCTCGGGGTGGAGCTGTGCGACCCATTGCTAGGGTTGTGCCAAACATTAGAAAAAATTCCTTCTAATTAGAATTCTAATTAGTTTAGGTTAGAACATTAGATTAATATTAGAAAATCAGGGGCCGCTACCACTAAACGAAGGTATTTTGACCTGTAATTTGGGCAGTAGGATGTCTCTTTATAATCCATGCGATTTCGTTTCAAATTTTTGGAAACGGATGCGGGGAACACGTCGAGCCCGTAGAACCACCCTGTCGTACCATGCCGTACGGGTGCACACACTGGCCGAACTACATCCAACCGGTGTCTGTACCACGCCCTATGAGCCATTGCGTATTGCGGGTGTCCAATGCTGCGACGGATGCTGCGGTACCCGGTGCGGGGCTGTTGAGGTATGTGTTTAAAGCGCCGTCTGATGTGATTTGCCGTGCCGCTGCAGACCCCCGGACTGCTGCTGGCAGACTTGCGCGGCAACGGCACCGGGCCCTCAGCACCGTGTGCTGTGCCGCTGGTGGCCATGTCGGACTTGGCTGCGGCGGCAGAACTGCAGGTTGGTGCTGCCCTCGGGTCTTTTGGAATTCAGGGCCGGGCCTGGGGGATGCAACCTGTGAGTTGAGACTTTGAAGTCTGGAATGGCGCATTGGGCGTCGACCTGTTATGTGCGCTGTCGGAGTGTTTTGAGCACGCAGTCCTTCGTGCCCCTGTCCGACAGGCAGTTGTGGAGCGCTGGGAGGGCAGCCCCTCGGAGCTGGACGACCTGCTCCTCGACCTGGGCACCTGGCTGCACCACACGGTTCTGCCGCAGGTGGGTGGAGGGTGGAGGCACCGACCCGCGGGCTAATAAAACACGGTGCCCAAGGACATGACCGACCTCGCTGGGTCACTAAACCATCAGCCCACGGGGTGTTCGATGCCAGGCGTTGCCATTGAACAAGCGGATACGCGGGCTACTGTCGTCATGGTTTGTTTATTGCTGCATGGCTGCTGTGGTGCGGTGGCACGGCGCGGGACCGCGGGCTAGGATCCACCTATGTCCCAAGACCGAACCTCGTTGCCTGATGGGCCGCCCGGTGTGACTGTTTGGTCCCACCAGGTCGGGCCTGTGCCGGCAGCGGGCGTCTTGGCTCTTCCGCGTCTGGATGGCCGACTGGCCGCACTCGGACGGCACCTGCTGTCGTACGCGGAGGTGTGCGGCTGGGCTGCAACAGCCGCGTCGCTGCGGGTGGGTATCCTTTTTGAGCGAGCGGTGGTCCACGGGTCCCTGCGCAGACCACCGTTGTGTAGTCTGCCAGTTGTGATGCTGCCTGGCATTGCAGAGGAGGTCGAGGTCTCGTCCGATTGGGGCATTTGTTGGAAACGCGCTGCCCAACGGTTCGGCCCTGCGTGTCCCTGCCAATGTTTCCCGATATCGGAGGATGTTATTAGTAGTCTCTTGCGCCCTCTACGTGCCCCCGCATTGATTCACCTGACTCGCGCGCGATGCAATCAACAGGACGACTTAAGGACGTACGGCATCAGTACGGATGTTTACGGCTGTGCTCCGGATGGCGACAGCGGTGGCGTGAGCCCTTGGACCACGCCGCCTGCAGTTGTAGCGGACAGTCCGAAGGCGGTAGTCTCGGCGGCGGCGGAAGTGACTGCAGCGGGTTCACGGGTGTCTCGGCCAGCCCCGGCCCCGGCCCCGGCCCCAGCCCAGCAGCCTGAGCGGCTGGAGCCAGCCCGCACCAAGGGAGGCCCTGCGCCGCATGTTGCCGGTGAGCGCTTCGGCGCATTGTGGCGTCGTGTGCCGCTCGGCTGGCGACCTTGGGCGCTTTCGGAATGGGCAGCAGCAGGAGTCGGCGGCGGGGAGCCATGCGACGGGAAAGACACGCAGGATTTCCGGGAGTTCGAGCACGCCTGCAAGTCGAGTCAGATCTGGGTGATGTAAGTGCTGGTGCACTTGCAGCTTTGGGATTTCAAACGCGCGGGGCTTGGCGCCGTCAGCTTTCAATGTGTGGTTGCGCAAAGTGCAACCCGGGTGGAAGTGCAATTATTAGCTGGGTCCGGAAACCGCGGTCTCTTGCACCGGCACATTCATGCGGACAGCGCCGGTGGGCTGCATTTGGCCGATCGCTACGTTGCGACCTAGACGACGTCAACACCTCTCCAGTCCACATGCCTTGATCTCGCCAGACCCGGGCCCACCATGTGGCTTGTGCATGGTTTTCGCAGGACGGTTCTTGACGTGGTCTGCCTCTTAGCTCTCCTGTATCGCGGCCGCAGCGAGTCGTTGGTGGCGCCCTCCAATATTACGACGTTGATCGCTTGCTGCTGCGGCGCGGCAACTGCGGTGGCTCGCTTGCTGATGCCATACCAGCGGTGGCTACGGATAGCCGAGATGTTCAAGGCAAGTAGTGGCTTATCCTTCTTTCAAGTAACGACCTTGTGAAAGCGTGTCCGGGGTGGCTGCGATAGCATGCTAAGAACGGGGGAAAAATACCCCACGATTTGCGATTGGGAGTAATGCACCTGTAACCCCGCATGCATCCCGGTTTTTGTCGTACCGGCCTTCTAAGGTTGGCTCAGCAGGGGGCTCCGGGCTGTATGGGCACCGGGCGACCCTCGGTACGGCAACAGAGTGATCGTGTTATGACAGCACCGTAGCGGGGGCGGTGTGTTTAGACAAGGAACCCGCCCGACCCAGCTCAGCGGTGTGTGTGTCCCGTCAACATTGACCACCTGCCGTGTCGTACACCGTTTGATGGGTATGGCTTGGTTGCGCGCAGACGCCTGCCTCGGGCCGCACGAACGGCCTGATCAGTAAACCCTCGGTGTCCAAACGACCCTTCTGCTTCACCGGCTCCCGTTGACAGGTTCCCCGCCACATTTGCTACGGCATCACCAAGGCTTTGATCGCGTTTGGGGGATTTCCGGCACCCCCGGGAATCGCGGCGTACGAACTTGGTCTACCCGTGTTCGTATTCGAGTCGATCGTCGTGCCGTGGTCCTGCCTGGTGAGTCCGCTGCGCAGGGTGGGGTTCGGGTGGGGCACCGCGGGGCGGACGCAAGCTGTCCGTCGCCGGGCTGCTACGGCCGTTATGTATCATCCTGATCCACCTCTAGAGCATGGCATCGCTCTCCCATTGGTTTTTTTCTGGCCCCTCCCAGAGGCTATGGCACTTACACGGGCGTGTTGAACGGCGGTTGTTCATCGTCGCCGGGTTTTCCGTGGTCGCGTGCGACCCGCGGGGTGGCATGTAATCGACTGCATCCCGGAACCTGAACCCGTGCGTGTCGTGTGTCGCTTCCCGCACTCGGGTCCCGTTCCACGATGCAAAGCATGCCGGTCACTTCCCGACGCCGCCTTGACGCAGATGTCCATCCGGACGGCCGTTGCCGTCTGCACAGCTAAGCTGCCACTCTACCTCAGCCTTTGGCATCACCTGATATGGACGGCATTATGGGACGAGCAGTCGGGTCGGCTCTGCACCGTCGACCAGCCCGACTGCCTTGGACGTGTTGGGTTGGAGCCTGACCAGGCCGCTGCGCTGATCGCGCTGTTGCCTCTCCGGTTCCGGCTCCTCCGCGGCTTGGCGCTGTGCGTGCTGTTCGTGTCTGTGACGGCCGCGTGTCACGCCAGCATCCGCATGTCCTATCGGCGGAGCAAGAGGTTAAGGAGCCTGGCGGCGTCGAGATCTCCGTCGGGATTTCTGTCGCCGGGCGTTCAGGCGCCCGCGGCGACTGGCAATGCCACCAGAGGCGGCGGCTTGGAAGTGGAGCCGCGAGCCAAGGGACGGAAGGCAGATTGAGGCCGGGTCACAGCGGACCGTTGCGCCGTCCATGATCAGGCGACGACGACCGTCGGGCGTGCACCGGCGACAGCAGGGTGCAGCTCCGCCGCCAAGTTCGCGGCCATCGCTCAGAGCCGCGGTCTCGGAATGTCGGAGCGCCGAGAGACGCACCCAGACCGACGAAAAATACGTACCATCGATCATTACCGGCAGCTGAAATGCAACGAGTTGGGGTTGCACAGGGATGCGGTGGACTCCCATGGTGAGCCCAGATGAGTCACCGCTGCGTCCTGCAGTGCCGCGCAGCACACGTGGTCACCCGTTCACACACATGGGTGAGCCCAACTGGGTGTCCCACCCAGGCTGCGGTGCTGGACCGGGCAGGCTCGCCGCAGCTGGTGATCGTCGAGAAAGGTTCTGGAGACAGGTGGTCTGGAGGCAATTACGAAAGTGTTTTGCACACGCGCTAGAAAGGCTCACGACGGCCATCGTCCGTGACACTTGACATGCTGGCATGCGGGCGGACACGGCGAGGGAGATAGTTGTGTGGAGTGTAAACTGGAGAACGAGGGTATGCATGGGTACACACCCGAAGGTACTTTGCATGTTAGTCCGGCAGCTGTGCATGAAGCGTGTCAGGACGAATTTCGCTCGGGAAGCGGCGCGCGCACATGAAAGTGCCATGGGCATGGATCCGGTGGCTTGTCATTTCGCCGTGTTGGCACGCAAGGCTGGAACAAATGTCCACCCACTACACCACCCGACCCGGTGGCGACATCGCGCGTTTGCTGTCGGGCTGTGGTCCGAACCTGATACGCCGTGCCAAGGGTCGCCCTAGTTGTTTTGCATTCCGCGGTGTGCAGTGTATATGCTTTGCGGTCAGCGGCGACAGCAGGCCTAGGATCAGGCAAAAACTTGAAGCTGGGTGGAGTTTGCGCGGTTGTATATGCGTTGTGTGAGAGGTCGAACACTTTGAACGCCGTGGACTGGATGGATGGCATTTTAGCGATGCGTTTGATGGGTGGAAGAGCAGCGCAAGTAAATGTGTTGGTTTCGATAAATTTCAGGATTTATTTGTGGTATTTCCTGTTGGGAGGGACATGGTTGTCAGTCCCACGGGCGCATCGCATCACGTCTATTAGGTACTTGGCCAGCATCGTGTACAGCACGGGTTGGAACTATGAGGGGCGCCGGCGCAGGCGTCGGCGCTCAGTATGGGCGAGTAGGGCTTCATTTGTGTGTGTCAATGCTTCGGTGAAGTACGAAGGGCTTTTGCCATGGTTGTCCCATTTTCACGATTCGTGTGCAGGGTTTACAGGAAATGAGCGTGCGCGCGTCGGTTTGGACATGGCGCATTGCTTTCGGGCGGCGGCAGCCCGAGGCGGTCGGATGGCGGCGATGGTTTGGTTGCGGTCGGTAGGATGGCGAAAGAAAATTGCGAGAACCTTTCGAGTTTGAACCCACGGGCCTGATGTGCGCTTGATCAGCGCGAGGTCAGAACCTTATGTCGCAAGCTATCGACCCCTCCTTCCCTCCTAAAGCTTCTTGGTTTCCATGTATTTCTGGTTATGTGTGCCGGCGTTGTCGGATCAGGCGCGACCCGCCTACCCGCTTGCCGTGTGTCGATGCCCCAGCTGCGGTTCTCGGCGTTCAGAGCAGCTCCGCGCATTTGTACCAGCGCGCCTGCTGGGGTGGCTGTTTGCACGGGGTCTCTGGATGCCGTTGGATGCTCGGCCGTAGGTGAACTGCTTCATGGACGGCGGTGTGTCCGGTCGTTGGGCAGGAAGGCGGAGAGAGAGGGGTTCAGTTGCGTGGCAGCTCCTGCGGAGACCCTACAACCGGATCCCGCCAGCGGATCCAAAACGTTTTGATGGCTGTGTTAGGCATGCCGTTGACCAATTATGCGGTGGCAGCGGGTGATAATAGTTGAGATAATTGTCCTCATACAGTCGTGCGGTTGCTAGAGTTTCCACGAAGTTGCTTGAACTGTGGGCGAGCGGATATGCAAGTAAACGCCTGAGGATACCTGAGGGGTTCGTCAGCCACCCCAACTCTGATTGGAAAATGGTTTCGGTCCTGATCGGAGGATGTTTTCGCCTCTTCGTGTTGCTTTCTGTATCCTGCTGGTGTTTTAAAGTTGCACTTTTGATCTGTGTTTGATGTACGAAAGGTCCGTTAAGCGGTTTGTGCGTGCATCGTGTATGGCAATCAGCCCACTGTCGTGACGTTGCCGACACACGAACCGCTGCGTTGCGCTCCACCGACAATGACATGTCGACTGCTGCACGCCTAGCAAAGCTGCCGTGGCACTTGTCGCGCAATATGCACTGACGGGGTTCGCGCAGTGGAAATGCGAGTGGTGACCAGAGGGCTTGATGCGGAGCTGTCGTGGTGTTTCTCGCCCCCGACCGTAGAGAATTTGAGAGTGCGTGCTGCGCATACGAATGGGCAGGTTCAAATGTTGGTTCGGTGGGAGCGCGTGGGAGCTGGGGAGCTTCCGGTCGCACCACCTGCGCGGCCTCATTTGCAGGTACTATGTCACTGAAGTATTCCAAGTACGCTGGGTATGCCCGGGTTGGTGTCTGGGTTTGGTTTTATCAATTTACTCCGCCACCAAGTGGGCGTCCTGATCATTTCCATCCGGTCACTGAGGTGGCAACCGCTATAGCGAAGTGTGGGCCCGTTGCGGCTGGGCAACCGGCAACGATGCGGTGCCGTAAAGTATACGCTGGAAGATGCCGGTTGCCCGCTGTGGGGAGGGCCACACACTGTCTCTCCTACGGCATTGCAGTCGTGCTTTATCGCTTGAAGCATATCTAAATGTTCACGTGTCTCGTAAAAGTGTCTAGTCTAAGTGTCTCGTCCAACAGCCCAGATGTTTTACGTGTGTCGTCGAGCTATCGGATGGGGAGGAGGCGACACGTCAGCCTCATTGCGGCACGTTGCGTCACGGCCACGTGTTTTTTCCCTCGGATGCGAGCAATTGCTTGTTGGCAAGAATACCCAATCTCATCTCGTGCGCAACCAGACCAATGCTGGTAAGCACTGAGCGGTGGCAGTTGGTGCCTTTGTGCACTTTGTTCGGCACAGGATGGGGTCGCAGCGTTGCTGATAGCGTTGGCACTGGGGCTGCCGGAGGCGCCTTTGGTGCCCTCATGAGAACGACGTGGTGACGACGATCCAAGACGCGACGTCGTTTGGGTTGATCCAAATGGCACTGGTGCGCCCAGGATGCACGCAAAGCGCCCGAATGACGTGCTGCACCACGTGCATACTGCTGACGATGATGTTGATAATGATAATGTGGACCGTGTAGACGACGATGATGATGTTGACTGTCTCCGATCGGTGGAGGCATCGGGGCCGGCTCTGGGTTAGTCCTTGTAAACATCTGGATCAGAACACATTTGATGTACTGAAGCACTTGGGCGCGTTTGGCCGTAGCTGCCGTAACACGTGCATGTATTGTATACTGCGTAATCCAATACGCACTAATAGTTTAATACTTAACATCTCTAATACCTAGTAATCATTAGCCTGGTAATCAGTCTGGTCATACGTCCAGTACGTCCGAAACTACTACTGCTGAACGTAGTCCGCCTTGCCCCGCCTTGCCCGACGTACGTACAGGCCAACTGTCGGACGAGCTGTTCGACTACCGAGTAGCTACCTGAGCTATGTTCTGTCGGCCTGCTGGATGATTGCCGCATCTGTCTGCGGAAGTCTATGCGCTGTGCATAGGCGGCGGTCATAGCATCTGGCTATGGCTGGGACTGCTCCCTGGCGCTGACTGGCATCCCGATTGGAGACTTCTTTGAATCTTCTGGAACTTTGTCTGGACGGTCACGAACCAGTCGCCCGAGAATATTCGGGATGAGGCCACGCCATCTTCGACGTGCAGGCCTGTCCATATCGGAGACTTTTGAGGGAATCGAGACGGCGTTTCTCTGTACACTAACATATCAAATTTCATTTTGTTATTAGGTGTTGTAATCTCAATGGAGGTCGATCATCGCACCGGCTCAGATGGCGGATTGACGATGGAGAACCTACAAGCTGCGGTCATTGATGCTACCGACGAGGGTCTGTAATCTACCTATTCTTGCACATTTCTTGTCTTTGTTTTGCATCTCTGCCTGTTTGGCATTGCTGTAAAGTGACCGCAGGTTCGCCGAAGTCTCGCGCCATTGCGCGTCGTCTCGCGATTTTCGCCTCCACGTTGTGCAGTCTCTGCACTTCATGGACCATACGGCTGTATTGAGAAGGTTCTGAATTTCTGTATGTTCGCGTGTTCGGTTCACTCTGGTGTTCGGTTCACATACATGTTACCATGTTCTCAACGAACCATCTGAATTTCGCATATCCTCCTATCTGGGCCGGCATTGCACCGTTTTAAGGCAATGTTCCTTATCTGGGGACAACTGCCTGGTCTGTTTCTCCGCATACCTCTAACCGACCTGCCTGTGCCTGTCCTGCAGTCCCTGAGCCCGGCCCTTCCGTTAATTGAGGTTACGCCCACTGCATTGCGATCTGGTTATGCAGTCAACGATATCGGGGCTGCGGCTGGTGCGGGTGGCTCGGCTGGTGCGGGTGGCTCCGGCCTCGGTGGACAAGAACATCAATGACGACGTACTAAAATGACCATTTCTGTAAAGAAGCTGTCCTTGCCTGCTGACCTGAAGCATACTGATCATGTAAGAATTGCGGAACGCACGCGGCCGTTCGTGTGGGATGCTAGGAATGACTAAGCGCCAGTGCATGAAGCGTCCTAGGGTGCGGGCAAAGGCGTGGCATGACGCCTGGACCACCGCAAAGGAAACCTTCAGCTCAGAAGACCTTCTGATCGAGTTGCTGAACCGGTTTGTTGTTAAACCGGTTTGACCCGCAAAACTTGTCTGCCGAGGATGAGGCTCGGCACAAGCTTGCATCTGGCAAGCACCGCATGTGTGTGTGTGTGTGTGTGTGTGTGTTACATGGTTGGGGGTGCGTAACCCCATACCTGCACATACCCATACGAGCCGGAGGCCCAAGGGCAAACAAAACGCCCAAAAGCACTGGTTTGCAATACCGCATTAACAGGAGTTGACGAGACTAGCGCCCAAAGGGCACGATAGAATTACGGTGAGCCCACATGCGCTCCAACATCTTTGCCAAACGAGCCGGATCCCAGGCAATCGCCTCCCTCATCGTATTAGGGCGGTGAAACCCTTCCTCAGCGCGTATTGCATCGTAAGCCGGGCAGTCGAGTAGAACATGCTTCTCATCTTCAATCTGGTCTTCAGAGCGGCAGCAACGGCAGACCCGTTGTCCTCTAGGGACATGGTGCCTACCCCTCCGCGCCCTGTTAGACTCAAGTGCCCAACAACAAAGCCTGAATTGCATTAGCTTCCGGTGCGCAGAACGGGGGATAAAAACTGTAGCGTGCGGTTGCCACATAACGGCCGCCGCACCCATAAACGACAGGCCCATCCAATGCTTGTACTTCGACATATGGATCCCCGGCTGCTTCCCGTCTGATGGGTAATTGTCTGGCTCGACATCGAGGCGCACATGTTCCCAACCGCTCATTAGTCGTTCCCTCATCGCCGTCACAATCTGAGCCTCGGGAAGAGGTTTGGACAGCAACCACTCAACTCGCTGTTCAACACCTTCTGCACCGCATGCGTTCGGGCGAAAAGGTTGCTGCATATCAGAGCCGCTTTGAGGCTCTTATCTCTGTCATTGCCGATACCTCCAAATCTGAGCAGCGTTTCTGGTTTCACAAGGGCTTGACTGCTGAGCTTGCTGGCGATTGCGCCTCTGATGCTATCGGACGGACCATCCCGATCTTCCAGGACCGGCTCACGTTCGTTTGCGGTATGGAGCGACGTCTGGAGCATATGCGGCTTGCTGAACAACAAGCCCGGTCCCCTGAACGCCTGCATGCCCTGGCTGGACACACAGGACATGTCCGATCTGTCGGACGACGAGGGCACGCCGGCAGCTGGTTCAAAGAAGCGCCTCACACCGCATGCCGCCGCCGCGCCCTAGCCACCCGACTGGCCCGCGCGCTGCCGCTCTCCGTCGCCGCCTTTCGCGTTTCGCCGCCCCAGCGGCGACGACGGCGGTGGCGTGCGGTGCGAGGCGAGTCTTCGTACCAGCCGCCCGCGCGCCCTCGTCGTCCGACAGATCGGACATGTCCTGTATGAGCAGCCAGGGCATGCCTTGCGTTCCTTCCCTTGCCTCTGTTGACCTGGGTGGGCATACGAACTAGTTCACCCCTTCCTCTCTGTGTGAGCTTCAGCTGCAGGTTGCCCGGTACCGATCTTGCAAGCGCTAGCGTCCTAATACCGCTGCTGGGATTCTGTTGCCTGAGTTCGTGTCTCGGAAGGTGGCCTCTCTGTTGGCGGGTTTCAAGCGTGTCTTGCAGTTCCGGCCGGGTACCGTTCCGTTTAACGGCGTTGACGCGGCTGGGCATTGCCCACATCTCCGTCCTTCTGTCTCCAGGTGCAGAAAGCTTTGGCGTCCCTCTTGTTTCTATCGCTGCTGCTGGCCGTCGCATGACAGTGCTTGCTGACACGGGCGCCAGCGACGACTTCATCTCTGTCGCCAAGGTGGAACGCCTTGGACTGCGGCCTGCTACATCGGCGCGGTCTCATGTCACTCTGGCTGATGGTGGTAACATAAGCAGGGGGTCTTCCAAGACCTCATTCCTAAGCAGGCCATTCTGGGACGGGTTGGTTTAGGGCTGGCCGTTTGTCCGTTGCGGTTTACTGCGCAGCTGTATGTGTTGCCCAAGCTGACTGATTTGGCCACATACATTCTGGGTTCGTCCACGCTTTCCCAGTTTGGGGCAGTTGCCGATTACCCTGCACGTGCCCTGCGACTGCGCAAGGGTACCGTGACGTGCAAGGTTTTCTTCTGTTCTGATATTGTAAACTTTACTACTGCTGCTGCTACAGCTAGCAACTGCTGCTGGGTTGGGTGGGTCCGTACGTAGCCTGGCCTCTGCTGCTGTTCAGCTTCAGCTGCCATCTGACATGCGATGCGTATCCATCCCACTGTCCACGAATTCCGTGCGAAATGGGTTGGGTATTCGTATGAGCACAACAGCTGGGAACCTGCGCCACTGCTACCCCTGACATGAAACCCTTGCTGGAAGAAGGTCGGCTTCGGGGCTTAGCGGGGCAGACAAGGGATATCAGGTGACATTTGCCGTTTTCTGCCCTACCGGTGCTGGCTACCTTCCATGCAACGAGGACGCTACATCCTGAGGGGGAAATAGTTGTTGTGTACTGCGTATTCCGATGTGTACTAATAGTGTAATAGTTAATATCCCTAATATCTAATAACCTATTCGCCTGGTAATCAGTCTGGTAATACTAGTATGACCGAAACTACTGCAGCTGAACGTAGTTCGCGGTGCCCGATGCACGTACAGACAGACAACTGTCTGACGAGCTGTTCGGTGTCACCACATCGGTGGACTACACACACCAGCATGGCGAGTTGTGGAACCCGTGTCGCATGCATCTGTGCCAACCTCCTGTCTTTCCCGCCCGAGTCCTACGACACGAGACCATGGACAGGTTTTCAGCCGAATGCTACTGCACTCACCCTACGTGGGTTGGAGGTGACCGCCAGAATACCAGCATGAATTCGGGGAAAAGAGTGGTCAAGTTGGGCTGGGTGGAGCGGGCGATTCAAAGAGTCCAGATCAGGGGCAACCAAGCTTGCCTGACCTCTCACATTCTAACCAACCGCGACTCCATGTACCTCTTTCGACGTTCCGAGCCCTGCATACCTCCTGTGGGTCGAGGCACCGACCACTCCTGCGCTTGACCTTTACATCAGGCCTCGTAGACGTGCGGACCGTATGAACGCACGCATCTTGACCTTGCTGCCGATAACGTCACAGCACCTGGTACAACCGTTCTCCGGATATCCCCGCCTCTCTGCAACACGCAGCACAACAGCTGAGCCCAGCTGCTGTAACCAGTACCACTACAACACCGCAAAACCGCGAACGAACGACCGTACCATAACTCGTACAGCACGCCGCCAGACGACTTTCGTTACGACGAAGTGTCCATCGCAGCCTCAGGCTGCGTGCTGGCGCCAGCCCGCGTCTCCTCCGGGGCCGAATTCCCAGTAGTGGGGTTCGAAGCTGGAAGGACGAGCAGCGGCTCAAGAGCGGCCTTGACGCCCAGCGCGGCCGCTATCACCGCGGCCGCCTTGTCCGCTTCCGCAAGCTGCTGCAGCCCGGACACAAGGCCCGGTAAGAGCGCCCGCCGGTCGGTCTCACCCCAGCCAGCTGCAGGCGCCGCCGCCGCCGGCGGCGCCGCCGCCGCCGCCGCCACAGCAGCAGGTACAGCGGCGATTGTCGGCGAAGCGGCTTGCGCCGTCGGCGCAGCGACGGCCCCGGCGCCGCCGTCCCCAGCCGCCGCCTGCGCTATCGCGGTGAGGGCGCTCAGCGCTGTGAGCCGCAGCTGCTGAATCTGCAAGC
Source organism: Eudorina sp. 2006-703-Eu-15 (assembly GCA_003117195.1). Taxonomy (NCBI): domain Eukaryota; kingdom Viridiplantae; phylum Chlorophyta; class Chlorophyceae; order Chlamydomonadales; family Volvocaceae; genus Eudorina; species Eudorina sp. 2006-703-Eu-15. Next base: position 532,574 of record BDSI01000036.1, read on the forward strand.
ATGGACAGCAGTGCAGGACAGCGGAGGTTCCGGGCGTTAGAATGTGACGACGCCACGCCATCTTGAGATGTCCGACTACGACCTTGAAAAGAGTCCGGCTCCGTGCAGCTGCGCTGCAAACAACGGCAACGGCTGACACGCAGCGTCCGTACCTTGTGGTCCAGAGCGGACTGAAGCAGCCCGGGTGCCAAGGGACCCAGAAGGTCCGCTGCGGCGGAGGGCGCAACCCCAGCGTTCGCACAGCGCTGCCAAAGGTGGTCGGGGTAGCGTCGTCGGGTGGGAAAACGTCGTCAGCGTTACGGGCGGGCAGGGCGGCGGCCGGCAACGGCGACCGAAAACCAAAGGCAGAGTGGACCATCATCTTAGATTCTTCGCAGCGCGGTTACCCGCTCGCTAGCGAACCCCCGACGGAACCAGTACATGGTACAGGCGGTATGTATGTATCCGGTGTGTGAAAAGGTGGCGCAGCCAAGCAGCCTGGAATACACACGGCCTGAATCGTGTGACAGAAACACTGTATCTTGGGAGTGCTGGACGAGCCGCTCGCGCAGTCCGGTCCAGCGCATGACATGCGCCCGACGCGCAGCGCCGGACGATGCCCTGACACATCCGCAGGACGGCACGGCAACCCGCCAGCAACTGCGCCCGGGTGCGTCAGCGCGGCACCACAAGTACCGTATGAAGCCCTGAAGGGCTTCCTCAGTGGTTCATAAGGAGATCCCGCACCGCACGGGGTCGAGGTGGTAAAACCAAAGCCGGAAACCAGCCCGGGCGCTGCTGGTGGAAAGCCTTCCTCACCTGAGCCAGGACCTGCGCACCCTGTGCGGCAGCCAGCTTGGGCTGCCAGGGCAGCTGTGCCAGCAGCACGCCGCGCAGCGCCGCCGCGAAGCCGCCGCCCTGCTCCACAACCGCAGAGGCAGCTGACGCCGTGGCCGCATCCCCGCCGACACGCGCGAACGCGGCGGAGAGGCACGCCAGGCATTCGGAGAGGGGCAGCGGACGTTCGGACTCGTCGTCAACGACCCCGGCTGCTCCCGCGGCTGTGGCTGACGAAGACGGCGCCCCCGCAGCGGCGCCGGCATCCTGTGCAGATGTGGCGCCGGCCTCGCAGTGCCTGCCCGGGAACAACACACGGGAACGCCTCAAGCGGGATCAAGGCGTCATGAAAAGCGCGCCATTTGCGCTGACCAGCGCTTGGCATCTTTGAGGTGTGACCAGGCTGTCGTCCGTCCCATCATACCGGCAGCGGCGGCCCTCCCGCGGTCTCGACCCCACCCCCGGGAACTGCTAGGGGTCTTTGGCGTCACGACGGCCACACAGCACGCACCTTGCTACAGCTGCTAGCAGCACGGGTGCGACCCTCTCATAGTGGCTGCCGGGAAGAGCCTTCAGGACAACCTCCAGTGCTGCCAGGGCCGCCGTACGGTACGACGACTGCGGGAGGTACCACGGCAACAGTCACAAAGCAGAAAGTAAATGACCCAGGGTTGCGTAGAGGGGCGGGTTGAAAGGCCGACAGGGCGTAACCTTAAGGAAAACGCGTACACGATGTGGTCGTGCTCCAGTCCTAGTGTTGCTCAAGGGCGAGTGGGTACGTCTCTGCATCGCTTACTTTTATACAATACGTCAAGCCTTTTGTTGACTGCAGGGCTCGGCATCGCCAGACTGGCAGCGCACAGCGCAAAGATCCCGATGGCAAAGATCCCGATGGCTCGCAAATAAACGAATTCTACGGTACCTTCTTACGCCCCACAGCGGCCATGAGGGCGTCCACGACAGCGGCGTGGCCCGGGGTCTCCTCCGTGACCTTTGGGTCGGCCGCCACCAAAGCGGCCAGCGCGCGCAACACCGTCTCCTTGCCCTCCCACAGCCGGCCCACGCCCAGCTCCGCCAGCAGCGCCGCCGCCAGACGCCTGCGGCACGCGTCGGCAAAGCAACAACATGCATGTCTTGAGGTCCGATCCGCGTTGCGGCCTTCTCCGACCTTAGGTCGCTGCGGGGATGACTCAATTGCCCCATCGGTTAGGCGCGATTCTGACGCGCCGTCGATGTAACGCCTCCGCCTGACAAACGGCGTCAACGGGCCTCGACGGCGGTGAGCGCAACAAGCTGCCATGCGCCGCATATGCCTCGGCTCCTGCACTGCAGGTGACAGATTGCCGAGCGTCCCTTGTCGTGATGATTGGGTGGCAACCGACAAATGCTAGCCTGCGGGACTCAACCAGTGCAGTATGCTGCATCTTGCCTCCCCAGTGTAATGATGCACAGATGCACAGATGCAGCAATGAAGGACAGCGCACCGCAGGTCCGGCCGGCCCCACTGAGCCTGTACCCCGCCCCACATCCAGACCGCTCTCTGACCCGGGGCCCCCGGGCGGACCTGCCGTGCTCCCCAAGCGCGTCCGGCGCAATCTGCGGCAATGTCGCAGCGCGGAAGGGCAGGCCAACGCATTGTCTTTCAGTGCGACATGACCGTCATGCTGCACACGGCTATACCCATTCAGCTGGACGTTGTGCGGGTATGCAAGGGTTGGCGGCAACGGGACTGCCCCATCACATGCGGCCAGTGAACCACCCGATCAACCAGCCCGGTCCTCGTGGATGAGTCCGCAAGACTGCAACACCGCCAACGGGAATAATCCGCATGCTCAAGCCGTCTTCTTCGAATATGCCACCCCAATAGCCCGCTTCCGCTTCCGCCCCGACCTCCGTGAGCTTGACCGTCGCCTCCGCTGCGGCCTTCTTGCGCCCCCATTGCTGTCCGCCCAGCATCTCGCAGAGTGTCGTACAGATCTCGTTGCCGTACAATCGTAGCGCTGCGGGCTCGCTCGACACGCCTTCTTCCCATACCTGTGAACCAGCAATGCGCGGGTGGACACGTTACGGCCATGGACTGTCTGTCTTAGCTGCAGGATTATACCAGTTGGGCTTGAACTGCCTTACACCTAGGATTATTAGAGCCAAGAAGATCATCCGACGAGCTTTGGTACTGGGTCTCAAAGAAGCGACACAATGTACGACTAGGGCAACAACCAGGGCGAATCCTGCAGGCACGAAGCCCAGAATGCCACACTCAGCAAGTTTCCCCACCTCGGCCCAGATAGCTGCCACGTCCTTGTCCTCGTCCATCTTGGCTCCGAAACATGCCGGCAGCACAGACGTGTCGTACGATCGCAACTTCTCGGGGGCCGCCCGGAGCAACTCCCGAAGCAGCAGACCTCCAGACAGCCTGGCCGTGATCGGTCGGGGACCCCGGAGGGAAACACGGTCAGCCCCAAGACCCCCCAGTGCAGCACCCGTCCAGTGAGGCAGTGACCCACGCCAGCTCTCCGTGCAGCAACCCGAGTAATGTTCAGGGTTTACGGCTGGCTACGGCTGTCAGAATTACTGTACAGCCAACACTGCCTAGCACTATACATGTTAGCGGATCGCAGTGCCATTTGCATGAGTGCATCGGCACCTGGAACGGCGACTTCGATGCATGGGTCGCCCGTAAGACGGACCGCAAGGAGACGATCGTTTGGTGAGATGGCTACTTCAAAGCTTCCAGCGAAGAACGACTGGGGTAACATACCATGCAAGCCGGCAATATCACAGTCCAATTCATCCAAACTGCCTTCGGAGACCACTGCACACCTGTGCGTCGCCATTCCGGGCCAAGCCCTGCCTGCTTGCGGCACCAGTGGGGCCCCTGACCCGTGTGTGCCCCGTCACGAGATAAAGGAGGCGCACGTACCCCCGCCCCACCTCGAATCCGTGTCGGCGCCAGGGTCGGCGTACGACGCCAGTGCCTCGGCCACGAACTTGTCCAGGCGCTTCTCGCCTGCGTGCCGTACTACCTGCGGCACATGCCGTACATCCAGACGCGAGCCCCGCGAAGCGGCCAGAGACCAGGACGGTGCAGCAAGATCGTAAACGAGGCGCCATCAATATCATTCGGGAAACACGATGTGACCATATGATTCACAGTACGGTGCGATACACAGGGTTGATGATTCATTCAATCGTTAGTGTCCATTGATTGGTTTTGATCAACTCAGTTTGGGCACCTGGGCACCTGCAGGCGGCAACGCACCTGTGCGGCAGCCGCCGCATATGCCCGTCGGACGGTGCCGCTCCGCTCGCCCTTGACAGCGCCGACTAGCACGCGCAGCAGCGGGCCAGCGTGGGGTCGCAGGAGGGGCTCCGAAGCACTGCCGGCGGTGGCACCCGAGCCTCCAGGCTCAGGCCCCGCCGCAGTCGCCGCCGCTGCCGCCGCCGCGGGTGTTAGCGCCCCGGGGCGGGACGCCAGGTTTCGGATGAAGCGCGCCGTGCCCACCTGAGAGATGCGGGCGCGGCGGAAAGAGAACGGCGGTTTCTCAGTGGTCGCAATCCAATCACATTTAATGGTAAAGCACGGCCTCAGACAATAAGGGGGGATGCACCCTGAATCCCTGATGCCGTCGCGTGCCACCTGTCGGGTGTGCGCAGCGCAGCCCGCCCCCGCCTCCCCTCTCTCGGCCGCACTCAACTCACCTTGGTGTTGAGACCCACCCCTCGCTTGACGGTCCCCACCAGCGCGGGGATCAGCTGCTCCAGGCAGGGCCCGTCAGCCAGGCGCGCCGCCAAGTCGAGCGTGTCGCCCTGCAGCCAAGCGGCGCCAATATCACCGACCGGCTATGAAGGCGCACGGTACCGCGCAAGGCATATCCCTGCTGCGCTTGCGCCGGTTTAGGCGCTGTGACCCGGGAGGGTCACATAAGCGTCTGCACAGCCGCAACGTAGCCCAAAGATGCAACCTCGAAACCGCCAGACGCCGCTGTCCCTTTCGCCATCCCTGCAGTCTGGTGAAACATGACAGGGTGTCGCCGCACGCGATCCTTACCAGGGGTGAAGATCGGGCCGCCGCCACTCGGGCCCCCTCCAGCCGCTCCGAATCCAGACCCAGCCGCTCCGCGTGCTGCTCCACGTAGTTGAGCCGCACGTCCTCCAGAGAGCTGAGCGCCTCCAGCAGCGCGGGCACCAGCGCCGGCAGCAGCGGCCGCAGCGCCGGCGGGGGCGCGGTCTTGGCGACGAGCCCCAGCACCTCCACGGCCAGCGCGCGGACCTGCACGCGATCCCCGGGTCAGCGCGGGGCGGGTCGGGGCGGGGGAATGGGCAAGGGGGGATAGGGGGGATAGGGGGGAAAGGGGTCAATGGGCAAGGGGGGAATGGACACAGGGAAGGGCCAGTCCCGGCCCCTGACGCCGGAAGCCCTCCGGGCGACGGCATCAGCAACGTGCGGGAAGTGCTTCGGTGCGTTTGTGGAGCCTGCCCGGTGGAGCCTGCCATGGTGGCGCGGAGTCGTTGTGCAGTGCGAGGTGGGGAGGCTGCGACTGTCACCGATGACCGACCCGCGGGGTACAACTATTAACGTGATCCAATCAAGCAACGCGGGGCTCAAAAGATACGGACTATCAGAGGCATTTGAATTCGGAACAGTGATGCAGAGCTGCAGAGTATGGAAACGTTGACGCTCCTGGGGCACTCTTCCCCGCCCTCCCCCTCGTTTCCCTGGCCACCCCCTTCCCTCCGTCCTCCAGCTCTGTGCGTCCCTGGGTCGTCTGCCCGGTCCCACACCCCTCCGCCCACCCACCTCGACCACGTTGGACAGCAGGCCGTGCTCCAGCAGGATCGGCATCACCGCCGCGACCGCCGCAGAGCACTCTGCGCGGCCCGGGCGGGGAGCAGCACATCCGACAGCGCGCAGTCATTGAAATGTACGTGACCACGTGACCCCCGTGAAGCGGCCAAACATGTCGTGCAGCAGCGTGCAATAAAATCCCAAGGCTGCATGGTCATCCGGGTCAGGAACCTCAGGGTCAGGACCCCATTTCCCCTTCCTGGGCCCTGTGCCAGCTTGCCAGGCTGCCGTCCTGCGCCGAGGCGGGTCATCGGGCGTCGCGCCCGGCAACGCACCTCTCGCCGGGGTGTGTGCCGGATCCGCCAGGCGCAGGGTCAGGCCCCGGACGGTGCGGGCCAGGGACAGCGCGGCGCGCCGCACACTGTCCTTGATGTCGTCCTGGTGCGCGCGGAGCAGCGGTGGATGAGGTGGGCGAGCAGCGATGGCATGGCCGAGTCAGGTCAGCTGCGGCACGGCCCTCGGCGGACTGTCACCTGCTTGGTGGACCGTTGGGTACTTGACCGTTGGGTATTCGGGTGCCCTCGCCCCTCGGCAGTACAGATGACTCGTCGCCCTTTGGGTGTCAGTCCCCAGCCAAGTTCACGAAGGCCGCGACGCGGACTACATTACGCAGCTACGCACCCCCATGAGCTGCGCCACTCACACTACGCGCAAGCGCAGGCCGCCCTTACCATCGCCCGGAACGTCATCATCCAGATCTGGGAGAAGAAGGGCGCGAGCTCCGGCCACCTGCCAACCACGGCAGCGTACGAAAATCCACCCCTCAGGGATCTGGCGTCACGCAGGCAGGCAGCCGCGGCGCAAGTCTTGTCCACCAACAAACGTCTTGCAGCTGAACTGATATGGTACATCGCAGGTGCGCTGATGAGTAACCCATCCACCCCGTTCGCCTTTACAATGTGGCCCCAGCCCACCCCGCATTTCAACCCTAACCCCCCAGCCGCCCGCATGCCAGACACGCCCCGGCCGCGGCCGCACCTCCTGCCCTGCAGCAGGTCCGACATGGCGCTGCAGGCCGCCTGGCGGTTACGCCACAGCCGGCCGCCCATCTCCCGCAGCAGGTCCGTCATGATTGCAGCGAAGTGCCTGAAGCGAAGAAACCATGAGCCGGTTTGTGAACGCTGTGGCAAGGGGCGCGCCTGTGACACCCAACCAGTTGCCCCCAGCGTCCCAGGCAATCGCGACGAGGACACCCGCGGGCACAATCGCAACCACTTCCTACGCATTAAACGTCAATACAATGAAGGACCCTCCCCCCCGCCCACTTCCCTCGCCTTTCTCCCCCCAGGCCCCCCTTGTCCCCCAGCCCCCAGCGCCTGGGCCCCAGACAACGGAATCCAACCCACTTGTCCAGGGTGGCACGTGGGTCGTCCACCAGTGACCTCCAGATGGCCACCATCGCCTCCGCCACCTTGGGGTTGGGATCGTGGGTGTACCTGAGCGCGAAACGGCCGAGCGGGCCGTGGGCCCCGGCCGTGAAGAGGGGACTTAAGTGCGGTGGCAAGGATCTGGGCAGTAAAGAGCCAACAGCCACGAAATGGACTGCTTGCGGACATTCATGATGTGTTTGGTATTCACCAGTTGGGCGGTCGGGGCCACACTCCGAGACACGACCCGAACCTCTGACCGCAGCGCTCGTGAGGCGAGGAGATGGGAGGGCCTCACACAGAGGGCCTCACACAGAGGGCCTCACACAGAGAGCCTCACACCTCCGGCGTGTCCCTGCCTGCGAATCGCCACGCTGTCGCCCTGTCCTACCTGTACAGCTTGGGAACCAGGGCCGCCAAGTGCTTCGCCAGCGCCGCCCCTGGAGTCCCGCCGCCCCGGGCCGCCAGCCGGGCGATCCCCGCGAAGCCGAACGCCGCCCCGCGGCGGCTGTTGAGTGTGGCCGCGTGGTGCGCCAGGTCCATGAACCTGGGAGGCGGGAGATGTGAGGCGGGGTCAGAAGGCAGCGGCGCAGGCCCTCGCGCGTCAGCAGTTTACTGTACTCGGGAGCTTGGTCTAGAGGTGCTGGCGATCCATTTGGTCGTTCAGGATCAACCGCTCCTGATCAGCCAATGGATTGACTGGACAATCAGGCGGCCGTCGGGCCCTGCCGTGTGGCAGCCAGACCTGCTACCAAAATCTTCAACACGCCGCGAACAGGCTGTGAAAGAAACGGAGCGGGCGCGGATCGGCTCCACCGCGAGGCGCGGATACCCTATCGTCCTGGAATGTTGATGGCTGCAGAACTGTCACAAGCGACTGCAACCCAAGGCCCGCATGCGAGGGTGTCCGGCAATCCTACCGCTCCCGCAAAGCCCCGCCTTCATGCTTACTTGTAGATGAGGTCGGGCTGGCCCAGGTCCGTGGCCAGAGCGCACAGCTCCTTGTAAGTAGACAGCCCGCCACCGCCGCCCGCCCCGCTGCCGCTCCCGGAGGCGCCGCCACTGGCCCCACCCGGGGCGGAGCCCAGCGCGCCCTCCTCGAACACCTGCCACAGCCGTCAACCAGGACAAACAGGCCGTCGGTCTCCTTCCAGGGACACGAGACCACTCCAAATTAACAAAGCACAACAAAGCACAACGCGGGGCAGCTAAAATCCATGCAGCACCCGTGACCAACGCCCGCCGCGGCACAGTTGTTCACTTCCTGGCTGCAGGCTCCTAACCACCACACACTCGCCACCGCCAGCAACAACGACATGCCATCGGTAATCCGACCCCGACAGCGCTACCTGCAGCTCAATTTCGCACAGCAGCAGGGTCCACAGCCACGGCCAGCCGGAACACGGGGATGGGTCGGCGCGGATGACCTCCCTTACACCCATCCCCGTGTTCCCATCCCATCCCATCCCATCCCATCGGCATGACCTCGTTCGTGCATGCAGCGCTCACTGCCTGCAGCTTGTTCCACATACCCCTCGCCGCCTGCCACTGGGTGAGACCCACCTGGGTGTCCGCCGTCAGCTTGACGGGCCTGCCTGCGCCCCCGCCGCCGCCGGCTGCTCCCTGTAGCACCGCCACCAAGCTGCCCACCAACTGCTCCCGAACCTGGCAGCACGTCGTGTGGGGATATGTTGGGTGGATTGGGTGGGGTGTAAGATATAAGATATTCCTAAACGCAATGAAGCTGCGCAGCCGCCAGATCGAAGGTACGATCGGGAGTGGATCGGGAGTGGGAGGCAGGTCCGCAGGCCGGGCAGGTGAGGCGCGGGCTTGCTCGAGGGCAAGGCGCCGCCGGGCAAGGACAACAGTGACACTCTGCGCACCGTTTCGCGTTCCGTTCGCGTTCCCCACCGACAGGCGACCCCACCGACAGGCGACGCCTTCGCTCAAGCCACTCCACGTATGTCGGTCGCATCGCATGGCCCTCCGCAGCGTTGCCCGCTCATTTGCCACTGCGCTACATGTCATGTCTTGATGGCGCAGGAGACGCTCCCTCGGCACAACCAGCGGCGAGGCAACGCCGTCCAGGGTCCAGCCCCATCCCACCCTCGTCCCCCGCTAGCTCAGCCCAGCTCACTGGCGACAGGAAAGCCCCAGATCCCGAAGGCACCACCGCACCCCCCGGTTCTCACCGCCGCGTCGCCCAGTCGGTACACCAGGGATACCCCCCGAGACGCCATCTCCTGCAGGGACCCGGGATCAAGACTCAGGAATCAGGATTATGATGATTTGAAGTTTCAGGAGGATAAGCCGGCAAGTTGCTTTTCGGTTCGCGGGAGTGGCGACGGACGCCTTCCTTGCGCAAGAAACGGGCAAAACAGCGGTGAGTCGTGAGCACATGACGCCGGATGCAAGACGGGGCAATACGCACGCCGACAAGTCGCCTGCATCGAATGCCGTCACAGTTGAAGTTGTTGCATAATTTGCAACAACTGCTTCTTCCAGCTGCCACGCTGGCGACGCTTGATGTCCTTTTGGTTCGAGTCAGGTTGTGCACCTAGCCTAGTCAATCCCTACAGCGGCACTTGTCGGTGACCGGGATGAGCTCCGCGGCTGTTACAGTCATTGGAGGGGGTCCCCTTCAGATCACGTGAGTAGAGCGCCGGGCCGTTGACGCGCCGCGGCGCCAAGGCGTTGCAGGGTTCGTGGGTATTGGAGTGCAACAGGGGGTGCGCGCCGCGCGCGCACGACTTGAAGCATTGCTCGTCGTACGTTCCCGTACCTGTGTCAGCTCGTTGGAGTCGCCCAGCAGTCCGCTGAGCGCCTCCTGGATCCTGGGCAGCGCCGAACCGCGCAGCGCCGCCGCCCGGCCGCAGAAGCCCAGCAGGCTGACCAGCCACACGGACCCCGCGCAGCGGACCTACGGACCCGGGGAACCCCAATGACCAACGGAGATAAGTGACAGACACCCGACACGTCGCGGTTGTTCAGATATCCCGTAGCGAGAGCTTGCAAGCAACAATCACCACCAATCATAAACAAGTACGGGTCGTAACACTCGCCGTGATTCCGCCTTGCCGCGTAGCGGGCACCACGAGACTTACAAGCCCTTCCTTCGGGGCAGCGATCCCTAATCTATTACGACCGGCCAGCGCCCATCGTCCACCGCCCCTGGGCACCTCCGAAACCAAACCCACTCCTCTCCACGCACACCGCCCCGCCCAAACCCCCAACGCTTGTGAGCTGCCTTGGCGCCGCACCTCCGCCTTTGGACTGATCACGAGCTCGTCCAACAGCTTGGAGAGCACCCGCCCGCGCAGCGCCGCGGCCGCCTCGGCCGCCTGCCCCTCCAACGCCTCCACCTCGAGCGCCTCCCGGACCTCGGCCGCAGCGTCCTCCATCTCCGCGTCGGCGCCCGCGGCCCCGGCAGCCCCGGCGGCGGTCAGGCGGTCCGCCAGCGTGGTGAAGTTGTCCCGCAGGACGCTGTCGGGAGAGACTGAGAGGCCGCCGAAGGCCCACGCCAGCGCCTCGCCGACTGCACCACACGACGGGATAGGGTCGGTGACAGCGACAAAAAGGGGGGGAGGACGCGCGGCGCGATGGGTGCTAGTAGGTGGGCCGGCGGAGTTGAAGTATGGGCGACAGAGGCAGAGACCTGCAGGACACCTGATCCCAGGGACCCCTCCCTGGTGCGGTGCCCCTGCTAAGGCGGTCTGGGGGCAGCATCCACATTCCTGAAATGGCAACGGGGTTGGTGCGCAAATACGGTAGGTGTGACCAAACGCTGGAGTGGGCAGACGGCCAGGCAACGCCCGCTTCGGTAACATGGGTATACAGCATCAAGGCGTCGTGTACCCGTACCCACCGGCGAACTGTAGATCCTCAGACTTGTTGGCAGCGGTGGTAAACAGCCCGTCCAGCAGTCGCCCATTCATCGGCTTGGGCGTCGGCTGGTGAGGCCCCGCCTCGGTGCCGGCGGCCGCCGTGTCGGAGGCGGAGGCCGCAGCTGCATCGGGCACCCAGGCACCGCCCCAACCGCCCGCCAGGAACCCGGCGGCTGTGGCGGCGCGTGAAGCCACCTTGGCATCTTTGTCCGACAGCAGATCCACGATGGATCCAATCGCGAGATCCAAGATCCGGGCAGGTGCGGCGGGCGCCGCTGGAGCAGCCGCCGCTGCCGCACCCTCGGGGCCTGCAGCTTTGGGTTCACCGCTTCCGCCAGCTGCTTCGGACTTCGCCCCTTCAGGCTTGTTGTCGATTTGCATGGCGGTTGCGGCGGGCGTGCTCGCAGCTGCGGTACTGGCGGCCGCGTCGGCTGAAGGAGCAGCTGCCAGGAGGCCGGGTTGGATGCCGGCAGCGCACGCGTACGACAATGCAAGCGCCGCCGTTGCGCGCAAGATAGCGGCGCCACCGCCGTTAAGCACCCCGGCGAGGGTGTCGACGGCGGCGGCGACGGCGGACGGCTCCAGGGACGGCTGGCCGACGGCGGCAGCGTGCACCATGAGGCCTGCGGCGTTGGATGCGCGGCATTCGTAAAAGCTGTCAAACAACCATAACATGAACATGATGCTTGACTGGACAGGGAGTGCAAAGGACCGGCGGCGTGCCGGCAGCTGCTTCTGAAGACAACTGCAGAAACGGGCGAAGCGAGCCCTTCCCCAACAATACCTCCGTAAATACTGCGTCACTGCACGTGCTGCATGTTCAGTCGACTACCGAGATGGTGCATCGAGGCCTTACCGATCGTCAGCAGACATCCCTCCGCCTCCTCCTGCTTCACCGCGCCAGTCCCCGTGGAGGCGGCGGAGGCGGCGCCCCCCGCCGCCGCAGGCGCAGCAGCGCCCGTGCCACCCGTGCCACCCGAGCCGGCGCTACCTGCACCCGCTGCCGTGGCCGCCCCCCCGCGGCCCACCAGGGGTGCCAGCTGGCTGCACATCCCAGCCAGGAGCTCCTGCAGGGGCAGCGGGTGCGCGGGTGGGCGGGTGGGGTAGGGGCTACCTGGGCCTTACATGCACACGAAGGCGTGGACCCGTGTACGGCACATACACGGTAATCACCGACGTTGGTCCGTAGCTGGTTATCATTTGCGTCTTCTAAAAAGAATCCACAGCCGAATTTCATTCAAAGGTCCACAGCTCCTGCGACGCAGCAGTCCCAGACCGGAACACAACTCGCACTTGCCAAAGCGCTGCGCACGCGCGGAGCCTGGACGAGCCGAGCCCAGTTGGGCAAAGTTAACTTCACCAACACCGAACCCACCCACCGTCGCCGCAGCCGGCTCCATGGCCGCCGCCACGTGACTACCCAGCAGCTTGGCCGCCGCCACTCGCGCCCCGGGGTCGATGTGGGCCAGGAAGGAGCGCAGCCAGGCCGCTCGGGGGGCGTACCTAATATACGGCAGGTAAGGCACAAGACACAGCACAGACCACTCGTACATCTCCGGCCCACATCCTCCCGTCGACCCACCCTCAGGCAGGCGGGTGCAGTGCAAATAAAGCAATGTACGATCGCACCGCATCGACAGGGTGGATTTTTGGACTTGTGGGCCGCCGTGGAAGCATTGCACCAGAACTACATGTACCCAAACCTCGAACCAGTACTACATGAACGGTAAATAATTGTTACATCGGGACCCCAGCTGTACCAGTGGCTCAGGATTGGTGCGAGCGGCACGTGGTCAAGGTCGGCCGACGACCGGCCGCGGACCCCAGCCGGCGGGGCGGAAGGCAGGGCTCGCCGTGGTAGTGCTCCACCGACCGACAGCCAACCGATTCCACCCCCCGGCGGCCGGCCTGCAAGTGCGCACACGGCACCTGCCCACCCGCCCGCCCGTCTGACCGATCGTCCGACCGTCCCACCGACCGACCGACTGCCTGACCGACCGACCAAGGCAATGAACACGCGACAGCCACCGCACCTGGCGGCCAGCGCCCCGCGGGAGTCCTCCGCCGCCGCCTCCAGCAGCGCCTCCAGAGCCTGGGCCGTCACCTCGGAGCTGCCCTGCGCACCCAGTGCCCAGTCCCCCCAAACATATAGCTCTTCAGGAAAACAACAATATTGATAACAACTGTACGTTTAGTCGCTGGCAGCCTGGCGCTGCATTGCCTCGTCGGGCGACACATGTCCACAAAGCGAGAAGTGGCGCCGTTCGCCGAGAGGTTTTCAAGTAACATATGAGATGACCCAGGTCCACTGTTGATGTTCACTTACACACCCACAGCCACGTGATTCGTCGTTGCTTGCTCGCCGTCCATGGTAACAGCTGAACGCACACAACGCACCTGGGCTAGGTCGGTCGGGTTCTTTTCCTAAACACACAACCCACCCCACTGCCTCACCTCCACGCGGCAGAGACCCGACTCCAGCGCGCAGGCGTATGCGGACAGCAAGGCCATGCCGTCATTCGGCGGCAGGCCGGGATCCGCCTCGACACCCGCCCTGGAGCCGGGGACCGCCTCCGCCGCCCCCCCGGGACCTTCCGTCTCCATGCGACCTTCGTCGGCGCCGGCGGTAACATCACCTGCGTCAACCTCCATTGCGTCATGGCCGCCACTCGCCGCCGCCGCCGCCGCCGCCGCCACCGCGCCGCCGTCGGCGCCGTCGGCATCCGCCTCAGCGCCCGCGGTCACGTGGCGGCACAGCCTCATCAGGGCGATGAGCGCCAGGTAGGAACGAGGGGCGAGGGGCAGCGGCGCGAGGGCGTCGGCGGAGTGACGGAGCCTGTAGGGGGGCGACACGAGTGGGGAATAGGGAGAGGACACACACCCATCGGTAGGCGGTGCGGTACCGATGTGCCGGTGAATGGGTGCCTAAGTCGACGAAGGCGGAGCAAAGTGTGGGATTCCCACTACGGAGGCCGCCCCGCACGCGCAAGAAAGATGGGAGACGCAATCGGGTCGCGGTATGCGGGCCAGGTCTCCGATTCCAGATCCTCTAACCTGGGGAGCTTCTGCCGCACGTAGCGAAGCAGCGCATACAGGGACGGCAGGCGAGTGTCGGCGGGGGCAGACGTGCTGGCGGCGGCGGTGACGGGTGCAGCGGCAGTGGCGGTGGCGGAGGCGGACGCGGGCGCCTCGCTGCTGCCGGCAGCAGCATCGGGTGCGGCGGCGGCGGTGGTAGCGGCAGAAGGCCCCGCCTTGGTGGCCGTGGTGCTGGCGGGAGGCTTGAGGCCGCGGGCCGCCTCCTCTCGCACATCGTGCTTGTTATCGCCCGCCGCTAGCACGCAGACCTGCGGGAAGGCAGGGGCAGGGGCGGCCAACCCCGCAGATGCAGTCAGGCATGTCGCACCACACGACCCTCGAATCACCCTCGAATCGAGCTCGCACACATTGCCGACGGCCTTAACGACGGTATCACATCACCGACGGTGTTTACCGACGGCATTACCGAACGAACGTTCATTTTCTGTACAGTGGTAACTGCGCGGACCTATTGCAGGGCGATCCGAACGCAAACCGCACCCAAAAGCTGTTGGTCATAATGATGTACACGTAACCACGCTGGCCCGCGGGTGAAACTGTGCGCGGGCACAGGACGCTCCCCGTGATCAGCGCGACGGACGGCGGGACGGCAGGGCGGCGGGCACCTACCGCCCCGTCTAGCGGCGGCTGCCCAAAGGCGATGCAACTGACGGCCCCTACTCACGCGGAACGCCCCGAACTCACCCAGCGTGCTGGCACGTGCTGGAACGGGAACAGCCGGCAGGCCCATTGCACGGCGCACAGCCGTACGGCATCCTGAAACCAACAATGACGTGAGGGGCGGCAGTGGAGACTTGAGGGCGGGCGGGCAGCAACCGATTCGCACTCAACGAGAAACGGCGAGGTTGGCCATGTTCAGCGCGGTCAAGGCCGAACCGGAGCACGCGCAAGGAACATGGCATGCCTGGCATGACACTAAGGACTTGGCCGAAACCTCAACTCGTACCACCCAGTGTTTGCCCTAATCTTGCAGCTAAGGACAGCCAGCGCTGCATAAGTGGTCGTTGCTCCGAGAGGAGTCGGATACATCCCGGGTTCCCAACGCACACGAAGGCGACCGTTTTTGGGCCGTGTTTGAGGGCGTCATATTTCGCCAGCCACACTGAACAACCCACTTTGTGGCTCCGGATGCTCTCCAGCAGCAGCTCGTCCAACTCGGCGCGGTACCTGCTGCTGCTGCTGCTCGTCACCTCCTTTTGAACGCTTGCTACGCCCGCGCCCGAGGGCTGCACCACGAAGGCGCGGGACAGGGCGCCCGTGGCCTCCTGTACGGCAGCTCTCACGCCCGGGGGCTCGTCCGAGAGGGCTGCACGGGAGATCCGCCGCACGGGGATGAAGGGGGAAAGGGGGTCAAGACGGCGTCATCCGTAGAACCAGGCCCCAGCAAAACCCGCGGTTGGTGTCGCGCGTTGCTTGTGGGGTCGAACGCGGCGCAGGGGTGGAGGGAAGTGGGCAACGCGCGACAACGGATGCACCAACTGCTGGAACCCCGCGCATTTAATACATGCGGCGTCCGCCAGCTGAACCCCGCGCGGATCCCCTGCACCCTGCGGCGGGGCTGGAGCTGCTGCGGACATCAACCATCATCCTAGGGATAACGGCCTATGTCATAAGGTAACAGTTTACAGGACGCCTACCAGTGAAGAAGCGCCGGGCGATGTCGATTCGCGGCTGGAGCAGCTCCGGAACCCGCTGGGCGAGGCTGCCGATGGCCTAGCAATTGCGAGGGGGCGGCAGGCAAAGTCACAGGAGATTTCCCACGGAATCCGTCGTCTGTCGGTCGGTCGGTTCTCGGGATGGCCCCAGCGGCGCCATGTCGTACCTGGTACGCGAAGCCCCTCAGCGTCATGGTGGAGCTGTCGATGGGGCCCCCCGGGGTGGCGGGGGCGGTGCCGTCCAGGGTGTCCAGCAGGCCCTGAGGCGCGGCAAAACACGGCGTCCGAGGCAGCGGCCCCCGAGGCAAATTAAGAAGAGTAGAGGACGGAACATGTTTCCAGCATCGAACGTCAGACACGAGCCCTGCTGCACCTGTCCTGGAACCGATCTTGGAAAGATTCGCGAAGCGGGGGGGGGGCGAATTTACTGTTGAAGCACCCTTCCGCAAGTCCCCTGCAACGCGTCTGCTTGGGTCGGCCCCGCACGACAGGATGGAAACGCGAGCAGTCGATTTCACCACCACCACCCCGCGTTCTGTGCTTGGCACGTTGGATGCCCGGTTCGTCATGCCAGCCCCCTCAGCCCACCTGCAGCACCACCGGCCCCATGGCCTTCAGCTGGTGCCTCGCGGCGTGCTTGAACACCCACACGCACAGCTCCAGCCCCTGCTGCCTCAGCCGGGCGAAAATGCCCGTGACGGTGCCGCCACCGCCACCGCCGGCGCCAGCAGCTGCTGCGACGACGGTCGCCTGGGGTGGCATCACGCACTCCTGCGCCGTGCGGACAAAATCCTCCAAGTGAAATCGCACCCGAGCCGCGAAAATCACGCGAGCGACAGAGGTCATGGCGGCGCAGCGGCACAGCCGCGCCCCAAAAGCAGTTTTCCGAACCCCAGACCGAAAAAGAAAGGCTGAGCTACCGACTGTTATACGACAGAGGCAATTGTATCCCACACCCGGTGCGGTGCGGCCTTCAGTGCCGTGAGGGCCCCTCGCCCACCTGGATAGTCAGCAGTGAGGCTGGAAACGTGTTGGCAAAGATGATGCTCCTGATGGGGTGCAGGGGCGGGGGATTACCGTACAGGACTTGGTAGACGTATTCAAACTGCGCTAGGGGTGCAGGAGGGCGGCTGCACGGCGGTGTCACGTCGCTGTCGGACAGGAAAGCCCCAGCCGGCGTCTGCAGGGGGCCTGCACCCTGGGACCGCGCCGCCGCGGGTCGGTGCCAGACGGCAGAAGGCCCGGCACGTCCCACTTCACCGTCGGGCCGTAGCCTAACCGACTTAACGCCCCAACGCGCTGCATGCGTTGCTTATTGGAAGGCTCACAGACTCGCTCCTGCGGCCTGTGACGGTGCTGTCACGTCGGGGCGGCACGGCCCTCACCTGCAAAAGACCGTAGCCAGCCGCGACCGCAGCGCCGGGCCCACCGGCGAAGCAACCTGGTCCGCCGCCGGCGGCTGCGGCGCAGCAACACCGCCCCCGTTGCTGCCGCCGTCGTAAAACAGTTGTACAGCGCTGCCGTGGAACATCCTCAACAGCTGCCGAATCAGCTCGGGGTCCTCCAGATTGGCGGCGGGGCGGCTTGGGTCCAGGGCCGCGGAGCGCTTCAGCAGCTCCTCGGCGCGGCTGCGACGGGGGCGTGCAGGGCATTGGTACACATGTTCACACTGCGCTGCGGCAGAAGTCCGACGGTGTGCAGATTACCGCCGTACGAGAAATAGACAATGAATGGGCACGTGAGCTCGTGAGGGACAGCCAATGCAGCACAGCACAGCACAGCAACAGAGACAGGCTACGCCGTGCCTCTGGGTGTGAGTGACAGCAGCGGCACGTATCAGGACCGAGTGCCCGATCGCGTGGCGGACCAACACACGATGACCCGTTCGCGCATTCGATAACTTGATTGGCACTCAGCGGCTGGCTGGTTGGTGCGCAGGCGCGGTCCGTGCGAGGCACGGGCGCGCCGTTACATCCGGCACCCGCAACTGGTCCCGTGGCGGGTGCGCACCCGGGGACGTTGGGAAACATGAGGACGACAACCACGCATCAATACCGATTGGCCGGGAATCCCCTAGTTCAGCATCAGCAGGCTGCGGCCCGCCTACCGCTGAGTCGGCCTTCAGCCCCAACAGCAGGGCACGGCGGGCTCTCACCGGGACACGGCCTCCGCCGGGTCCACCGACCCCGTCAGCAGGTGCGGCAACACCGCTCCCACCGGCAGCAACGGCCCGCCGATGCCCGCGGCCGCCAGCAGGTTGAGCAGACCCAGCTTGCGCTTCACGACCTGCCGGGTGAGGGCCAGGGGAGGGCCAGGGTGGCCAGGTGATGGCCGTGCGACATGAGCTGCATCTTTGTCGTACGCCCTCACGTCAGTACAACTCATCTACGTCCGGCAGGGGCCCGACGATCTCAAGGGGGGTAACGCCCAGCAGCACTTGCGTGCGCGAGAGGAGGTTCCGTCGGCGGAGGCGGCGCAAGCTTCCGGGGGACGGTAATGGCACTGGTGTGGGCAGGATACCCAGCAAATCACATCGCGTGTTGATACACAACGCAATCCTCCGCACAGGTTGCCTCCGTTGATATTAGCATCCCCAGGTCGGCGGCTCGCCTACCGACCTGATCTGGGGTCGGCACCCCTTTGGCCTCCAGCTGCTTAACGTCAGCGGCGCTCAGCCCGGGGGGCAGGGGCGCGGCGGGGGCGCCACCGGCGCCAGCGGCCGCGCCGGCCGCAGCACCCGCCACCGCAGCCTGCATGCGCGGACGGGCGCGTTATGGGTCCTTCGTGCCTTGGTGGGATCTAGGGTGGTACCGACTAAGCATGGTTCTGGCTGAGCGAAACGGCCGAACGTGACTCTTGCCCGGCTGTGGCCCTCACACAAGCAGCGAAAGGGGAATACTCCATGGCCCACCAGAAGCAAATGAAGAAATCATGCATCCCTATTCGGCGCAAGAGATAGCTCCCGCCGCAACCACCCACCTGTCCGGCCGCCAGGGGCGTTGTGGGCGCGCGGACCGTCCGCGGGGCGTACAGCATCAGCTTCAGACCGTACGACAGGAACCTGTACGGCGCCGCACGGCACGGGCGCAGCGGAACTCACTCCTGCCGATGCCATATGCCAAGCTTAAACCCTGGGCCCAAGCCGCTGTTGTGGTTCCGCTGCGGCAAGATTCCGACCACAGCCCGCACGCACAATACACCCTCCAGGTCTCCGCAACCCTGTGGAACCCCAAGCGCTGCAGGCGCCCCTGCCTACCCGTAAGACCACGCGCCCGACCAGTCCCGCGCGCAGCACACGACCTTTCATCTGAAAGTTGCAAGAACGCGGCAATGTGCCACACGCCCGAGCCCCGACCCCGGGCACTCACAGTTCCCGGTCCGTCTTATCAGCCAGGTAGGGGTACTTGGCGCGCAGGGCGGCCTCCGCCGCTGACACCACCGGCGCAGCCTCCGCTTCCCCGTCGGCAGCTGGTGTCGAACCCGACGCCGACGCGTCAGCCTCCGAGGCTCCCCCCGGGCCCGCAGCCCCGCCGGACGACACGGGTGCTGTTGTTGACGGCAGGTTGAGGCCCGGGATGGCTGTGCCGCCCACCGGCGGCGGCGGCTGGAGCTCCAGCGCCGCAGCAGCGATACGCAGAATGATGTTCTGGTGGTCAACTGGCCGCCTGGAGAGGCCCGGCAGCAGCAGCGGCAGCTGCGGAGAGGGGGGGGGGACCGGACGAAAGAGTGGTTGGTTGCCCCATCACCGCGGGCAGCTAAGCAGCCACGGAAGGGTTACAGGTAAGGTACATGTGCAGCCGCGGCTGAGGCGTGGGAGTATACAGCAGGCGCCGATGCTTTGAACGCAACTTGACGCATTATCCAAGGTTGGGCTCAAGGGATAGCTTGGGATCGCGGTCTTGCACGGGAGGTCTGTCTGCTATAGGTTCATGGACCGCCACACGCATAAGCCCTGGGCGGCTACATGTTTGTGAGACCCGGCAGGTGAAAGCAGTCCATGCACGCACCACAGCTGTGGCGGGACCGCCACACGCAGCTTGACCCGCTCCCAGGTTGCAACCTACCAGTTCCCCTGCTCCCTAAGCGGTGTGCCCGGCCCGCAACTCACCACCGCCAACCTGTCCGGACTCGACGCACGCTCAGCAGCCATCTCCGCATACACCAACGAAAAATTCCGTACCATGCCGTACTGCGCCGGGGTGGTGCCTTGAGCAGCATAAATCGAAAGGTGAGCAGCGATACAGTTATGGGGGTGGCGTCGCCGAACGGCATTATGGCGCACGACCCTGACACCCGCTCTCAGGTACAATGCCCAAAACGAATTGTTGAGGATGGTGACCGATGCGTTCTCAACCGATAGCTTTATGGTGTGCTGTTTATCGGGGAAGCAGTTCTGTCGGGCGTGTCATTCAATCGTGTGCCTGCGAGCTTGTAGCTGTTGCCAAAGCTTTGGTACCTCGCGAGTAGGTGCGGACATCGAGGCAGCAGGTCCTGCCCTGTCTGGGGCTCTCCGCTCCGGGCCAGGTCTCACCTGCCGGCGGGTCCCCCCGGTACATGGCCGCCAGCTCCACCAGGGGCAGTTGTATGGTGGGAAGGCCCTGCAACCACGCCGACCGACCGGTGAGCACCGTCATTGCGCATGATGTTGTGGGCTTCTGAGCCCTCCAGCACGTGCATGGCATCATCTCGGAAACTGCTTTCCGTGCTGTGACTACAGCTGCAAGGATTCCGTTCGCAGCACGGCACGTAGCTCAGTTCGGCTGCAGGTGGAATCTGGCGGTCCCTTGGGAACACGCAGGTACCCATCGCGCAGGATTCGCCTTACCCAGCACAATACTCACAATAACTCGATCGCGGCTCGGTTGTTTCAAAAACACACGCACGTTCATGTTCCTCGCGGCTCAGTTTCTGTCACGGTTACGTTGCCAAACACATGCGCTGATTCATCCACGGACTGCACACATCCGCGTCCTCCGCGCACCTTGAGCCGCTTGTTCACGTGGGATAGAATCTCGCGGACCTGGAGGCCAGACGTGATGAAGGGGGGTCGGGTTGCACGGTGAAACCAGAGCGGCGCAGCCCGGGACTGAGCTCAGATTAAAGGACGGCTAGGGACAGCCAGGGTGCCAGCTGGCAGGGTCAGCAGGTCGCACGCCGTCCGCGCTTCTGCGGCTTTGAGGAACCCCAATCACCAAACGGTTGTAAGTGCAAACCGTAATTCAGCCAAGGACGGATGTCGCACAAGTCCCACGGGAAGCTACGGTTGGCCACTCGGCCGGCCCAGGGTCATGCGACCTTTGTGAACGCCCATACTCAGCCCCGTACTCCTGCTTTGCTATAAGGGGAAGGCATCAAGGCAACTGACCTTGTTAAAAGTCGCCGGGTGCGGAGACTTGAGCTGGCCCACCACCACGGGAATGAGCTTTTGAAGAACCTGCAGGAAGGTGAAGTTGGCGGCCGGCGGGTTGACGATTGTGTATGGTGCTCGGACTCCCGTTATCGGGACACCACGAGTAACCCCAGGTTCTGTCTTTCAGCAAAGTACACCTCATGCTTTCGTTTGAATGGATAGGAAGGATAATGCGAACGGGCGGGATCACCTTTTCCAGCTTGTCATCGTCGGTAAGTGCCAGCCTCGTAAGCACCCTGTCTAGGCCCGCCACCTCCTCCGCAGCAGCCGCAGCCGCGTCACCTCCAGCCGGCACGGCAGCGGCCATGTGGATGTCCTTGCGCTAGCAGTGAGGGGGAAGGAGCACAGAAGTCTTTGTTGGGTGGATGGCGCGGGCCAACGCAGGCTGAGCGTCAGCCAGTGAACGCGCACGTGGGTTTCGGAGACAAAAGCATTAAGCCCGGCCGGCGCCGTCGCAGCTGCATGGCTGTGGGTATGCCGACATCTGCAAACTAGAGATATGATCGTGTTGAAAATGCGGACAGTATCTACCGCTGTTGCCCTTTGTAACCAACAACGACTTGTGGCCCTAACGCACTCTCCGAAAACAAAGGTTGCCTTCATTTGTTTCATATTTACAGCGATTCACCACATGGAACGAAGTTGGGTCAAGCTTACCCGTTATGCCAAGCCTCGCCACTCCGAGATCCTTTCACAACGTAAGCGCAGCTACTCAAATCCCCACAAAATTTGAGGTTAGCCTATTCACAGCAGCCAATCTTGATACAGAGGCTCTTTCTGTAGTATGGTAGGCCTAATATGCAAGGCAAAGGGGAAATGTCCCGGTCCCTTAAAAGCCAATTACAGAGGCCTGGTCCTTTAGCTGCGAAAGATATTTTTAGATCGTTGTAACATACAGTGACGATTCAGCACTAAATATCTACGCACGTCCGCTGAGGTTTTTGCGCGGTTGGGTCGTTAAGCAGTTGTGGTCGTTGACCCAGTTACAGATCAGCTCGTTAGTGACATCTGCCCGGCGAGGCAGCGACTTCTTCATATGGATAAGGGACGATGAGAGGATACCGTGCGCACAAGATTTACAGCTCGACGCAGGATTGAATCCGAACACGCAGGTCCAGCAACACCAGGCCGCTGCCTGCCCCTGCCGACTTCACAAACGAACTTTGGGCATAAGATTCATGTCCAATACCATGCCACAAGCCCAGATGTCACGGCAACGGTACGCCAGCTTGCGTATACCGTAGGCCGTCGTAACCCGTGGCGCATGGCGGAGGAACCGCAATATCACCTTCAGTATGACGGCGCGTATGATATCACTTGAACAACTTGTGCTGCCGTAATCGTAGGCCACTCTTAATCGGAACTTCGGGCAATAGCCGACAGCTGTCGACAGTCGTCACCTACCGCAGGCGTCCCGCAGAGGCCGCAGTCATGATGGGAAACATGGGGCTTGTGAAACGACGGTACTACAGTACTACGTTGTGGTATCGATGGTATCTACACAAGGTTATTCATGCTTTACTGCTTTACTGCTCGTCCGTAAGACCCGATGTGCCGAAATGTCGTTTCATTCCTTGGGTTTCGGAGCTCACAAACCGTGCGCCATGTACGAGCTGTATCATCATGGTCGCCTGCTGTGATATTTTAGGTTAGGTTGACATCCTGACATCATGGTGTTCACTTCTGTGTGTTACTGCGAAGCAAAAGTTTTGCCAGTCTGCGTACTCAAGAGTGATAGGAGTTTGACTAGCAACTCGGATGCTCATGATATCCACCTTGTTAGTCATAAATTGTCTTGAATGATAGGGAGATAAATCACAGAGCGAGCAGACTTGTTAATATGCTGTCGGCTGGCCGTCCTCATCAGCCCGCAAGGTAAGGCCAGTCGATCTGCACTTCACCATTTGTATGAGCTCCTCCGGTGGAATTTGTTAGGTGATTCAAGGGATGTCAGTGGCTCGCTCACAGGAAACGTACCTGCTGTTGAGTTGACGCGCACTCTTGTTCTCGTCTGTAGGCAGATCTGGACTGCGTTTGGGCGCGTCGGCCACGTTGAGCCAACAGCGTTTACTTTGCGTGAGCTCTGGCTTCTCTCTTGCGGCGCTGCGAACGATGCGTCGGCAGTCTGCGCCGGTGATGTCGCTGTGTTAAGATCACAGGAGGCATCTTGCAGTGGCCGAAGCGAACCGGGAGGATGTCAGCAACCGCACGGAGTGGCCGGCTTCGATCACCGGGGAATAGGCCGTAATGCCGTACCAACAGCCGGCCTGCCTGGTTGGAATGGTGCACCGCTTGCGATCTTCACGGGAACCGTTTGGCGTCCTGACAGCCTGCACAGGGCCGGAATCCCAAGCCCGGGTACTGCGCTCACGCAGCTCCCCGGCGGAGGAGCTCGCGCATTCCACTCGTGGTACTATGGCAGCAAGCTGCGAAACCGGGCAATCACATCCATATTTGACCTCGACCAGCTGGCCGACACCCTTCGCAGCGACGGTGAAAAGTGCGTGTGCGCGAGCGAGAGATTCGGTGTGTTGCCGAAGCTTGAAAGAGTTAGCCACCACTCGTTGGGGTTGGGAGGATCGAGGTTCCCTACCCACAAACCCTGCCCTGACCTGAAGCCCTGCCCTGAGAGCTCATGTACAACGCCAGCACGCGTTGACTGTGCTACTTGACTTGGTAGAACGTTAAGCGGCCCGTGGGTCACCCCCTGTCTGTCGCGGACAGGCTGGATCATGTCAACCTCACGATCTTCTTGAAGCAGCTGCAGCGGGTAGCCGCTCACGCTGCGACAACGAGGGCGGCGCCTACTGAGACTGGCTCGGCAGGGGCGGGATCCACGGCAGTCTCCAAAGCTGTCGCAGCGGCTGCCTCTCGTGCGGTGGAGGAGCAGGTGCAGCTGCTTACCGCTGCAGCGCTTAGGCGTGTGCGGAAGCGGACAAAATGGTGAGTCGGGCGAAGCAGGGCACCTGGGATTCGGCGTTCTGGGCAGCTTGCGCAGGCAATGTGGGCTCTATGGGAATGTCATGAGCATATGGAGCAGGGGATGCACCGTTGGCGTGGTCTTCATGAAGGGCTTCCGACTCCGTGGCAAAGGCATAACGCTGCCGTCATGCCATGGCGTACGCACGTTATGCCG
Source organism: Eudorina sp. 2006-703-Eu-15 (assembly GCA_003117195.1). Taxonomy (NCBI): domain Eukaryota; kingdom Viridiplantae; phylum Chlorophyta; class Chlorophyceae; order Chlamydomonadales; family Volvocaceae; genus Eudorina; species Eudorina sp. 2006-703-Eu-15. The sequence goes on from BDSI01000036.1 coordinate 556,784, forward strand.
CTGAGGCAATGACTAGCTTCGAGCCTAGGGAAAGTCTGGTGACACAGACTTCCGTGTATGCGTCGTGGCCATGGCTGCCAGGTACGACCCTCGCAATGCGGCTGCGGTGGTCTTCTCCACCGCCTCGTTGGGCTACACGGATGGTCGGGTGCTACATGACTTGACGAGCAGGATCATGACCAGGTGGGTGCCATGCAGTGATGGTTCCGACTTCTGGTTAGACTGGTGCGGAACGAGAGCTCAGTTTGGAATTGACCTTGCAGTTCGGACTATCAGCCGTGGGGGGCCCGATCGGGAGGGGTGTGGATTGGAGGTTGGGACGACTTGGCCTGTGTTAGATCCCCGTGTGTCGCGGATCAGTGATGGAGTGAATCAGCGGTTTCGACTACGGGATTATTTTCACAGCCCTGGATGGACTGGTTCCTTTCTCACTTGACTGTGGTTTATGCGGCGCAGGCTGAACGAGGCGTACAGCCGGGACTTGCTGGTGCTGCTTCGTGGGTTGGACAGGCACGCGAAGCTGTCCGCAGGGGGACCTGCCACCACTGCCAGCGGTAGCGGCTCGGCAGCGTCAGTGGCCCCTGCGCCTGGCGCACAGGAGTCGGAGGTGCAGGCGCAGAAGCCGTGGGGAGCGCGCGTTCGTCGGTCCGTGCCATACAGCGGTCCCCCGGCCGAGCTCCTGGAGGGTGTGGAGCGCTTCATGGTGGCCAAGATCCCTACCGGGAGGATGCCGCCGGAGAACGTGGAGGGGTGGGTAGATATTTGTTGTGTAGGTGAACGTACATACGGCGCTGACTGCCAGAGCGAGGACCAGGTGCAGAATTGAGACAGCAGCAGGCTCTGCTGCGACGTGCCAGGACAAGTACCGTATATCGCCCATCGGACCACCCCAAGCCGGCAATGGCAACCCGGTTTTCCGTTCGTGGTGCAGCCACGCTTGTCAAGTTAACCATGCTGTACAAGTTGGCAAGGCAACAGCGGGGCCGCTCTTTCTTTCTGCAGGATCCTGCACTATCTCCGTCGGCTGTCGCCCGGCCGACCCGTGGATCGCGGCGTGCTCGCCATCGCGGAGGAGGACCTGCGCCACCGCCTGGCGATTTACGCCCCGAAGCCCCTAGCAAGTGAGTCCAAACCAAAGCGACGCCTCTTAAGCAAGGTCAACACGCCCTTGCATTTTTGGGCGATGCGCGCGACGCGGTGTGCTCCCGTCCCGCAACAAACCAGGCATCGCCTCCAAGTTCAGTACAATACTACCTAGCAAAGCCTCACCTCCCAGCGCTGACCTCTGGATCCATCTCACGTCATGATACTACTTTTCCAGGCCTGTTGGCTGTTTTCGCCGCGGAGGGACGCGTGCTGCCGCTGGACCTGTTGGATGCGGCCGCTGACCAGTTCGCGAGGCATGCCGACAGCTACGGCTCAGGAGGTGCCGCGGCGCGGTTCCTCACCGCCGTCTCGGTGTTGCTTCGCAATGGCAGCGGCGCCGGGGGCGGTGAAGGCGATGCGGCAGCAGCGGCGACGACCAGCGGCAGCGGGACGCCAGGCCCCACGGTGTGGATCTCGGCGCGTCCGGAGATCCTGGCGCAGTGCCTAAAGCTGATGACCAAGGTGAGACGCACTGCGCCCAGCCGCCCACCAAGGGGCTGTCCGTCTCGGCGCTGCGAACGTTACATGCTCGTGACACCAAGAGGTCAATTAGGAAGCAGGATATTGACAAGCGCGGCATCATGTGGCTTTGCTTGTGCGGATTTGGCCGCAGGACGTGCCGAGGGCTGACGCCGAGCGGCTGGCGTCGTGGCTGGCGGTAAGTAGCGCGTTTGTGGCTTGGGTAAAAAAAGGCGCAACACAACAAAGGAAGACTACGTAGGATTGAAGCTGTTTTGTTACACGTGTGACAGATATGGCATCGCCGTGTATTTGTGCGACGAGGGGCGTTTCCGATTATCATGGCTGGACGGTTCACGCCGTCAAACCGCGTTGCCTGTCTGGGACACACGCGCCAAATACCCGTCGGAGCAGGTGCCAGGCAAACTCTTTTTACCCTGCACGGTTCGCTTCCAACCAGGCGCTGTCTCATGCGGAGGTACCGCTGTCGTCACTGGCAGCGGCGGGATCGTCTGGGTCGGGGACCGCAGTGGCGACAGAGGGGGCCGGAGCGGCTGCAGCGGCCGCCGCCGCCTTCGTGCGGGCGCATGGTGCAGCTGTGGAGGCTGCGCTGCCCCGTCTGTCCCCGGATCAGTTGACCAGGCTGCGGAAGGCGTACGACAACACGGGTTTGCAGTACCCGAAGGGACTCTAGTCAACCCGGCCTTCTCGCCTTGGCGCGGGCGGCTTTGCCTGATGCGCTGACGGAACAGCGCTACTACGTGCATGCGCCGACATTCCATTCCAGCAGTACCGGTATGCGGCGTGTGACAGTGCGGATTATGGGGGGTTGCAGAGTGTCTCGGGTGCTCCTGGGGCGATGCTCAATGAGATTGGACGTTCTCGCGTCGCGGTGGAGTGCATGCTTCCGGATGGTGGTGGGGTTCGGTGTAGCAGCTTAGGGACTCCTGAGAATCGGACTCTGTGATCTGAATACGGTCGGTAGTCATGGGCCCGCTGGTGTCGACCACAGACATGTCCAGGGCTCCAGGCAGGAAGAAGTCGGAAACCCTAGGCCAACAGCTCAGGACAAGATAGGCGTGTGATGTGTACAGAAGACATGGCATTAAGCTGGGTATGCCGGTGGCTGGCTTCGGTTAACAGCATGCTGGATGCCGGACACCGAGAAATCCCGCGGACGCCGCATGCTATGTGTGCCAGTCTGACTTGCAAGGCTCGATAAACTGCAGAAGGTTTATGACAGCAGCATGCCCATTAACCGGCGCACTCTATGCTAAGCTTCATCGATGACATGTGTTCGGTACGGCGAGCCGAGCTAATGGGTTATGATGAATGGTGACGTCTTCAGCCGGGCGGAGGAGCAGCAACCCGGTGGCTAGGAAAGAAGCACGACATATTGGCGTGGGCAGTTTTTATCACCCAAACAATCGCAGCCTTCCGCTCTGAAGACGCGTATTGCATGATGGACATCCAAATTGTTTGTGGCTGCGGTGATCAGGTCCCGACCGCCCATCCAATATGAACCTGCTGAGTCGAACGTTCACGGCAAAGAAAGAATTCAGGCTGGGGACCCGTGGCACCAGGAAGGTACCCAGAACTTCCGAAACCTCGAATTCTCCTTTAGTGGGTACCTTCCCGGATACCGATCCACCCATCGAAGAGCGGGCGGACGGACAATGCCAGTGGCTGCTCGGATTAATGGCCGAAACGTATTGTACGCGGAGGGCAGGTTTGTGACCCATAACCACGGCTTGCTTCCGGCACCTAGCACCCGTACCGAGTCGCAAATGAGGCGGTCACACCGTGACTAAATATCTGACGTGAGTAAAACCATGTAGTGGCTAAGATACTTGAACCATAGAAGGACCTTCACCTAATGCGCAAATCTAAGACAGCTTTTGCGTTTGGTGTCCAACGCGGAAGCCGCGGTTCGGTAACGAACACAAAACCTTTCGTCGTCAGAGCTCGACGAACGGCGATCCGTGCACGCATTTCATCGAACGGGCGTGATATTTTGCATAGTTTCCATTCAATAAAAATAAGGATTGGTAAATTTGTTGCCTTGTAACCACAAGAAGACGTAGAGACATTTGCTGCCGTACTCACTTATGGCTGGGTCTGGTTAATGCAGAATTGGAAAACATATCATAGATAATTATTGAGTTCATATACGTTCTCGGTCAGCGTCACAGCGTGCGGAATGTCTGTCCATGTCGACGAATGTTGAACATGTCCCTACTAGGAAGGGTGCTCGACACCTTTACAGGCAGTGATGTCATGTGGAATATACGACACATGCAAACAACAACGTTGTAACCATTTGTGCGCGTATCTGTGTCGGCGTTCCCTGCAATGGTCACGTCCAGGACACAAGAACCGCTAATCCTCCGGCGACAGCACTGTTTCCCCCACAATTTATTTTACTGATCAGTCTGTCCGCGGGTTACATCGACGCTTTTACCCTGTGGGCCCATAGCTGCCTGTGCCGTGCCGGGACCCCACCGGTTGTACGTTCGCGGAGCCAGTGACGTTACAAAATACATGCCGTAATTAACTGCGAGAAAAATGGCAACGCTAGGGATGACGGCTCAGGTTGTGACAAAGATGCCCTCACCGCGGCAGTGGCAGAATAAGACATATGGCCCAGAGCTGTTGGCGCTTGCAAAGCAGCTCGGCGTTAATCCGGTGAGTGCTATACGAGCGGGTTTCGAGCTTGCTGAACGGCGAGGGAGGTGGTCGAGCGAAGGCCGCTGACGTTTGGTCGTGCCGCGCCGCGCGGCACGAATGACAGTCCGCGAGTGCCTAGATCCTCTGACGCTGTAACTGAGCATTTTTGTTATTATTGTTATCATTAATGTTGTTGCGTTTCACAGCGCGATGGGCGGCTTATGCTGCTGGTGGAAGATATGGCGCGCCCCGAGTCGATGCCAGCACGGTGGACCGGCAAATACGAACCCAAGAAGAAGAAATGGTGAGGCCGCCGACGATGCAGTTTATCCCAGCTGAGCTCTGATCGGGACCAAGTCGTCATGACAAGTTCCTCGATGCGTTTCGCCTCGACTGCTTCGACGGTCTCGACATTCCGGGAATCCGGTCACAGCGCGGAAGGCCCGACGCTCGTCTGGATGCATCCATGGTCACACACACAGGCACCATCTGCTCAGCATGATGGTTTCACAAGAGCAGCTCTAATGTGTTGTGTGCGTCCATACTCTATAACCGGAGTATGGCCTCGAGCTCCAGCGGCGCCCAACAAGACCAACGACTCCCCTTCCCCCACGGATGCCAACGGCTCCCTTGGCCCCGAGCTCCAGCGGCGTACGTAAACCCTCCCCCTCCCCGCCTGGTGTGCTTCAATGTCCTTCAGGATTTACACATACCTTCCCACCGGGGAGACCTCCAACCAGCATCCCTGCATCGAGTACTACAGGGGGGCGCTGTTCATGGACATGGGCGGATACCGCGTGCTGCTGAAGAACCTGGAGGCGCGACCGCCCACGGACGATGAGGTTCGTGACGCGCTGCCGCCTCGGCAGCCACCACCTGCAGGAGCTATCCGTTCTCTGGAGGGACAGCCGTCACTGTAACGTTGAAAGTTATGGACCTTACGTACAGTTGATTCGACAGCACTGGCGCATCCCGTATGCGACAGGGCTTCGGGAGTTTACCGGTACCCCCTTGGGCCCCACCACGGAGGGTGAACACCGGGTGCCGGCAACGGTACCTAACCGGTGCACCTCTGGTGAACCGGTGGTGCCGTGGGGTTTTCCTGTTGCAGCATGGAATGAGGGGGCTTCGGCTGTCACCGAGCAGATTATGGGGGGTTGTGTCCGGTGTGTCCGCTTGACCGCAGATCCGCCGCATGAACGAGTACTTTGCCATCGGCCCGGATGAGGACGTGTACATCCAGGAGGTGAGTGCGGCCATCGGGGGAATACGGTATGGGCAGCGCGAGTCATACGGCCGCGCGGATGCGATGGTGGCGGGGCCGCTGCCGAAGGCGTGCGACGGCGGCCTTTGCGTCCACCAGTGCGCGTGGACGTGCCGGGGTCTTGTTGCCCGCCTTGAGCCAGCAGGTAGCCCTCTGCATGGGTTACGACTTCAAAAAGTAACAACATGTTAAAGGACAGGCGGGCATGTCGAGGATGCTTTGCGTCGGCCCCCGACCCCGACTTGTAACGCCGCATTGCAGTACCCCATGTCTGAAACCGCTCTTCACCCGCTGTTTGGGCAGGTGGGACAACTGGCGTGCGTGGCGCCGCTGCCGGAGGGCTTCGAGGAGATGCCGGACGAAACCGGCACCGGTGCACTTTACAAGTGCGTCCACCCGGGGCCGGGGTGCGGGCACGGGATGCGATTGGCGCTGGGCGGAGGGCGGGCCCTGCGAACCGCTTTCAGCACCGTGCGGCACAGCTGGCCAGGCCTCACCATGGTCATGGGTAATGGTCATGGCGCAGACGGGGCTACACGCTGTGCTGGATGTGACGTGCGGTTCTCGCGGTGCGGCCTTATCCCACTTACCCACTCACCCACTCCCCGAATCCACAGGGACAAGGAGACCAACATCATTCTGTACGAGCACCCACTGGACGCCTACTTCCGAGAGCTCCGAGACCGCCGGCGCCGTGAGCTGGCCCGCCGCCGCCTGGCGTCCATCAAGGCTATGCAGGTGAGGCCCCCGAGCAGGCGTGTAGCGTCCTGGCAGCTACAGGGGTGGGGTGTACCGCTTTGGCTGGGAAGCACGGGGCCTAATCAAGCAACGGGTGCGTGAGGTGACGGGGACACGGACGTGCGTGACGTCATCGCGTTGGGGCCCCACTTGGCGGCAGCGGAGCGCACCCTCTCAACTCCGTCATGCTTCGCGTGCCGGTACCGCACACGCGGCCTCGTCCTTTTGGAAGCCTTACAGACCTGGGCCTTATATCCTGACGTGCCATGCCGTCCAACAAGCGCGACTCAGTTGTTTGCTTGGTGCCGGATCGGGTGAGCAAGGCTCCGAGTGACCGCCCCTGACCACACCGCGACTTGGCGACGGTTTTGCCGCAGGCCCTGATGGCTATGAAGAAGCGGGGCAGTATTGCCAGCACGGACAGCGGCTCGCAGGGAGAGGGCGAGGACAGCGAGGGCGGTGAGGCGGAGGGGGAGCAGGAGAAGGAGGACCCCCACATCAAAGCGTTAGCGGCGGAGTGGCGGAACCTGCAGGTGCGGGCGGTGCCGGGAGGGGAGGGGGTTTAGCTGGTCGAGCGGGGCGACGGGGCTTGTGAGGCGGCCCAGTTGCACTGGCAGCTGTCTGGCATTGAAGGATGCTAACCGTTTTTGCGGCATAGGGTGCAGGTAGGGCGTCGACGTCCGGGTAGCGGTGATTGCTTACATGCGCAATGCGCTCTGGCGGCACGAGCCGCAATCGCGCTGCGGTAATCCGTCCCAGCCCAACCCTCCCCTCGTACCCGGACGCTACGCTGTCATTACCCCCCCATGGTTTTGACTTGCTTTGCAGGCGTCCGCCATCAAGATGTCGCAGTCGATAGCCGCCGTGCACTCAGCAAGCCAGATGGCTAATCCCGGCGCCTCCAACGCGCCTGTCGCCGCCAACAGCATCCTCGCAGTCGCCACCGCCGCCATCACCGGCAACGCCTGGCCGGGCCCGCGCGTCTCGCAGAGGGGGTCCTTTGCCGCCACACGGCGCCCGTTAACGGCGACGAAGCGCAGCAGTGCCGTCGGCGATGAGGGCGGCGCTGCAGGGGGCCAGGCGGCGGCTGCGCCAGGCTCGCCAGCAACGACACCGCGGGGGTTCACGAATCCCGTCCTGGCGGGCATCGCCGCGTCGGCAGCGGCGGCTGCGGCATCGGCGGGCTTGCTGCCGTCGCCCCCCCGAAGCGCCACTGGCGGCAGGAGGCCAAGCCGGCTAAGCACTGCGCTAGCGGGTGCGCGCAAGTCCCGCGAGTGGGAACCGTGGGGGAAGGGTGCTGGGGCTGCGTGACTGGGAAGTTGTGCGTCCCCTTGCCTTTCGTCGTGCTTTTGATCACCGCGGTATCTTTGACACCGGGCCCATAAGGATAGTGTCATGTGGTGTTATGTACGTGATCAATTGACATTGGACCCTACACGGGTCTTCAGTGGCAGGATAATGTATTGCACGTAAATGTCGCTATGCATGCGTCATTGCTTCCTGCGCATCGCCGGTACACAACTCTGGCTCTCTGGGGCTGCCACCAACCACCCCGCCCTCGCCCCCATGCTTGGCCGCGCGCGCCCCGCCTCCTGACAGCCGGCAACGCGTTCGAGCAGCAGCTGCTGCTGAGCCAAATCTCTCCGGGCGATAGCCTCAAAGCCCTCACCGCCAACCTGCCGCCCGCGGGCTCCCTGGGTGGGCCCCTCATGGAGCTCGACCGGCTGGTGCAGCTCAGCCGCCTGACCTCCGACGCGGCGGGGTCGACCACGTCCATCATCGCCGCGCTGGGCACGGCGCTGCCGGTGACCGGCAACAAGGCGGAAGCAGCCGCGGCCACCGCCACAGCGGCAGCAGGCACCTCAACGTCGCCCGCGGGGCCGTCACGCGCGGCGACGCCGCCGCAGGCGACGCCGGTGCATGCGGCGGGGACAGCGACCTCATCATCAGGGTCGAAGACGGCGGGCGAGTCTACGGGCAAACACCAAGACCCTGGTAAGCAGGGCGCCAGGGATCACTGCACTGCGTTTAGGCAATCCGGCGTCGCGCAAGCCCGGCGAATATCAGTCACGTGGCATCGCTGACGACTCGGTAACGCACGCGTACGCGTACGCGTGGGGCCATATGACCCCAGGCGTACCGTGTGTCGAGGAGTGGCCTATTGGTACCGTATTCCCGCGCTGCCCCCCACGTCCACCTCCACAAAACCCTACCCACCCACCTGCCGCAGGTGCTCCCGATCCGGTGTCCCAGCTGGGTCCCCTGTTCGAGCCCGCTACCGGGGACGACGACCAGGCGGTCTTCCAGAAGGCGCTCCAGGTAGGAGCGAGGCTACGACGAACGTGGCCGTGGCCGTTGTATGTAGCGAATTCTGCAGGGGACAGATGCAGTTGCGGGGCTCACTCATGGCATATGCTTGTAGTAGTACCGTTAGTGGTAGTACCGTTACAGTGTGGATAGGCTTCCGGGCCCTGTCTAAGGGTTTATGTCGCGGTTTTATTTGATGCTATAGGACACCTTCAACCATCATCACACCGAACCTACGCCATACGAACCGAGGGTCCAAGGCGGTTGATCCTGCCAACCAAGGATCCCACCTCATCCATTCACCCGCACATCCGTAGAGACAGAGGGTTCAGCAATCGCGACCGATCTAGCGTGCGAATCTGAATCCATCAACTGTGATCTCAACTCCGCATCTCAGCAGCTAGCCATAATCTCATGCTCCCGAACAATGTCGGGGGTCACCCTGGGACTCGAACCCAGGACCTTAAACCGCCTTATCCCCGGTAGTGTCACCTGACCTGATATGCGTGTAGCGTCTGCAACTCTGCATGCCGGCCATCGGACCTGAGGGTCATCTGCGTTTCATTAGCGGACGAGTCCCAGGGGCGTTGAAGAAAAGGTTCTTCCCCCCCCCCCCGGTGCCCGCCGCGCTGGCAGGCCATACGCGCCGTCCGCCAGACGCTGGACAACGCGTGCACCTACATCTCACTGCTGCCGCCGGATTCGGCGCTCGCGCTTGCGTCGCTGCCTAAAGGTAGGTAATAAGCATGTATGGGGACGAGCGATCTGCGGGCTCTATCTGAGCTCGCAGGTCGCAGCTGCCCCCGCCGGCCCCCCCCCACGTTGCAGCTGAAAAACGTGTTTCCTGCGAGGCCAACATCTTCACCGGTCATGTCACACCGCTTATTACTTGCCTGTGTCACTTTCCTGGAGCGCGCGTTCCCGCGACATGCACCTGGAGCCATCACGCGGTCTGCTTCGTATGTCAACGAGCGAGCGTGCGTGCACAGATCGCGCGTCGCAGATAGACAGATACCCGGGGGGCGTTCATCATACATCCAGTGTGTGCACGCCTAATAACTCGCCTCACACCGCGCCTGCTTGCATGTCCGCGCGCAGCCTGGCTGAGTATGGTGCGGCTGCTCCCCGCCAACTGGGCGGACCGCATGCGGCTGAGCTCCTGGCCCCAGCTGCTGACCTGGCTGCCGCCGGACTGGGTGGAACGGGTGCAGGAACAGATGAAGCCGTCGTCGTCCCAGGTGGGCCGGTGTGGTTCATCATTCTTTGCCTGCCGTGCAATGTTAACCCTAGCTCCTCGGTGCGCGCACACGCTTCAGCAAAGGACACGACCAGCATGGCCTCGCCAATTGAGAATTGACCCTATAAACCCTGTCGTCGTGAACTGCAGACGCTGAAGATAGAGGCGGCGCAGCAGACAGACGCGTCGGTGGAGGCGCAGCAGGATGGGCAGGCTGGGCCGGAGCAGGCGCAGGAGGTCCCGCCGGGAGCACGCAAGGAGACCCCCCAGGGGGAGCAGGCGGCAGAGGAAAACGCGGAGCAGAGTGCGGAGCAGGGGCTTAAGTACGACGCTGATTCGTCCATGCCGGTGCTTCCACCATGGCTTCAGGTATGCATGACGTCCAGGACCAGGCCGTGCAGTGCTCACCGAAAAGTGCAAAGGCTAGGGTTTGCTCTGCTTGCCAGATGGCGGTTCGTCGAGGTAGCGTGCGCGACCGATGGAGGCCATGCCATTCACCTTATGTATGTCCTGATTAGGACATACATACATAGATCCAGACGCACAGGGCATATTACCATACTGGGTCGTCTCGTTTCCTAGATGCGACAAAAGCACTGACATCGCCCGGAAACACAGCTTCAGTCGCGTAATATATACGTTGGCACGTCGTCGGCCGTCGTACTGGGCTGTCGTAGGGGATGCCGCCAGGAGTTGTGGAAGCTTTGGAGACCTTATTCATGACTGCCCTCAACCGAAGCGATGACGACCCAGCCGCTGGCAGAAATGGCTTCGAAGTGGCAGGTGTGAATGGCAGCGATGCTGCCGGTGGCAGCGATGGCAGTGGTGATGCCGGTCGGGCCAGGCCAGGCGCGTCCCGTGGAGACGGTTCAGACGCCAGCAGGCGGGGTTCTGTGACAGCGGCCAGTGATGTTTCCAGAGCCAGCAAGCGCGGTTCTACGGCAATGGAGAACGATGGTTCCGGAGCTAGCAAGCGCGGTTCCACGGCAGTGGAGAACGATGATTCCGGAGCTAGCAAGCGCGGTTCCACGGCAGTGGAGAACGATGATTCCGGAGCTAGCAAGCGCGGTTCAACGGCAGTGGAGAACGATGATTCCGGAGCTAGCAAGCGCGGTTCCACGGCAATGGAGAACGATGGTTCCGGAGCTAGCAAGCGCGGTTCCACGGCAATGGAGAACGACGATTCCGGAGCTAGCAAGCGCAGTTCCACGGCAATGGAGAACGATGATTCTGGAGCTAGCAAGCACGGTTCCACGGCAATGGAGAACGACGATTCCGGAGCTAGCAAGCGCGGTTCCACGGCAATGGAGAACGATGATTCTGGAGCTAGCAAGCGCGGTTCTACGGCAATGGAGAACGATGATTCCGGAGCTGGCATGCGCGATTCCATGGCAATCGATGATAATGGTTCCGGAAACAGACAGCGTGGTTCTGCAACTGTAGCCAAAGATGGTTCCGGAATCGTTCACACGTCTGGTTCTGCGACGGTGGAAAACGATGGTGATGGAAACCGAGCTAGCAAGCGTGGGGCTTCTACGACCATGGAGAACGATGCGTCCGGAGCTAGCAAGCGCGGTTCCACGGCAACGGATAAGGGGAGTCCTGCAACCAGCAAGCGTGGTTCTGCAACGGTGCCCAGAAATGGTTCTGGAATAATCAGCAGGCCTGGCTCTGCGGCCGTGGCCGGCGATGGGTCCGGAGCACATGGCAGGCGTGGCTCTAGAGTACCGAGCCAACGTGGTTCCGGCACTGCGGATGGACGTACCTCTTCAAGAGCCGACGCAGATAGCTCGGCGGCCGTGGACGTTACTGATCTACAAGGGCGGATAAGCCCAATCGGTGCTGCCGCTGGCGACACCGACGATTCCGCAACCTCTGAGAACCTTGGTGTGGAGGTTGCAGGAGCCGGCGCGGAGGGCGGCGGGATGACAGTCAACAGCAAAGAGCAGGGAACTGACGTCAATGGAGGCAACGCCACCCAGCAGGGAAGCCCCACCGGAGAGCCCCAACGACCGCCGCAGCTGCAGTCGCACGACATGGATGATGACATCGACATGGTGGAGCGGCTGCAGCAATTACTGGAGAGCCTCGCTGTCCCCTCAGTGCTTGCGTCACTGATGGGCATGCCATCCGGCTTCCTGGAAAAGTAAGATCGAGCGCAAAAGAAGCGTGGTAAAGGCTATGGGAGTTTGATGCAGATAGAGGGAAAGGAGGTTTCGCGCAGGGAAAAGCAAGTTTTACGCTGGAGGGGAAGGTCAGACGGAGTGGAACTGCAAGGGTGCATATCGGGGTCTGACGTTGGTGTGCGATGCATGCCCGAACCATGTTCCAGAAATGCCGTACCTTCAACATGTATGTACTTGGTTGTCCCCGGAACGCAGGCTGATGGGACTGCCCGCGGATGCACTCAAGAACGTGTCGAACCTGGATCCAAGTGCAATCCAGGTGTTGGCGAAGCCGGATCTGGATGTCGGTGCGCTCGGCCAGCTGCTGGTCTCCGCATCCGAGGTCTCGGTGGACGTCGCCAACAAGTGTGTGCGGTGGTGTGTGCGGTGGCGTTTAGAGAAGAGACCCGCCCGACCCAAACCAAGTACCAATATGTGCGGTGGTGTGTGCGGATGTACAAGCAGCTACATGCACAAGGCCGCATTCACATACAATGCCGTGGCTGGAGGTTACGGACTCCGTGGCTGTGGCTGGGGGCCGCGCTTGAACAATGCAAGCGGCATGGCATGTCTGGGAAGGAAGAAACCAGATCCTAGAATCCTGTGACATACAGCGAGCGTTGTGCGCTGTCAATGCACCTCCACGGCCCCCATCATCGCATGCGGCCCCAACACTTGCCTCATACACACCAACAAACACCCGACTTGCAGGGTGCTGGGACTGCCGGCCCTGGCTCTTGAGAACCTGGCTGCACTGCCTGCGGATGTCATACAAGCTGTGCTGGCTACCCCCGGCGTGGATGCGGCCGGTGCCCTGACCGCATTAGCGGCGAGCCTTCGTGTGCTGCCAGCTGACCTCCTCCAGCGGTGAGTGACGCGGCAGGACAGGACAGGACAGGACAGGACCGGCGACCTTTGCAACTCATCAGGGCCGTACCGTATCCTCTGCGTGTTCCGTACATGGCTGCCCAGCTTCCAGCATCCGGGAAACCGAGGATCGACGTGCCATACTCCTCCGTGCAACGACGCAATGAGTCGTCGTCGTCGTCGTCGGGCTTGTACACCTCAAACCAGCAGCATCCCCAGCTGATTGCGGTACACTCAACTTCACCGTAATCGCGTGCGTTGATGATCCCTCCTTGATTGGCAACAGGGCGCTGGGGCTGCCCAAGGACGCCCTGGAGGCGGTGGCGGTGCTGGAGCCGTCGACGCTGAAAGCCCTCGCAGCCATGGGCACCGGTGCGCTTCAAAGTCTGGGTACCCTGGACGCCCAAACCTTGTCGGTGCTGACCGCGTCAGACGTTCAAGCCCTGAAGGCGCTGGCGACTCTGGAGCCCGAACCGCTGAAAGCGCTCGCCAGCTTGGAGCCCGGCGCGCTCAACGCGCTCGCCACCATCAATCCCGAAACGATGATGGCGCTGGCCAACCTGGACGCCGAAAGGTCGAAGGCGCTGGCGGCACTGGATGCCGCGGCGCTCAAGGCCCTGACCGCGCTGGACGCCAAGACGCTGAAAGCGCTCGCTGCGCTGGATACGGCGGCGCTGAAGGCTCTGAGTGGCCTGGACGCAGAGGGCGTAAAGGCGCTGGGCACTTTGGAGACCGAGGCGCTCAAGGCCCGGTCTGCGCTGGACGCCGAAGCCCTGAACGCTCTCAGCGCGCTGGAACCCAAGGCCGTGAAGGCTCTCGCGGCCCTGGATTCAGACGCGCTGAAGGCCCTCTCCACCCTGGATGCCGAGGCGTTCAGGGCCCTCGCCGCGCACACCTACGACGCCGTGGCGCTCAGCCGCCTGCTGGCAGCGGGCCTGCCACCGCAGCTGTTGGGCAGGTAAGCATTTGCTATTTTGCTTGGTTCCGAAAAATGCTCATCGGACGGCGCGCACAGTGGCCTTCCAGACACGTAACATCCGTTGCCATGAGTATGCAAAGTGTTGCTCGGCATGGATACCGTAATGCTTTGTTTTCGTTCTGCACGCACGTGCGCAGGATACTTGGCCTGTCCCGAGACGTGTTGGAGGCCATTGCTGTGATGGACACGGACGTCCTGAGGACGCTGTTGTCATCCAACTGCGACCTGGATGTGCTCAACCGCCTGCTGACTCAATTCCGGCCGCAGGTGCTCGCGAGGTGAGCACCGCCGGGGTAGGTATTAATGTTTCAACACCGCCCGACCACACAATGATTTACTTACCGGTCAGCTTCTCCGCCGGGCTTACGGCAGCTGTTGTGAAGCGGTCTGTATGGCTGGTCTCCCGCTGGCAAGGTATATGACTGCCTCTCAAACGGGGTCCATCTCGCCACGACCCAGCCGCGCTCTTTCTCCCCCAACCCCCTGGCACCGCGCGCCGGGCTGCTGGGTAGGCCGCCGGGCGATGCCCCCCGCCGGGCGAGCAGGCCAACTTACTGTGAGTGGGCTACCGTATTATCACTAATTTTCACTTTACCCCCCTTTGGCACGCATCGCCCAGGCTGGCGGCCCTGCCCCAGGCCGCTCTGGAGAAGGTGGCTGCCCTAGATGAGGCGGGGATGCAGGGCCTAGCGGCACTTGACATGGATGTGGACGGCCTGAACGCGCTCCTCGCCCGCCGCGTCCCAGCGCCAGCTCTGGAGCTTCTGTCTCAGCTGTCTGACTCCGCCATCGCTCGTCTGCTCGAATTCGCCTCCAGCCACGATTGGGCGTCGCTGTCGGCGCTGTTGGCGGCACTGGACATCCATGGCTTGCGTAACCTGGCGGCTGCGCTCGGCGGCCCGGTCGCTATGGCCGCGGACGTTCATGACAGCCCTGCTGCTGGCAAATCCAGGCATGGCGGTCTGTCTGCCTTGTTGGGCACGGCCCCCAAGAAGCCGGTCACCGAGGCCAAGACGCTGAGGCAGCTCGCGAAGGAGGCGGGCCTGTCTGGGCAGAGCCGAGGGAAGAGCAGGGCCGACAGCGGCGGCGCCGGGGACGGCGGTTACGGTGCGGCCGACACCGGGGCCTTCGCTGACGCGGCGGACCCCAGCAGCCATGGTGCAGGCACTAGTGGCGGCGGTTCTGGCGCATCCTACCCGGATGACGGATTCTCCGCCGACTTCAGCGCGGACCCTGCTGCCGGCGCAGCCGGCTCGTCGCACGCCCACGGCATCGCCTCGCTCCCCGTCGGCAACATAAACAGGTCCGGCAAGGTCGGATCCAGGACCTCCGGTTCCCCAGACACTGACAGCACCGCCGCAGATGCAAGCGGCGCTGCTAACGCGAGGCGCAATTCCTCGCGAGCTGCTGTCCCTGGTGAGCCACGCAACAAGAACCGGACACAGGAGCAGCAGAGAGCCCAGGTGCCGGGTCAGCAGCCGCTCACGCAGGGCACTGAGCAACAGCCACATCTGCCGGGTGTGAGTGCGGCGGCGGGGGCCCCCATGCTGACCCATGCTCAGTACGTGCGCACCCTGGGCGCGGAGGCGGCGGCGGCCGTGGCAGCGTTAGCTGCCCTGGAGGGTCCCGTGCTCGGGGCCCTGCTGGCGGCGCCGCAGCCGGTGTTGCAGCTCATCGCCCGCCTAGACCATCCGACGCTCAACAGGTGATGCCGGTGCCACCCCCCTTGTGGATCTGACCTGACGCCGGCTTCCAAATGTTTATTGTCTTTGTCTTCTCTGAACTACGGTATATATCTTCACTCGACTGAGTCATGTAGTCGATGCGCTAGCAGTTGTGTGACCGTCCGTGGGAGCTCCTCGAACATCCATGCACGGTAGGGGCTCCAGATCTATCTCCAGGTCGTCTGTCCCGCACCGTCAAGCGCGTACCAGCGCTATGTACTGCTGCGCTCGCCACCGTCCACGTCCGCTCACTGTCGGTCCTTGCGCCGTCCACCCAGGCTGGCTACGTACCCAGAGGACCTGCTGATCGCGCTGCTGAAGCGGTCCACAGGGGAGCTTTGGTGGATGCTGGAGCTCACCAGGGATGCGATGGTGGGTCCATTGGGCAGATGCGGTAGCCCGGGGCGTTCGCTCCGGGGAGTATTCCTGACTGTGCGCAGGCGTCCAGGATGGGTTGAGCGATTGCCGAACTTCAGGGTGGCAAGCACGCACTGTAGGAGCTGCAACCGCAGTCACTTACCATGGGGCACAACGTACTCGTCAAACGGGCGCGTGGCCTATCTGTCGTCAGCTGTGCGTGTGTGTATGTGTTAGGTGAGTGGATGGTCGATCGGGCGGATGCGGCCCCAGCTACAAACTCTTGTGTTGTATGTGTGTGTTCATGGTTGGGGGTGCATAACCCCATACCTGTACAATTACCCATACGAGCCGTAGGCCCAAGGGTTGTATGTTTCAGGGCCAGCTGACCCTCCGTGTATGTGCAAGTGGACGTGTGCGTGTGTGTCTTTGTGTATGCTGTCAACCCTTGCAACAGCCACCGCATGCCTGGCCGTTGCAATACCGCGCTTCCCTCTCCCTGCGGCTGCCTCGCAGCGGCTCACCCCCAGCTGGCTGGACGACTTCCGAGCCTTCCTACAGCACCGCCACACCATCCCTATCACCGCCAACCGGGGCACCCAGACGCCGCCGCCGTCCAGGCCAACCGGGCTTCCCGAGCCCTCGGTCAACTTGACGTCGCTGTCCTTGCCGCCGGCAGGCACCCCCACGTATCCGAACCCGCAGCAGCAGCTGCAGCCGCAGCCACAGCCACAGCCGCAGCAGCAGCCACAGCCACAGCCGCAGCCACAGCCGCAGCAGCAGCCACAGCCGCCGCAGCAGCCGCAGATGCAATCGCAGACGCAATCGCAGGTTCCCCCGCCTTACCCCCAGCAGCAAACGCTGCACCCGCAGCCGTATCCGCAACAGCAATGGCAATACCCGCCGTACCCGCAACAGCAGTCGCAATTTCCTCCTGTGCAGCAGCAACATCAGCTGCAGCAGCAGCTGCAGCAGCAGCACTTGTTGCACCAGCAGAACCCGCAACTGCTGCAGCAGCAGCTTCAGGCCTCGCCAATGTATTCATCGTTGCCGTTTGCGGCTGGGACATCACAGCCGCCAGCACCGTCCAAGTCTACATCCCCGTCAAAGGCGCGTCCGCAGTCCGGCGGGCGAAGGCCGCAGTCCGACAAGTGGGCGCAACCTGCCGTGCTGCCGTCCGCGGCCTCGCTCATTGCTGAGCTCGCCGCTTCGATCCAGCAGGTGGGGGGATCAGCTGCGTGGATGTGCCTGATACGGTACGCAAAATCCTTGCGGGGGGAGGCGCGGACACATTAACGTTTCGCCCGAGCCGGGAGTCCTGTTGTTGCGGGGGGGTCAGCGCCTGTGCGAGTGCGGAGGCACTGCCCTTGGGTATGAACGAATGCCTCATGTTACATCTGAACCCCGCGGGTCATCAGTAACGATGTACGCCGCCACATGACACACCGCTAGTGCCATGAAGGCCTTGCGCGGGAATATGGATCCAATCACAGCTTTCGCCCGTTGCTGACATAACACCGCCTGCATCCCGTACCCGCTGCCCCGCCCGCGCTCCGTCCTCACCCTGGCCACCCGCCCGGCTGCAACGTACGAACGTTCCCCAGTCCATGGACCCGCGGTCCCGACGGGACTTCGACTCGCGGCCGGTCAACGTGGAGATCAAGCGCCGCACCGACTTGATGCGGGACCGGTGGGTGGTCCATGATTTTAGATAAGGCGGGTGGGTGGGCGGGTGGGCGACTGGAAATCGGCGGACTGCTGGACGGTGGATGGCGGATTATGAGGGGATGCCGACATAACGCCAAGCATGTCATCAGCGACCCACAGGACGTGACCTGCGGCGCTCCCTGCCCTGCGGCGCTCCCAGCCCTGCGATGCTGCCCTGCCTGTCAAACAGGGACCTCAAGGCCACGGCGGAGGATCTGTACAGCGACGCGCCCGACGAGCTGCACTACAAGTCGTACCGGGAGTCCGACATCAAGCACCTGAAGCAGCGCATCGTCCGCGCGGAGATGCAGCGCAGCCAGATGGGCGCCAAGCTGCTGCAGTACTCGCGGCTCTACCAGCAGCAACTCAAGGCCATGAGCGTGCAGCTGAGCATCGCGCAGAGGGAGACGTACGACCTGCGGCAGGACCTACAGGTGCGCGCGGCGTGCGCAGCAGCTCTATTTGCGAACCGGTGATCGTCGGTGGCCGCATCGTCCAGACACTGCAGGACTGCAGGACCTGCAGTGTCTGCCTGGCGGACCGAAACAGTGTGTGTGCTGCGATCCATGATTCCTAGACTGCCTGCCTGTCGCTGCTGCCGAACCGAGGCCGCGAAAATGCACTATCGACGGCTCGAAAGGGCCACCAGACGAGGCGAAACACGCCCATGCATGCATGGGCCTTTCACGTCGGACTTCGAAACTCAAATCCGGAGAATGGCCTGCCGGCACGTACGCGGGTACCGTGTTGCATTTTCCCTTGTGTCTGTATATGACAAGCCTGCTGGGATGAGGCGACATGTATCCGTAACGCTCACCAAGGAACGAGGGGGTTTCGGAGCTGCGCCCATCCATGGTTGCCATGTTGACATTCGTTGACGGCTGCCGCCTTGCAACACACATCCGACATCCCGCAGTTCGCACGAGCCGAGCAGTTGGGGCTCCTCGCTCGCCTGGAGACCGCCGCCGCGGCGCATGCGGAGCTCGCGCTCATCGCCGCCATGCCGCAGGTACGTACGTGCCTCTCGCCTGCCGCCTCGCGCGTCGCGCCTCTCGGTGCCGTCCGTGTCCAAACTGACCAGCGGCCCAGGCACGCAGTGCGGGTGTTGCGCAACAGAGTATTGGAAAAATAAAAGATGACGGCCGCCGCTGATGGGTTGAAATCTTGGAAACCTCCCCGTGCGTGCGTAGATTCCGCCTGCACTCATCCAGTAGTGCCGCGCCGCACGCACCCCGGACCCCGCCGCCTACGGCACTGCAGGTTCCGCCCGAGCTCAAGACCCGTCTCACCGTCCTGTACGAGGCCGCGTCCGGCTGCTTGTCGCGGCCGACGACCGCCACCGTGCCCAACGCTTCCGCCGGCCATGAGAGCAACCCTTACCTTCCAACGGGCGATGTCGGCGCCATGGCTGCGTTCCCGCCGGAAAGCGCAGGGCCCCGCAACGGAGTGCGCCATGTGATGGCGGCTAGCCACCAGGGCACCGCCGCTACGTCCGTCGCCAATGTCATGATGGCCCCCGCTACGGTGTCGTACGCACGTACGATAGTGGGCGGCGCCAGTCATCCTGGCACGCCCGCCGGCGGCACCTCGCGGTCCCGCGGACCGCCGAGCGCTGGCCGCGGGGTCACGGATGCGGCTGCGAGGGGGAATCAGCTGCCCCCGCTGTCTACCCAGCTGTTCAACGACGCGGGCGCGGCAAGCGGCGGCGCTCATGACTATGGCGGCGTCGCTATGGGAAGCAAGGGCAGCGACCGAGACCGTGGCGTTGGCGGCGGCGTTGGCGTTGGCGGTGGGGCAGGGGGTCGTTATGCCAGCAGTAATGGCGATATGGTGGACATGGGTGTCGGCCATCTGGCGCGGCTCGATTCGTTTCCCGGCGCAGGTCCGGCTTCAAGCTGGGGACCGGAGGGAATGATGGCGGACCCGCTCCTGAACATGTGAGGCCATGCTTGCTTGGGCCGGACCGCCGGTGCGTTAGCGAATTTTGCATGGGGCAAAGAAGTTTCGGAAGCTCATTATTTCCAAGCGAGCGGTGCGGGCGGGCGGGCTGGGGGAGGGGGACGCGGCGTTGAGCCAGGATGGCGAACGGCAGCTGCAGGTAGCTGCAGGTAAGGGCTGCCTCCTTTGTCGCGATTGCGATGACCTGTTTTGCGGACACGCGTCCTTCAAATAGGTGCCGTACATGAATGACTGCCGTTCCACTCCGGCCGCGGAAACAAGCGATCATGCGTGCAGGATCGTTGCATATCAGAGTGGTTTGTCCAGCCATTTCGACTCTCCATTATTACCAGATAGATATGTCATGCATGGTCCGAAGGGATGCTCATAGTCGCACGCGCGTCATGTCTAGTGCGTAAATAATGATGTCTAGTGTTCTGCCCGGATGTCGATAAGGGTAAGGATCCAAGCAAGCAACCCGCATGGAGCGTGTAGGCTGTAGTCTTTCATGTGTGCGATTCCATTCGGGGGTCCGCTGACGTAATCCTGTGGGTGGTGGAATTCGATGCAGGCGCCATTATTCTGTGCACGCGTAGCGTGTTGTCGCGACGTGAAGCTTCTGTCCCTTCATGAAATGCATGGCTGCGGTTAAGGACCCTACCTGGAAGGTATTAGTAGCAATGAGCTCTGCACGTCGCTTGAGGCTGCAGTGTACATACCTAACCGTCGCAGACATCGCTTTGCATCATCGGCATGCCTTAAATTTCGGTGCGTGATGTGTAAAAAAGACTGACCCGACTTACTTCACTTGGGCCAACCTGTAATTGACATGTAAGGCCACAGCGGTACTTGTGGTCCGGGGGTTAGGTGCCTCGCTCGCTGCCATGGCCGCGGGGCGCCGCTGGGGCTCGCCCCCCGCCGGTAGGCACCGGTGACCCCTCTGCGGGGTCCGCTGCAACTACTAACATTCATCTATTCATTCATGGGCGACGCGATGTATGCCCCGGGGTAGCTGGTCATCATGGACACACCTCTCAGTGTGATGATGATGGACCTGCCTGCGGAGACGCCCTGGCCGGGTCGCTCGTGTCTGTTGTACACGTACATCACATATCCAGTTGGGCCCGTTGGAACACGCACCCGGTCGGGACCCGCACGGGTCCACCTTGTAACGGTTGCATATCCCATGCATTACGTGCTGTTTACTGTACATACATACACACCTGTGTCCGTTCGACTGCGTGTAAGCGAATGGCAGCAAGCAAGATAGCCGATGCGTCTTAACTCGGTCAGACCTCGGCAGCAGGCGGCCACAACCCGCACGCATCCCACGCACAACACCTACATGAAGCGAGACGGCGGGCCCGGGGTGTGTCCTTCACAGCTTGCGCGCAGTTTCCAATCGAGGCAAAAGAAACCCTTCTGACGGAACCCAGGCCGGGGTAGGTCTTCCTTGCAGAGCGTGATCACCCGCAGCTGAGCCCTGCACTCCATCCGGCCGCATCGATCACCAGACGTGGTGAGGAGGCTGCGGCCGTCAGCGAGCAATGAACCGCGGGGTTCAGTAGCGTAACATGCTCAATTCAATCGCCCCTAACCTCACAATAGCCTACGGACAAGTAAGAGCCGTCAACAGCTGGACTACTAGCGAGCCAGTCGCACCACAGCACCACAGGCGGCGAGAGTCCCGCGCTCCGCGCAGTGGCTTTGCGCACTGGGCTAGCTCGCTGCTGCCTTCCACGCAGGTACGGTGATCCGACGTCGACACGCTGGCAGATCCCCACGTAGCTGCATTCCGTCCATGTACCGACGTCGCTGACTGCCGTGCGTGTCGACTCTAGTCCCTATGTTCTGTTTCCAAGTGACGCTCACAGGTTAACCGACCAGAGAAACGTATCAACCACATGACGCTCACAGGAGCTCTCGTCCACAAGATATGAGGATATGGAGGAGCAGATAGGATATAACCATTTTGTCGAACCAACGTTAGCAGCGGGACGACCACCACACACCACCCGACGAGACAAACACACCACCTCTATTATTTCACAGCTCTATTTCGATGCGCAGTGGCGCTTGGTCCCAACATCACTGGCACGTGGCAGGTAGGGTGAAACTGACGGCAAGGGCCGCGATGTGTCCATGTGGTTACCTGATGTCGCCACACTACGTACGCCCTTTCAGCCTCTGGGTTGCACCTAAACCCTCTGCTGCGACAAGAAGCAACGCATCCTTTCGCTGACTCCGAATATATAATATTTCATGTAGCTCGCTTATCTGGTCGGGGTTCAAAATCACCGAGTCAGCCGGCCGTCGTGGGCGCAGGCACAGGCAGCAGCCTGCAGGCCCGCACGACGCTTGGGTACCGCTTGCCGGTGAAGGAGATCACAGAAGAGTAGAGGTGGCAGAAGTTGTCGGTCTGCAACACAGGCGCGTACGCGGGAGGACACCCATGGCAGGGTGCGATGCGTGGACGTAGGATCCCTTGAACGCCCATATGCGGCTTGCAGCGTGCACGCACGGCGCACCACCGCCAAATACACATCCATCCATCCAACTGGGGCCGCGGGGCCGCCCTGCAACGTTCTCATTGTCCCCAACACACAGCATCGCTGGCAGAGTGCGTGACACGTCCGTGCGAGAACGACTGAACGAATGCTCCAAGTGGGCTACGTGGGTCCCAGCCTCCGTAGTCGGATGGCGGGATTATCTGGTTGCCTGATCGATCCATGGCGCGACTGTCACCTAGGCTCTTGAAAGGAAATTGCATTCTTACTCGCTCCAGAACTGTAACTTCTCTAGTAGTGGTACAGAGGGTAAAATGGGTGTGCATGGTCACGGACACTGCCCCATCCCCAAAGGCGACGTACCTTGAAGTAAAAGCCGTCGCAGTAGCGTTGCGATGCGCACCGCTGCAGGCACTCGGCTGCGTTGGCCGTCCGGTTGTTCTTCAGACTGAGCTTCACCTTGGGCAACTCGGTGCCCCACAGCGCCACGCCGTTGTCGCGGCAACGGAAGGCCCTTGGTACTGTGACGGCGAAACAACCGGCGGGGTACAGCGTCGTGAAGCTGCGGTTTGCGACCAGCGAGCAGCGCACGCGGTCTCAAACATGATTACGGCATGATGCACAACGCAGGGTTGTGCCCCGGAAACAACCTGCCCGTTGGCTAGCATCCGGATCCTCCTCTTCCTTACCTGGCGGAGGTGGCTGTGGCCCTGCGGCAGGAGCATCAGCAGAAACAACGTCGGGCACGCGCAAAAGATAAGATCTCGGGCAGCACAATCGGTGGAGTGCAGCGCATGCGGACAAACGTGGTCGAATGTATACTCCCGTGCGCTGACTTGTTACACCGCTGGTAACTATATCGTTGGCGGGCCCTGGGACGGCGAGTGTCGAGTGCACAGCGAAAGCGCAAGTACAGCCAGCCAGCGGCTGCCCATGCAGCAGTAGATTCGTTCCACCCCGACATCCCTTGCTTGTGGCGGACCGGTCCTAACGCCAGCGCGCCTCCTGTCTGCAGCGCGCGGAATTGGTGCTACTAGAGGCTGCTTATATCCCTTCCCAGACGGGTCCCTGATGAGGCATTCAGTGGCAACTTACTGTATTCGCAGGGGGCATTGTCAATATCTGCATAAATGACCGCGAGAAGTAAACGGATCAGTGAGTTATCGTGTGTCATCCTGGAGCCCGATGCTTAATGTGTCTGTCAGCAAAACAGTACGTGCGTTGTGTATCGCCCGGCTGTACGCACGCTGTGTACTCAACCGTACAGACTCCCGCGACAGTACGGCTGGTGTACAGTCACGTGAACCACTAGTTTCTCTACACCCCACCAATAGTTCACCGGGTCTTAGCCCTCCCCGTCTGTTGCTCAAGCAAACCCTGAACGCCCTCCGTCCCCGCTGAAGGCCGCTGCACCTACCCGCCCCCGCCTACGTGGACCATGGAGTACTTACCGCATATTCCCAGGCTGAACACTGAAGCCTTTCGGTTGCCGCCACACACACCGCCTCCACCAGGCACACAGTCTAAATCGCAGTCGTCATCCCGAAGCCATCCAGCCACTGATCTGTTGCCTCCGTAACAATCGATCCCATCCACTACCGCGAAGTAACGGAGGCCCGCCTTCGCGGCCAGCTGTGAGCAGTTCAGCAAGCTCATGGGGGTGTACAAAGGTCCCCGGGCAAGTGTCTGGGGGAGTGGCACCGCCCACAGATTGGAAGTGGGCGCAAGAAAACACCCCTCGTAGCATATGTCTGAGACAGGGAAGCTGGAGCCATCTGCGCGTGGTGAAGTGGACAGGCGGGCATGAAGTGGCGTACAAGTGTAGTCAAGTATATGCATACACATCGGTCGATGGTCAAGGGCTTCAAATGCGATGACATTTTGCTCAGAAGGTTGTCGCCGTCCCTCGTTAAGGAGGGAAATGGACTGAAAAGAGGTAAGGCCGTTGGTGGTTGAGACCGAGAACCCACGCGATATGCCTCGCGCAGCGTCAATAAGTTATATATTCCACTCAAAGCTGTTGAGGCGTCGCTTGCTGTCTTTTCCGAAGACACACCTTGGAGCCGTCGTTGATGTGCAAGTTTGGAATTTGCAAAGCCAATCTGCAATTTGACACGGTAAATGAAGATAATCATACAATACAAGTCTTAATGAGATTCCTTCAGCAGTGTATAACATCTCCTTGACACGTTTCCGGCGGGAACAGTTTGCTTGCCTCACGAAAGTCAAACTCATCGAGCGGCTTCCTCTGAGCAGCATAACATATGCCAATGAGAAGAAATGCTAGTATACTTAGAGTGGAAGATGGCATGATGGGCGGAAATGGCTAATCAGCAAAAGATGCACCTTGGGGGGGGATTCTAACCAAAACGCTGCATCAATGGCCAGCGACTTAGGAGCTTATAACTAAATGACTATGCGCTGTATAATATGAAAGATCGTTCGTAAGTACAGGAATGATGTGGGGTTTTCGGGTTTCCAGCAGGACGAGCCCATCCTTACGTCAAACAATTTGTAATAACTTGGGTTGGTGCATTACTTTCGAGGCTCCATGTACTTACAAACATGTATATCCCCGAAGCAGTCTTCATAATCTCGGTGCATTCGGACAGGTTTGATCACAGCATGGCTGACCACCCTTGGTACGATGCTTTGCTCATGAATCAAAAGAACATAAACAGATTTTGAATACGTAAATTTCGACGCGTCGACGGAAGCTGTTACGTACAAGCCAACCACCTCAGATTACCGTCTTGATCTCAAAATGTGACAATTCAATGTAACAACACACCAAAGCTGTCCAAATGTATAAACATACCATGAATGCGCTGGCCTTTTCACGAATGGACAGTCGCAAGCGCCAAAGCGCGCACTAACCGCACGGTACCTCGGAACTTGCCATGTGAGCTTCAACGTCAACCATTGATGGAAATACGCCGTGCAGAAACTGTGCACCTTCTATCCTGCCAGAGAGCGGTGCGAATTCGTACCCCGCTTGGTCAGCCAGCAGCGAGAGTGCGACACATTGATGTGAGGGGCATGGATGTTGGGATTTTAGAAAACACACAGTTGATGCAGGCATGTAAGACCAACATTATCATATTGTGTGTATGGGTTTGATACCTATACAGGTGCAGGTAGGGTGGTTGTTCAATCTACAGCGACACAAGCAGCATGAGCGACAGCGTGCGTGCCTCAAATTACCATCCGCAAGGCGGAAGAACGTACCGATTTATGTCATAGGTGCCGCAGCGGTTATGGCATAGTTTGGGAAGTGCTTTGCGCCTTGCCGACGAGCGAGCAAACCAAATTAACGGTTTGACGCATGTCAGTGGTCAGTGGCCGAGGAACGCGCGCGCGTTGGAAGCGCTTGTCTACATAACATTATGTTCGTTTCGTGTTTTGATCGATTAGCGCTACTAATATATTCAGCTTATCGAGATATCTGTCGGGCATGAACCGACACTGCTGCGACTTCACCGGACATCCTTTGCTACAACGCACCAACACGTGATATTAATTTTCTTCAACAGATATTCTGTCGAAGTCAATTGAGATGTGAATTGGGATACTGCTCACCATGTCGTCTGCACACTGTGTCTTATGCGAGATAGAAAACAACTCGCATTTTTTAAATTACTAATAATTGAGGTCATAAAACTGACTTCTAACAAATTATTTATGCAAACAGTTGGGCCCGCTTTTGCTGGGACAGCTGCGCCCGGCTGACACGGCAGAAAAAATGGGCAGCAGCTTGCGGAAGGCATAAACGCGAGCTTTCGAAACCCTCCATCCTAAAAATCATTTAGAAACACTCTGAAAACAAGGCTGATCGGCGGCTGACTATTGAGCAGCGAGGTTTGTCATCGTATGCAATCCCCAGCCGGCCCCAGCGATCGATCTGTCTTACCGCAGCCGCTATCGGTGCCTGTGCCGCCGCCGCGGCCGTCGCTGCTGCCGCGGCCCCTCCCCACCTCAAGAGCTTTGCGCCTGCCGGAACCTCGGACTCCGCAGGCTGTGAACATCAGCTCAGGGCGCACCCATGCGTCAATGCCAGATAGTCTGCATTAGCAGCAGTGAAGGTTGAAAGCACGTATGCGCGGCGAGCCTCCTCGGCGGGCGCGCAGGCAGCCCGGGACCGCCCTGGGTGCAGCCGGCGGCGCTCTTTCGCTCCGCGTCTTTATCCTCGTACTGGCCGTGCATTGTGCTGCCGCCCAGTCTGCTGCATCAGCACCTCCGCCGCCTTTGGGTACAATCCAAGACACAACCGCGCTCATGGCCCTCAAGACAGCAATCGCTGCAGCCACAAATCTTACAGGCCAGGTGAGCGGCCCCGTGGGTAACCAAGTACTCATCAGGTGGCCGTGGTCGTGTCGTACACACGCACACCCACGGGTCGGGCGGGTCCCTTCGCTGAGCACACCCACGGGCAGATTCGGCGAAAACTGGCCGCGAACCAGGGGACCGGAGTGCCAGATGACGTGTGCGACCTGGCCGTGTCCACATGGCATTTTATGTGCGCATGGCACACAGCAAGGTCAGCATTCGTTCCAATCAGACCTGCACGTGCGTGCGTCCCGAACTCCCAATCCATCCGGACGTCACCACCGGAGGCCAACTCCACAACTCCCATGCATCGCTCCCAAACCAGTAATCACGATGACCGTACACACGCGGGGACCGATGGCCTGCGGGGCTCACTGTAACATCATTAATAGCAAGTAACACGCGCACGCACATTCCTTTTACACACACAAACCTTTTACCAAATACCAATGTGCGCTTGTTCCCGGCTGTATATGTCCCAGCCCCCTTCAGCGCAGAGGCTCCTGGCGAGCTGGAACGCATCCGTGCCGCCCTGTGCAGCTGCGGACTGCCAGCCGTGCCTCCTGTCCGACGCAGTGCCGTGCGGAAGCACACTCGGGGCCAACCTCACCACCTGCAACTATATGTACATCTCCTGTTTGGGAGGCCGTGTGGCGGGAATCCACATGAGTGAGTGCGGAATGGGGTAGCTAGGCGGGCAGGGACGCGCCTGGCGTGGGTGCCGGGTTGGCGACACATGCACCAGGTGAAAGCTAGCCGGCACTTGGTCTATTCTCACCCTTTGCAAAAGCCAGAATCTATGAATTGCATGCACATTGAGGATAATCTACGTTCTGCGGTTAGACGTACGTTGCAAATCGGTCCTGACGGCGCCCCCGTGCCTGCGTGTGCGCGGACACGCATCATTCAGACCTGGACCCCACATCGGAGCCATCTTCGAGTCAGCTTCCCCAACTGACCGTCATGGGGATCCCGCAAGAGATGTCCCTGCTCTCGTCTCTGGAGGTGCTGTCTTTGCGTGGAGTGGTCATGGCCGCGGGCAACCTCACCTCCTGGCCGGGCGGGCTGACCCGCCTTCGCAACCTCACGCTCGCGGGGCCCTCGCCGGCGGCCGGCGGCGGCGCAAACAGCAGCGGCAGCGGCGGGCCCTCAGGCGCGCTGACGGGCCTGTTGAGCAGCAGCAACCTCAGCTCGCTGGTCCACTTGGAGCTCAGGAACATGCCGCTCGTAAGCGCATCCGGCATGGGCGCGAGCTGGCTGGCTGGATCACTGAAGGGGTTGCGCAACCTGACGATGGGTGAGCGACTGATGAGTGTGCAGCAGCCATCCGTGCTTGCGTGCTATTGGGGCATTGCTCAATAAGCCGCCTCCCAAGATGCACTTTCCGCATCCGGGCCGGGAAGTGACAGATAGATCCGTCCGTCACTCGAATAGATAGGGGATGGATCGGCATGGACGGTGAACGCAACCGGCTTAGGCGCGCGGATTCGGGGCAGAGAACGAAGTTGGGTCCGGCTGACGCCGCACATTTTTTAGTAGTACTACCGTTACAGTGTGGATAGGCTTCCGGGCCCTGTCTAAGGGTTTATTATTATTAACCGTTACAAGGTGGACCCGTATCCCGGCCGGGTGTTCCAACGGGCCCAGATAGCTCGTAGGTGCCTCGTCTCATCAACCCCTACCAAGGACTGCGCACCCATCCTCCATGACCCGCGGGGGGGTCACGCAGCCATACCGGCCACTACACCAGGTTACCAGCGCGCCAGGATTGCCTCTCCTGGAAACCGCGCCAGACCCGCCTAATCACACGGCGGTGAGGGGACGGGTTTATGTCGCGGTTTTATATGATGCTATAGGACACCTTCAACCATCGTCACACCGAACCTACGCCATACGAAGCGAGGGTCCAAGGCGGTTGATCCTGCCAACCAAGGATCCCACCTCATCCATTCACCCGCACATCCGTAGAGACAGAGGGTTCAGCAATCGCCACCGATCTAGCGTGCGAATCTCAATCCATCAACTGTGATCTCAACTCCACATCTCAGCAGCTAGCCATAATCTCATGCTCCCACATCTCACGCCGCACATGACATGATGATGCGCGCGGTTATAGATCGCTCGGCCCCCACGAAGCTGGGGCACTGTAACCTGGTTCTATCTTTTGCGCCACCTATGGAAGTACTGATGCCGGGCGCCCGGCGTGCGTGAAGGTCGCGTGCCTGCACGCGCCAACTACGCCAGCAGCAGGGGAACTCAAACAGGCTCTTGACGTATGGAGGTACCGGGGATACCGTCTTCCCGTCACGCCCTCATACCGCTCTGCCCCTCCGCATCTTGATCTCAGACCATGTGCCCTTGCTTCCCGCTCCCGTCCGCCCCTGCCCGGTGATCACTTCGGCAACGCAGTCAACGTGGGCGCGCAGTGTGTGAGCCTGGGGGACATCATCACCCTGCTGGGTGCTGACGTGAACACCACGAACGCTGCTGCCGCAACGGGGCCGGCTTTGGAGCACTTCCAGCTGAGTGGCTTGGACGACCGCGGCTTTGGCAGCGGCTGCGTGACAGGCGGTGAGGTGCAGCTGGGCGCGCTCTCCTCCCTTACACGTCTGCGCGTCCTTCGGCTGACGAGGGCCACGTGCAACGGCCTGGGTGGCGTCATCGGCGGAGTGCCCTTGCCCTGGCGCTCGGTAAGATCTCGTGTCTGGATTGACAATTCGGGGACGGATCGGCAGGGGTTACCGTGCATGACATACCGCAGCACGCTTCGGCTGTCACCGATGACCCGCAACATCCTTAATCAAACGTGCGGCACGCAGCGCTCCGTCAAACACGCGTGGTGCAGCACTCGCTAGCTAGCTGTGCATTTTCACTGGAGTCCTGCAGAGGAGGCGTTGTATGTGCCATGGTCGCGGCCAACCAAAGCAGTCGGCAGCAGCAGGGTTAATGTGTGACGCCCGGCCGACAGGCAGGGCCATTCATCTGGCCACATGGGGCTCTGCAAGTCATCATTTGACAGTCCGAGATAAGACGCCAGCCGCGCCCGCTGGGCCTCAATAAGCCTCCCTACCTGTACATTGTACCAACACACTCGCACACACTATACACACGCACGCACACACGCGCCTGCTGGCCTGGGTGGTTCGGGCGGCGGGTTTCCCGCTAAATACACGCACCTGCCTGATGGCCTGGGTGGTTCGGGAGGGGTTTCCCGCCAAACACACGCACATACACTCGCAGGGTCCCTTCCGATTGGAGGAGCTCAACCTCGGCGGCGCCGGGCTGGCAGGCCCGCTGCCGGACTGGCTCCCCGCCGTCCTCGTCGACCGGGCCGTGCTGGACCTGGCCGAGAACAGCTTCTCTGGTGCGTGCTGAGTTGCGAGCAGCCCCGTGCGTGATCGATGGTGTATGTGAAACGATGACTTGATGGATGGCCAGCGCATCATTCCTTTCGATGCTTAGGGACCGCATTCGAACTGTCCAAGCCTCCTCACCAGGAAAGATGAAAGGCAAACTGTGGCACTCGATGTACCCGTGCAGGCACTCTGCCGCCGGCTTGGGGCAATATCAGCGGCATCACCGGATTCTCTCGGCTCCTGGTGCACAGCAACCGCCTGAGTGGATACTTGCCCCCCAGCTGGGGTCCGTTGGTGTGGTCCTCTCGCGCGCTGAGCCTTGGAGAGCAGCGGAGCACGTACGGCCTGCGGGGTCCGCTGCCGGCGGAGTGGATGTCCCAGGGCAGCTCCTACAACGGTTCACAGCTGGAGGAGCTGAGCATCAGGTGCGAGGGAGTAGTGTGCCTCGTGCTGCGGCGGGGTGGTGGCCGGTCAATGGTTACCGTGGGGGGTGGGGTCTCAGAGAGGACGGAATCCAGTCGGCCGGGGCATCGCAATCGGTCGGGCGGACTGCGTGGTGCAGCTGTACGCACGTGCGTCGTATACGAGTCCGAACCGAGCTCTGGGTATGGGGGGTTGACCTGGGTTGATGAGATGAGCGCCGACGAGCTATATGGGCCCGTTGGAACGCCCGGTCGGGATACGGGCCCACCTTGTAGCTGTTACGTTACATGGGGGCCTGGTGGCTGGCACATGCTTGGGATTGAGGTTTGTCCCTACAGCGGTGTGTTTGTCCACATGCGGTAATGCTTACCCTGTCCTTATTACGGCTCGTGCAGCTTGTTGACATGGTTGCCATTACCGTAGGGCTCCAAACGTTTTCTGACTCAGAAAGTTCGCATACTTTCAACTTCATTTTACAAAACGTGCATGTAGGTTTACGCAAGGAAGATCGTTGTGAGCTCCGAAGACAGTTTCTGTACGGAAGTTTGAACTAAAGTGAGGCGGCAAGTGCAGTTCTCCGAAAATAATATTTTAGTCACTCGCAATTATTAACATTTACGCATATGTCTATGAGCGCCACGGTAATGCTTCCATTTAAGCACGGTATCGCCGCCTGTCCTTTCCCCATGTGCGTATGCCTTCAGCGCCTGCCCATGTACCTGTGGTGATGCGCTGCCAACGGGATCTTGGCTGGCTGCCAAAGTGGCTGCCGGTCTATTGTCCTACAACTGGACAGGTTCCTTCCCAGCGTCATGCAGTGTTGTATCATGCCCAATTGAACCGCCGTCACCTCCACCCATGCCACCACTGCCACCGCCACCCCCACCGGAAATCCCACCGCCACCGCAACCACCGTCCCCGAGCCCGCCACCAGCGCCGCCGTCCCCTGCACCGCCACCGTCACCGCCATCGCCACCGACACCCCCACCGAGTCCACCATCACCGCCACCATCACCCCCGGCACCACCTTCACCGAACCCACCCCCATCTCCACGTCCACCGCCGCCTCCCCGGCCTCCACCTCGGCCCCCGTCACCACCCAAACCCCCCTCACCCCCTCCGAGCCCACCGAGCCCACCGGCACCTCCGGCAAATCCACCTGCCCCACCTGCCCCACCACCTTTGCCACCTTCTCCACCGATACCTCCAACGCCGCCGTCACCACGGCCGCCTAATCCTATGTCTCCACCACCGCCACCGTCGCCGCCTCCTCAGCCACCATCACCTCCGCCAAGTCCGCCATCACCACCGATGCCGCCATCACCCCCACCTCCCTCACCAATGCCTCCACCGCCTCCACCATCACCACCTAAGCCACGTGCACCCCCATCACCACCCCGGCCAAAACCACCACCACCTCCCCGTTCTCCCGACTTACCGCCATCACCCTCTCTTCCACCATCGCCAGTCCCCTCCATCCCACAGGCGCCACCCCTCTCACCCTCGCCGCCCTCACCATCTCCACCAACACCGCCACCACCGCCGCCCCCTCCACCCGCTGCATCTCCACCGCCACCGCCACCACAACCCCCTTCTCCGATGCCGCCCCTCTCCCCTCTCCCTCCGTCGCAGCCTTCACCGCCCCCACCCCCGCCATCACCTCCTCCTGTACAGCCGCCCTCCCCGTTGCCCCGAGCCCTCCCCTCCTCCCCCGCCCCCCTTACCTCCCTCACCACCGCCACGTCCGCCGCCTCCACCGCCTCGGCCCCCTCCGCGTCCTCCGCCATCACCACCTCGCCCCCCTCCCTCACCTCCAATGCCGCCTCCGCCACCGCCATTTCCACCTCCGCGACCCCCGCCACCACCATCACCGCCATCGCCGCCTCCGCCACCTTCCCCGCCATGGCCCCCGTCCCCGTCACCTCCCACGCCACCACCCCCGCCACCACCATCACCGCCATCGCCGCCTCCGCCACCTTCCCCGCCATGGCCCCCGTCCCCGCCACCTCCCACGCCACCACCCCGCCACCACCATCACCGCCATCGCCGCCTCCGCCACCTTCCCGCCATGGCCCCCGTCCCCGCCACCTCCCACGCCACCACCCCGCCACCACCATCACCGCCATCGCCGCCTCCGCCACCTTCCCCGCCATGGCCCCCGTCCCCGCACCTCCCACACCCCCATCCCGCCACCACCATCACCGCCATCGCCGCCTCCGCCGCCTTCCCCGCCATGGCCCCCATCCCCGCCACCTCCCACACCCCCATCCCCGCCACCGACATCACCGCCATCGCCGCCTCCGCCACCTTCCCCGCCGTTGCCCCCGTCCCCGCCACCCTCCACGCCACCACCCCCACCACCGCCATTACCGCCATCGCCGCCTCCGCCACCTTCCCGCCGTTGCCCCCGTCCCCGCCACCCTCCACGCCACCACCCCCGCCACCGCCATTACCGCCATCGCTGTCTTCACCAAATTTGCCGTCCTCCCCATCAATCCTTGTACCCCCATCCCCTCCACTGTGGCCCCCTTTCCCCCCGCCTCCTCCGCCACAACCTTTGCCGCCATCACCACCACCTACGCCATCAGGCTCCACCCCACCGCCCCCGTCCCCTGACTTGTCGCCCCCTTCCCTGCCACCCCCGCCTCCACCACCATCTCCACAGCCGCCCTCTCCCCCACCGTGGCCTCCTCCCCTTTTCCCCCGTCCCCGCCATCTCCACCAAATCCTCTCCCACCGTCACCATTGCCGCCAGCATCCCCGACGTGGCAACCCTCCGCCTCGCCTCCTCCGCCACAACCTGTGGCGCCATCACCACCACCTACGCCATCAGGCTCACCCCCACCGCCTCCGTCCCCTGACCTGTCGCCCCCTCCCCGCCCACCCCCGCCTCCACCACCATCTCCACAGCCGCCCTCTCCCCCACCGTGGCCTCCTCCCCTTTTCCCCCGTCCCCGCCACCTCCACCAAATCCTCTCCCACCATCACCATTGCCGCCAGCATCCCCGACGTGGCAACCCTCCGCCTCGCCTCCTCCGCCACAACCTGTGGCGCCATCACCACCACCTACGCCATCAGGCTCACCCCACCGCCTCCGTCCCCTGACCTGTCGCCCCCTTCCCCGCCACCCCCGTCCTCCACCACCATCTCCACAGCCGCCCTCTCCCCACCGTGGCCTCCTCCCCCT
The DNA here is from genome assembly GCA_003117195.1 of Eudorina sp. 2006-703-Eu-15. Lineage (NCBI taxonomy): Eukaryota > Viridiplantae > Chlorophyta > Chlorophyceae > Chlamydomonadales > Volvocaceae > Eudorina > Eudorina sp. 2006-703-Eu-15. Next base: position 590,138 of record BDSI01000036.1, read on the forward strand.
TTTCCCCCGTCCCCGCCACCTCCACCAAATCCTCTCCCACCATCACCATTGCCGCCAGCATCCCCGACGTGGCAACCTCCGCCTCGCCTCCTCCGCCACAACCTGTGGCGCCATCACCACCACCTACGCCATCAGGCTCACCCCACCGCCTCCGTCCCCTGACCTGTCGCCCCTTCCCCGCCACCCCCGCCTCCACCACCATCTCCACAGCCGCCTCTCCCCCACCGTGGCCTCCTCCCCGTTTTCCCCCGTCCCCGCCACCTCCACCAAATCCTCTCCCACCGTCACCATTTGCCGCCAGCATCCCCGACGTGGCAACCCTCCGCCTCGCCTCCTCCGCCACAACCTGTGGCGCCATCACCACCACCTACGCCATCAGGCTCACCCCCACCGCCTCCGTCCCCTGACCTGTCGCCCCCTTCCCCGCCACCCCCGCCTCCACCACCATCTCCACAGCCGCCCTCTCCCCCACCGTGGCCTCCTCCCCTTTTCCCCGTCCCCGCCACCTCCACCAAATCCTCTCCCACCGTCACCATTGCCGCCAGCATCCCCGACGTGGCAACCCTCCGCCTCGCCTCCTCCGCCACAACCTGTGGCGCCATCACCACCACCTACGCCATCAGGCTCACCCCCACCGCCTCCGTCCCCTGACCTGTCGCCCCCTTCCCCGCCACCCCGCCTCCACCACCATCTCCACAGCCGCCCTCTCCCCCACCGTGGCCTCCTCCCCGTTTTTCCCCCGTCCCCGCCACCTCCACCAAATCCTCTCCCACCGTCACCATTGCCGCCAGCATCCCCGACGTGGCAACCCTCCGCCTCGCCTCCTCCGCCACAACCTGTGGCGCCATCACCACCACCTACGCCATCAGGCTCACCCCCACCGCCTCCGTCCCCTGACCTGTCGCCCCCTTCCCCGCCACCCCGCCTCCACCACCATCTCCACAGCCGCCCTCTCCCCCACCGTGGCCTCCTCCCCCTTTTCCCCCGTCCCCGCCACCTCCACCAAATCCTCTCCCACCATCACCATTGCCGCCAGCATCCCCGACGTGGCAACCCTCCGCCTCGCCTCCTCCCACAACCTGTGGCGCCATCACCACCACCTACGCCATCAGGCTCACCCCACCGCCTCCGTCCCCTGACTGTCGCCCCCTTCCCCGCCCCCCGCCTCCACCACCATCTCCACAGCCGCCCTCTCCCCACCGTGGCCTCCTCCCCCTTTTCCCCCGTCCCCGCCACCTCCACCAAATCCTCTCCCACCATCACCATTGCCGCCAGCATCCCCGACGTGGCAACCCTCCGCCTCGCCTCCTCCGCCACAACCTGTGGCGCCATCACCACCACCTACGCCATCAGGCTCACCCCCACCGCCTCCGTCCCCTGACCTGTCGCCCCTTCCCCGCCACCCCCGCCTCCACCACCATCTCCACAGCCGCCCTCTCCCCCACCGTGGCCTCCTCCCCTTTTCCCCCGTCCCGCCACCTCACCAAATCCTCTCCCACCGTCACCATTGCCGCCAGCATCCCGACGTGGCAACCCTCCGCCTCGCCTCCTCCGCCACAACCTGTGGCGCCATCACCACCACCTACGCCATCAGGCTCACCCCCACCGCCTCCGTCCCCTGACCTGTCGCCCCCTTCCCCGCCACCCCCGCCTCCACCACCATCTCCACAGCCGCCCTCTCCCCCACCGTGGCCTCCTCCCCGTTTTCCCCCGTCCCCGCCACCTCCACCAAATCCTCTCCCACCATCACCATTGCCGCCAGCATCCCCGACGTGGCAACCCTCCGCCTCGCCTCCTCCGCCACAACCTGTGGCGCCATCACCACCACCTACGCCATCAGGCTCACCCCACCGCCTCCGTCCCCTGACCTGTCGCCCCCTTCCCCGCCACCCCCGCCTCCACCACCATCTCCACAGCCGCCCTCTCCCCCACCGTGGCCTCCTCCCCGTTTTCCCCCGTCCCGCCACCTCCACCAAATCCTCTCCCACCGTCACCATTGCCGCCAGCATCCCCGACGTGGCAACCCTCCGCCTCGCCTCCTCCGCCACAACCTGTGGCGCCATCACCACCACCTACGCCATCAGGCTCACCCCACCGCCTCCGTCCCCTGACCTGTCGCCCCCTTCCCGCCACCCCCGCCTCCACCACCATCTCCACAGCCGCCCTCTCCCCACCGTGGCCTCCTCCCGTTTTCCCCCGTCCCCGCCACCTCCACCAAATCCTCTCCCACCATCACCATTGCCGCCAGCATCCCGACGTGGCAACCCTCCGCCTCGCCTCCTCCGCCACAACCTGTGGCGCCATCACCACCACCTACGCCATCAGGCTCACCCCCACCGCCCCCGTCCCCTGACTTGTTGTCCCCGTCCCCGCCACCCCCGCCTCCACCACCTTCATCACCGCCGTCCCCTCCCCCACAATGGCCTCTATCCCCGTCGCCCGCGTCGCCACTGCGGCAATGGCCTTCTCCTTCACCTTTATTCACTCCGACCCCGTCACCCCATTTTTATCAACCATCAACACCACCACCGTCACCATCCATTCCTTTTCGGCCGCCGCTAACTGCTGATTCGCTGCTGTCCCCGTCACCATCAGTTACAACGTTTCCGCCACCGCCGCCTCCACCGTTTTTTCCGCCCTCGCCCCCGTCGAAGCCGCCTCCAGGATCCCCATCGTCGCCATCACCCCCACCGCCGAATCCACCTCCTTTGCCCTCGCCCTCGCCAACGCCAACGCCACCTCAATTACCAAACCCATCACCACCATCACCACCGCCGCCGAATCCGCCTCCTTTGCCCCCGCCTCGCCCCCAATACCACCGCCGCTACCACCCCCATCGCCACCATCACCACCGCCGCCAAGCCCTCCTCCATTGCCCCCCTCCCCATCACCTCCCATCTCACAGCCACCGTCTCCACCACCCTGGCCACCATCGCCCCGCCCCCCACCCTTCCCTCCCTCACCACGCCCTCCTCCCTCACTACGCCACCACCAATTGCATCCCGCCTCCGCCTCCATCTCCACCTATTACGTACGGCGGCATACGCCCGCCCCCACCTCCAAACGGCACTACGGCTCTGTCACAACCATCATCCCCGGCAGTACCAACACAGTACCCGCCGCCTCTTTCTTCTCCCCACCTTCACCATCACCTACAACCCCATCAGCTACAACCCCTTCATCCGTTCCGCCGCCACCACCGCCACCACCGCCACCACCGCCTCCATCAGCGCAGGCCCCACGTACTCCACTGTACCCACCTCCTCCGTCCCCATCGCCTTCACCACCACCACCATCACCTCTGCCATCATCACAACCACCCCCACCACCTCCATCGAACACAACGCCTCCGTCATCCGCGCCTACATCAAGCACACCCCCGTCAACCACGCCCCCGTCAACCACAACTTTGCCAACCACACCCCCCTCAACCACACCCCCGTCAACCGCACCCCCGTCAACCGCACCCCCGTCAACCACACCCCCGTCAACCACACCCTCGTCAACCACACCCCCGTCATTCACGCCCCCGTCAACCACGCCACCGCAAACCACACCCCTCTCACCCACGCCCCCGTCAACCACGCCATCGCTAACCACACCCCCCTCACCCAAGCCCCGTCAACCATGCCCCCGTCAACCACACCCCCGTCAACCACGCCCCTGTCAACCACGCCCCCGTCAACCACGACCCCGTCAACCACGCCACCGCCAACCACACCCCTCTCACCCACGCCCCCGTCAACCATGCCCCCGTCAACCACAACCCCGTCAACCACGACCCCGCCAATCTCACCCCCGTCAACCGCGCCCTCGTCAACCACGACCCCGTCAACCACGACCCCGTCAACCACGACCCCGTCAACCACGACCCCGTCAACCGTGCCCTCGTCAACCACGCCACTGTCAGTCACACCCCCGTCATCCACGACCCCGCCAATCTCAACCCCGTCAACCACACCCCCGTTAACCACGCCCCTGTCAACCACTTCCCCGTCAACCACGCCGCCACCAGAATCCTCCCCCTTCCATTTTTGGCCCCCGCCACAATCACCGCCGAACTCACAGCTGCCTTCGCCTACTTCGCCTAAAGCCAAACCGACCTTCCCTCCGACACCACAATCACCGGCCTTAACCCCGCTACACCCATCAGCTCAACCACCCTGGAGTAGTCTGACCGGGCCGCCGAAAGTGCAATCTCCGTTCCTTGCACCACCTGCCATCCACCACCTACCAACAACAGCCAGCGGGGTTCCCCCAGTTACCTCCCATGGGCACCGGACCACCATCCTCTGGCGGCGCCACCCGATGTGCCTAGCCAGCCACCAGCAGAACCCCCCGAGGCACTCCCGCCTGGGGGGGATACCGGTACTGAACACAAGCCCCCCGGCGACCGTTCCCCGCCATCACCTCCTCGCCTCCGACCCCGTCGCCGGCGGCGGCGGCGTCATCACCCCTCAACGCAGCGTACGATAAACGTACCTCCCCCGAAGTTGTACGACTACGGCAAGTCGCCCGCGCCCCCTGCATCACCGCCCCCTCCGCGATTCCGGCCGCTTCAGGTGCCGCCGCAGGTGTACCTCCCTCGCCGCCACCACCACCGTCGCGGCTCAAACCGCTGCCGCCGCTCTCCACGCTGCAGTCCGCGACGTCATCCGCGGAGCCCTTGCGCCCTTCGTTCCCTTCACTTCCGCTGTTTGCTATTTGGTCCACGGCTCGGAGGGCGCTCGTTGCGCTTGTCGCTCGTGCGGTGGCAACCCTTTCACCCGCTGTCCAAGCCAGAACCGTCACAAGTACCGAGGCCACTTTCCCACGCATGGATGGACGGGCAAATGGAGTCTCCGTGGCACCCATGGACGGCCTCACCTCCGGAACCCTACTCCCTGTCCCGCTGCTGTGAATCCACGTGCGTGCGTGCGTGCGTGCGTGCGTGCGAGCCTTGGTAGGTATAACAGCAGGAGCCGGTGCGCAGCAGCTTCGAGGATGGCGCATTGCTGTCCACGCGTCAAATACGGGTATATGTATGTATCGATGTCGCGCTATCTGTTATTGCAGGTGGCGCGCGGCAATATATAATTACGATCTTGCTTGTAAATGGCTGCGCGCGGCAGGGTCGCTTATGAACCGGCAGGCAAGGCGGATGGCTGGGGAAGGGAAGGAATCCGCCGGCAAAGCACAGCCACGGCGCCAGGACCAACAATGTCAACTGGCAGGCCGTCTGTGCTCGCCGGCTGCGTGCGGTAGGGGACACGTCAAACAAACAAGTAAAGCTTCCGAAGAATTGAAGTCGCTGCTGGGAACGCATAAGCCTGGATTTCGATTCTCTTGCCATGATGGCTGGTGCGGGTGATGATGGCTGGTGTGGGTAGGTGGTGATGGCTGGTGTGGGTAGATAGGTAGTGATGGGGGCGTCGCCCGGCCCCTCGCTCCCGGACTGGCTGCTGGAGGTCAACGTTGCGCACATTTGGACGTACTCGCACTCATGCATGAGCACTGCACATAACTTTGGAGTCGCGCTATCTGGTTGAGTCGCAGGCCGGGTCATGGTCGGCGTCGAACCGCGCACTGCCGTGATGGCATCACGCGCAGCAGCAACCGTGCGTGGACAGGAGCACGTCGTCGCTTAGCAACCGAACAACCAAGGTGTGCCACGAATTCGTAGGATTCGCGTCATAATATGGACGAAGTTACGTAGAGGGGTACGTAATGGCTGGGTAGCGGCACGCAGGACAGGACCGCACTGGAATAATGCTGTTGGTTAAGGGGTTTCCATTTACATACACGTACACACCAGCCCGCTACCCTTCGTACGCGGCTAACGCGGCTCGTATATATATACATGTACGGCATATATGCCGACATGGCGATCCGACTGGTGGCAAGGTCGGTCGCTTTTGTATGATGTCGCGCGGTAGGTGGGATTGGCAAGGAAGGTCACTTGCTTCCGACCCGCAGGCAGCAGGCGGCGGCTCATCACCCGCCGAGAGAGGCAGGGCCAGTTCAATCCGATTGCTCGGCGTCTACATACGTACGGCGGGGGCTCCAGACAAATATACAGTCTCATATCCGTTTCTTGATGATTGCTTCCGAACGTGCACGCAGTATGTAATTGACACCATGGAAAACGACGTACAAACGCTTACTGCTGGACATCAGAACGAATGAACGTTACAGCGGACCCCAAAGGGTCACGGAGAGGTGCGTCTGCGTGCTATATATCACCGGCTGGCTACATACCGCGGGGGCGGGCGGGTGCGACCGAAATGATATATAGCATAACGACGTCCGTCACTGCTGATCATTGCCTACTCACGCAGACAGGTGCACGCATGGATGTATGGTGCGTGATAGATATCACTTCCATCACCATGCAAATTGTGTTCGAACATTCACTTTAGCTAGGAGCTGCGACGCACATACGTTTACCTCGTTTACCTCCGCCCCTTTAACAGACGCCAAGAGTGTGTTATCATAAGACGTATTATACATTTGTAATATGTAATATAAAGACATTGCAACAGCAGTTGTCACTTGTATAATAATAGTTATATTTGTAACGGCTAAAACTAATTAAAATATAACAATAACAATAATACTACTAAAAATAAGTATATTGATTTAATAAGTTGACCAATAAGTGGACCAATAATAAGTAAATCAATAATAAACAAATCGGTAAACAAGTCGGTAAACAAATCATTACATAAACATTTGTCCGTGCCTGCCTGCCAGGTGGATGAGCTTTCACCCGTCCCTGCCCAGGAGCTACGTAGCGAGCGAGATCGTCTGAGCTCTGCATGCGGCCGCTTCTCCACCGACAATATCAAGCAACTGATGAAGGGCCGCCCGGCTATGCGTGTATATATGGAGTTGTATATTCATGTACAGGATGTGCCACAACTCGCTGGTTGATGGGTAGGCAGAGGACTGGGATCGATGCAGCAGTACACGACGGGCGGGGTGTATGGCTGGATAGCATCGGACGGATGGAAAACGTGGTTGGACCACTGCATCGATCCAAGCAGGGCGCCCTGCGTGCCTCCACAGCACTTACGAGCAGGCGCATGTGCAGGAGATGTCCGTACGTGCGTGTTGCGTACGGGCAAACATATGGGCTGAGTTTGCTTGTTAACAAAAGTTTTGTCACGTACGTGCGTATGTACACGTGTACCGTATGTATCGACCCACAATTCATCAGGGCATCGCTCGATGTGTTGCATGCCGTGCATGTTGCGAAGCAAGCGCCTGCTAGCTGCTGGTAGGTATGATTGTGTATCTCATCACTCGATCATTGCGACTATTGCCTAAATTGCCACGCATTTCAAATTCGTGTCGTGTGACTACGTACGTCCGTCGTGAGCGCAGCTGTCGGGGGAGCGAGGCTGGCCGCCGTTAGTTGCTTTAGTTGCTTGCTTGCTTGCTTACTTACTTGGTGGCTCGGGAAGACACTCATGCATGTAGATAGATAGGCGGCGGCACGCAGCGCATACACGGCACACATATATAGCAGCACATGCGTTCATATACACATCATTCCCCACGCGTGGTTGCACCATTGGTTTAGTTGCGCCTGTGCTTTCATATATAGCTTTCGTTAGGTTAGGTTTCATTCGATCGCGCGCTCTCGTACGTGCGTGTCGTGTCCTCCCTCGTTTGTTGGTTCCGTCGGTTATCGATCATCCTGCACTGCCCCCCTCAGCAAACACTACTTGACAGGCAGAGCAAATAAGAGCTAAGTAGCACTTGCAGCAGGTCGCCGAGGTATGTACGTAGTGCGAATGTTCATTTACGTATGTTGCTTTGTTTGAGAGCGTGCGGCTTGCATGATTATATAGATACGGGCATACGTACGGCCCCTCGTGTATCTGAGTACATACGTACACGCACGAGATCTTGAGATGTGTGTATATGTGTGAGGTGGTTGCCGTTCGGTGGGGTGAGGCTTCTATCTAGTGACGTACACCCCCCAAGTGTGAGAGCGAGGAAGAATCTCACAGCATAGTGCACGGTTTGCAATTCTTTCAATTGTAACATGAAATTTATGAAGAGCGCTCAAGTTCTATGAAGAGAGCACCGCATTTCATGGTTAGTAGGAAAGCAGAAGACGCAAAACATGATGCTATGAAGAAATATCAATAGGAAAAGAAAGTTTATGATTGGTTAATGTATCCTTAGAAATTGGAGCAAGCGCGCGCCGCTTATGCCAGCCGTCAGTCCCGTCGGCAACCCAGATCATATATATCATACTCACGCATACAACAACACACCCACTTGCGCCAACAAATAATGAGAGCCTACAGTGTCAAGGAACATTCATTTTTAGTACGTAATGATTAGAACGGCCCCAGGGCAAGCCCCAGCAGGCCCCACCGACAAGGCGGCAAGACACCTCCACACCTCAACGCCGAAAATAACGCACCGGGCCATGACCCCCCCCCAGACAGACACCGAAGCAAGCAGAGGCACACAGCGGGGCAACACTACCAAAGGGATAGCTAGGCACAGCAGAGGGCGGAATCCCCAGAAGTGGATAAAGCCGCCAAGCACAGGGAAGGTCGCCCACACACGCACACAGGCACCCCATTACCCAGCTACCACCACCCCTGAAGCACCCAGCGCTGCGCTGCGCTGGAAGACCCACGCCTGGCTCGTGACCGCTAGGGGAGTAAAGAAAGAAAGAAAGCAAAGAAAGAAAGCTTTACTCCTGGACCTCTAAGCCCAAGCGTGTGTTAAGGGGACCGCCGATTTAAGGGTTGGGAGTCGACATTGGTCACCAGTATTTTGGTCACGCAGGTATCCGCCTGCGGCCCCTATCCGTGTTTCCAGGCCCCCTAAACCGTCTCCTGGTATATGGCCGGACCCATCCATTGGCCCGACCCGCTTGACGCGCACATCACGGGCTATCCCTTTTACCGTGGCTGAAGGCCAATTACACCGGGGGCGGACTCGAACCCGACTTAGAGTCGGGCTTTCCAAGCGGGACTCCCCAATTCTCAATCATTATGTCCATACCGGATCGAACCGGGGACCTCATGGTCACAGACTTGATGCCTTAGGGAATGGCCAAGTTCGGTGAAGTTACTCTAGCCGCATCAAAAGAAACACCGTGGCCAAGCAACAAAACACCAACGGGAGCCCGGCCTCCTCCCCCAGCTGAGGGCAGGCCAGGTCCCCACCTTGAGCCCCGGGCAGGTGAACCCGTAGCAAACAGATAGAGGACAGGGCGCCTGTGCCTCAGCCCTCAAGACCAGACCCCGCACACTGCAAGATTCCCCCCGACACTCTCAAAAAAGGGTGGAATGGGCCCACCGAGGTCCATCCACGTCGCAGGAGGCCCAACTGGGCAAACCCATGCACGCGCCCCCAGAAGTCAGCGATTGCACGCCGCTCCCCTTGCTCTGCCAACTCCTGTCCTGGCGACACAGTCGGACCCTGATCGGGTGTTGTCCGCCACAGGGCGGCCACCATGAATCGGCGGCCAGTCTCCACGCACGGGTGGCGGGGTTTCCGCCAGCCAGACATGCGTCCTCCGTAACCGCGCCCCTAGGCGAGATTCCATGTGACCCACCGCCGCCTGGACCACCCGACACGACCAGAAATGGTGTTGGCGGGGTATGTCTGCCCCCCCGCATTTCACTGGGTATCCACCGCACCCACACCGCGCCACTCTCGCGTGTCGCATATGGGAGTTGCCCAACAACGGGACGCCATCGATCATATAAGGCGCCAAAAGGCCTCTTTATGCTCATTTCCCCTAATAAGTCAGAGGCGGCTCAGCAGCCCCTGGATACGGGTCGCCGCCATCTGAGTGAGAGTCGTTGGCCCCCAGCCCTAGCGCCTCGCAGGCAAACAGCAAGTGGGCCGCACTGCGTCGACCCGCCACTTTGGCTAGTTGCATCGCCGTACCCACCCGAACCGAGTACTCTCCCAGGGCCACCTTCAGCCCATTCTTCCACCGCCAGCCCATGCGATTGAGCAGCATGGCCATTGAGCAGCATGGCCATTTTTTCGGCCTGGTGGGACCGTACGGGCAGGGCCCTGATGGTGACTACTCGCGAGCCCCCGTGGCCCTCAAAGACTACGGGCCGCCGCTGGAGAAGTGACCCCGCCACCCCTCAGTTCCCCACCCCCTTAATACACGCCAGGCTTCGGCCGGCGTACTATTATTATTATTATTACGACCCCGCCTTGGTGGGGGTGGGGGTTCGCTAATAGGGACGCCCTGGTGGCTAACTCGCCCTGAGCGGGCTTTATTGCTCACTCCTGCCGTGATGCGTTACAGCAGAACAATCCAGGCGAGGCAATGGCCGGCACTCCGATCCCGGCCATCCACAGCTCCAAGCCGGCACTCCGATCCCGGCGACCCCGCCAAAAAACTCCGAAGCGATCCAAATCCCAGCCCCAAGCGTATTGGCCCCCCAACACCAACCCGTTGTCAGTGTGCATTAGTGGCCGATAGAGATGACAGTACCCGTGTTGCACCGAACATCCGGGGCTCCGCCCCGGTTACTCCCACCGGAAACCCTCACCCGGGGTGAAGAACGAAAAAACCCGGGCGCCAGGGCACCGCGAATGCCTCGACCGGCCCGCGCAGGGTGGGTGGGTCGGGGACTAGAGGCCACTGTCCCGGCAGAGGGACAAGCCTCGTGGTAAGTCAGAACTACGGCAGTTAACAGGACGGCGCGCAAGCGCGCCGCAATAGCCAGACCTCCCGACGGTGCCGTACGTACCCCGCCGTACGCAGACGCCTCATGCGCCCTGCTTCCACGCACCACGGCAGTTCGTTCGCAATAACTCTCCTATCTCTATCTACGCTTCACTTCGCTTCGCTTTGCTACAGAAGTCGAAGCTTATCCCTTGCCATGGTTGGTTCTCAGGAACGGGGTGGTTCCCTGGTAGTGTGGACCCGGGGAGTGTTTCGATGCAATTGGGGAGCCTGTCCGGAGCGCCATGGTGGCGTTAGTTCATTTAGGCAGTGTATGGTGAGGAAGCCTCGGCTGTCGCCGGGGCTGTCACCCATGACCCGCGGGGTCCGCTGTAACATCCTAGTAATAAGCATGGCCGACACCTCCTCTTCCGTTGGCGACTGCGCCCCCTGGGGCTCATCCGCCTGTACCTCCTGGGCTGCTGTCACCCAGGCCGCTGCTATCCTTTCTTGAAGGTCGACCAGACGCGCGCCGGTCTAGCTCGACCCATTGCCGCCGATCACCCCATCGCCCTGCCCCCGCGCGAGGGCCCAGGCAGTGATGATGTACGATGTCGGATCCACGGCGGGTCGGTCGATTTGGCGTTTTTTATTTTCCGCAGGTGGCCGCCCGATGGTCCTCCGGCCCCCTTTGGAGCCTCGTCCGAACTAACCACCACCTGCCCAAACCGACCTTCAGCAAACACGCCGAAGTCGCGCCAGTGTACTTATTTATCTAATCTACGGTACTCCGTAGTTTTCTTCTTTTTTTTTTGGAGCTTTATCAATTCAGTCAGGTGGAGTCTCAGTCGCAGCGGACCCCTTAAGCCTCGTGGCAAGGCTTAGGGGGTCCGCTGCTGGGCTGGAGACTGAGCCTGCATTGGCCAGGGGCTCGTCCTCCACAGCAGGTCTGCGTGCCTGTGCCATGCCAGTCACAGCCGATGAACGCCTGGTCGGCGCTGTAACTTCCAGCCCTAGAGTCATCGTTGTCAGCCTGCTCCGTACAGTACTAAAAGTAAATGTGCATTGACACTGTAGGCTCTTTGTATTTGCCGGCGCAACTGGGTGAGTTGTTGTATGCGTGCGTATGATAAGTATGATATGGGTTGATATGGGTTGCCGACGGGACTGACGGCTGGCACTAGCGGCGCGCGCTCCTTGCTCCAATTCCTAAGGATGCCTTAACTAATCATAAGCTTTCTTTTCCTATTTTTATTTCTTCATAGCATCATGTTTTGCTTCTTCCCGCCTTTGCTTTCCTACTAACCATGAAATGCGGTGCTCTCTTCATAGAACTTGAGCGCTCTTCATAAATTTCATATTGCAATTGAAAGCATTGCAAACCGTGCACTATGATGTGAGATTCTTCCTCTCACACTTGGGGGGTGTACGTCACTAGAAGCCTCACCCCACCAAGATTGAGCGATGTGAGGTGATCCGTCGAAAGGGGTGCGTGGGTAGGAGTCGGGCCGGGTTGATTGCACGCCCACCTGCTGAAATATGCAATATATATGATGAGCGAGGCGGGTACATGCAGTTGAAGCCGCCTAGCGGTGCTACCACGTGCTACCCTGTAACACACATAATAACATCACATTACGAGTCATCTGGACAATTCTATATTCTGTATATATTCTGAGAATATCATAATCTGTCATACGTACATATGCGCCGAATCGGAAAGTAAGCTCAAAGAACACATCAGGGCATTCGTGTTCGTTGCTTGCTGAACGATGAACGCTCAACCACGTTCTACCTTGGCGCGTGCCGTCTGCTGTCGGTTAGCTGACTCCGGTGTCGTTTTCATCTTACCACATCCACGCACCATTTAGCAAGTGTAAAGGTTACCTGGAATACGTTTTCAGAACTATGGACGCTTTGCGATCCGCTCGGAAGATCCCTGTTTGCAAATTTGAACCGACACAGGTGAGGATTTCTCCGGACACCCCTAGTTCCTGAAAACACGGATGTTGTGATTGGCTTTATGTTGTAAAGTTCGGAAGAGTTTTGATATATCTCTGTTCCTTGGTCGACACTGGGATTTGAAGCGGCATTTACGCGGCAGTACTTTGCATTACTGTGTCGGTGGATGACCTGATTTACAAAAAAACAACATTGTAAAACAAAATACATTTTGCAGACGTGACCACGGCTTTACCAAGGCTAAATGACTACTCATTCATTTTCGAACCACGCACGCTACACTGACAGTGCCCTCAGACTTTAAGGCCATCGCCGGTGCTGCTTGAAAACAACTACAACTCAAGCATAGTTTCTCATAAACTCAGAACTTGCTATGGCGGCTCACACCGCGTTGCCATCACGCACTAGCTACGGCGTGTGACATGGAACCGCGCTCAAATGGGCACCGGAGCACCTTCACAGTGCACATAATGCATTCCGTAAGTTACTTTTGGAGGAGCTTCATAAGGCAGCCATCACCTCCCATGCACCACTGCGGTGTCGTACGTCCCCTCACCATCGCCGTACTAATTATCGTCGCAGCTCTGACGATTGGAAACGTCGGGGCGAAGAAACCGCCGCCGCCGGCCGATCCAGGACCAGCATCCGCACCGGTCAAGCCGCCGTTCAATATTGCGTTTCCTCCTATTCCAATGTTGTACCTACCCCCACCGTCTGCACCAAAGCCTCCGAACCCAGGACAGGGGAACCCAGGACAGGGGAACCCAGGACAGGGGAACCCAGGACAGGGGAACGGCAAAGATCCAGACCCAACGATGCCGCCTCCGGAATCCAAGAAGCCTCCCTCCCCGCCGCCACCGTTCCCGCGGCCTCCCTCCCCGAGGGCACCCTCCCCGCCGCCACCCTCCCCGCCACCACCCTTTCCGCGGCCACCCTCCCCGCCAGCACCCTCCCCGCCGCCACCCTCCCCGCCGGCACCCTCACCAAGGCCGCCCTATTCGCCACCACCCTCCCCGCCGCCACCCTCCCCGCCACCACCCGCCCCGCTGCCACCCTTGCCGCCGCCACCCTCCCCGCCACCACCCTCCCCGCCGCCACCCTTGCCGCCGCCACCCTCCCCCCACCGCCCTCCCAGCCACCGCCCTCTTCGCCGCCACCGTCCGCGCCACCAACCTTTCCGCCACCATCCATACCGCCACCAACCTTACCATCGCCAGCTTTGCTTCTGAACCCGCAATCGCACCCACCTGAGTCGCCGCCGCCAACCCTGCCTCGCCCACCGCCACGACCACTGCCAGAGTCAAGTTCGCCTCCGACACCTGCAGCACACGTTCCGGAGCCGAAGCCGCCTGCCAGTGCGCCCAGTAATAATAGTAATAATAAGGGCGGAGAGGCCCCACCACCAAGTCCTCCACCTTCGCCTCAGACACCTGCAGCACCCGTTCCGGAGCCGAAGCCGCCTTTCAGTGCGCCCGGTAAGAAGTCCCCACCACCAAGTCCTCCACCTTCGCCTCCGACACCTGCAGCACCTGTTCCGGAGCCGAAGCCGCCTTTCAGTGCGCCCGGTAAGAAGTCCCCACCACCAAGTCTTCCACCTTCGCCTCCGACACCTGCAGCACCCGTTCCGGAGCCGAAGCCGCCTTTCAGTGCGCCCGGTAAGAAGTCCCCACCACCAAGTCTTCCACCTTCGCCTCCGACACCTGCAGCACCCGTTCCGGAGCCGAAGCCGCCTTTCAGTGCGCCCGGTAAGAGGGGCGGAGAGGTTCCACCACCAAGTACTCCACCTTCGCCTCCGACACCTGCAGCACCCGTTCCGGAGCCGAAGCCGCCTTTCAGTGCGCCCGGTAAGAAGTCCCCACCACCAAGTCCTCCACCTTCGCCTCCGACACCTGCAGCACCTGTTCCGGAGCCGAAGCCGCCTTTCAGTGCGCCCGGTAAGAAGTCCCCACCACCAAGTCTTCCACCTTCGCCTCCGACACCTGCAGCACCCGTTCCGGAGCCGAAGCCGCCTTTCAGTGCGCCCGGTAAGAAGTCCCCACCACCAAGTCTTCCACCTTCGCCTCCGACACCTGCAGCACCCGTTCCGGAGCCGAAGCCGCCTTTCAGTGCGCCCGGTAAGAGGGGCGGAGAGGTTCCACCACCAAGTACACCAAGTCCTCCACCTTGGTATACGGTACCACCACGACCGCCACCGCTGCATGCGCCGCCATCCGGACCCTCATCCGACGTGCCACCTCCGGCGCCAGTACCATCACCATCCACAGCTCTCAATCCCCCATCTCCGCCGCCTCCGAACCCACGTTTTGATCCGCCGTCCGGTGCTTCTCGGTCTCCGAATCCTGGGGGAGGTGCCGATGCTAACCCGCCGCCCGCACCTCGCACGCCGCCTCGTGCACCGAAGCCGCCACCAAGTAACAAAAGGCCACCTCCACCTCCAATTCCGCCTTGGGTGCCACTTAGGCCGCCACCGCCGCCTATTCCACCGACCGGCGGAGAAAACCCATCCTTCGTGACTAAAGACGGAGCGGTGCAGCCGGCAGAGCAGCCTCCGTCCCTGCTGATGCCCTCGCCGCCGAACGGTGGTGGAGGACGGCAGAAATCGCTGCCACCTCCCTCGGCTGATGACAAGGCACCGCCGCCCAAATTGAAGTCCCCGCCGCCCCCACCGCGCCTGCTGGCGTCTCCTACGCTATCAAGCGATGTATCTCCTCCCAATGTACCTCCTCCCAGCCGGTCGCCATCGTCACCTGTTATTCCGCCACCCCTTGTTTCTTCCACCCGTCCATCGTCTTCTGGTACGTGCAACATGCATGGTAGCCATAAGCCTGCGTGAATGATGACATGTCGGTGGACGTCTATGGATTCAGTCAGAGCGCAGGCCAACTGACATCTGGGCGGATAGATAGACGGCCGCCGACGTAGTGCACGCGCTCTTTTTCGTTCCCCTTGGTTGCGAGGCCCGATGGGACACTGCGTGTGTCGGTCGGTAAGATGCATGTACATATGTATGTGTTCTGCCTGCCATTAATGTAGCCTTTGCGCGTCGATTTTTTCGTTTGCACATTCATCCAGGCAAGATTTCCATGCTTCAAAAAGGATGCATATAATGCATGCCCGCCGTTGTAATTGGTTTTGTTGCCCTTCCACAGATCGACCGGCCCCGGCGCCGAGGTGGTCCCGGGTCAGTCCTCCGCCTGCTAACAAACCGGGTAAGTCCTGAGCTGCCTGCTTTAATGAGGTATATATGTAGCTGCAGCTAGCGCAGGGCGGACGCAAACCCAACTGCTGGCAAACGTTCCAACTCGATCGCTGCCACCATCCTAATAACCGACCATTCTGCCTGTATGTCTGATAGGTTTCCAATGTGTGCTAAAGTAATCCAATCAACGAAGCACACACTCAGTCAATTATTACAGCCAACCCACCTGTGGCATCTTACAACAAGCAAACATAACCTTTTGTCGTGTCGTACAACCGCATGCAGCGCCATCGAGTCCAACCACAGTCTCTTCTGGCAAGATTGTATTCGACCCAAAGGTCAATCCCTACGTGTCTTTTGACGTCACGTTTCCTGCGGAGAGCTACACGGCGGGGGCGACGGACAACAGGTTGGAGAGCTTCCGAGCCAGTGTTGCCAGCAGTGCCCGCGTGCCGGGCACTGGCTACGTACAGGCAAGCGTTGAAACGTGCTGTTTGCGGCGTGTGAACTAATTTGATGGATGCCTGTGCCAGCGAAGATTATAGTTGGCGGCTGGGGATGTATGAAACAGTGATTTACCCGTAGTGTAGCCGCCGGGCATACAGGGCCCGCGCTGGCCCCCCTGATTGATTGCCGAATAACAACTACTCTGATTATATAATAATACGCCGGCCGGAGTCTGCGTAATCACCCCTGTATGTATGCCCGCACCAACAGTATAATAAATAATGATTCTAATCTGCATCGATGCTGCAGCGTTCATAGCAACGCGCGGGAGCGAACGATGAATGCCGGCCGTGTCTGCTGAACGTCCTTGACGTGCACATACAGGCGAATATTATCGATGCTGCTGGTAGAACGAATTCGCTCGGGGCATCAAGCAAAAAAGGCGGTCTGATTGTTGCGTGCAAGGTATGAAAATGTTATAAAGACATAACTTCGACGCAGAGTGTGCACACGTTCGCTTACTGAATTGCTCCGTGTACCATGCATGCCAGGGGAAATGTACCGTAGTAAGAACCCTTGGGCACGTTGTATGTCGACAGTTGGGTTTTTGAACAACCGCACTGGGAGGGTTCCCATACGTGCGCCAGCAGTCGTCGTCATTACCCGTTGTTTTCCCGTAAATGCTGTCGCACAAAGTTCTGCGCGCATGACAAAATAAAATGCTTTCGCGCCATCGGTCCTGCAGGAGCTCATACATGTTAGGCTAATTGATACTGTGAGGTGAATCCGCCCTCATGCATGTGGTTGCGCACCGGCATACACCTTGAATGTGCAGCTTTATACATATGGAGTAATCCTGATGCACTAACACAGTAAGCAAGGAAAATGGCGTGGTGTGCCCCGCCCGTGCCTGCAATCAACCGCCGCGCGATCGATGTCCCATAATTGCTGTCTGGAACATCTGTCCGTCCGTAGGTGTGGTTCCCCTCCAATTGGAAATCAATACCTGGAATGTTAACCAACACTACAGCTCTGGACACGTTCGTGCTGTTACTCCGCAAGATGCCGGAATCAGCGGTGGGGAAGCAGCAGGGCAGTGGCACGTCTTTCAAGACGGCGGGCCTACAGGTACGGCACGCATGCGTGCACAGCAGCCCCCGATATGAAAAGCGGTCTTAATTCTGTACCGTTCCATCATGGTACAGCTGTATTCGAATGCATGTATACCCACGGCACCCGTAATAAGATAAGGTATGCAGGTACGCAACTGGCGGGTTAACCCAGGTATTGCGTAGGGAATCCATCATTAAAGAACCGCTGCAGCAGGATACGTACCGGACTGCCTCTAATTGTTTTACGCGCTGGAATGGATGGACCAGCGAGGCGCGCTAGCTTTCCACGCAATAGATACAGCAGCAGGAACTACTGTTATAAAATTCAAGGCAGCCCCGACGGGCGCACAGCAAGCTATTCGAGACTGCACTCACGATGACATGGAGCGAAAACGGGCGCGTAGGACTTGCCACAGCCGGGCAGGCAAGCGCGCCCAGGATCGCCTCGTTGATCGCGACCGCCACCATTAACGCCATCGCCCCTGCGTACACAGCGGAGGGGTTCTCGAACCCCCCCTCCCCTCGTCACCGCCCTATGGCATAAACAAGTCGGTTACCGGCCGCGCTCAAAAATATTATATATTACATTTTTGTCAGAATTGCGTACGTACTTGATGAATCTAGCAACACCAGCTTCTGCAATATAGCTACCTCCCTCAATCAGTTTCCAGCTCAGCTAGCGCAGTCCTGAGTTATTATGATTTATTGGCAAAGAATTAGAGTCAATACGGTATATATATATATGCACAGCTGTATGCATTAAATACATGAAGCGCAGCAGGGTAGTAAGGGACCGACCCGCCTATGCGATTTGTGCTTCAACGTATTTGGTGCAGGTTTCGGACCTCGAGGTCTCCGTGGAAACGGCCAGCTTGTATGACGCGAGTGCATCCGAGGACAGTGGCAGTAGTGCGAGCACGTCAGGCAAGCAAGATGCTGAGCAGTAAACAACACGTACACATACATGCAAGCGTTGGCTACACTGACCATGATATATAATGCTCGCTAGGCTTCCATGCATGCCATGATTCGTTGGAGACTCCTACATACACGCACATACATACGCACGCACGCGAGGCATACGTCATATATATCTGCCACTACTGCCACCTCAAGCATGTACTCAACATACATGCATATGGCCAGTAGTCCGGCAGCGAGCCCATCTATCTTACCCACTGCTTGCACGCGCTGTGCTGAGCACGCAGGGAGTGGTGTTGGGAGGAGCAACTCCGTTGAAATTTACGACGTGGATGTAGATTCCGCAATACCTACGAGCCCCGTGTCCCCTTCCATCTCGGGATCATTAGCAAACGGCAAGTCGTCGCCAGGCAGCTCGAGCTCTTCGAAGATTATAAACATGACGGCGCTGGCGGCGAAAAATCAAGACCCACCAACCATAAGACTCCAGGTCGGTGATGAGCACTGCTGACCTCACAAGGAAGCGCGCGCCTGCGTTGCCTGCGTGTTCCTACCTGGTTCATTCCGTCATGCAGAATATACATCGATCGATGCATAGAATCCGCAAAACGTGTGTGGTGCTCTGGACTTGGTGAAAATAAACAAATTCGTTGCGGCTGGATGTACACACGCAAACCTTGTACCCGTCTAACATACACCTGCCCGTTCTCGTCCTTCAAATACAGACTAGTAAGATGGTCCTGCGGTGGCCAGCGTCTTCGATGAGTTCGTCTGCTGGCCTTCCATCTGTCACCGCGTTTGACCCGATAGACTCCTTCAACGTTCCCGTCACCATCACCTACAGGCAGTGCGCATTGCCATTGGGCTTGCTGGATGCATTAGATCCAGGAAAGGGTAAGCTTGACGTTGAAGCCGCCGGTTTGGTACTCTATCGGCTGACTTCCGCTTGTGCTGTAACGAGCGGACGGCAAGATGCACCGCGAAATTTGGCAAAGGAGGCGGCCTGACGATGGACCATTTACACTGCAGAGAGCACCGACACCAGCAAAAAGCAAAGAAACAAGCGACGCGCGTCGACGCGCGCCCAGCCAGAAAACGAAGTCCGCGCCCCAGGGCGCACCAGGACGGCAACCCGACGGCACCGCCAACAGCGAACGCCGCACCAAGACCGGCGAACCAAGCAAACGAAACCGAGCGGCGCGCGGCGACGAGCGAGCGAGCGCCGACAGCCACAACCCGACGCAGCCACCCGGCCAAGAACACCCCAGAACAGCCCCCCGGCGCCAACGCCAACGCGGCCAGGGGGAAAACCGCCCCATGCTTCCCGAAACGGAAAAAACCAGCCAGGGCAAACGCGGCGGGGAAAAACGGGAACAGGAGCCACAAGCCAAAAAACCCCACCGCCGCCCCGGCCAGCAGCGGCGACCCGCAAGTAGCGGCCGCCGGAGCAACACACCCCAACCCGGCGGAGGGCTGGCCCCTTGCCGCCTACGGCCCCGTGGGGCGGAGGGCTGGTCCCGGTCCGCCAGCACGGCCGTCTGTCCGACAGACCCCACTCAAACCCCCCCCCACCCCACCCCCCCGCGTCCTCCCAAGAGACCCCCGTCACGGGCGCCGCCCAGGGTCGCGCCCGGGCCCTGCCACTGCCAGCCGCCGCCAGCACTGAGGAGGATGGTGACCACGGGCGGGGAGAACGAGCCAGGGGAGGCTCGGGCAACAAAGGGAGGGAAAGTGGTCACTCACAGCGATGTGAGTGCTCTCTACTGTGAAAGGCAGAATGCCTGAACCAGGAGAGAGTGCGAAACATATCGCTTCAGTCAGCCGTACTATGCCGTACCAAACCTTGCTCAGTTCCTACGATCACTACGTTCCTGCGGAACTAAGCTATTGTTTGGTACTCTATCGGCTGACTTCCGCTTGTGCTGTAACGAGCGGACGGCAAGATGCACCGCGAAATTTGGCAAAGGAGGCGGCCTGACGATGGACCATTTACACTGCAGACCGAAGAGAGAAAAAAAAAAAAAACGGGGGAGTGCAGCCTGGAGGGCCGAATCCGCCCACCTCAGTGCTGGCCCATACGGCGCGTCAGGCCAATCGCGTCGTCCACTGTCCGCCGGGTGTAGAGCGCCACCATTCCCGCCGACAGCCACCGTCCATGAGCCATGCGAAGCTCCGCCGGTACGCCGCAGTCGGCGGCAGCGCTATTGCCGCCGATGCGCATGGAGTGTGGCGTGATGTGCTTGCCGATGCCCGCTGCCTCGCACATCTCCGCCAGTCGTTTCCTGAAAGCGCCGTACGACATGCTCCAGACGGGTTTGCTCGTGGTACCGACGACACGTTGCAGCCGACCGCCTGCGGCGGTGTGCTGCACGGTGCGCAGGAGTGGCCCTACGTCCTCCTGCGGGTGTTGCGGCTCCCGGCGATAGCCACCCTCCTGCAGCAAGCGGCCGATCAGGCCGACGGGGCAGGCGGGGCCGTCCACACGCCCCACAACCAGCCAGGCGCCTTTCCAAAGCTGGTCGGTCTTCGACCTGGGAATGAACACCTCCAGGTGGGAATCAGTGATTACCAGCAGGTCGCGGTGCACGCAAACCTCTGCCAGCTCGTCGAAACGAAGAAAACCGAAGAACATTAGGGAGACTGCAGCGCACATCATGAGGTCGCGAAGGGGCGCTCCCGCCTTCGCGAAAACCTGCGCTAGCGTCCTCAGATCGTCGCTAGAGAGAGCGTCCCGCGCAATCGGCTGGGGGACCAGCATCTTAGCTGCCAATTTTCGGACGGTTTGGCAGCTGGGGTGCGACGTTGGCGAGTCAACCCCCGCGGCACTGA
Organism: Eudorina sp. 2006-703-Eu-15; assembly: GCA_003117195.1. Lineage (NCBI taxonomy): Eukaryota > Viridiplantae > Chlorophyta > Chlorophyceae > Chlamydomonadales > Volvocaceae > Eudorina > Eudorina sp. 2006-703-Eu-15. The sequence continues at coordinate 611,253 of BDSI01000036.1, forward strand.
AGTGGTGGTGGATTGCTGCGCTTGCCTGCCGCACCCGCCCCTCACCGACCCTGTCCGCGGAAGCCGTCTTGTAGACCGCGAAAAGGTAGAGCCCAACCACCGCCGCCGGGGTGTCGAATACTGTTCCTGGCAGCTGGCGGGCGCGCCACCATGCGACGAATGCGCGCCATTGCGGCGCATACAGGGCCGCCGATTTGGCGGCCAAGGTCCCGGCCGACTCCTTAGCGAACTGGTTGGCCAGGTCCCGCAGTTCCTTGTCGGCGGACTGGTGCAGAGGGCCCAGCAGCGCGGCTGCCTTCAGCTGCGCCTCTGTGGTTTTGGCGCGAAGGGGTCGGCAGGAACGAAGCGGCGGCGGGGTGACTCAGCGGCAAAGTCAACGAGGAGAGCCATGACGAGCCAGTTCTTGGCGCCCTTCGGTAGCGTCCTCTCTCCGGGAACCAACACTTTGTCCGCCTGGCCCAACAGGCGAACATCGTGAACAAACGAGCGGAAAACGCGCCCGTCGGGTGTAAGGAAGGGCCACCAGTCCTTCGTCGGCCAGACCGGTGCGACAAGACAGAGCTTAGCTTTGCACGCCTGTGCGTGACGCAGAACCCTCAGAAGCAAGGCGAAAGGCGGGTTGGCCCAGCAGCTGCGCCCCAGTGGAACCGGAAGGCGTCTACCCCCGCCGTGTCGGGCGTGAAGAACCGGGAGTAATATGTCGACAGGTGGTGGTTAGTTTCAGACGCGAACAGGTCGATGTCGAAGGGGCCCCAGCGGCGGCTGAGGTCCTTGAAGATAGCCGGCGCCACACTCCAGTCGTCCGGCTCGTATATCTTGGAGATGTAGTCGGCCAGCTGGTTCTGGTTACGAGGGCGCCACTCCGCGTCCAGCCTGACATCTCGCTCGACACACCACCACAGCAGCTCATAGGCGACCTCGTAGCACGCATCCGCCTTGGCAGCACCCTTGTTTATGATGTTGGCGGAGTTCAAATTGTCGGTGATGACCCGGACGGTGCGGCCGGCCAGGCCTGCCGGCTTGTTGAAGGACTTGAGCGCGTTGAGGACTGCACGCAGCTCCTGGGGGGTGGAGGCAAAAGCCCTCGTCCGCTCGTCCCATCCTCCACACGCCACCGCCAACTGGCCGTCGAGCACCGTCCATGCACCCCAGCCGCCCATCGACGCCGCCGAGCGGCCGGCGGCGTCACAGTGGATGATGGAGTACACCTCGGTCGGCACCCAAAGCTTGCGCCGTCCGTTGAAGTGGTCAAAGTAGGTCTGCCAAAACTCCAGATCTGCGCGGGCCTCGGCTGTAAGCGAGAGATGGGAGCTCCAGGAGCGGCGTTCTTCAATTAGCTTGCCGAGGCCCCTGGTGCGCAAGCGCGCCCAAGGGCCAAAGGCCCAGCTCATGGCAAGGAGCTGGCCCTTAATCGACGCGAGAGCGCGAACCGGCACCCGGCGGGAGGCGAGGGTTCTGCTAATTGCGCCAAGCACACGATCGCGCTTGTCATCTGGCACGATGAAAACGCCTTCCTTGGTGTCGATGAGCATCCCGAGATAGCGAAAACACTGAGCAGGCCGCCCTAGCATGGATTTCTCCCGGTTCACGACAAAACCGAGCTTCTCCAGCTGCGACAGCACAGCTGCGCGCCGCGTAACCAACCGGTCAAGGTCTTGGTCGGCGTGGAACTGGTCGTCGATGTAGCCGCTGCACCGCCAGCCCCGGCTGCGCCAACCGCGCATGACAGCACGCGTGAGCTTAGTGAAAGCCCAGCAGGCACTCGCGATCCCAAACGGAAGTTGGGTGAATACATAGAAACGGCCCCGCCAGCAGAAACCCAGATACTTCCAGAAGTCTGGGCGAATGTCCACGTGATGGTAGCCGCTTTTCAGGTCGATGGTGAAAACGTAGTCGTTAGGTAGCAGGTATCCCGGAACAGCCTTCAAATCTTCATAGCGGAACTCGGGAACGTGCAGGTATTTGTTGACGGGCCTCCCATCGAAGATGAGGCGCTTCTTCTTGCCGCCCTGCTGCTCAACAACTCCTAGCGGGCAGACTACATAAGGGGCGGATTTGACTTCCAAGACGGATTTGGAGGCCAACAGGTCCGCGATAGCCTGGTCAACGAATTCGGCGTGCTCGGCGGTTGACTCATGGTTCCTGCCGAAAGAAGGTGGCGGCGGGACGCCGTCCTTCCAAGACAAAGGAAAGCCCTCGGTGACCCAGCTGAGCACCAAGGGGCAGTCCACCCAGGCGTGCCACTCCTGGGCACACGAATTGAGCCGGCCCCTCATCGCCGGCTTCTCGGATTGCGATGGCTCAGGCTTACCGCCGTCGTACTCTCCCGGGTTGTCGAAAGGCGTGTCTTCTACCTCAGGAGACTTCGCACCTTCATCAGTCTGCGGAGGGGGCGCTGCCTCCTTGCGATGCCTGACGCGAGGCGCTTGCTCTGGCACCCGCGCTGTCTGGGCCAGCAGGCCATCGCCCGACGCGACAGCACGACGCTTCGATGCCTTCTGCTCCTCGTCAGCTCCCTCGACCCGTCGCTGTCGAGCGAGGTCTTTGCCGAACTCCCTCTCCGCCCGCTCCGCATCCTTGCGCAGATCCTTGTTGTTGCTCGCTCCTTTGCCGAGGACGCCGAGTGCGCGCTTCAGCCAGCCCATGATCGGCAAAATTCCTTAATTAAGCTGGCAAGAAGGAGGGGGGGGCGACAGGCGAAAAAACCTGAAATCGCGGAAGATAGCGAGAGCGAGCGGCCACTACCGAACACACTCTGTTGACAAGCAAAAAAGCTGGCAGGAACGAAACCTAATCGGGGGCCGAAAAAACCCGCGCGCGCCGCGCTGACTGAAAAGGGAAGACGGCGGCTGAGGAATGACAGCGGAAAGATGGGATATGAGGGCGAAGCGAAGCAGGCAGACGACCGGAGCAGCGAAATTGACAGGAGCAGGAGGTCCCCAAACGCGGGATAATTCACGCGTGCGAGCGTAAGTCACCACCGGTCTCTGCCTGCGACGGCGGTCGCGTCGCAAAGCGCTTTCAGGTGCAGCAACAACGTCTCCAGACTCCAGGGAACAGCAACTTCTTGACAGCCAACAGCGCTTGCGAGCGCTTAAGAAAGCAGGCGCTCGCGGGCGCCAGTGAGTGCCCGGGGCACGGTACAGTCGCACGCGGGCGACACAGCTGCCGTACGCGCACGGCCAGCTCCCAACGCGCCACCCGACCAGCGGTGATAGACAAAAGGCACGACAGGCAGGTCGAGACAACCACGGCGCCAGATCGCGGGGCCTTCCCATGGCAAGAGGCCACAAACGAAGAACAACCAACTGGGCTTCCTAGATCAGCTCGCTTGCCAATCTCTCAACACTTAACGCCTGCGGCGTTCATCGTAACGCTCTCCGCCTCCACGCTTGTAATCGTCACGGCGGTAGTCGCGCTCCGCGAATCGTCACGCTCCCGCTTGCGGCCGCGCTCGCCGCCGCCGCGCTCGCCGCCGCGGCTGCCGCGGCGATTGCCGCCGCGGCCGCCGCCTTCGGCTCGCACGGCCTCGTAGATCGCGTTGGCGGCCGTGGCGTTGTAAACCACGGTCTCGGGCTCGAGCAGGCAGTCCATTAGCCTGCTATTTACGTACTTGAGCATAGCGTTTAAACCACAGCCCGGGCGCGGCCCCAGGTTCTCCGCCGCCTCCAGGCAGATGTTTGCCATCGCCAGGGCGGTCTTCAAGTAGTGCGTGGCACGCCGGAAGTCTCCAGCGTCCATGGCGCGGAGGACGTTCTTAACCAGCAGCTTGATCGTCTTATACACCTGCTTATGACCCTCCAGCGAAGTGTTGGGGGTCATGCACACGGTCGAGCTCAGTACCGGATCGATTTCGCTGGAAGCGAGCCCGTCCTTGTCCTTGCCCTTGGACTTGTTCTTTTTCTCGTGCTCCACGATAATGCGGCCAATCAACTGCTCCAACCGGCCTTGAAGGGCCACATCCTCCGAGTCGGAGACCTCGATGGCCTTATTATCTGCGGTCCCAGCGCGGCTCCGGCTGCGCACGCTGACCTGCTGATCCTTCCTGGGATCCTTAGGCTTCTGTTGCTGCTGCTGCTGCTGCTGTTGCTGCTGCCTGGCCGGCGCCGGGCGCTGCGCCCCGCCCGAACCGCTGCCCTCGGCGCGATCCTCGACATTAGGACCCTCACCTGAGGGCTTTTTCTCGACAGGCTTCTGCTTAGGAACGATAGGCCTCTTATACTTCCTGGACATTGTGAATGAAGATGAGAACTTGTAAGAAGGGAAAATTGAATTTGAAGAAGATCTTCAAAGGTAAGGCTTGAAAGTGGTCACTCACAGCGATGTGAGTGCTCTCTACTGTGAAAGGCAGAATGCCTGAACCAGGAGAGAGTGCGAAACATATCGCTTCAGTCAGCCGTACTATGCCGTACCAAACCTTGCTCAGTTCCTACGATCACTACGTTCCTGCGGAACTAAGCTATTGTTATATATATATATATATTGCTTGCGTCATGTAGGCGCGTGCCAATAATAATTGGAACTGAACAGAAGATGTCTTGTTTGTTGCTGTTTCTCACGGTGTAGTAATTTAGCTTGAATAGCCAAACGGCAGCACGCGTGTATGCCACAAGTGGCGTTTGTAGAAGGCCTCCAGTCCTAGTTGTTTTTGTTTGAGTTGCACATATTTAGTAATCCAAGCAACGAAACGTACGTCGATTATCATACGTACCCTGCGTGGGAACATATTCACTCACCCGCCGCCTACCTTACTTGGTAAAAAAAACATACATGTCATACGTAGTGACCCTTATCCGCTTTATCTGCTCCATCACACCTTGCTACTCAATTTTCGTTCCCCAGAGGCTGGCGGACTGCCCATGATCGGTTCGAGCTGTACAGGCGTTGCGTCTATCGATTTTTCTCGCCCGAACCGGCCAGGGGAGGCCTTTCTGGTGGAGTATGGTGCAACGAACAGCAGGAACATGTAAGCGGCATGCATTGATTACGCTGCAACCCCTCGATCACGAAGCGAACGATCGTTGCGTGTATGCGTGTCCGCTTGCTGAATGCACGAGTCGGGCGGGTAAAGCAGTGGCGGCAATCCAACTGCTTGGCAACACTGCATCCTGTTGTTTTTTTAATTAAAGATAGGTGTTACAGGATGTTACGTTACATCGTATGTGATGCATGACCGGCATGATCTCAGTTTTATCCGCTGGATTACATATGAGCACAAATAATGTACGGTAGGTATTCCGTACGTAGGTATTTGAAGTTCGATCTGCGCACATGGGGTACATTGTCGGACCCACCCGATCTATATGTATCTAATACGCACGCGTGCACGGCCAGCAGCCGCTACAACCGCGCGCGTCAGCCTTGCTAGCCTCACGGCCGCGCTTAGCAAGCACACCTTGACCTTGCTTCATACCGGCGTGGCCCTGCGGGAGTCAACTATTTTACCTTTGCTGACCTGTCACCGACGTTGCCCTTGTGTATGATTGGCAGCATGGCCGCTCCCAAGCAGCTTCTGGTGGTCATCACCGACCCTTGCGTGTCTTCCGGCGAGTCATGGTGCTACGACCTGGGCAGGTGCTCGGTGGCGGGGCAGTGCGTGGAGCTAAATCTGAGAAGCACCAGCTACACCAGCAGCGCGGACAGCGGTGTTGCAATAGCTGCAGTCGTTTCTTACACAGGCATAATTACCAACGTCAGCAGGTACGTAGGTGGGCGTTTATGCCTGTAATTTATGTATGTGTAATGTATGTGTATGTATGTTGCCGTCCGCCGTCCATGCAATACATACTATTCGTGCATTACAACGTTTTGGGCCCAAGAAAAGCAGCATGATTTATTTGTAGGAATCATTCAGTACGCTAACGCCGGTCGGTATATGCATATGTATGTGGTCTCATCTGTCTCAAATTCATGACCTGTAAGCCCGCCCAATCATCAGGAATCTAGCTTTGCTCATAAATAGGACGATCTTCGTTGAATGTGACCCCGCCGCAGGCCTCTGGTGCCATCGCTGAAGGACACAACCCCCCCGTTCATAAACCTCAAGGGAACCGGTCGTTTGGCAATGAACAAGCAGGGCCAAGCTCTCATGTTTGATGATGTGCCGTACAACAGCCGATGGGTTGATCCTGGTGGGTTGTGCTAGTTGTGCTTTCTTAGCCTTAGGCTTCGAAGTCGGGAAATGAAACCCTCTCGTGTACTGTCTATTGATGAGTATTGTACTTTGGACAGGTGCGACGGCCACCGACGTGAATGAGTACGGCGTAAAAGTGGACGTTTCGTCTACAATACAATCGTTCGGTGCAGCCGCCGTTGACACAAGCAAGGTAACGCCACCGGCATTGGATTGGAGCTTCGCCGTGCAGTACACAGTGACGGATGCTGCAGGGAACTCTGCAATTCCGGCTTTGCGGCTGGTGAGTTGACGTGAAATAAAGTTGTATAATGTAATGTAACCCTTAGTTGTATGTGGGTTCGCATATTGTTTTTCATATGCGGGCGGGCGGGAGCCTAGCAAGCCTAGTGCCTGCAAGTAAGCAGGCCTGCTTTGTGATGGCCGCGCGACGTCCTTATCCGATGTATACATATTACATGTTTATATATGCGTGTACAGATTCTTTGGGACCGACATCTTGTAGACGTATATCGATTGAAGCAGCAACTTCTCTTGCTTGGACCCATGTTTGCAGTATTACCTTGTACTCACACCAACCGGTGGTGCGGAACTGCCCTCGCTGCGTTCCATCGCTCCCAAACAGATTCGCATTGCCTGTGCTGCACCTGAGGTGTACTGCACTTTCACGGATTTTCAAGGTAACACTGCTGGTACATGCACCATCAACGGTGCCTGTCTGCAAGACCTGAGCGGCTCGGTAATAAGTGGCGACGGCGGCGTCACTGGAGGTGGTGGCCTATCGTTAGGGGCCCTTACTTTTTCGAGCAGAGTCATACCGCAGAATAATACCAGCGGTCGTCAGGTGGGAGCCTTTAAATCGACTACAAGCGCCAACGTGCCGCGTATCGAGCTTAACGGACCGCAATATGTCCAAGTGCAACAGTACGGCCCTTTTGACAGGTAGGTGGTGTAGTAGGTGGTGCAATGGTCGGCCCTACTCCTTAAATATGGTGCGAAGCACTGTCCCAGCATCTCAAGGATTCTCTGCCAGCTCTCACCTACTACTACAGGTGGGATGGAACGAACGAATGAAGACGTTGGTGCACGGTAGCTTGGTACTGCTTGGTACTTGGTATGTAGCCGCATCGATCGCCGCTGCCACTTAACAGTGCAATGGGTTTCGTTGCCCGCGAAAAGTTAGGCCGTCCAATCCTTCATTTTCCTAATACCGTTACAATACAACATACATAAATACATGATACGTAGCGCGGTGGTGTAGCCATGCGTGACCAGTCATGCCTGCCTGCTGGCACTGCACGCAGGTGCCCTCCCGCAGCATCCTTCAAAGCCGTCTGTGACGCGGGCGCCCGGGCCCTTGACCCCGTCGACGGCAATCTGGACCGTCGAGTGACTGTGTGCGGACAGCCGCTGTATCCAGCAATCAGTGAGCTGCCGGTGCCAGTGCTGCTGGCGTGCGGGGTCAGGTGTGTACGTACGTAGACGCGCGTGCGTGTGCCCCATCCAGTGTATGTGTCTCTGCCCCTTCACACGCGCCAGGTTGTCCGGCGCAGTATGATAAATAAATCATTATAATACTAATTACACGTATCATTATAATGTAATATTATGTTATAATATTCATATTCTGTGGCGGAAGCGTGGTGTTAAACCGCTTACCTGCGTGACGTACAGTAGGCTGTACCATAGCACATCGTGCACGAGTCCGCAACTTCCAGACATGTTGTTTCTCCACCTGCGTCAAATCCCTACCTGTGGTCGGTTGCCTCGAATTGAAAAAGAACAACTGGGGGTTCCATAATTATTATAATAATAATACGCCCAGTAAGGGACTGTGGCATGTGTAAAGAAAGCAGGAGTTGGGGGTTTATACTCCTGAATGAAGTATACATGAAGACACGCAATGCGCGTTAGCGTGAAGCCGATTTCATCAATCGACCCTAATAAATATATCGCTGAATGGAAACCAAGTTATCGATTTCCTTCAAACCTGCCTTTTCGCATGTACTGCCCCTGCAGCACTGATTCCCCAGGATCCTTTAACCTAACTTACTCGGTGTACAACTCGGCGGGAGTGTCCGCCTCTACCTGGCGCCAGATAACCGTAGTCGCCGCATGTCGTGAGGGAGAGAGGATGTGCTTGGACAAGGTAAATGATGTTGCTCTGAAGCAGTGGGTCGCCAGATCTAGAGAGGACGTACATACGCGAGACCGTACGCACGCATAGGCCCTACGTATGGATTTGCTTCATTGCATTGAGCAAAGTCACCAAACCATGTTTGGATGCCCGTTCCTCCAGCTTCTAATGAAATATTTCAATAACCGTTCTCTGATAACTAACCCCCGTCCGTTTCACAAACGGCGGACACCAGATGACCTGCTCAGTGGATGGCGTGTGCAAGTCAGAGTTGGCAAAGCCGTCATCCACTGCGTTTGACGACAGTCCCGACGCCCCACCAGTGAAGATGACGCTGATAACCTCAGCATTGATACCGACGCGAGTCAAAATTAAACAGGGTCATGGGTGAGTTGACGAACGGCACGCATGTTCTGTGCAGGCGCAAACGAAGCCGGGAGCAGTGAACGAAAATTGAATTTCTCAACGGATGGAAGCAGAGCAAACCTGGACAGTCAAGGATATATAAGCCTGATTATGATTTGCCTTCTTCCGCGTGCAGTTATGTGTACTGTAATGGGTCAGAACCGACACCAGAATTACTGTGCGAGCCGGGAGCTGTTGCGTTTCGGTCGGACAACTTGGCGACCCAGGAGGACGTCAACCTGACCTCCGCCATCGTCGCCTGCCCTCCGGACGCGTGCCGTGACGATGGAGGCTGCACGCAGGATGTGAGATATTGCCGAACGATATATACGTTGTAGTGTACTGCACGCATTCCCGTATCTATGTAGCAGATGTTTACCAAGCACACTCATTTTGTAACGGTACATGCACGCAGGTGTTGAGCAGCTATCGACTGACGCAGCGCGGCTTGGAGGGTTGTGGCATAGACACCATGGCCCCAGTGGGCACCATCTTCCCTGTCGGTGAGTAGTGTTGCGTCGCTGAGTAACCTTGAAGCGAATCTGCTTCATTCCTGCTACAACGTCGACCTAGCAGTGGTTGGAAATGATAATGTGACATGTGTCATGAACGGTTATGAATTAGTCAATGAACATCAGGGTTGATCGGTTATGGATGGATGGGGTTTCTCCTGTACGTATGTGCTACTGCCGCCGCCGCCGCTGCGCCATACCGTGCTGCCTCTAATTATTTACGAGGACCGAAAATAATAATATTTTGAAGTAAGAATCTGTAATTATTTGCGAGGCGCGCTTCCGCATTTTGCTAGGAACTGTAAAGCTTTGCGAGGCAGCCCGGCCGTACAACACGTTTTGCGAGGTCGCCGTACTCCTCCAGGCGAAACGAAACGAACGCATGGAACGCAGTGCCGTAGCGGTGCAACCCAGGATCTGTCATACGCACGCACTGGCTCGCTGCGTTGACCATTGACCCTGCGTACCCAACAGCATCGTTTCAAAGGAATTCTACACCAAAACACATAGCACATCGTCGGTGCGCCTGCACGAATTTGTTTTTTGCGAGACATTTTTTGCGAGCGTGGCAACGTATTTCGTTATTCACAAACTCTAATTATTTACGAGGTGCCCTCGCAATTGTTTTAGAGCTTTGCGAAGTCCGAAATAGTTATTTATTTATTCGCAAAATTATTAGAGGCAGTACGGTATATGCACACGCGTATTGTACGTAACATTATCAAAAATTGTAATATGTGTTTTTTGGCACGCCGATCCATAAATAAACGCCCAATACTGTCAGTTCCAGATTGCTTCCTGGCCCGACTGGTTCCATCATCCTACAGGGGGACATACATATAATGTCGGTTAGACTGCTTGTGACACACCGTCTTTTGTCCTTATGTCTTTGTATGCAACACGCACGCAGACCTCTGGGTGTGGGACTCCACCGGGGCCAACGCCACTGTTGTGCGGCAAGTGGAGGTAGGTGATGAGGCTGACGGCTTCTTACGGCGGCGGGAAAGCAATGAGGCCATGTATTGTGCATATACACGGATTGCGCAGGTGTCCAATTTTATTAGTTGCAGCCTATCGATTGCTTGGGACAAATAAACGGGGTATAACATTGGGGCCCGAAAACTAGTACAGGCGGGTTGAGAAACCGACATCGCGTGAGGACTAGATAGGCTGGGTGGCTGGGTGCCGTTGTCAGTTGGCCGTCCGCGGCGCCAGGACGTCAGGGGTTGGGTTGCGAGCGAGCGATGGGCGGCAGATTATGGGCGGGAAATTCGCAGTTTCGCTCGCCAACCAAGCCAGTCGGCCCCGTTGTGATTATGTACCCACATCGGTTTAGGACTGTGACTCCTGATAATTTTGCGCATACATATTTAAATCACACGTAATAAGGATTCTCTCATACATGTGGTATGTATTTTCTAATTTAATAAATAAGCATACCTCCTTTCGTTTCATAGCGAACATGCGTCCTTCCGCCTCACCACGGCAGATTTCGGATCCGTGTCCTCCTGTCTCGAACGTCGACAGCGCGAGCCACCACTTATGTCAAGATGAAACGGGAAGGTGCGTCATTTAATACGGGCTTTCCCGAATTTCGTAATTTATTCGTCGCACTCAATGTAAGCCCGGTGCCAGAGCATCCGCGGGATTAGCCTTTAGGTCTTACATTTGGTATCGAGACCATTGCCGTACCCTTATGTGGTGGATTAAGGTCGGCGGTTCGATCCCTGGCGCAGCCATTACCGGCCCTTGTGTGGTGGATCAAGGACGGTACGAACCCGTGCTAATCTGGTAAAACCGGCATACGGTGGGGTGGCCCAATGCCTGGCGCCGAGGACGGCTTGCTCCTAAGGGGGGGGAGTGTAAGCCCGGTGCCAGAGCATCCGCGGGATTAGCCTTTAGGTCTTACACTCAAGGACAGCTGTTGTACCGACCATTGACACATAAGATTCCTCACGTCACGTCAAGTCAGTGCCAACTTAATAACAAATCATGAAGTTGATCGCTCGGTGCACCACTGTGTTGTTGCCGCGCGCTACAGATGAACTGTTTCAGATGTTCGTGCTGATGATGCTTAACGTCCAACAGGTCATATTGCTCGCCGCTGCCATGCAACATAGCGAGCTCCATGAGGCCGCCGTTGCGGCAGCCCCCGATTCTGGCGTTGCTTGCTGACGTGGCTTACGTAGAGTACGGCACGTTACCGCCGTACGATCTGGGGCCGTGTGCCAAACTGCCCAGCGCTTCTAATGTCTCGGCTCTCAGCCCACCCTGCGGCGCGTACGCCCTCTCCAAGTCGTCTTTCAGTGATGGCAGAGTTGAAATTACGGATCTGAGCGGCACCATCGAGGTTGTCCCGATTATATCTTGTACGGCTGATGATGCAGTTGGAACAACATCGCCTCCTGATGTCAACGTTAGCAGCACGGATACAACTAAAAACACCAACATTACCTTGGGCGGCTACACCTCGATGTTCAACAGGAAAAGTCAGGTCTGCACCGCCTGCCCGCTGGAGATGTTGTTCATGCTGAATGTCACTGGACGGAGTGCAAAGGGCGGCTGCCTGCCAGGAACGTACTCGTACAGGTATGTGCATATCCGTGCTCTCCGGCGGATGTGCGTGCCGGTTTATACGTACGCGCTTACGACGGACCACGCAGTTGCGCATACTTGGCGCCTATCTACCCACGCTGCGGCAGCCCAACGAAGGGTGGATTCGGTGGTACATGCCCAGACTTTAAGACACATCAAGTAACAGCACCCGCTGCTCGCTTGCTGCACAGTGCGAAAGAAGTAAAAGCATAGCAGGCAGGCATGTAGCATGACTGGATAACCGGCAGTGTGCACAAGCTTCACAATTTCAATCCCAACCCGAATCGAAAACGATTGTCCTCGGAAATGGCCAAATGCGATGCATTTTATGACATGCCCGCCGTGTTGCCTGCTCATTGATAGATGAAGCAATCGCGCATGTGGATGGCCACCGAAGCAGTACAGTAGGATGTGTGCAACATCACGCAACCACATTTGCATTGCGTCACCTTGTGATAACTCGCTGCCGGCCATGGTTGACCAAACCCACAACGCCTCATATATACAGGTTCGCTGTCACCTATGGGAACACAACAGTGACGCAAGTGCTGACGGTGCACGTCTACGTCTCAACCACCGTCAAGGGAGTCATTAGCCCCTTCGCACCATACGACGACGCCGATATGGCCACTACAGATGCTGCTACCATCAATGCCACCATCAATCTGCTTGCTAGTGTGCCGCCGTTTTACAGCGATGTAGTACTGGCAAGGGAAGACTCTGCTAGCCTGTACCGCAATGCCGTTACTGACATCGCGTACAACCTAAGTTCACTGGCGATAGACAGCAGTGACGTCGTCATCCTTTCTGCCGTGGTGGTCCCCGTCCAGCAAGAGAGGGAAAGTAGTGCATATGATAATGCCAACATGATGGCTGCGGCCCTGCAGCTTCTGGTGGAGGTTCATGGGCACTACCCAGCGACCGTGCACCGCGGCGACATCAATGCCTTCCAGGGCTACGCCGCGGATCTCATGACCGACCCCACCTACCTGATTGACGTACTGACTGATAAGCTGGCATACGACTTCCGTACAGCGGCTCGTGGAAAATCTGCGGGTCTCGGCCGACGCAGTCAGCTTAGCCTCGGGCAGAACGCCGACGGCACACATCAAGAACCAACAAGGATAGCCGATCTCCATGCAGGATGTTGGGTTGCAGGAAAAGGCGATGCGCGCCGCAAATGCTGGCCGACGATGGCAACCCAAACGGGTGAATTTTCTGCGATGGACGAACTCTGCAGAAATTGGCTGGCGGCGCGAACTAGCACCAGCGGGGCGCGGGCTGACCGCCGACGGTTGGCTTCTGAAGCTTATCATTTGGTGCTGGACCTCGCTTCGGAACTGTCTCAAAGCGTTAATGACATAGGGCCGCCTACGCACGAGTTCCCTTCTGCTCCTGGCGTGACGGAAGCGGAATCCATGCAGCTAAGAAGCACCGTACTAACAACTACACCGACTACGCCAGCAGCCAACAGGAAGCTGCTAGATTCGCAATGGATCGGTGGGCTCAACGTCACGGACGCGGAAGTGATGGCATTGGCAAATGGCACCTCCTCAAAGGACACGTTGGTCGCTGTGGCGGACTCATTGAGGACGTTCGTGGCTGCCATGCAAAGCCAGGTGTGCGGGTGGGAGATAGAACTGATCATCAGGCGGGCGCCGTCCTCTGGCACATCACGTCGATTTCAGAGGTCCATGTCATTCAAAATCATGTCCACACACTAACACGCGCTTTACATTATACTTCGCGCTTGTGTAAACCACATCATCTACGGGTTTGTTTTCATCCCAAACATCACAACATCATATTGCGTGCCGTTATAGCTCTACGCAATCCGAACCTACCTCCAGTTACATGTCCATTTCTGCTAACCCGCGCCCGCGTGCTCCGTGTAGGTGCTGGCACTCTATCGCTCTGCCGAACAGCTCCGAAGCCTGGCCAACATCAGTCTCAGTGAAAATGCTGAACGGCAGGCACAGCAGGAGTGGAATGGCCGGCAGGGTTCGGCCGTGTCGGCGCTCTTGGGGGCGCAGCAAAATGCCGTGCAAGACACAATCACCAGGTGATGAGTGTTGGGGTCTAGGAGTGGATGGGGTTGATTTATGGCTGAACGCGCAAATGGTAAGGATAACACAAGAGGTGTCCGGTGACGCTGGTGACGCAAGCGTGCGTGCCCCTGATGTTACGGTCAGGCCCAGCGAGCAGCAAAGAATTAGAAGTGCTTCCGTACGCCACCTACGTAGTCACGTCTAAGTAATGCGTGGTGCGGGCGGGCACAGCTTTTCACGGGTTTTGGATGGCTATTGCCGCTGTGCGACACACACTTTCCAACTCGCAGTCCCGAAGCCCTTGTGATTTTGTTATAAAATCTGCGTGGCGACTTGCCTATATGCGGAGTTCCAACGACAACTACAAAAATCCGTGCGAAGTTACCCATGGAACACGCACGCACGTGAGCAAGTAACGCCAATAACCTGACACGCACGCATTTATGTCGAACGTCCTAACAGGTCTAATGTTGTTATTGCAAATCTTGATAAGCAAATCTCGCTGTTGTCAGACCAGCAAGCCGTCCTATCAGATACTACCGCGCAGCTGTCAGATGTGGTTGCTCGCACAGAGATGGCGTTCAGGCGCGTCGTGTATGACACCATGGTGCTGGAGGAGTCCACCGGGCAGTACGAGTATGCTTGGGTTAACTGCGGCAGCGACCTGTCGTATTCCAAACCGAGGGCGGAAATTGCCTGGTACTTCAACGTTACCCGCCATGCGGACGCCACAAAGGCCGGTGAGCCACGCGCACGCACGCTATACAGATAGGCATACATGGAAGAGATAGATCTAGTTTCCATGGGGGTTTAATTTACTTATCAGTCCATTCTCTCTCTTGATCTTGTCTCACAACGGACGGTAGGACATATGACGGCCTCATATTTGTGGGCTACGTCGGGTGTATTTGGGAATGCAGGCACTTAGATGGTGAGCCTAGTGAGCCCGTTTCTGGGGGAATTAAGCTCATGTAGCCATTGGCTTCAAGGCGCAAGACCAGTGTATGTACTCCTGCGTTTCATTTGTGTATGTTCAAGCACACACATGAGTGCATGGTCAATAACTGATTTTAATATGAATGCATGGTTAATGTATAGCTACGAACACGCACTGCTTCAACACTCGACCGCGGTTCGTTGCAGAGCACCGACGCAGCACGTTAGCCCGCGTGGGAACATCATGGAGCACAGAGGGCGGCCGAACGTCCGCCGACCCCGGATCTACTCTTGGGTACGTGCCCACGGCGTCAGAGGATGATCCGGCCGACCAGGTGAGCCGGCTGTGTTTCCAGCTTTCCACTGATATGAACGCACGTTGAGAGACAGCATGAACAAGGTAGATGAACATGCTCTTGCTCGCTGCTGGTGTGGCTTCATCATTGCCTGCCTGCGGCTCCGGACTTTGACCGACCGTTGCAGCCATGCATTCATGCATTTGTTGTTTGACGACGCAAGGGCGTATGTACCGTATGGCGGTTCGGGGACCCGTTTGGGCTACCTACATTGTGAGTTTTTGTACGGCTATGCATGCCGGACCGGCTTTACATTGTTTTAATCTCACGTTTCCTAGCCAAATCAGCCGCAACCGCTTACCAACCAGCGGAATATATATATATATATATATATATATATATATTATATAATGCTTATATAAGTAATGTTACAAATTTTATTTTTTAACATAACTCATGTTTTCAAAAAAATTAAATAAACAATATATATGACTAAAATATATTTAACTAATATATATAATTAAAATAAACATATATACATATATATATGTCGGGCCACCGCTGGAGGAGTGACCCCGCCTTGGTTGGGGTGGTGATTCGCTAATAGGGGCGCCCTCGCGGCTAACTCCCCCTGAGCGGGCTTTATCCCTTGCCATGGCTGGTTCTCAGGAAAGGGGTGGTTCCCTGGTAGTGTGGGCCGGGGCGTGTTTCGGTGCACTTGTGGAGCCTGTCCGGAGCGCCATGGTGGCGCAAGTTCGTTTAGGCAGTGTATGGTGAGGAAGCCTCGGCTGTCGCCGTTGGCTGTCACCGATGACCCACGGGGTCCGCTGTAACATCCTTAATAATAATATATGTCTACGAATCGTGTATAACTGGAAAGGCATTTCCCCGATTGCTTGCTGGGATGCACTGCAGATTATGCTAGGCCCGAGCGTCAACTCATCTGTAATGGTTAACCGACGGCTGCTGCGGTCCCTCCACCTTGTGGGCGGCGTTATGCTGCATGCCGTACGGCGGGAATTGGACGAGCAAGGGCGATGTGCTGATGGTCGAGGCACGTTCAAAGGGTTAAACTTCGACTGCGTGAGGTCAGTACATATGTAAACGAGCGAGGTTTGCAAGCTAACATGCTTGCTGAGGTGGGCTTTGGTTTGATAGTTATCAATTACCTGTGATCGCCTGCTTGTTCAATTTCTTCTTCGTTGCAGGCACGACATCGGTAACATCCTCGGGAATGTCTCGGGAACCTCGACTATTGCATCGGTTTTGAGGGATCTATTTGCAATCGAAACCAACTCGTTGCATCCTTACGGCACCGACCCCGTCTTCTTACCAAGCTCGTCACTGTACGATGCCCGTTTGGCTGACAAAGTTAGTCAATACTACAACACTTCCAACGGGTCTGGCGAGGTGTCAGGAACAGGGGCGCCCTACACGTACTACTCCAAGCCACTCCAAGTATGTGCGCGTCCGGACTGCGGTCAATGTGTGCTGCTTAAAGTTCGTGTAGCTGCTATAGCTAGACGTGTCAATACATCAAAACAATTGCGCCGAGTGGTTTTGCTCGCAATCAACCTTCTACTCTGTACCAATAGCAATGTATGGGTTCGAACCTTGACCTCGCTCAGTGGGGTTAGGCTGGAACAAACGTAATATGATACAATTCGCTCGAATGCCTGCAGGGATACACCAACGGCTTTCCGGTTCTGCTGCCCAACCAGCTAACCAAAGCGCGGCTGCGGGATGTGTTTGCATATCTCCGGGTAAGTCGGCTAGGCCTGCTTGTGTGATTGGCTGAGCAGGCGGCGCCCTGGCGAAGGGCTTCATCAGCTTCATATAGGTAAACCGCCGCCAGCTATGCCAGCGCGCAAGAGTAGACGCGGCGGCAAATTCATGCGTTCCTGCGTACCGCAGAACAGAACAGGGCAGTTGACTAATTCTTTCTACGTACGTATTACAGTACGTGACCAATGTAATTTTTTGTGTGTAGATTTCCGTGGTAGTAAGTATTGACATGTGTGCCTGGCAAGACGATGACTTTTGATTAGTATCCCAATCCATATGCACGTGTGCACCAAGAAATAACTCCCTGATTACTTGCGTGTATATTACAAGCGTACGCTTCATATTGAAGGCAGATGCATGGCATCTGTTTATGATAAGCTTACACTTCACATTTAAGGCAATCACGCTTGCCTAATAACTTGCCCTTCGCCCCAGGATTCGAATTATCTGGACCGTTACACCCGAAGCCTTACTGCCGAGGTCCTCGTGCTGTCATCGCAGCTCAGGGTGTTTGGCCATGTCTTGATGACGTTCGTATGGGGTTACGACGGTGCGTCTCTCAGATTCGTCACTGAGTCACATTATTATTATAACTAAAATACTACTTATTGTAAACTAGACTATTAGTAGAACTACTACATTATTATTATAACTATCATAATCCCAATGGCCATACTATTTTGTAATTTGTTTTATTTATTTGTTCAACACACTTCAAATTGATTAATGCAGTGAAACATATAATGCGCCAGCAAACGTTGTAAAACACTTGATGCGGTCCATCCACAGTAACTCTGGATGTTAGAACCTGTTAAGAAATATACAACCGTTACAAGATGGACCCTTAGTCCCGACCCATCCAGATAGCTCGTAGGCGCCTCACATCATCGACACCTTCCAAGGACTGCGCATCTATACCCTGTACTGAACGGAAAGACTGCTGAAACGTTGCGGTGTGTTCCGTGCCGGCACGTGCAGGCAGCATTCAAATGACCGCGAGCGTTGCTGGTCTACCCGCCCTGACATACCTACCACCCGACGACGCTTACAACACCTCTTCGAGAGTGATAACGGTCGCGCGACACGAGCTGGCAGGGTTGTGGGCATTGACAATGCTATTTGTGGCGTTTGCGGTATTGTATGCGACGGGCGCAGCTCTGGAACCTAGCAGCACAGATGCGACAACGCGGCAGCAGGTGCGACGATGGCTTCTATCTGTTGCATGTATGTCGGCATCATGTTAGTGTGTCGATTGCTTGGTCACATACACACGCGAACACTGCCTAGTAACCAATGATGATATCCAACTCACAAAGCAGCCTTCTCGCTCCCCATCAATTGGTGTGCGGATAATGAACCAATGCGACCGACTCACGATGACGGTCAGGCCCTTGTCCAACTGTATCTTATTCTCCTTACTCCATAGATCAATTTATATCACAAGCACCTTGTGTGATGTGCCTCTCGCGCAGGCCTTACTGTTCTTCAAAAACGTGCTTCCCGACATAGCAGTGGCGGCGCTGCTGGTGGTTGGGTCTGCAACCTGCACATGGTGCGCTCTCGCTGTTTTAGCTCGTACGTAATAGTAAGCTGTGTGTGCTACTTGCTCCGTTCAGATGATTGCTTTACATATTTAAATTGTTCGTTCCGTCAGTCACCACTGTTTCTGCGTGTGCATCTAGATAAAATTAGGTCTGGCGACAGTCGTGGGCAACCGGCGGCGTTCGGCATTGTGTGTCCTCTGTTTCAACCATCGCGCGCTCGCTCTTGGCCATGTACATATACACTCATCAGGTACATGGAGACACACGCGGCAGTCTTCTTTGCGCGCCAGCATTACGTTGTGTATGACTCCATCTTGACGGCAAGGGCACGGTGGCTACTGCCCCGCAAAACCGAACCGTGGAGTTTCCCGGCAAACTCCAGCCAGGCCGCTCAGTTGCAGGTAAGCAGTCGAACCAACGAACATCATGTGTTCAGGTGGCGGGGGATGGAGAGGTTGTGAGTTTTCCCTGGCCTTTGGCGGCCTATCCGTGTTACCAGCAGTCGCCTGAAACCGTAACCTGGCGCGGGCCGGACCCATGGGTCACGCAGATAGGCCCGATCGACGCGCACATACATCACGTGGTATCCCATCAACAGTGATACATGACCACTTAGATTGGTGCCGGACTGGAAGCGCCGGACCGGACTGTCCAAGCGGCATCCTCCGATTCTCAACCATCGTGATCCGACCCGGATATAACCTGTACTCACACGATCTATCACAGACTCATTATTGCCTTTGAGAATGGCCATTGATGGTGGATAAAAGCAGTGCGTGTTTGCGTCCGGCCCCTGCTCAAAATGGATGAGTACGATACTGCCCATTGCCCCTCAGGCCTCCCTCGCCTTCCTGAACATCACCGATCCTCCTCATGCGGGCGACCCAGGCCGTTACCTACTGCCCGACTCGCCGTACGACCAGCTGAACGAACTGGCGGGCGTCATGGACAATGTGCACAGCATGGCACGTGCTTGGACGATGTATGTCATTGTGCAGGCGTTCACCCTCATGATGCTAATAACAAGGTTAGTGCATGCGGCGGTTGTAGATGCTATCGATCTCCATCTGCATGTGGTAGGAAAGGCACGTGACGGTTGGGCTAATAAACGTCCAGTTGAGATGCCGTTGTTTATAGTCCTTAAATTCATATTTATTTAATATACGTTGTTTGTCATGTGTGGCGTCTTGTTTGCAGGCTCTTGTCGACTTTGGGCTTTCAGGGCCGCATTGGGGCACTCGTGCGCAGCTTGTACCATGCTGCCCCGCCCCTGGCGCACTTGGTAAGTGCCGGCCTTGCTGATCTTGATTCTTGTATGTTGAGTGTCGATGTCAGGCTGCTGTGTGCGCAGCGCCTATCAGCCGACATTGGGAAGTGGATTAATATGCCACTAATGTAAATTGTAAAACTCTATACAAAAATAACAATAAATCCACAACAATAATAATGAAGAAGATAGTCATAACAAGAACAACATAATAACAATAAATTATTATAATAATGAGAAATACGAACAATGATAGTGATAACACAACGATTACATAAATAATGACATACAATATCAATGCCAATATATTGATGATGCTACTAATAGGAATCCCTACAGCTGTAATACGTAATACGTAAAATTGTAATCTCCTATAATAAAAACACGTCCTCGACCATTTTGCCCCCGCAGCTCTTGGTATTTTTTGTCATGTGTGTACTCCTCGCAGCTATGGCACACTTCGTTCTGGGAACGTACATGGAGCAGGTATCCACTATGTCAGGTAGGCACATGTATTTGCTCGGCGGCGGTATATATGGCGCCCCGGGAACTTGGTACATAGACATCAAATTAGGGCAAAGGGTCATAGATAGGCTTTCTGAAAGCTTCGACTTACTCGCTAGTAAGGACTTTAGAGTGAATCGGTCTTGCTGACTTTATTCAGCATTACAATTATTATCGCCCCCACAAGTAATAAGACGTTACGTAATAACCCACGGCATCCATCTTGTCACTTGGCTGATGCTACGGCCTGGCCAACCTGCCGTACGTACGCACCTCTTCGTTCCCAGGCGCTCTCAACAGCACGGTCATGCTCTTCCTGGGCCGCGGAGCGCTTTCGTCTTTTCAGGCGGTATTGCCCAAGCACATGGAGCTCACAACGGCGCAGGTACGTAATAGAGGATCGCTGTAAATTTGCAAACAAATATGTAATCCATCAAGCACAGCCATGCATGCGCGCGATGTATGCAAAAAGTACCACACCCTTGAGGGCGAGAGAGAGAAACATGCCGATTGATCACGAACGCTCTGCGCCAGTAGTTTGATACATACTTTATTCTCCCACCGTACGTAGCGAGTCAGCATGTTTTCTTGAAGATCAATAACCCCGACACCTGCTGCCTCTTGTACACACTCCCGCCGTTTCCCGCCGCTGCACAGCGTTTCGCAGCCACACTGGTCATGGTGTCCCAGGTGGTCATCCTCAGCTTTATGCTCATCAACTTCTTCTTTACCATTGTCGTTACCACGTGAGTACGCATCCATGAGCCTACGTTACGGCGTTGTGCATAACTGTCGTTGAGTGCGTGGTTAATGTCAAAGGTGTCCATAGTACCTGCTGCTGCCCGAACGTTGTTGATGTATGCATGCGCGCACTTCCGTAGGCGGCAGCTGCACATTATTGCGGCAGATTACGTGTTGTATCCACGCATTATGGTGGTAGTAATAACTACCGATAAATGAGTCGCAGTGTGCTTATGAGCACTAGGTCCGCCTTCAGTAGCGGTACGGAGTAACCGTTGAGTCGAGCTCACTAACCGGAGTCAGTCAGAACAGCTACCAGGGACCAGTACCCTAACTGTAAACAGCTTACAGTTACCGTCAGGATAACAGTTATTCGGCAGCCCGCCGAATGCAGGTTCGCAAACAGTTACGTATCAGCAAAGTGTAAGGAACAGCTTCCTCAAAAGTGACAGCAAATACAAAACAGTAGAACACCATAAAGAGCATGTTGTTGATTATGCGAGACAGAGCATAATACAACATTACGAATACGTGTCAATACCTCCCCTTACCAAACACTGCTGATTCTCTCCCTTTCACTGCCTTACTCCAATTGATATCAATTGGTTCATTTCCGTCAATCAGTTTCCGTAAGGTCAAGGCGAGCAGGACATACTGGAAAAGTGCGACAATGTGGCAGGTGCGTAACTAAATGTTACGAAGGTTACACGTGCGATGTTGGCCCGGAATATGGCATTGTACTGTAATGCGAAATCCACATGCCCTGGGCCCCCCGCCCCCGCCCCCCACCCCCCATCCCCCATCTGTCGCCCCCTGCGTGGAGACCTATCTTGACTTTGGCCCTAGAGTAACATTAAGGCAATACAGTGTTTGTTATTAGGAAGTATTCACTATATCTCATGCTTATACGATCTCAAAATTCGCAGGATTTGCGTCGGCTCGTCCTGCCGGACATTGCGGCGGCCGTTCGAAACGGCTTGTATACCGCGACGGTGTTCGGCCGACTGCGAGGCAAGCGGGCACCAGCGCCGTCCAACCGACAAATCGACAGCAGGCTCAGGACCACATTATCGTCAACAGCAGACGACCGGGCTCTGGATCAGCGCTCCATCCAAGCCATCTTGCTTCGGCTGAAGGGCGCCGCGACATCTGAAACCGCCGCTGCTAGGCGCCTTCGGCAGGATGCCATCGGTGCAGGCAACACAGGATCAAATTCTCAACCACGCTGCCGGATGGCTGCAGACCACTACTACTACCTTGACATTAAGGTGTTACAAGCATTGCTTCGGCACTCAGCCGTATGGCGAAAACGGCGAATTAAAAGTTATCCTAAAGAGCAGCAGCAACAACGACATGGAGCTGAAAGTATTGTTAAAGGCAACACCACACCTGAAACGGAACCGCAGGCTTCGCCGCGAACCGATTCAGTGGAGTCCTGGGCAAGCGCGCGCACACAGCAGAATGTTCAGCCGCCTCCAACACAAGATATAAAGCCATCGGGGCCCAGGCTCATGGTCGCCAACCTGGCACACGTCGCGGCGCACGCTGGAAGAAGACTCTGGGACGCGGTCTGGCAGGGTGACGATAGCGACAGTGGGAAAACCCAGGGCTGGAGGAGCCAGCTGAGGAAGCTTAGCGAAGTCGTTGATCTGGAATCACGAACGCCGTCTCCATGCACTCCAGCGCCGCCGCCAAGAGACCGCCGAAGGCCGAGCTGTGACAGACGGGATGTGGAGCAACTGTACACCGTTGCAGCAGAGCGGCTCATGGCTTCCCAGGCACTTACCGTTGATTTACGGGCATTACGGGATTCACGTAAGCCCCTGGCCACGCACTGAAACCATGCTACGGCATGTCTCGCGTAGCGTTTAAATGTATTATTAACTAATACCACATACCGCGTGGAGCGACGCTTCGCAAGCACCTCCTTCCGCCGCCCGCGAGTGCATCGGGGTGGGCTAACAGGGATAGACACGTAGCTGAGAGCGAGTTATGATGGTTGCCGACGGCGTAGTTATTATACCTTCTTCTTGAAATGTTTGATATATTTACTACTTGTATCTTATATATAGTATAATAGTATACGTGAAATTATAATAGTAATCATTATGACGTACTTGATCATTAATAATTTATTCTACGCATTAGTACCAGTTCGTATTGCCACTAGCAATGCAAGTATTAGTGTTGTTGTTATACATCGCCGAATGCAAGACGCTGCGTACGCTGAGACACACGACGCTGCTGTTGGCCCTATAACATGACCCTGTACACGTAACAACTTGATGCAGGCAATGAAAGGTCGGTAGACATGCATGAGGGCTCGAAGGTCTCGTTTACCAGTGAAACTTCCAAGCATCTCCATCTGATGGAAGGTGGTAACGGGCCCGACACCACACCGCAATCGACTTCGACGGACGGGAGCAGTGAAGCAACCACGGAAGCTTTGTCTGTGTCGGACGCCGACGCAGTGCGGGTTCACGCACAGACAGCGCGATCGAAAGCACTATACAGCGCGTTACGTGATGTTGTAGACGCCATGCTGAAATGGCAGGTATGTAAACCATTTGGCGTGCCCCCATCCGTAACGTCATTAAAAGTGTGCAGCAGGTCTTGTGGTAGGTAACGTAGAGTCCTTTTTCATCAGGTCTCTGTGGGGACTGATGGGGTCGGTGCAACAATATAACAATTTCTTTGAATTTTTATATGAATTTTTTCCCTGCATTACCCTATACTCCCTTTCCCCTGTCGCTAACAGAACGGAGTGCACAAATGGCAGGTCAAGGTTTGGAACCAACAGAAAACCATGCGCACTGAGGTATGCAATGGGGAACATCCTGCGTATTCGTGTGATTGGGCATGCACCTTCACAGCAGCAATCGGCCCCTGTTAATTTACCACACGAGATTACACCACATAAATTATTAAAACGAAGCACAGTATGTATAGTATGTAGTAATCCACCGGACTTGGTCATTCCCTAAGGCATCGAATTTGTGGGCCCGGCCACAAATAACACTGATAGGGGCCCGCCAAAGGCAAATACTGACCCGCTGATGACCAGTCCGATTCCCAACCCTGATACCGACGACCCCTACCTTAACACGCGCTTGGGTGTATGTTTTATTTCTGATGGATGAATGAATGAACGTTACAGCGGGCCCCGAAGGGATCAACGGTGATGGTTTGGTTGCGATCCTGTACATACAATTTTTTTGTTGTTTACACAGCGCGCGTGGACGTCTGACCTTTCACTTACACTGTTTCGCACCCACCTGTTGTCAGTACATGACAATGCTATCAGCATTCACGGGAGCCCAGGAGTCGGGCCCTTTGTGCCCGCCTCCGAAACCGCGCCTGCAACGGCTGCCAGACCTGCGAAGGCCCGGCTACGACCTCTTGCAAGATGCGAATGCAACTGATATGCCCGACATGTCTGTCACCGGCTCGGCCTCCGCATTCA
Organism: Eudorina sp. 2006-703-Eu-15; assembly: GCA_003117195.1. Classification (NCBI taxonomy): domain Eukaryota; kingdom Viridiplantae; phylum Chlorophyta; class Chlorophyceae; order Chlamydomonadales; family Volvocaceae; genus Eudorina; species Eudorina sp. 2006-703-Eu-15. The sequence goes on from BDSI01000036.1 coordinate 635,619, forward strand.
GCAATATGGCTGACGCAGCAGCTGTTGCCACTTGCAGCGGGAAAGTGTCATCCGAGGTTGCTCCCACGATTGCGCAGTGTGATACACGCAACCCCAGTCCCAGTGCAGTAAGCAGCGTTATGCCTCAATGCAGCACTGCCAACACGCCTGATAACCAGGCCACAGCAGCTGCCGGGGGCGACGGGGACTCAGCTGGCTGGTCTGCAGACGGCTCCGGTCTCAGCGCTTGCAAGGCAGATGCAGCAGCCGCCGCTGCGCCCATCCCTGCACCTGACGGTACTGGGGGTTCCGGAGCGTCGGACATGCAGGGAGATGTGGTCTTAGCACGGGGCAGCTCAAGCAGTGTCAACAGCGATGACAGCGCGGTCAGCGGCTCACTCCTGAAGCAGCTCAGTGAGGCGCTATCGTCGGCCCTGGCGCTGCCACAGGCCATCCTATCCCAGCTCGCTGCCATCGAAATTCTGCCGCCCATATCCGACAGCATGTGTGGAGGGCCTGCACAAGGACAAATCCAAGCTGAAGCGGCTCAAGCACCAGGGGCAGCGCCTGTATTGATGGCGGCGGAAGCTCTGGTGCACGGGAGCTCTGGCGCAGCGGCTGCCAAGGGCGTGGGCAATAGTATCAGCGCTGGGGACGGGGATGTCAAGAATACCGCGCAGCCTGTTGCCGTAGGTCCGCAGGCAAACGGCACTGAGAGCAAGGCTGCGGAGGCAAATGTTGCGATCGAAAAAGATAAAAAAGAGGTCCCTGCAAACAGCATGGCTTGTCATCTCAGCGGTGCAACACATCCCCAGTCAGAGCAAGATGATCTGGACAGCACCTCGGCCGCGTCGTCCGGAGCGTCAGGTGTACCAGCGATGGAAAGAACCATACTACCCACATCCGTTGCTGGTGGAGCTCATAACGGCAACGCCATGAAGATCGCAGGAAGCAGTGGTGCAGGCTGCAGCCATAAAGAGGATGATCGCCAAGCAGCGTTGCCTCCGGCTTTGATAAGAGATTCGGGCGAGCTGTTATCCGACCATGCAGGCCAGATGGCAGGAACAAACGGGGATGTCGGCTCTGCTGGAGACGGCGGGCATCCAGTTGGTGGCAGCCAAGAAATCCGATCGGCTGTGGGCGGCCTTGCAGATTTGATAGCAGCCACGGCTAGGGAATCTGGGTCGTTTGCACACGTAGACGAGCCGTTAGATGGTGACATATTGCCAGGTGGAGACAAGCGTGATGACGGCATGGACTCGCCTTCAGACCACCGAGGGCGGCATGACTCGTGGTGGACCCGGCTGCCAGCTGCCGCCAAATATATACCAGCCGGTAGCAAGCCAACCCGGAACCATGAAGGATTGCCGCAGTTGCTGGGAGCTGCCCCGCCGCTGCTGCAGAACCCGCAAGAGGCACCACAGCAGGAGCAGCAGATCCGTCGGCCGCGAAACACACTAAGCCCGGCAAAGGCGAAGCGAGAGGGTGTGCTTGCAGGCCACCGTGATCGTTTTGCCAGCAACATGGAGTCTGCAACCACGCGCCAGACACCTCAACGCAATGATCTTGGCCGTGCTCCGGTGGCGGGTTTACCTGCAGCTAATGCTCCTTCCGCAGCAGCTTACCTGGCCATGGGTCTTGCCAGCCCAAAGATGGTCCATCCCGTGGACGCAGAGTCAATGGAAGGCAGTGATTCGCCCCAAAATCATCGCCAGGCTTGGATGGCTTTCCAAGAGAAGCAACCAGACATTCCGGTTGCCGAGAAGTCAGCGGTTCTCAGAGGTCAGCAGGCAGGGCATGGCACCAAGTCGGCTGGCACCCTACTGCCGCCGCCACCGCAGGAGCAGACGCGACAGCAGCAGCAGCGGCGGCAAAGTAAGAAGTTGCTGGATGCAGGACCGAGCACGTCCAGTTCACCGGCATCTGCGTCGGGGCCGAGCAGGTCCAGTTCGCCAGCATCAAAGTAAGTTCAGATATGGACGTGCACAAAGAGTCCATCATTCCAGCTATGTGCATGCAACGCGCAAAAAGATTCCGTTATCTGTACTATTTCCGGACGCATTCGTTCCGCGAGTCGCTTCTCATTGTTGCCCCGTACACATTGCCGTGCACAGGCCGGCGTGGGCCAGGACTACCAGGACCGACCCCTCAGCCTCCGAGCAGCGTCTTCAGGCCGCAGCCCTCAGACTACTCATCAGCCAGGGTAAACATACATCCGTCGACCCCACTCCTGCCATGGATTATCAAGATAAAAGCAGGAGTAGGTTGCAGTCAGAAGCAAGCAGGATAAAGCCGAAGCACAACCCCACGCGATCGTTGAGCGTATTCGACCCGAAGCTGTCCAAGGGTCACAGCGGCAGTGTTGGGTTCACCACGAATGCAACTGCGTATGGTCTGTCCTCGGCCAATGTGGCGGCCGCACCTCCGAGACAGTTTCTTCCGTTGGGAGCTGACAGCGAGGACAGCACCAGCACTGCAGCTGAGACGCCACCGGATTCTGGCTCACCGAGGGCAGCAGGAAACAGTATGCGCAGCGGCAGCCCCTCCGATATTCGCGGCAGCCTTCTAACGGCTAAAAAGGACGGCGCGGACCCCGCGTCAGATGTGCAACCGCGGAGAGATCCCAAACCGGCGGGTGCATCGCGGTGGATCGTGTTAAGCCCAGGAGTCGCCACCGTGCAGCCTGGGTCCACACCTGCACCGGGATCTCCTAAAAATGCATGAGCCAATTATAAAGCATACAAATGAGCAATTATCTGTCACGCGGACATACATGGTGAGCCATCCGTGCACCTTGGTGGTGCAACTTTCTACTTGCAGTGCATGCTTACGCGGCTAATAATGTGGCATGGGGGATTCTATGTATGGTGATGGAGGCACGCGGGCCACTGCAACAGGGTTGAATATGTATGCATGCATGTATGCGTGTGTGTATGAACTTGTCACATGCGTCCATATGCGTGGCACTATTTGTTTAGCTTGGGTTTCAGTGAGATACGGCGGGTGGGGCTGCAGCTATAATGTAGCTCTTTCACAGGTGTACACTCTTTTAATGAGGATCATTCGACAGATATTGATAAAATTCATGGAGCAGCGGTTTATTAGTATGAGAAGCATTTGCAAGGACATACATACATGATCAATGATGGCGTTTACTCATAACATTTCGCGTGCCGCGGTATGTGTAGTGCCTGGCAATGGCAGAATGCATGGAAGTAGCAATTCAAAGTATGTATGGACGGCTGGATCGGCATGGCTGCTATAAATAAATCCTAACTCGATGAGCGTACCGGACGGCTTGCTAATACTACTAATACAATGTGCGGCTGTGTATGTACGTGTGATCTGCGTGCCTCCCTAACATGCAACCCCGCTCCTTTCATGTATTCGGTTCAACGCAAGTGATCAACGCATGCAATCGAGTCGCGCGCACGATTTAATAATACAAGACGAGTGAGGACCCTGCTGTACTACTTCCATGTAGTCGCAACAAGCAACTAGTAACACCCATCCAGCAATAAATGTGCGGTGCGTGCCCCATTAATGACGCGTTTGGTCTACATATCGGAATCATGACACGTTTGGCCTGTTTGCGTGATCATGTAATGATCGATCGTCGGCGGTACCTACCAGCGGTCGGTACTACATATGCATGGCTTCACACTGTAATAATATCTCCGTTGATGTGCGGCGCATAACTGTCCAGCTTGTAACGCTTACATACATAGCTCTAGAAGATACTGAACTCTAGCCTACTACGTATTCGGCTGTCTAACACGAGGCTCCGGCGCCGGGAATGGTGGAAACACAGCGGCTTGGGATTTGGGCCTTTACACCCAATGCCCCACATATCCCACACGCGAGGCGGCTCGCTCGCTCGCCCCTTTCAAGGCATTCACCAACCAACAATGCCATGCTACTGGTCCGTCCCCACTCAGAGTTAACATTCTCATGATTGCCGCCTGATAAGCTTACCCCTTCATTCGCCAACCTTACAAGGGCGAGGGTAGGTGGAATCGCCCCAGATACCCCCAACTTATAATGTTGCTTCTTGGAAAACCCGGTCTGTACTCGGGTCCAACTTGTAACGACTTCTACTATCATAGCATTGACTATGCTCACGCCTTAATGTATCGTATGCATGTGGTAGCGCACATTACCGTGTTTTTGGTGCGTGCCTTGCCGTACTGGATGGCTCGCTCGCTCTATACAAGCAATTAGTAATATAATATTAAATTGCTCGAACATTTTTTGTTAATTAACAACCATTTTCTGTTAACAACGTTTGATTAACAACATTTACTTCAAAAATCTGCAGATGCTTGACCGTGTTGATTGCGCATTCATGCCGTCGTATGAAGCGCACACCACTTCCTTAGTAAGTGTCACTGCCTCCGCATCACGTGCACCGGTGGCATCTTTCTGCACATAGTGCAGAACGCGATGGAAATGAAAATTATTTATTTTCTACTATTGAGTTTCTCCAAGCAACGACGAGCAAGGAAAATAATAACGTTTGTTGGTTGGTTGGGGTTGTGAAATGACGCAGTTACAAAGGCCCAGCTATTAAGTGCAATAGAAACATATGATTTACAAAAATATAGTTTTGTTTGTAAATCATTAACCCATATTTCGGGACGCCAAACAGAATTACAAACGAACCGACACTTTTGAGACTTTCATGGACGCCAACACGTGCAAGCTTTATTTTGGTGTTTCTGCAGTAGAATGAATAGTATGCACCTTAAATTTAGACTTTGCAGCAGTTGGTGTTCTCGGTGGGTTGTCTGCACTGCGCCTTGAGGACGCTCGTCCGGTTAAAACGCGTTTTTAACCCTTGAGAAATCATATTACAATTTAAGTCAACAAACATTGAGAAAATAAAGCAGTTGCAATTACGTATTCAACAATGGGATTCGCTGGAAAATGTTTCACGCGTGGAAAGGTCAGGAGCTCTAAACATGTATCTTCATTTGTATGCATGCCTTTACAGCAAAAAAATATACGTTACGCTTAGATCACGATCAACGCTACAGATGCCTTTACAGTGGACATGTTTGGTGTCTTGATTCATGCGTAACCATCGGAGGCTTGATGCGTTGGACTGCGGCCTCAATGGGACGGAGACCGCAATTTATTTCTCGACGATGCTAGCAAGGCGGTTGTGTGAACCTCCAAGAATTTGCGTCTCCTAACCCCATTAAACTGCAGGCGGTTTGCAAATCTGGATGACTGGACAAGCAAGCAGCAGGGGCACACGCACGGAAGTGCCACGCGTGGATGGCGTGTGTTTGCCCGCTAGGTCCACGCGCGCACCATGTCGGGACATCCAAGTGCATCTCTAACGCCATGGTACTTATCCTATGTGTTTTGGCACTGCGAGTACTACCTGGCTTCGGCCAGGCCGTGCCCTCAGTGCCACAACAACAAGCCACTCCACAGCAGGTTATCGACACCCTTTCAAATAGCCTGCCGCAACCTCGTGAGCCACGCGATAGCGAGCCATCGCTGATCCTCAATGACGATGATGTAATTGCCTTGCTGGCCCTAAAGGAGTCGATACTCCGGGCCACAGATCTTGCTCAGCAGGTGCGCAGCGTGACAACACATGCAGTAATACTCACCCGCCGTAACTCGTAACAATATTTTACTTGGAAGTATTGCATAGTGCAGAAGCTGTTTTTACTTGTGGCTGTTCCTTTCTGCTTACCTAATGTGCTTCGTTGTGCGATCGATCTAACCATGATGATGTGGGCGTGCACATCTGTAACTCCCCATCTGCAGCCCTGGACTGCCCGAAAGCTTTTGGACAGCTGGAACGCGTCCATGGCCCCCTGCTCCGCCACTGTCTGTGCACCCTGTCGCCTATCCGACACCGCACCTTGCGGATCCATGCCAAGAGGCAGCGAGGACAGCGGAACGCGGCTGCCTGACTCAATCCTTCCCACGTGTTATTACATGTACATCTCCTGCGCCGGGGGTCGCGTCTCCGGTATCCACCTTAGTAAGCGAGCAGTGGGTGGAGGGGGAGGGGCGCGTCAGGAATGCAATACATACATTTGTGCAAGTTGATGGCAACGTGTTTCCCCGCACTGCGCGTGATGGTGTGGGGGGGGATGCCTCGCTTGTTGCTCTGTCGGCGGAGCCGCGCTAGGGTTCGTTTCATCTGGCTGGTACGTAGGCATCGATTGTCCCGTGGGGTCCGCTTAACCTAACAATCACTTGACTGCTTGGCGGAGCTCGAGTTGAAGCATGTGAACTCATGAAATAAAATGCATGGCTAAGCCAGCAGCCAGCTGCCTATCCAATGTCCTCGAAGCTTCCTCATATCCACGTAAATGAATCTTACATTTCGCCCCTTTTGGACAGACCTGGACGCTTCTTGGGAGCATGCGGGCATAGCTGGGAACTCAGGTCACCAGGGAGAAAATGTCGAACTGCCGAGCTTCGCTGCTTCGGCTCTCCCGCGGGAGTTGACCCGTCTGGCCTCTTTGGAGTCCCTATCGCTGCGAGGTGTGGCGATCCTGGGCGGCGACCTGCCCAACTTCCTGGGCGGGATGCCCCGGCTGCAGAACCTCACTCTGGTGGGGCCCTCGCCTTACGCAACTGCTGGTGATGACAGCACCGGCGGCGGCGGTGCAAGCGCTGGGGGTCCTTCGGGGACTTTGCCCCTGTGGTGCAGCAACCTGGCCTCGCTGGTCCACTTGGAGCTCAGGAACATGCCGCTCGTCCGAACAGTCAGCTTCGCACACTACGTTGACAACTGTGAAGGACGTCTGCCGCGGCTGCGCAACCTCACACTAGGTACGTTTGCTTGGCTGGTGCAGACCGCGCATGGGCATTTTTTGGGGATGCAAATACGTTGATGGTTGAAGGTGGACCCTGAATCCCGACCTTGCGTTCCGACGCATCCAGATAGCTGGATGGTAGGCGCCTCATATCATCAACCCCTACCGACGAAGGACTGCGCACCCATCCACCATCACCCGCGGGGGAAGGGGGGTGTCATGCATCCATACCGGCCAACACAAACACCAGGTTACTAGCGCAGTAAGCGCAAAAGCAGCAGAATTATCGCCTCTCCTGGAAACCGCGCCAGACCCGCCGAATCACATGGCGGTCAGGGGGCCGGGTTTTGTTACTGACTGCTTCTTTGTAATAATCTAGCGTGCGTGGCTGGTTTCGTCGCGCAGGAGTCCCCGTCAGTGGATAACCAAAGGGGGCTATAAGTTACGCTAGCTTTCTGACGTTCTCACCCTTCTTGATGCGTGCGAAAAATAAAATGCTAGGTACTTCCTGTCCAATCTTCAGCTTTAAGGGTGTATGTCTTGGCTGGGGCCAAGCTGCTAACAAACCTCTTCATTACGTATGTATTCCGATGTGGATGGGCGAGTAAATGACGGACTGGCAAGGGCTCGTAATCGTCTACTGCATTCCATTTCTTTTGATGAAAATAAAGGGTGCGTGTGTGCCCAGCCAGCCGCATGCACCTACCTCGTGAATTATGATGCATCCAGGTGCTTACCTTCAGATATGAATACATTTTCGGCCGAAAAACTTCAGATACGTTCCTGTGGAGAAAAATTGAGGTTCTAGATATTCATGGCCTCTCGTGTGGGGAAACGCCTCCGTGAGTAGATAAAATGCCAAGCTAAGCTCCCTCCGACAGACAGTTTCAGCACGATTAGGCACGGAGTATCTCTGCAGAATAAGGTAGCCACGCACGCACCCTGATCCACTTCCCCACCCTCATGCCCCCCCACCCCCACCCCCACATCGCCACACACAGACACATGTACCTACCTACACATACATATTGCGTGAATGGTGTTATTTCTAATCATTCAGCTGCGCGCCTGCCCTGCCCTGCGCCCCGCCCAAACTGCAGTCAACGTGGGCGCTGAGTGCCTGAGCATTGGGTTCGTCCTTTCCTCTCTGTACGGCGAAATTGGCATTGGTGAATACGGGCGAGAGCTCGTTCTGGAGCACTTGCACCTCAGCGGCACCGACGTTTCTGGCCACGGCAGCAGCTGCCTCCAAGGCGACGATATATGGCTCGGCTTTTTCAAAGATTTTAACAAGCTGCGCGTGCTGCGGCTAGAGAACGCCGTGTACAACGGCGATGGAGGCTTCCATGGTGGAATTCCGCCTGAGTGGAGAATTGTGAGTAATGCTTTGGAGAGTAATTGCAGAACTGCTCCTTGACCAGACTGCACGGAGCCTCGATTATAATGCGGAAGTAAGCACGCAGTTCACAACTAGCGCAACCACGCACACCACGCAGCCAAACACATGTTTGTATCGATGTACACAACTGACGGCCCTTCATCGTATGCCGACATGCGTGCAGGCTGGGTTCAGACTAGAGGACCTGAGGCTTACTCGAGTCGGCTTAAGCGGTGTCCTGCCTGATTGGCTGCCACAAATATTGGCCGATGGGGCCCGCTTGGACCTCAGCGGCAACTCCTTGACCGGTGCGTCCAGTCTCTCTTGCTATTGTTTACCGCTGGGGTCCGCTGTAACATCCTTAATAATATTGTTTACCTAACGTATTGGTTCTTGGTTACGCCTCCTTTTATTAACTTTGGCCGACGACCAACGATTTCATGGCCGACGACCATCGATTTCATAAGTGGGATAATCCTCATTTTGGCTAATGCTAATAATAATTCTAGTTGTAACACCAGTCATAATAGTAATCATGATAACAACCATTCTGATAATGATACATTCCAATAAACACAATTCATAAAATATATACACATTGACAATAACAATAATAATACACCTCATGATTAACCATCCAAGAACCTATATAATCGTACCACCACCATCACCACCACCATAATAATTACAATAATACTTTATATAACAGTATACTAATATTGATATTAATGATATAATGATTATAATAGTTATAAACTAATAATGATTATATTAATAATATAATAATAACATTGTTAATATTATATAGTATATATACTTTTGCGTTTTCTAAAAAGGTGTGTATTCATTTTTGTATACTTTTTTGTATACCTTTTTCGCATTATGATAAAAATGTAAAATGGCGGCGGGCCCGTTTGCAGCTCCACTATATGCAACGGAATGCATGAGTTTCAGTATGTTCATCTCTGTACTTTTTATCCCTTGCCATTATTCCCGCAGGCACCCTGCCTCAAGCCTGGTCCGAAAGCAGCAATTTCACGGGGTTCTCTAGATTGCAGCTGGACGACAATGAGGTGATTGGTACCTTGCCATCCAGCTGGGCACCCCTGTTGTGGTCATCCCGATCCATTAGCCTTGGTGGCCAGCGGGGCAGCGGCTTGCATGGTCCGCTACCTACCGCTTGGACATCGTACCGCGACGGTTTTTATAACGGCTCTCAACTGCTGGAACTGAACATCAGGCACGTCTCATCCAGCCAACTCATCATCATGACAAGCGAATGCATGCCGTGCGTGCGTCAAATATTATTAAAGATGTCACAGCGGACCCCGCGGGTCATCGCTGATGACAGCCAAAGCTTCCTCACCATACACTGCATACGCTGTGCGATGTCGCTGATATCGCTGAGTGCATAAATAGATTAATGTACCGTATATACTTGCTGGGTGTACATACATGTAACTAGCCACGAGCCCGTCGTACTTTCTTGTGGCCTGACGCATGTTTGCAAGCGGTATTGCATCATAAATAACATTTGACGCCTACCTTTGCCATAACGCTGCGAATTCCCAGCGCATGTCCGTGCACCTGTGGCGGAACTCGACACGCCGGGTCATGGCTTGCGGCAAAATCAGACGCAGAGCTGCTCGCGTTCAACTTTACTGGGTCGTTCACGAAGCCATGCAGTGAAGTACAGACATGTCCATCAACTTCCTGGCCTGAGCCGCTGTCAGCTCCATCCCTGACGACAGAACCGCCACCAACTACACCAACTATCATCGGGCTAATAAATGAAGGCCCATTGTTTGCTGCACCTCCAGCAGCACACATGCAACAGCCGCCCCCATTGGCACCATCACCGCCGCTTATGGAGCCGGCAATTCCGACAGCCGCATCACCGCCACCGATTTATTACCAGCCGACACATCGTGAGCTGCCTCCACCATTGGGCTTTATTCGACCATCAATGCCGCCATCATCGCCGCCAGAATTATCGCCGCCAGCTTATCCGTCGACCGATCGGACACCGCCGCCTACCCTGCCGCCGCCATCGGGCTTTCACGAGCCTCTTGTTCATTCACAAACACCGCCGACTAACCTGACACCGGTGTCCATTCTTCCTTTGCCTCCCTTCACACCTACGATACCGTTGTGTACTTATCCCATACCAGGCGGCGCACAAACTATACAAACAACACTGTGCTCACCGCCGGCCTTTCATCTTGGACCCCCTGGGCCATCCATTCCGGTAGTTCAACGCCCAGACCCACCAAGCCCACAGTTCCCCCCGCATGAACCTTCTCTCCCGGCATACCCGCCGGCACCCTCAGTTCCTAACTCAGATCCTGCCTATCAACTGACACCCGCAACTACCGCGACACCAAAAGAACCCTTCCGACCGCTACTGCCTCCGCCAGCTTTCCAACCTGACGTGCCGACAATGGTGGTTGGGATCTCACATCTGCCGCCTCATCCGTCCTCAAAGTTGGCCCCACCTCCGGTCAGCGACCCGGCGCAGCCATCGACATACCCTGGGAACTCACCCTCATTGGCCGCTTCACCTCCATGGAGCCCCCGGCCAAGGACGGCGGATGCGCCGCCCTCAAGGGCAATTTCCTGGAACGAGTGGGAGGGAATGTCAAAGGTACCGTTTTGGGGCTCTTCCAAAGGGCCAGGATTTCCCGCGGAACCAGACATACTACCGCTCATAAACATCCTGGAATCACCGCCGCCGACCACATCGATGCCCCCTGGAATGACAGCCCCATCAAGCTACGCCGCAGATCCTCCTATATCGCCCCAACCGCCGCGCTCTCTGACGCCGAGTGGCTCGACACCCTGGCATCCATCTGGAGCAGAACTGCGCCCAGTGGGCCCTGCATCGCGGACGCCTTTTGAGGCCCCGCCGCCATTGGTGAATGCGTATACGCCTGGGCCTCAGGCACTACCTCATGCACCAGTGACAGCAGAGCCAGGGGACCTGACACCTGTCCGATCGCCATTTACATCGCCAGTGCCAGCTCCTCAATCACCACCGGCAGGGCGTGCCCACTCAGCTGACGACTCCTCAACTACCTCAACATTACAGGAACAGTCCATTCCACCACCGCCGGATCTGCCGATACCCCGGTACCCGCAGCCACCATCACCACAGCAACCGTCAGGAACTTCTTCGGCATCTCCCAACGATTACATGCGGCTGCCATCCGGCGAGCAAGGCACACCAGGCCCGCCCAACCGCCCGCCTCTGCCGCACAGTCTTACAACCCCGAGCACATCAATACCAACGCCCACTGCTGTGGAGGAAGGTATTATGACACCTCCCAGCAAACTCCAAGCAGATATCCCCATGATGATGCCTGTGCCATGGCCGAGCAATGGGCCCCTCTCTCCTTCACCGACAGCCAAACCACAACCACCGCCACTTCCAGCCCCGCCACCGTTTCCACAAGAGGAGGCTAACGACCGTGGGTCCCCTCAATCACCAATCGGAAGACCAGTCATGAGCATCTTGCCCTCTCACCCTCACAGCATGGGTCGCTCGCCCGGTATGGAGTTGCCGCCGCATTCACAAGTAGTGCCACCGCCACTTCCTTTCATTGCGCACCATTATAGCCCTCTAGACCTCCCTCACCCTCCTCCAGACCCTCGTAACCCTCCAGACCCTCCAAGCCCTCGCAGCCCTCCTCCAGCACCTCCCGATAACTACATGCAGCTGCCATCCAGCAGTGAGCATAGCTTGCCCAACCGCCCACCTCCGTACAGTCTGACGACCCCCAGCACATCACCACCAACGCCCACTGCTGTGGAAGAAGTTAATATGACACCTCCCAGCAAATTCCACGCAGGCATTCTTCCCCTAATGCCGGTGCCACAGCTTAGCAGCGGTCCCCCCGCTCCGTCGCAGCCAGCCAAACCACGACCACCGCCATTTACAGCCCCTCCACCGTTTGTACATGAGGAATCTGGTGGCCGTGAGGCCCCTCAAACACCAATCGGAAGACCGGTCACGAGCATCGTGCCCTACTCCCCTCACAGCATGGGTCGCCCGCCCGGTACAGAGTTGCCACCGCCATCACCAGTCCCAACGCCACTTCCTTTCATGGTGCGCCGTTATAGCCCTCCTCGCCCTCCTGTCCGTACTCGGGACCCTCCTAGCCCTCCCAGCCCTCCTCCGGCACCTTCCGATGACTACATGCAGCCGCCATCCGGCAAGCAAGATGCACCTGGCTTGCTCCCCAGTGGGGCCTTTCAAGCACCATTTGGACAACCAGCAGCCACGAGCATCGGGCCCGATCCCCATCATGGCATTGGTAGCTCGCCCTATACGAAGTTGCAGCCGCCAGCACCAAGCCCTTTTACCCCAAGTACACAGCCTGGAAAGCCTCTTGGTGGGGTACCCATCGACCTGCCGCCTGTCTTACCCCCGTGGCCCGTCTCCAGCGATCATCCGTCGTTTCCGGCTTCACAACGTGACAAGAATTGGGAACCACCACCACCAATTGGGTACCCAGAATATCCAGAACGGCATGCTCAACCAGCAGCATCACCAAGTCAACCACCGTTGCCACGCCGCCTCAAACCTCCTCTACCTCCTCTCACGTCACCCCCACCTCCCTCACCACCAACTCCTCCTGCCAGACCCAATATCTTTCCGGGATGGCCTACGTGGCCAGGTTGGCCAATGGCTCCTCTTGGTCCCCCAGAGTACCCAGAACCACCATCAACACCACCGCTACGTCCGCCCTTGCCACGCGGCCGTAAACCTCCTAGTGGATTGCCCCCTCGACCTCCTGTTGCAATGCCTGCTGTTCACGGCACTCCCGAACCCCCTCAGCAAAACCGGCGGCTGCCATCTTCGTCACTGCCCCTGTCTGAGTCAATGGATAGCCAACAAAGCCTACCAGCTCTGCCGTCGCCCTTGACGGCGGCAACAGTCGACCCATCATCGGTACCCCAAACGCTGCAATGGGACCAGCAGAAGGAACAAAAGGTGCCGGCACCGTCGTCACCACTGGCATCAGGGCGTTTGCCAAGGCCACCTGCGCGCGGTTCGTCAACAGTGGCGACGCATCTTCAACCGCCACGACCGCCTTCATCATCAGGTGTGGGCAGCGTTAAACATCATTATGTACCATAGGTATGCTTATGGAAGGATGTGACACCATGCATGGTACGGTATGCTGTGCATTGCCGTATCTAGTATTGCGCAGTGTCGCACAAATGCAACTCCTACTTTCTTCTGCAGAGCTGCTTCCTTCTGTTTCGATGTAATCTGCCTAAATGCTTGAACTGGACATGGCTGGGTTTACTCCCGCCCGTTCTTTAGAAAGTAGTAGTGTCTCAGCGTCATGCCAGTGTGTATTACAACCTACAGGGAATAAATAGACACAAAAGTTCAGTTAAGGCGTAGGAGCGGCATATAAGAAATGGGTAACTAACCTGATCAACGTTTGAATTTTGCATCGCCGAATCGTAAGCTGGCTTGGTTAGAAAAGGTTGCATGTGCATACTCTCTTACCATTATGTATTGACCGTGCACACATGTCGCATTACCGCATTCATGGTTCGGACGTACGGTGAACTCCTGAAGTGTTTATCTCTTTTCCCACGTTTGCAGAACCCCTGACAAGCTTGGAGTTTTTCCGGGAAATAAAAGCGTTCGCGCGCACACAGCCGTTACGACCGGACCTGGCGCGGCAGCCTCCGCCGCCGGCTCCTGCAACGTCGCGACGGCCGACCCTATCATGGAGGTTCTATCTCCCCCCGCGCATCCCTGGTGAGGTCGCCTGCGCGTGCGTCCATGGCTTCTATGGCTTCTGCATGCCAACCAAAGCGGTCTGCCCTCCGACGAGCGAGCCATACAATCTCACAGGCCCATCAGCGGCCCATCTAACGTACTAAACGTACCTCCGCTCGTGCGACGGGAAGAGTACTATGAATACGTATAGCTTCCTACGCATCGACACTGAATAGCTGTTATTATTCCAACGAGCTAGAAGGATATGCGAGCTTCCTACATCAGTTCGTTTCGTTAATGCCTAATACCTCGAACGTGGCAACGAGATATATAGATGCACGACGACCCTTGTTACCGTACCACCCATTGAAACAACATACATATCGTACACGCTCTTCACCGTGGTCGATAGACGGCCCTAAGCCTGCAAGCCAGACATGCATAATTATTGACAATTGCGCTGGTTAATTGTTTCACTGCACTTGCGAGGAGCGCCCCGCAACAGGTAGTTTGGTCGTTTCCGGGAGCCTGCTGTTGGACCCGGCGTTCAACCCCCTGGTGTCGTTCACAGCCAGCCTTCCATCCGTTTCCGAGCTGACCTACCCGGGAGGCGAAGCCAGCCTCTTGTCGGACATCGCGATCGTTGTCGCCACCACAGCCAGACTGCCCTCGCCGGAGTTTGTTATGGTAGGTTCAATACGGTATATCGATCATTGCGCGCGTTTTTTATATCTGGGGTGAGTACAATAATACGAAGCTTCCTAAGGCCGAACATGGTACCAAACAAGCAAAGATCACGGGTTCCCTAGCAAGCAGCCCATCAATTTTACATACAAGCTGCTTGACCCAGCCGTATTTGCGTAACCCCGCCGTTCATTCCTTGATCCACACGTCTCTAAGATGACACCTGCTGCCCGGCTCCATCGTTACCCAGGTTAACGTGGCATACGACGCTCACGCCGCTGGCGCACCGCAGCTGCTACAGACGCTGACCAGCTCTCGACCCGACAACAACACTGGCACCACACTGCAGATGATGGTAAGATGCGGATGTGTTTGCAACGAAACAAGACACGTTCTTGTGCTCTTGTTGAGCGCATGACGGACGAGCCACGGAATCAATTCCACGAACGCAATGCTGGGCCATTCGCAAATGAAACTGCATGTGCGCATGGCGTTGCCGCCCATTTCTTGTCGTCTTTTCTTCAAGTCATCGGATATGGTAAATGTTTTGCGTGGTACAACGATGTAATCTTCTTGACGCTTCTCCCGCCCGTGACTGTAAATTGTCCGTCAATGGGATTATTGCGCATGGAAGTTCCATGCTCTTTGAGCTAGACGCGCTACAGCAAGCATCAGTGGTTGTTAGAATACGGAAATGGCATTAAATTATTGCTTCCTGATATCCTTGCTTCTGCGCACGCGTATCGATCTCCCCATCTCCCATCGACCGGGTGGATAGGTTTGGTTCCCCGCCAACTGGAGGTCGGTGAATGGGGCGTTCTCAAGCCAGACCGCCCTGGAATGGTTCGTGTTGCTCCTTCGGCTCCTGCCGTGGCGGGCGCTCGAGCTTCCTGGCCGTTACCCAGCTCTGGACGTCTCGGGCGTTCAGGTGGGCATCTGGAATCGAGAACACGCACTCTGGTGCGTGTCTTCACTTCGAGTGCACGTATGCGTGCCACGCAGTGAGCACGCCAACTAACCCTGACACGACGAGCTAGTCATCTAATGAAATTCTTTTGTGGCACGTCAAGCAAAAGGGGTGGGGGCTACGAACATGCCTCAAACCCCTCTCCAAATGTACTTTTCCCCGCATTGATGTCCAGCCGTGCGTGCATCCCTCCGTGCGTGAAAGCTATGTTTCAAAGCAGTTGCTTAAACGAGCTACAGTCAGCTCTCCCCGGCCCCCTCCGGGTACTTGATCGTTCTACAGCGTGGGACCTCAATCGGGCCCCTTCTTGCTTCCCTGCCCTGCTAATCTCGCTTGCTTGCATGGTGGCGACAGGTTTCCAATTTAGATGTCTCCGTGTACATTCCCAGCGGTTCCATGGACGTAACGGATATCTACAACATCAACCAGAACGTTTCATTATGTGAGCGACTCTAGCGGTGACGCATGCTACCATGCACTTTCGCGCACACTCTGTCCACACGCCAGCCTTAGGACCGGCGTGTAATTATAATAATATGAAAATAAACATAACAAAATAATTAATAGCACCTATAATTGTAATTTACTACACTATTCTATGTTATTTTTACACGCCTGCTCCGGCCGGCCGGAGCAGGCGTGTATTTACAAGATGGGGAATCAAGGAGTGGCGTAGTGCGCCCTGTATGCCCGCACCATCAGGGAAACCTGTATTTTTCAAGGGGACTTGATCCCGACTTCCATCACTCGCCGGGACCATAATATGTAATACTTCGGTCGCACTGCGGTGTAACGTCATCATTTCTCTGATTTCTGTGATTTCTCTGACTCGGGCAATTTCGTACACGCTATGGATGTATCTGCAGTAACTCCAATCGTCACAATCGCTGGTGGCGAATCTGGGATGGTTGCACAGGCTCAACCCGTTATCAGTATTCAGGTGAGGCACGAGGGGAAACCCACGCACAACCTCTCCAAATAACCTTCCCACATAAATCCAGCCAAGCAATCCACATAACCTCTCCAAACATGCATGCATATCTTTTGTACTAAACAAATATATATCAGGATGTTCCGATTGTCATATATAACTACACAAATTTCCGTTCGCCATGCAACGAGCAGGGCGACACGGTCCAGATGTGGCCTGCGTCCTCGTCAACGTTCGGGGAGCAACTGGAAAAACTTGTATCTGTGTCCGATCTGACGGACTCAGTAAACATCAACACAACCATCACTTACTACGCGTGCCGCCTTCCGTTAGCGGGTCTAGGCGCACTGGTATTGGGCCAAGGTGAGCAACACGTGCGCACATTGTCCCACCTACCGCCACATGTATACATATACACGGAAAACACTTGTATGTATAGAGCTAGCTAGATGGATTAACGACTCCGGTTGTAGATAGCCCGGTTTTGGAACGTGGCGTTTCCAAAATAATTCACGAGCTCAGGACGCATGTGACAGTAAACCATCGATGTTTAGTTATGCAGGACTCTGCACATCCATGTATTCTATACCTGTCTCGCCTCCCATCCTCTTTAACAGATCCAGGAGACCTGGATGTGGCCGCCAGTGGTCTGAACTGCCGACGTGTATCCTCCGTAAATTCATCACGTCCGAACCAACCGGGAGAAGGCTACATGATAGAGTATGGTGCCATCAACAGTCGAAACATGTAAGCAAGCACACGTGGGTACCGCATACATACATCTGTGCGTGCGCAGCTAGAGTCATCGCTAAACCAAGTTATGTTTTAATTATATTTATTTGCGTGCATGCGTGCGTCGCTTTCCATTACGCATATATGCTCGGTTTCCGTCCATCCATGTATGAGAGCGCGTGGCCATCTAGGACGTTGCAATAATGGCTAATGACGCGCTAGACGCCTGTTCCCAACTGAGTGATGGGAATCGTACAGCGCATCACAACCCTGTAATCGAGTTCACCTATTTGTTTGGTGTACTGATAGCGCGTTTGTTTCCACATTCCGTACTGATGCTAATTACTTGCATGCGACGATAATGATTTGTGAATCCCGAAATAATTATTTTACACCCACGTGGTTTAAATATTGGTGATATTATTCAATCTGATTCAAATGCAACGATATTTACGACGCTCATTATTTGCGAAGCACCGGTTGGCGACCTCGAGCGCCTTTACCAAAAGTTTGCGAACTCGCGTCATTCAGTCCAGCGTCAGTGAAGCCCAGCGTCAGTGAAGCGCGCAGCAGCCTTCCTCACCCCGTGCAGTGGCCCTCCCTCCCACCATCTTCCTGAGCCGCCCTTCCTACCCGCCTGCCGCGGCCGCCCCGTGCTTGTTGAGACGGGCCGTCCTCCATCGGCGCACCGGCCATCGACGCCTCTCCCCGCTGACTATCCCGACCTGTCACATCCTCCACATACAGCCCCTGTCTCCACTCCGCGGCGGCCACCATGCAACGCCTGAAGTAATTATTAACGTTTTGCAAGAAATGTTTGCGAGTCTTAGGGGGGAATTTTTAGGGAACTTCAACATTTAAAGGTCCCCATTAGTTAATTATTTATTTACTTACAAATATTTAGCGTCCGCACGGTGCCGTGCATGAGGTACAACACAAACCCAATCGTGGCCATTCCTCCCGCCCATCCAGTTCTGCATCCCCCAAGCGGTTGCTGGTGGTGGTGACGGACCCTTGTCAGTCTGCTGGCGAGGTCTGGTGCACTGGGCTGGGCAGCTGCTCATTTGCTGGGCAGTGTGTGGCAGTCAGCGGCAGCTTGGGCATCAGCAACCTCGATTACCTGAGCAGCTACGCGACTAGCATCAGGCTTGGTGGCAACAGGAGTGGTCAGCCGAGGGAAACCAAATTCGGCGGGTACGGCGGGCGCTGGTTGCAAGCAAGTGCTGCTGTTCCGGCGTGTGGGAAGTCACGCCCTTGAGCATCCATAGACATTGCAGGTCTAACACGCACGCTATACTTTTTACATCACACAGGGTACTTCTACCAGTGCCCAGCGATATATTACTGCCTCGCATAACTCTGAGGGGTTCAGGCCGGATGACAATCACCCCAGAGGGACAGGCTGTCATGCTCGAAGACGTGCCGTACGGCAGCACATGGATCGATCAAGGTGCGAACGTGGTTGTTCATTTGGAAGCCTGTACAGAAGCATACGGTATATAGTTCTACTATATACCATCTGATCGAGTATGTTTAATACAAATGAGGAAAAGTTAGATTGCGTGCTTTATGGTGCCGGGCCACTTAGGACTCCGTCCTTAACACACGCACCTATAATTTCTTCATGGCTTTATGTCGTACGTAGTTACATAGACCTCACTCACCAACAGGGGCGACCGCGTATGACGTGAATGAGTTCGGAATCACGGTCAACATCTCATCCCGGGTTCGGTCGTACGGTGCATCCGCCGTGGACACCAGCATCGCAACAGAGCCTTCCAAGCTGTACGGCTTTGCGGTGCAGTACACCGTGATGGACGAGGCGGGCAACTCGGCGATACCGGCCTGGCGACTGGTGCGTCATCCCGTTCAGCAGCAGCGTAAAATCAAGACCGTTGCTGTAGAACTCAAAATGTGTTTTGTAACAAATCATAAAAGCCCATGCATCTTGTTGCAAAGATAAAATAGCGGTGGTCAAACGGTCGATGATAGTCGCATCATGTGTTTCGTCCCCTGCCATTGATGATTTGCATTGAGTACCCCATTGTGTTTGCCGTCGAACGCGCGCTCGCTCTGTCCCCTCGCTCTCAACCAAGGGCGCGCGCCCGATCCCTGGAGATCGGTGACAGCTGTGCCCCCTCAAGGGATTGGGCGGAAGCCCATCCCGGGCGGTCTGCGCCGCGCAGTCCGCTGTTCAACCTCCTCAAGTCCTTGCAGCACCCAGGGCGCGTTCCTCAGCAATTCGGAGGCGTGCCCCTGCCTGATGCGGTACAACTAGCCTGGTCCCGTGTCCCAACCTAATCGTACTAGCTAGGGTTGCAGCCTCCGGCAGGCCTGCCCGCCCAGCTGAGTCCCAGCGGGGCGTCTCGCACGCGTCAGGCCTTGTTGGGCCCGGGTATGCAGTCGGCAGCTCCATGATGGGGCTATGGTTTGCATAAGGCAGCACATCACCACGTAAGCATCCCTGTCGTATGTACACCCTTTCCCGTCGCAAGCGGCCCTCGCCTACACGTCCAGCTGCCAACTCCCACTGGTCTGGCCCTACCCTCCTCGGGCACCCACGGATCCCCTACGTGCCCGGGAGTGCGCTTCCCTAGTCCGAATCCCTACACCCTAGCGTCTCGCGCTGCTATCTATCATCAAGAGTCTACGTCTACTGGCTGCACGCAGCGGATCCGGCCGTCCACCACCGATAGGATTTGGTGGTCCGGTCCCACCCCTTCCCACCCCGTCGCGGTCGGCCTAGATCTGCAAAGCTGGCCACCCGCTGCCAGAACTCCAACACTGCGCGCGCCTTAGCTACATCTACCGGCGACGGGGCAGCCGGCGCCCCCGGCACGGGTTGTGCGCCGCCGTGGTGGGTCGCTGCACGTAGCCCAACCCTCGCCCGCTCCATTGCCGTCAGCGCAGCTAGGGCAATGATATCCCAAACCCCTTGTTGCACCCCCTGCGGCGGCTCAGCCAGCCACACGTTGGCTCGGGTGATGGGGCCCGGAACGTGTGCACCGATCTATTGTACCACTGCCTGAGCGACCGGGCATTCCCAGAAATGGTGTGCCCGTGGTGAACACGGGTGGGGCCCCGCGCCACCGTACCCGCCGCACCCACACGCCTCGGGGTGGGCGTTGTGTAGGTGGCTGTTGCCATGTGTGTGTGTGTGTGTGTGTGTGTGTGTGTGTGTGTGTGTGTGTGTGTGTGTGTGTGTGTGTGTGTGTGTGTGTGTGTGGTGTGTGTGTGTGTGTGTGTGTGTGTGTGTGTGTGTGTGTTTGTGTTTGTGTGTGTGTGTGTGTGTGTGTGTGTGTGTGTGTGTGTGTGTGTGTGTGTGTGTGTGTGTGTGTGTGTGTGTGTGTGTGTGTGTGTGTGTGTGTGTGTGTGTGTGTGTGTGTGTGTGTGTGTGTGTGTGTGTGTGTGTGTGTGTGTGTGTGTGTGTGTGTGTGTGTGTGTGTGTGTGTGTATGTGTCTCAAAAACAGCTTGCCGCAGCTGCGCACGCATCCCGTGCCTCGCTAATATAATGCTGCAAACAATCTCATCGCCTTCCATCCGGACCCAACTAACCCAACGAAATCCCTGCACGATGGAGCAGGTTCGAGTCGTCTGCATCGCACCTGAAGTGTACTGTGACTATGAAGACGTGCAGACAGGGAGCACTTCTGGGAGATGCACAGTGGCCGGCGTCTGCCTTCGAGGCTCCCACTCCGATCGATTTGGCAATAAGATTCGCGTCAGCGGCATCAACATGGGACTCATCACTGGAGACATGAGCTTGGGTTCCATTACCGACGATGTTTGGAGTGGCAGCAAGAAGGACTTCAGTGAATATGGTAGCAGCCGCTTTGCGCCCACAATAGGGCCCCAGACGCCGCAAATTACTTTACTCGGACCGCAGTATGTGGAGATCCAACAACACAGTGTGTTCGACAGGTAACGTTGCACGAGCAGCAGGCCAACTACTTGCGGTTGATTGCACGCTGAAAATACTGTAAATACATTTTGTGCTCTTTTATGCATCATGACTGAATCGTACTTCATTACGCCGCACAAACAATACAACTATCAAATGATGAATCGTAAATACACCTGGTGTCAAAACATTCGTGTCCGTATAGAGGTGTGCTGGCGTAAGTGGTGCGGTGCGGTGCAGTTAGTGCATTCTGGGCGGTTGAGCGCCAATATTAGCATTATTTCGTACTACTGCCCTGGTCAACCAAAAACATGCACATTCCGTAATAGAGAGCTTATTGGCATCGATGAATGCACAGACAGGGGTATATGGCTCCTCTTCAAACCGGTTGTATCAGGTGAAGCGAGATGCCCCCGAGTCACGGAGACGCTCCCGGAGTCCGCTTCTGCCGTTCTAATGTAATAACTAACCATATCGGACGGGTGCGCCTCCTGAAAATGGATTCAAATCCGCAATCTATATGTACGTATACATACCCCTGTCGCAACGCGCACATTTATTGACGCCGCGCTTTATATGCTCGATTGTCACGTTCCCTGCAGGTGTTTAATCATAGCAGGATCCTTCCTCGCGCAGTGCGACCCGGGGGCCAAGGCCTTTGACCCCATAGATGGCAACCTTGACAATCTCATTACCGTGTGCGGACAACCGCTGTTCCCTGCCAAGGGCGAACGGCCGGTGCCGGTGGTACTGGCGTGCGGCGTCAGGTAATGAGGCGTGGATTTATCGGGATTAGGGTAAACAAGCCAGGACACGAGACGCCCGGCTGAGTATCAGGCTGGCGTGGATGAGTAATGCGTTCAACTGCCGTTCGCTGCATGCGATGTAATGTTCCTTGCATCTGGGTGATACAGCACATGCTTCATGTCAATCAATGCCGCCGCCACCAACCCTTCAATGCTCGCAGCACCAGCTCTCCAGGAGTCTTCAACTTGACCTACTCGGTCCGCAACTCAGCGGGTGCTTCCGCCTCCACCTGGCGCCAGATCACAGTTGTGCCCAGGTGTCCGCCGGGGGAGAAGCCATGTGACGACAAGGTGGGAAGTTAAGATCGATATATGTGCGTGGCAGGCATCACTAGATAGGCAGGAGGTGTAGCAGTGCAGTCAAAGAGCGGTAAAAATGCTGAAATCCGCCGATTCCCGTATGTTACGTAAGGCGCGTGATGAGCGAGCACGTTCGTTGGGGCATCAGCAGTCGTGCCGTGCGTGCACGCATTATATAACCCCGATGTCCGTCGCTGCATTTATGACCTCCACTAGTGGCCGCCCTCAGTCAGTTTGTTCACGCAGACTCCCAGGCTCAATTTATGCCAAACTAGAAGAACGTCCGCACGCACGCACACATTGATGACCTGAATTACCAATGGATTAGTGGATGGCCCGACCCACCCACAACCTCTCTCGGCACGCAGCTCACCTGCTCCTTTGAGGGCATCTGCGCATCGGAGCTGCTGCAACAACACGGCACGGCTGACGCGGGTGATGGAATATTCCTGTCCAAAAGCAGCCGACTGGATGCGCCCCCCGTCATCACCTTGATCACGTCAGCGGTTTTGTCGGACATGGTACACGTCAAGCAGGGCCGAGGGTAGGTGTTTGCTCCATCCAGAAATACGGAGATAGGGTTTGGCGGAGCATTCATGTGATTCATGCGGAATATTATTAAGGATGTAACAGCGGACACCGCGGGTCATCGGTGACAGCCGAAGTTTCCTCACCATACACTGCATAAACGAACTTCGTTGCGGAATATCTGATCGCCGAAGCATCCGAACGGCTATCATGTAAAACATGTCACGATACGGTCCGAACGCAACAGACCCCTCAACAAATATTTGCTTTGCCCCGCAGATACGTCTATTGCAACGGCTCGGAGCCGGCACCCAGCTCACTCTGTGAGCCAGGCGCTCTGGCGTTTGACCCAGACGGCGGTCAGGATGGCCGCGGCATGAACTTGACCGCAGACGTCATCGCGTGCCCGCCTGCAACTTGCTTAAGCAAAGGGGGTTGCACGTCGGAGGTAAGAGCAGGGGTTGACCACTGGTTTGGCTGTCCTCGGGTGGGGTTCGTTGTTGATGGATGACACATGTATGTATGTCGCTCGTTTGGCTTAGCCTTACCTATGTTTACTGTTCGTGATGTGATATGTCGCCCGCAGGTCCTCAAGAGCTATCGACTGACACACCGCGGTCTGGCAGGCTGCGGAATAGATCCAATGGCTGCGGTGGGGACTATCTATCCAGTCGGTGAGTCACCTAGCAACCTATACACATATGTGCCTTGCATGCCTTGCGTGCGTGTGCGCTGTTGTTTTACCGTATTACATTAGCGAGTATGTATGGTGACTTGTGTGACGTTTGCAGGCTCCTCTTGTAACGTACCATGCCTTGGTGTTTTCCTGGTACAGACTTCTGGATTTGGGACAACGGAAAGGCGAACGCATCAGTCATACGATACGTCGAGGTGGGTTCATTGCCCGGCACCATTAATCCATTATTGCGATTGCTTGTGTTGGTCAAAGGAGTGGAAGCAGATTTTTTGTAGCCCAACCAAATGGTTGAACAACCCAGGGTGTTCGGCCACGTTCCAATATACTAAATACACGAATAATGCTTGATCATCAAGTATCTATTAGTAGTAGGTTTTCAAAATGACAGGGTGGGTTACAGAACGGTTGCCTGAATGGTAACTCCAGCCAGACCGGATGCTTGAGGACGGCTGTCGGTCATTGGCCACATTCGTTCGCGGCCGGCCCCGGTGGCCGGTAGGCCGGTTACGTGGCCGGGTGTTGTAGTACATATTGACCGGAAATAGGAAACGCACACTTACGTCATCAAACATACCATGGGCGCATAAGAGGATGCGATTAGATGCAATACGGCTACCAATTTGATATTATTTCGTGAACACATCACTACTACTGAGCGCTAACGAAGTATACAACGAATCATGGAATTCGGTCGTCCAACCCTTTCCTACAGATCACCAATCCATGTCCCTCGTTGCCATACGACACGGCTGAGTACCAGCTGTGCAAGGACTTGACTGGAAGGTACTTAAGGCGTGGTGTCGTTAGATAGTATCCCTGGTCAGGATTATCCCGTGTTGTATGATTATTATCATTACCCCGTGTTAAGTCCCTTCTAGGGTTTGTTTGCGGTGTGTGGTTGTTGTGATAAGCATCGCCGCGGTTTTTGAGGTTACCCTCTGTTTTCACGCATCATCCACAGCATGCGATCTACAATTTAATTTCTCACAAACGAAGAGGTGCATCCGTCCTGGGGTTGTTTTCTATCTTATCTTTCCTCGCAGCTACTACTGCGCTCCTCTACCTTGTGATCAGGCCAACCGCATGCGACCGCCGTACAAAGCGCCACCTGTGCTCGCACTTCTGGCCGATGTGGCGTACATTGAGTACGGCGATGCGCCGCCGTACTACTTCGGGCCGTGCCAGGCCCTGCCGACCTATATGGACGACCCGTCAGCAATCAACTCTTGTGGCGCGTATGCGTTGGCAAAAACACAATATAGTGACGGCCGGGTGGAGATTACAGATCTAAGCTCCGTCATCCAGGTACTGCCAATCACCGATTGCTCGGCGACTACACAGTTGTCAGGCTCAAGTGCCTTGAGCTGCAACAGTTGCCCGCTTGACATGCTGCACCTGCCCGCGAAGTGTCCAACGGGAACGTACTTCTACAGGTACGTCGATCGGCCAAAACGTTTGTAGCAGCAGGCAAGCACATACTCAGTTCTGCAATTACGACGATTATATGTTTGTAGGCCTAGGGTGTTGCTGTGGACCAGATGAATTAGATGAATGCATTCGTTCCTGCTGGCGGCTGCAGTTACAATGTCATGTATTCCTTCGCACGAGCTATCCTGAACGGCATACCTACCAAGCCACGTTTGCAAACTTTCGAACCCTTGATAATTTTGCAGGTTTTCTGTTACATCAGGCAACAAAACAGTCGTACAAGTACTCACCGTACACGTGTATGAGCGCTTCTCTATCATGGGCACCGCCATACCTTTCCCGAACTACATAAATGCCACGCGGGCCTTCACCGAGGCCAGCTCCATAAGTGCTACCATAGACATGCTAGACTCCCTTCCACCCGACTATGGCCCCGACATCTTGACCACGGCGCCGGCGAAGAAGTACCGTGAGGTTGTGTCCTACATCCTCTCTACAAGTATGTTGGCGGAGATACTGCTAATTGACGGCAGCGATGTGTACGTAAGGGAAGTGCAACTTGATCCGCCAGTGCATTTCGTCTCTGCGTCCCAGGGCGCGGGCAATGCCAGCATACATATGACGTGTGTCGTCGAAGTCTTCGCACATTTCCCTATGGGGGTCCACGAGGGCGACATAAACAGGTTCTATGCGTATGCCGCTGATCTGACCTCCGATCCGACATACTTGCTGGATGGACTAAGTGCTCTGCTCGACGTCGACCTCAGTGCATGGGTTTCTGCTGGACTTTCAGCCACCAGCGCTGGGTCTCCTGGTGCCGCATTCGGGCGGCGCATCATCCAAAGCATTGCCGGTGACGGGGTGCCCGCCAAAAGCAGCAGCGCCGGGAGCGCCATGTTTGTGGGAGAGGCAGTTGGATTATTGTCACATCAGTCGCGCACCAAGCATACATCACGCGGCAGCAGAACAGAACGAAAACCTGTGGCAAAGGACGATGTCAATAATCCATGTCGAGGACGTCCGCATACGCGACAATCTGGCTCAGCGTCTGGTGTGGATCGCAATAGTCAACCAAGAAGTGATAGGAAGGAAGATGCGTGGCGTTGGGAGGCTTTGGACCTGGCCGAGGACCTGTTAGGCGATGTGAAGGACACTCCTGCAGCTGGCCTTCCAACAGTTTGGCCTGCATCGACAGCTACCTATGGAACCGCTAGACCCACCCAAGACGCCGCTCATCACAGTACCTTTGCGGTGAAGGAGGCTGAAGGCGCGAAACGTCGGCGGCGGACGCAGCAGCAGGTCCTGTCGCCAGCCCTTTCATTATTTCCAACCTCGACAGGTCAGCCTGCGACGCCTTACCCAACGCCAATGTTGCCACCTCCGGGACAGCCGAATGATCCCCCTCAGACGGTGCCTATGGCACCGCCGCCGGCGATGCCAGAGTGGCTGCAGAATGACTCCATTGCGGTCACTAGTATAGCGCGGGTGACGCCTCTGGATGTGGATGATCCACTGAACCCGAACGCCAAAGGACAGCCCTTCAACTCACTCGAAGCGCTGACGTCTGTAATCAACAGCCACGTGAGTGGTACAGAGGATTGGTGGGGACGCGAATGGTGATAAAGGGGTGGGGCCTGGTGCGCAACCTGTCTTCGGCAGATATGTTTTACCCATTTGTGTTGGCCTAAAACGAGCCCGTATGCATCGGTCTACGTAACCGCAGGTGGAGACAGCCCAGAAGTATCTTGCCCGTATCCGGTCGGCAGCGAACACCAGCCTTCTTGACAACGCAATAACTTCTTTGCTGAATGAGTCGAATATGAAAACTGCGGCAGCAATATCCGGTCTAATGGTGGCTTATCAAGAAGCGACAGATAACGCACTGGAAAGGCAAGTAGCGCAGAACTTACATTTGCTGATGCCGTTTCAATTTTGCCCTGCTCATTCATATCAATAATAATATTAATGTATTGTTGATATTGTATATTATAAATATTTATTTCCTTATTATAATTTAATGTGATAATCATAATTATAGTAAAAATACGGCATGGTATATTTATTTTCATTTGTCTTATTGTTATTTTTATTATAGTTGTCCTGATTATTATTCCTGCATATGTTTTATTATTATGATAATTATTATTTTTATTATCATTGTTGTTGCTGTTATTAGTATTTACGTAGGCTAACTAGAATTCACACCGTGCAATTCGAATGGATTACAAGCTGTGAATTCTAGTTCAAGTGGGAAACACTATGGCGAAAATGAAAAACTCATATTCTTATTGCTATTCCTTTCTGTGTCGTCGCAGGTCCATAGTCCTGTTAAATAAATTAGGTCATCAGTTATCTGTGCTTGTAGATTCACAGGCCGGTTTGTCCAGTACAGCCTCGGAGCTCTCCGGATTGGTGGCGGCGACAGAGGCCGCGTTAGCTCGCACCGTGTACGACACGATGCTCATCGAAGAAGCAACGGGACAATACAAGTATTACTGGGCTGGATGCGATGGTTTGCAGTATTCCAAGCCGCGGGCGGAGACAGTCTGGTCATTCAATATGAGCACATTAATGAATATTCAGCACGGCGACCTCAAGTTCCGAAGCCAACGGTGAGCTTCGCGAGCTGAATTCGTTCTTGTTGTTGCAGCAGGCGGTTGACAAGTTGTGTGTGAATGGTCAATCTCACCGAGCATGATTGCATCGGAGTGGATGAGCACGTTTGGTGCTTAAATGCGGCTCCCCCTTCGAGACAGCCTCGCTGCTGCAAGTAATGCCAGTCCTATAAGACCCGCCCGCGCCCACGCAACCCGACAACCCACAGGCACAGCTGCAGCGCGTCGTCGGGGGACTTTGGCGCGCACTGGAGAAACTGTGTCAACATGGCAACGCACGGGGTCGAAGTTTCGGTCGCCTGGACTTGGCTACATGCCTGTTGCATCACAGTTTCATGTTGGAAGCGAGGTAAACGCAAACGTCCTCTGGTACATAGGTTTCCGTCGGTGCGAGAGGTAATAATAGAACGTGTTGCACAGATGTATACGTGAAGGATGAAGTTGCATAGTTGGACGAAACTGATGGGAGTCAAAAGGATTCAGTGCCGACTAATAAAGACCGCTCAGTTGCAGGTGCAAGTTTTGTTTGGCACATGCATGGGCGGGCAGGTTGATGTTTGCAGTTTCCGATTGAGCACCACCCAATTATCACATGGCGAAGCATTACAAAATGAGACGGCTCCCCCTACTCCCTCCTTCCTATGCATGTAGTCCATTAACTGCGCGGGCGTCAATTCAACAGAAATGCAAGATCGCCGGCTGTTCGGCTCCCTGCGCCTGGCGGGCGGGTTATTCCTGCACAGCACCCGGCGCCGGGTGGATGAGCGCTGCTGGTGTGAAGGTACACGGCGGGGAGCTTTCGGCAACCTCAACAGTGCCTGTCATGGGTAAGTAGTGCTGCGTGATTGCTGATTGCTGGTAACATACGTAGTACTGCGTGAATTGCGGGTTTCAGTCGAGCATTAACTAGGCTTTGCAACGGTAAAGTTGTGGTATATATACGCATAAATATGGACTCGCGACCGTAGTGTTTGCCATGGTGTGAGTGTAGCGAGTGTCAGTAACGAAGGCTTTAGTGTGGGGTCCAGCAATTTTATCATTGGCACCGATCACCTTGACGGACGGAAAGCGAAGTTGACGTCCTATACGCGCGCGCATGGCATTTCAAAGACGTTGTAAAGAGCGAGACGTTCCTTATGTATTTGTTAAATAATGAAATAATACTCGATATCGTTCTTGCTTGCAGGCAAGGTTCGCCCGGGGGATGCGCCACCGCCTACAACACCTTCAATTCATTCCTTCGGGAAATCTTCGGGCTCGGTGAAAATAATTCTCTTCATCCATACGGATCCGACCCGGTATTTCTGCCCAGCTCCTCCTTGTATGATGCCCGACTGGCAGATCAGCTCCACCAGTACTACAACACGACCCCTGGATCGGGAGAGGTCTCGGAGACAGGGGCGCCGTACTCGTACTTCCACAAACCCTTGCAGGTGCGTTAATGACACGTACAAAGCCAAACATTTCATGGCTTGGCACTTTGGATGTGGCCGTTCTGACATTCGCATAGATGATCAATGTCCGTTGCTTTGTCTGCTTTGTTCCATCTGACTGAAATAACCCTAACCGTAAACATAATTCACTATCTGCGCCCTGAAGGGGTTTCCCGACGGCTTCCCGGTGCTGCTTCCGAACATGCTTACGAAGGAGCGCTTAGGGCAAGTCCTTTCATACCTCAAGGTACGCTGTCTCCTGCCCTCTGGTCCGCAGATAGACTTGTTCCATTAAAGAACATTTCCTGCCGTATGTCGTTTTTTTATCCATGTATATGTATATATTCATATATATTAGTCTGTCGGTCATCTTCTTAGCTTTTGCGCAATCTTCGATCTCATTAGCGCCTGAAGGAATTCAGCAGCGTTCCGTCGCAATTTCGTCGCCTGCGGCGGCGGCGGCAGCGGCAGCGGTGCGCCGCCGCCGCCGCCGCAGCAGCAGCAGCCTGCATATTTATATTATTTATATTATATTATTTATATGGTATATTGTATTATTCGAATTCAACGCGTGATTGTGCCTCTGCCATCATACAGGATTCCAACTTCCTCGACCGCTACACTCGCCGTCTCACTGGCGAGATGCTGGTGCTGTCGTCCGAGCTCAGGGTATTTGGCCACGTGATGATGACATTTGACTGGGCGGACGACGGTGGGTTGCTGAGAACGATTGAGTCGAGCAGTGCGAGAAACGAACCTAGGATTGCGGTAAGTGCGTGAATCCCTTTTGCGTACACAGCTGTCGCCGCCCCCGTCCCTGTCACAGGTAGCATCAAGATGAAGCAATCACTATCCAGTCTCCCAGCTAAGACTTACCTTCAACGTCAGGACGCCGGCAATAACGCCACTCACGTAAACACCCGGACCACCTCCTTGGTGGCTTCCCAAGAGCTCGCGGGTCTGCTGACGGTGACTGCGTTTTTTGTTGCGATAACAGCGGCGCGAGCGGTGCGAGCGCTGCGTTATGCCAGGCGCGAAGACCTGGCCGTGCGACAGGTCAGCGGGACGGAGGCACGCAAGGATGAGCAGGTTTCCCAGCTCATGCAAAGTGCTGGCGGATGGATAGATCGGGTGTGGTGCAGTTATTGATTGGGCCCCCTCGTCTCGCTCTTGCTTGGTGTGCAAGTGATGTAGCCTCGCTCACACATGCATAAAGGGCGATGTTACCTACTACGCACTTCCTCTGATATGCAGGTTTGTTACCTTTCCGGTAAACTCGTGATCGACTTGGTGGTGGCGGGGATGCTGCTGACGTCGTCAGTGATCTGCGTATGGTGCGTCCTTGCGTTGGCTGCTTAATTGTTCTGGTTATATTACATGTATAGGATATGGATTGATCGTTGTAGTAATCACTGGACTTCATAGACATTGATGCCCTTGCACGGCAGGTACATGGAGGTTTATGCCGCCGCCTTCTCAGCACGTCAGCATTACCAGGTGTACGACGGCATCCTGACAGCGCGCGCTCGGTGGTTGCTATCTCGTAAAATTGACGCGTGGGAAATACCGCCCAACTCTACCCAGGCGGCACAGCTGAAGGTAAGAAAAGGGCTTTAATGGTTTCGGCCGAACGTGCTGCCATATGGGATGATCAGAGCATCAGACATACCTATCCCCGTCAGTAATACTTTCTCAACGCCCGAAGCGATGGAGAAGCACGATAAAGCGTTAAGGAAAGGGGCGAGCTCAAGTGGATGGATGGCTTAGCACGGAAAGTTGTGAGGCAGTGCCAGTGCGTGGCGCGCGGTGGCGTATATATAGGCTGTAGTGAGCCGCATTGTCTCTGCCCACATGCATGCAAGGGTAACTTCAGTAGAAATAATATGTATTACCATCATCATTAGAGTAAACGCAGCGAAGGAGCGATTTTGGTGGACACGCGGACACGGCACGTGTCAGTGTCGGTGAATTCGAGGTTTCAACATGGCACGCAACGAACGTTCGGACGCTGGCTGTCCTGGAGCAATAGTTGGTCTGCAGAATTGCTAGCTTTGCCATTTCGCGTTTGTGCGCACAATCGCATGTCGACAGCAGAGACAAACACACATACGTCCTTACAAGAAAACAAAGCAAGAATGTGAAAGTAGCTTAACGCACACACGACCTGCATCGGATTGGATAGATAGATGACGACATCGACCAAGTAGCAGCAGGTTGCATATACAGGAGCAGCTGGCGACTGTGACGATGCAAGTCGATCGATCGCCACCCTTAAGCGACTTTGAGGCGCTCAGCAGCCAGATACATAGCGGCGGATATAGTTAAGTTAGCAAGCCATAGCGCTGGGCGCACGTGGAGGGGCTGGCGCGGAGCAAGTGTACACCTACCAGCTTTAGGCAGCAGCTTCGCAACGCAGGGGGGGATGATTCTCGTTTGCAAAAAAGGCTTATCATGAGATTGTTCGTTTTGCTTCGCCTAAAATTGGAAGACCGTACCTACGCGTATACATTGTACGTCCCCTTTCTCCTCTTGTGCGCTTCAGTCCGTGCTTGCCTCTGTAGACATAACGGACATTCCAGGAGCCGGTAGTCCCGGCCGATACCTGCTGCCGGACGCGCCGCGCGACGAGCTGTACGAGCTGGCTTCCCGCCTGGACATGGCGCATCGCATGTCAAAAACTTGGACGGCCTATAACATCGTTCAATCCTTCACAATGGTGCTGCTGATAGGGAGGTAAGGCGGCTCGCGTGGCGGGAGGCAACCCATAATGCATACATACGGCGGGGGCCGCAAACATGATACCCGCAGGCTAGCCCCCTCTCCGCTCGCCGCCGGATATTGGCGCCCAGGCTTACGTTTTGCAAGACCTAATTGCTCAGCAAAACACAACGCCGCACGCGCAGACCAGCATCATCGAGTAGTTCGCACGCAGCTGCGATTAAATGCTTATGATACACAATCACCTAGCCTCCGGCACCAAGCACCTCACCACCGGCGGAAAGCTCTCCGAGTGTGTCCCCTCGCCAGCAAGGACCGCCTGTTCCCGTGGAGCAGCCTGCTGGGCAGCACCAGCTACCTGAACCGCCTTCACTACCGCCGCCTACGCCATACTGGGCGAGCACGCCTGCAAATATTACGTTTCCTTCCCAGCCCGCCCCGACACAACAGTCCAATCTTATACCACCAGCACGACTGCCACAACCTCGGGTACCCAACCCACCGCCGCCCCCCAGTGTATTGAGCCCCAGCCCACCTTCAAGAGCACCTATTATTGGTGGGATAAGTGGGATGAAGACAAGCCCCCGTGGAATCAAAACATCGCCTCAGTGGCCATCACAACCGCTTGCCCCTGAGCCGATAGCGAACCCGTTGGGCCCACCAGTAAGTCCACCGGAGCAGTATGTCGAGGCAGGCTCTCCACCGGAGCATTTTGTCGAGATAGACTCTCCACCTTCACTACCCCCATGGGACCAGAGCACTCCACCGCTTGCGCAGCCTCCCTCCATCCCCCCGTCGTCGCCAACATCGCCATCACGGCCTTCAAATCCGCCGATGTCGCCACACCCATCGCCAGCAGTGCCACCTCCTCCAGAGATGCCGCTCTTGCCCACACCGTTGCAAACGGTGGTGTCATTTACAGCTGCTCCACGGTTTGCACCGCCTCCCTCCATCCCCCCGTCGTCGCCAACATCGCCATCGCCGCCTTTATATCCGCCGATGTCGCCACACCCATCGCCAGCAGTGCCACCTCCTCCAGAGTTGCCCATCTTGCCCACACCGTTGCAATCGGTGGTATCATTTACAGCTGCTCCACGGGGTGCGCAGCCTCCCTCCATCCCCCCGTCGTCACCAACATCGCCATCGCCGCCTTCATATCCGCCGATGTTGCCACACCCATCGCCAGCAGTAGTGCCACCTCGTCCAGAGTTGCCGCTCTTGCCCTCACCGTTGCAATCGGTGGTGTCATTTACAGCTGCTCCACGGTTTGCGCAGCCTCCCTCCATCCCCCCGTCGTCGCCAACATCGCCATCGCCGCCTTCATATACGCCGACGTCGCCGCACCCATCGCCAGCAGTGCCACCTCCTCCAGAGTTGCCGCTCTTGCCCACACCGTTGCAAACGGTGGTGTCATTTACAGCTGCTCCACGGTTTGCGCAGCCTCCATCTACTCCCTCCATCCCCCCGTCGTCGCCAACATCGCCATCGCCGCCTTCATATACGCCGATGTTGCCACACCCATCGCCAGCAGTGCCACCTCCTCCAGAGTTGCCGCTCTTGCCCACACCGTTGCAAACGGTTGTGTCATTTACGGCTGCTCCACGGTTTGCGCAGCCTCCCTCTATCCCCCCGTCGTCGCCAACATCGCCATCGCCGCCTTCATATACGCCGACGTCGCCGCACCCATCGCCAGCAGTGCCACCTCCTCCAGAGTTGCCGCTCTTGCCCACACCGTTGCAATCGGTGGTGTCATTTACAGCTGCTCCACGGTTTGCGCAGCCTCCATCTACTCCATCCATCCCCCCGTCGTCGCCAACATCGCCATCGCCGCCTTCATATACGCCGATGTTGCCACACCCATCGCCAGCAGTGCCACCTCCTCCAGAGTTGCCGCTCTTGCCCACACCGTTGCAAACGGTTGTGTCATTTACGGCTGCTCCACGGTTTGCGCAGCCTCCCTCTATCCCCCCGTCGTCGCCAACATCGCCATCGCCGCCTTCATATCCGCCGATGTCGCCACACCCATCGCCAGCAGTGCCACCTCCTCCAGAGTTGCCGCTCTTGCCCACACCGTTGCAAACGGTTGTGTCATTTACAGCTGCTCCACGGTTTGCGCAGCCTCCCTCCATCCCCCCGTCGTCGCCAACATCGCCATCGCCGCCTTCATATCCGCTATATCCGCCGATGAGCCCTTTCCCGTTCACACCGTTCGAAAGCCCAACATATATTATGGAGGGCGATCCGCCTGCTCCATACCAGGATGAAAGGCGCTCGCCGCTGTTTAGCCCTCCGGCACCAAGCACCTCACCACCGGCGGAAAGCTCTCCGAGTGTGTCCCCTGGCCAGCAAGGACCGCCTGTTCCCGTGGAGCAGCCTGCTGGGCAGCACCAGCCACCTGCGCCGCCATCACTGCTGTCGCCTACACCATACTGGGCGAGCACGCCTGCAAATATTACGTTTCCTTCCCAGCCCGCCCCGACACAACAGTCCAATCTTATACCACCAGCACGACTGCCACAACCTCGGGTACCCAACCCACCGCCGCCCCCCAGTGTATTGCGCCCCAGCCCACCTCCAGGAGCACCTATTATTGGTGGGATAAGTGGGATGAAGACAAGCCCCCGTGGAATCAAAACATCGCCTCAGTGGCCATCACAACCGCTTGCCCCTGAGCCGATAGCGAACCCGTTGGGCCCACCAGTGAGTCCACCGGAGCAGTATGTCGAGGCAGGCTCTCCACCGGAGCATTTTGTCGAGATAGACTCTCCACCTTCACTACCCCCATGGGACCAGAGCACTCCACCGCTTGCGCAGCCTCCCTCTATCCTCCCGTCGTCGCCAACATCGCCATCACGGCCTTCAAATCCGCCGATGTCGCCACACCCATCGCCAGCAGCAGTGCCACCTCCTCCAGAGATGCCGCTCTTGCCCACACCGTTGCAAGCGGTGGTGTCATTTACAGCTGCTCCACGATTTGCGCAGCCTCCCTCTATCCCCCCGTCGTCGCCAATACCGCCATCACCGCCTTCAGATGCGCCAATGAGGCCATCGGCATTCACACCGTTTGAAAGCTCAACGAAGGTTATAGAAAGCGATCCGCCTGCTCCAAACCAGGATGAAAGGCGCTCGCCGCTGCTTAGCCCCCCGGCACCAAGCACCTCACCACCGGCGGAAAGCTCTCCGAGTGTGTCCCCTGGCCAGCAAGGACCGCCTGTTCCCGTGGAGCAGCCTGCTGGGCAGCACCAGCCACCTGCGCCGCCATCACTGCTGTCGCCTACACCATACTGGGCGAGCACGCCTGCAAATATTACGCTTCCGTTCCAGCCCGCCCCTACACAACAGTCCAATCTTGAACCACCAGCACGACTGCCACAACCTCCACCTCAGGCATCCCACCCGAGGCGCCCCAGAGTATCTCGCCCGAGCCCACCTAGCCCACGTGCGAGGGCACCCATTAGTTCGATTAGTGCGATGAGGGCAGGGCCTACAAAGCCCCGCGGAATGAACCTACCATTTTGGCCATCTTTTTCACCACAACCGCCTTTCCCATTGGATGAGCCGGTAGGGAATCCGTTAAGCCCACCACTGGCAGTGCGTCAACCGGTGCATTCTGTCGAGACAGACTCTCCACCGGCGCAATTCGACGAGACGGATTCTCCACTCCTACTATTACCCCCTCCTTTATCACCACGGGACCAGAGGAATCCACATCCGCCACCACACGAAGTGGCGACTGAAGCGCATGGGCCCTTGGCAAGATACCAACCATCACCGCCGCGTTGGCCATCACCTGGTGCGTGTGTGCGTGCGTGCGCGAATCGAAAAGATGCGTGGCATGCATTGAAGTTACTCTGAGTTCTGGACGCATGCACGCAGGTGCGCGCGGGGACGAGTTCATTAGCAGGAGCGCGCGAGGCTGCTGCCGAATCCATGTGCACGCATTGCTTGTGTCGATCGCTCGTCTAGCTAGTGCGTCGCTCGGCAAGACCCAGCCATACATGGCCCATGCATTTCTTGCATGACGACGCACGCATACGTACGTACATGCGCCGGACCGCATGCTGCACTGCCAATTCGTTCCATTCATACGCGTGCGAGAATCCAGCAGCCACGAATAGCACATGGGTTACATGCATGGCTTCTTACTCTGCCCTCGATGCTACGTAGAATCATTATTAGCTCTATCACACACGTGCATAGATGGCTTATAGGTGCGCTTTGGGAGACTGCGCGCTCTCCAGTTGCAAGACTACGGCAATCCGTTGCTGAACGGAGCAAACGGAAGCGGGCTGCTGTGCGTGGGCCAGCTACCGACTTCCATTCTGCTGCTTCCTTGCTATTTTCTCTTACACAACATACAGACATTCCCTGCAAGAGACATCATAGCAGTGCGGCGGAGTTAAGTACAGCCGGGAAGGCAGCGGCGACAAAAGCAGTCGTCACACAAAGCACGCAACAAATGAATAAGTTGTAAACAGCCTGCAGTTACATATCTGTTGTGGGCAGCAAATCTGTCACTTCACTGTCTGTATTTGCAGTCTATTCGTGTTTCTTGTATTTTTATCCAGACGGGTAACGCCGATGGGATCTGTAAAAATAACAGCGTCATTCAATAATGTGCGTACGTTTACAAGCAAGTCGTTCCGCCGCCGGATGGAGGGATCATTTTAATTTGATATCGCGCGCGGGTCATTGCTGCCCCTTTGAAATGCGCGGATCACCGCAGGCTTGCAACTTATTCCGAATCCTTCTGATGAGGAAAGAGAGCAGCAAGCCTTGCAAGATACAATGAGCTATCCATGGCAAGAACTGGACACTCCGCCGCCATCATCTGCCATGTCATGGGGTTTCTACTTTACGCCTCGCACTCCAGGTAGGCAAAATGGCATACATCATTCGAGCCTTCGTTCCATTACCGGGTTTCCCCAAGCCATACATGGTATTAGCAGCCAGGTCTCAACCCAGCTGTACGTGGCCGGGGTTCACCCCACCCACCCCGTGGTAAGATGCCACACCGTTGGTGTTGAGTTATCCCGACCAGATAGAGGATTACCTTCCCGTTATTAGTTAGGCAGGCTAATGTAGGATAAATTCAACTGGAGGGCCTCTTCCATTCCATAAGGAATTCGCTCCCTACGTGGACGACGCATGCTACTCATGCTACTCATCCGTACAACTGAAGACTTGTACGTACGTGCAATAAATGTTTAACTACATCCACACTAAAAGTATTTGATCATGAATCCACCGCCGAGGTAATTGGCCTTCCCTAAAGCACCGAATTGGTTTGTGTACTGCTGGGGAGTCGAGTCTCGCTTGGACAGCTGGCCCGGCTCTTCTTTCAGACGGCGGCTCACAGGAGTCCGCCCTCCGTGCAAGTGGTTTTGCGGCGCGGTTAAAGGGATAGCATGAGTAATGTATGTGTGTCAAGCGGTGGACTAAAGGGTTCGGTCACATGCCCATGAGATGGTTTCGGGGGCGGGATTGGTAGCACGCACGGTTTGTAGGAGCCGCAGGTATCTGCCTGGATGGGGCCCCTACATAACGCGGCCATGGAATAATGTTTATAGACAGGAAATATTGCACATGCGACAGGCTGAAATGAAACAAAACACGCACTTAACCAATTGTTTTACATCATGGGGGATGTGGGATGTGATATATGATACAACATAAGATATACAATAAGTATCATTAAGTAATTATATATATGAAACAATATATACATGCATTTTATTTAGTGTAATACATTACTATATATAGTTTCGCAAGGCATATGATCCATACATGTACATATATATTTTGATATTTGTACAAATATACATATGTAGTAGACATTACTATTATACATAACACTGTATTGTTTTAATGTAATATTAAAACTACCTATAACATCTTGCAAACAACATCACACAAATATTAAATTATGATGTCTTACCTCGTATCTTGAAAGCTATAACACTGTAATCAATTTATGCTATGTTACCTTGCCCCTGTCCGTTGCTTCACCCCATTGTCGCAGAGAACTTATTCGTTTCCGGGGGTCTGTTGCTGGGTCCCCTTCTTCATCCGTTGGTATCTTTTACGGCTAGCTTCCGAGCTCTTTCTGTCTTGGCGTACCCGGGTGGCAGCGCCAATCTACTGTCGGATTTCCGGTTTATTGTTGCTACCATTGCCAGACTGCCCTCACCGGAGAATGTGACGGTACGTGTTAGACGTTGACCAAACCTCGCTAAACAAATAAAGATGGACGTTTCCGCGCGGACACAAAATGCACGCAAGCCTAGCTTGTATGCGTGTGAGTGCAGAGTTCTCCAGCAGTCGCTTGCTGCCATGCTTCCGCTACCCAAGTGAGGGAACGAAACCACGTGCCCGCAAGACTTGGACGTGTCATTATGCTATCTTCTCTCCATGCCACCATGCATTCAAACGTGTCACTTCCTTGATGCGGATTGAACCCCAGGTCACTTTTGCGGATACCGGCGCCACTGGGACACGTCAGCCCTTGCAACAGCAGCTTGATGACTCAGTGACGGGCAATAACAGCGTTGTGGAGCTGGCCGTACAGGTGCGTGGTCGATGGATGGATTGCTGATAGATGGTGTGGACATTTTAAGTAAAACACACGACAATAGTATACGTATGTGTTTTATATCTTACGACCGCGCTTGACTATAGGTAATGCAATGGAAACATCGATGTACGTGAATGCGTCTGAGTCTTCATTTAGCGATGGACGACGGCGGTTAGTGGTATGTATGACTCCTGGTTTTCTGAGCGAACCGTTATAATCGAGGTCATCTGTGAACATTAGCAGAGCAGTTAATTACAAGGCCGCTTGTATGGCACTTGGTGCCAGTTAAGTTGGCCGCGAAGGCGTGGAAGAGTGATTTTCGGGTTTTATAGCTACTTTGATGAGTGGTTGTCATGAGGCTGCAGGTAATAAAGCCTGATTATACGCAGCTTCGCGGTGGCCGGCCCTCACATACCCGGTCTACCTACCGACGGTTCTTCATTGTTTGCTTGCAGATACCCTTGTGTGTAACGGGCGATGATTTTCATGAAAAAATTATGTGAAGGCCGTAAGGTAGTACATGCATATGAACATACTTTGCGGAGATGTCCAGCATTCTAGCCGTGTGTGGGACTTGAGGAGCAATGTTTTGTGATCCCGTGTGCAATAAATTATTACAAAGGAAGGATACCTTTACTATATATAGCCCCTGCATCTCCTCCCCAGGTTTTGTTCCCTACAAACTGGAAGTCAGTGACGGGACTCTTTTCCAATCAAAACGCGCTGGACTCGTTTGTTCTTCTCCTTCGATCGCTGCCAGAGCGGACCATGGCGCTTCCAGACCGCTATCCAGCTATGAATGCATCCGGCGTCGAAGTAAGTTTTGATGAGTGTTACCTATGTGAGCGAAATGATTCGCTTACTCCATCTATTTTTGTTATTTGTGTGTATATAAACACGTGTTGTGCATGTTGCGTGTGAGCGATTATTGATATGATGCTTCCTTTGCTGATGAGTTCCTGTAGCGACCGGCTTAGGTGATAGGCCTTATAACTGACTGTCCCATCGTACATCTTACGGAGAAAAACAACAGAATGAAGCTCTCCCAAAGTCCCGGATGTGAGATGCGCTCAGGGACCGGTATGTATGCACCTAGTCAATCAAAAGCACCAACTACACCAACTTAGATGACCGAACGCACGCAGGACGGGCGTACAGCAAACTAACATGCGTTCGTTATCATGTAGGAATAACTACTAACGTGTCAAGGGGGGGGGCCCGGGGTAGGAAGCGCGAGCTTGGAACATATTCTGAAGAAACACCTCCTAATAACAAGCTTTCCATATAATTAAAGAGATGATTATTTGGTGAAGGTATCAGTGCGTACGACGAGGACAAAGTTTGTTGTACGGCAACGGTCGGTCCGCCGGGTGCCGGGTACCAGACGGTTTATTTCGGCAACCCTTCTGACAACTTCTTCCCTGGTGCTAGCTTTGAGCTTTACTGAAGCTAAAACATTTGTATTCTTGCAGTTCTATCGTTTGCAATACATAGAGAGATGAAACATCACGCGGGTAGGAGGTAACGGCCTTCCCGCCCTTAACGGTTGAGCGGGCAAGTGCGGTCAGCGACTATGAACTAATACATTCTAAATGATAAGAGGTATACTGCAAAAATAATGTGCAATGTGAGAGGTGCACACGTTGCCGTTAGCAATCGGCATTTCAATTAGCAGCGGAGGTATTGCTTATCCTTCCCTCCTAGCCTATTGCGAAACGAACCGTTAATGAAAGCAAAACTTCTTGAACTTCTATAACTGCACACGGAAGTCTTCACCTACGAAGTTTTGCAGGCCGCTGCTTTATCAGTTATGCCGGTACCCCGAGGCACATCCCACGGACGTTTGGCAAGAGCAGCTGGCGCTAGGGCAATTTCCTTGGGGTCCCATGCAGTCGTGAAGCTGTTTGCGAATAGGGCCCTTGTAAATGGCACTGGGGGTCAGCGACGCCTACCACGCCGGTGTGCCCGGGTGGGGACGAGAGATGTGCGGCGGGGCCAGCCGACGCCGAGACGCGCCGAGCGGGTTCATGGGATTGGCTTTATGCAAGCGCAATGGCAAAGGCAAGCAGAACGATGTGCTTGTGCAATAAAGCAAGCTTACTGTTCGCCGATGCGACCATTTGCGACTGTGCGGCAGGCTGTCGTACCTCAGGCGCGGGTGGGTCGCCAGGGCCGCTCTGTGACACAAAAAAGAGTTGAACCAATAGATATGACATCCAGAAGCACATACGTTGTTTTCCGAATCGATTTTGGCGAAGATCTGAGGTTGTACGGCAACGTTTGGCTCCAGAACCGTACGGCAGGGTCGGTCGGTCCCTCTGGGGGTCCCCAAAAACACTTCCTAGGATGTGTTCCGGAAATAACTTCCGTACACCCCCCCTGAACGTGTGTTCCTTATCATGTAGCATAGTGGCTGGAATACGATTGAAAGTATTTATGGCACAGACACGACCCTGGGTATGTAATGGTCTGGAACGTGCAGCATATCTGACAGAACTGTCTCCGCTTATCGCTCGATCGGCCTGTATGTATGCGGATGGTGTGGCCTCGCTGGCTGAACAGCATCTCGAGAAGCCTTTGACCGCGCCGTGTTACACTTGCTGTCCTGCTTGTTGAATGTCTGCGATAAACCACTGGATGCAGGTCTCAAATATATATGTCTCAGTGTATACCCCCAGCCTGCATGCTGACCTCTTGGACATTTACAACATCAACTCAAACACCTCAGGTGAATGGCATTTTTTATTGATGACTTACGGTCTTACATAGTGCATCACGTCGTAGTACGTGCGTGCTCAGTATGCCTCAAGCGCAGGTAATAAGCTGCTGCACGTGCATGTTGCAAATTGTATTTGGGGTGTGTATAGTGTGTACTATAATAAATGTGATATTGGGTAGTATATAATTTAGTACCGGCAGAAACTGCTTCAGTAACGAACTTAATTGTCAACGCAATGATGCCATATTGATGTGTATTATCTGCAAAACGTTTCTTCCGTCGTGTGCTGTCCCAGCCGCTGGATCGAGCGTCGTCAAGGACGTCGCTGGGGTAAATAATGTAGATGTCCCACCGGTCATCCGAATGCAGGTGCGTGAGCCATAGCTGGCTTATCACTTGCATGCACGCGTAAACAGCAATATTTAACACGTAAGTATTCCGTCCGTAAGTTTCCGTCTCGCTGTTACTGCTGCGCTTTGATTAGTGCGTTCGTTGTATGCCATGCCGATCGAAGGACAACCTCACGGCAAACGTCAGGTATCTGCTAATGGGCCTGCCTATTTGTGATTACGTCCCCGCAATAATGCCGGCTTTCTTACGACTTACTGTGCGCGCTCAGCTGATCGATGTCCGCCCCTCCGGTAGTATTCTTAGTAATACCAGTAATATTATTTAGAGAACAAATGAAGTACATAACATTATTATTATTTTATTATTATTATTATTATTATTATTTTCAGCATGAGTATTTTGTTCAGTCATGATAGTAGTAATAAAGATGTAGCAAATATACTGTTTGCGATAGAATATTGATTTGACTCGATCGATCACTGGGAGAGATGATAACGTCGCGCGCCGCCCTGGTCTCTCCCGTGTTCCACAGGGCGACACAATTCAGCTATGGCCTGCATCTCCGTCCAGTTTTGTTGAACCACCTATCAGTGCGTTGGACCCGATTGATTCGGTTACCGTCAATGTTACCACTACCAGCTATCTGTGCCGCCTTCCATCAGCGGGTCTTGGGGCGCTGGCTTTGGGCCCAGGTGAGGTCCGCGCATGCAGCAGCAGCCGTGTCGTACTAGCCGTACGATCGATTCCATACAAGACGGCGTGCATGCCAGCCTGTATAGCCTGTATAGCCTGCATATTTGGAGGAGACAATTAATTTTTCTGATTATGCACGGCGGAACAAGCAATCGTTGCTATGGGACGGAGGAGCAACTAACGATGGTCACTCAACTGGTTTTATATCGCCTACTGCAGAACGCATGACATCATTCGTAGCTATTTGGATCCAAACGAAGATTCTGCTGCTGGGAATCGCTCCTGCGTCTGCAGATTTCCAGCCGGGCCCTTTTTGTAGTCTGGAAAATAATTGGCAGGATAGATTTCCGGCTCTCCACAGCGTCAACTAATCAAAGTTCGCAGGTCTTTTTCGTCTTCTGGGGGCACAACAAAACGTACTGACTTCCGCCCATTAACCAGCAAGCAACGTTGGGTGGGATATGTTCATGTAGCACATACATACATCAACAGTACACTTGTGTTGGTAGACGCGACCTGCGTGCTTTATTTATTGCCGCCCCCCTCGTCATTCAAGTGTGCGTTCATGTGTGCGTTCAAGTGTGCGTTCATGTTTGTAATGCCACGCATGTACTTGCGTAGATATAATATTTCGTCGTCCTTTTTTTCAAAATGTGCGTAAATTGACGATGTTGATGCTTCGGTACGTTCAGTTTCGCTTGCATACAGCACTACTGCCGTAATCCAACATGCATGCATCACTCAACCAGCCAACATCTACTTGCTGCATGACGCTCCCTGCATCTGTATGTCTCACCGCCCTTCATCTCGAACAGATACGGGAGACCTGGATGTAGCCGCCAGTGGTCTGAACTGCCGACGTGTATCCTCCGTAAATGCATCACATCCGAACCAACCAGGAGAAGGCTACCTAATAGAGTACGGTGCCACCAACAGCAGAAACATGTAAGCGTACACAGGCACTTATTGCAGGCACTTACCAATGCACTGCACCAGCATTACGAACGGGCATGGTTCACCGATTGATATTGCAATCTTATAATTCACACATCAACTGCTTGGTGTATGTATTATACAACAAACCCGCCGGCTCATCACTTATACGTAGAACATACGTACAACACACCCTCACTCGTGACGACCTCTGCCCTCCTGCCTCCTGCCCATCCAGTTCTGCATCCCCCAAGCGGTTGCTGGTGTTGGTGACGGACCCATGTCAGTCTGCTGGCGAGTTCTGGTGCACTGGGCTGGGCAGCTGCTCATTTGCTGGGCAGTGTGTGGCAGTCAGCGGCAGCTTGGACATCAGCAACCTCGAGTACCTCAGCAGTTATGCAACTAGCATCAGGTTTGGTGGCAACACGAGTGGTCAGCCGAGAGAAACCAAAATCGGCGGGTAAGGCGCTGATGGCAATGCTACTACTATTGTCCAAGATCCACTACTAATGTCCACGTGTGCGCGTGTTTATATTGTGTGGCATGTACAGTCTCCTCCTGAGCGTCGTGGACAGTGCTGCACTCATTTTGTATATTTATGTACCATGCAGAATTCTTCTACCGCTGGCCATGGATTTATTGCCGCCTCGCATTACGTTGGCGGGTTCAGGCCGGGTGGCGATAACCCCGGAGGGACAGGCTGTTATGTTCGATGAAGTGGCGTACGGCAGCGAATGGGTCGATCCAGGTGCGAGCATGCATGATGCCTGGTTAGTTATTATTATTATATATATGTTATTGTATGAATTTACATTACAAATTATTTATACTTGTTTATTTTTATTACATGCCTTATGTATAGTAATTAAATTTGTTAGTAACCACATTTCATTATATAATTGTTGCTCATCATTTTGCGTATCTATCTACATATAAATTCGACCGACAGGGGCGACCGCGGACGACGTGAACGAGTTCGGAGTTGCCATCAACATCTCATCCCGGGTTCGGTCGTACGGTGCAGCTGCCGTGGACACCAGCATCACCACAGCGCCTTCAAAGCTGTACAGTTTCGCGGTGCAGTACACCGTAATAGACGAGGCGGGCAACTCAGCGATACCGGCCTGGCGACTGGTGCGTCGTTGAATGTAGCAGTAATAGCAGCAAGGTCATTACATGGTGCTGGAAGGGCTGAACACGATGTTTGCAAAGGGGTTTGCATTGCATATTTTTTGGTTTATTAGTTTGGATCGATGTGCAGCAGATAGATTTCCGCTGGCACACAACTCCGCGCTCGCTGCACCCATCCGATTTCCGCCGCCACACAACTCCGCGCTCACTGCACTCACCCGATTTCCGCCGCCACACAACTCCGCGCTCGCTGCACCCACCCACAACCCCGGCCTAATTCTTACACCATCATCAGGTACGAGTCGTCTGCGTCGCGCCCGAAGTTTACTGTGACTACGAAGACTCAGATACAGGAGATACCGTCGGCACATGCACGGTTGCTGGCGCCTGTTTAACACGGGACAGTTCAGGTCGATTCGATGGCATCAGCGCCCATACAGCGGTCATCGGTGGTCGTCTCGGTGCAGCTGCCACTGCAATCGGCGCATCCACCAGGAACACGAGCAGCCACGGTCGCTTTGTGACTGGTCCCAAGATA
Organism: Eudorina sp. 2006-703-Eu-15; assembly: GCA_003117195.1. Taxonomy (NCBI): domain Eukaryota; kingdom Viridiplantae; phylum Chlorophyta; class Chlorophyceae; order Chlamydomonadales; family Volvocaceae; genus Eudorina; species Eudorina sp. 2006-703-Eu-15. The sequence continues at coordinate 680,184 of BDSI01000036.1, forward strand.
CCAAGGATAGAATTGATTGGAACGCCACTTGTGGAGGTCCAACAGTACAGCGTTTTCGATAGGTGAGAATGCTTGGAAGTATTGGAAGTACGGAACGACCAAGTTCTCTGCTTTGTCGAATTTGTTGATTTCCCAACAATACCTCAAGAGTTAAAGCGAAATCACCATTGACTCTACTCATACGTACGGTGCACCCGTCACCCACTCTCACACCTCGTTCGCTTAGCTCTCCGCAAGCACCACCCGCACCATCTGACACGTGTTAGAATTTCACAATTCCTTAAAACGTCTGTCACAATAATGCTGAAATCCTTCGTCTTCTTTTGGCCAACGATGAGTTGTGACAGCTGGGAAAGGTTCGCGCTGGCTGCTGACTCCCATAGACTACATACATATACTACATAAGAATTTTTGCATAGGTTTGTGTACCTCTAAGCTGAGCAATCAATTAGCAAGCCACACAGGCAGGGTCACGAATGCCTGTGTGACTGGGTAGACTGCGAATAGCAAACCCTCATATCCATACTCGCTCTAATAGTAGTAATAAATGCTTTGTCTTACTGTTGTATAGGAAATATTGTATGTAATTATCGTTGCAGCAGGTATGCTTTATTAAATATATGCCTTACTTAATCACAGGGGCCGCGTTGCCTGCCTAACATACAGCTACTCGACTGCCACCTTGCAGGTGTTCAGCCACAGAATCCTTCCTTGCGCAATGCGACCCGGGGGCCACGGCGTTTGATCCTATAGATGGCAACCTTGACAATCTCATTACCGTGTGCGGACAGCCGCTGTTCCCTCCCAAGGGCAAACGGCCGGTGCCGGTGCTACTTGCGTGCGGCATCAGGTAATAACGAGGCGTGCTTGGATCGGGATCGGCGGAAAAAGCTATCTAGGACACGAGCGAGATGTATGCCCGGTCCACGCTAGCGTTCTACTTTTGCTCGTGTTTGCCTTGTCCGGTTGGAGCGGAGCGATATATAAGCGTAACGCGGGGCATAACCGTGGCGTGCATGATGAAGGGGCGGAGACGATGATCCCCCTAAATACCTACGCCGCCGCCATCCACCGGCTCCGACACATTGCATGTAAACCCGGTCCCCAACTAACGCCGGTGCAAACGCATCGTTACTACCTGCAGCACCAGCTCTCCAGGCGTCTTCAACTTGACTTACTCGGTCCGCAACTCAGCGGGTGCTTCCGCCTCCACCTGGCGCCAGATCACAGTTGTGCCCAGGTGTCCGCCGGGGGAGAAGCCATGTGACGACAAGGTGGGAAGTTAAGATAATATATGTGCGTGGCAGGCATCACTAGATAGGCAGGAGGTGTAGCAGTGCAGTCAAAGAGCGGTAAAAATGCTGAAATCCGCCGAGCGATTTCCGTACGTAAATGCGCGTGAGCGAGCACGTTCGTTGGGGCATCAGCAGCAGTCGTGCCCTGCGTGCACGCATTATACAACCCCGATGTCCGTCGCTGCATTTAGGACCTCCAGGAGTGGCCGCCCTCAGTCAGTTCGTTCACGCAGACTCCCAGGCAGCTCAATTCATGCCAAACTAGAAGAACGTCCGCACGCACGCACACATTATTGATGACCTGATGAATAGTTACCAATGGATTAAATGGATGGCAAATAGTTACCAATGAATTGCCCGACCCACCCACAACCTTTCTCGGCACGCAGCTGACCTGCTCCTTTGAGGGCATCTGCGCATCGGAGCTGCTGCAACAACACGGCACAGCTGACTCGGGTGACGGAATATTCCTGTCCAAATCGCCGCCGAGCAGCAGCAGCCGACTGAATGCGCCCCCGGTCATCATCTTGATCACGTCAGCCGTCTTGTCGACCATAGTACACGTCAAGCAGGGCCGAGGGTAAGTCTGCACGCTGGGTATAATAATTTGGCCTCGAAGCTTGCGGGCTCGCTGTCCATCCAGTCTCGCGTGTAAGCCTTCAGGCGGAACAGGTTTCGTTACGATCCGCTCGGGCGGCGGGGAGTGTGGAACGGATTGTAAGACCCGAAGGCTATTCTCGCGGACGCTTGCTTGCATGCTTGCTCGGGCACCGGACTTATCACTGGACGATAAAAAATAATTGCAGAGCGCAACGCATTCAACGTGTGTTCGCTGTTTTGCTCAACATGCGTATAAGGTTTGGTGCAATAATGTTTTTTATTTATTTGCGTGCTTTGAATAAATAATGCGCGCACAGGTATGCCTATTGCAACGGCTCGGAGCCGGCACCCAACTCACTCTGTGAGCCAGGCGCTCTGGCGTTTGACCCTGACGGCGGTCAGGATGGCCGCGGCATGAACTTGACCGCAGACGTCATCGCATGCCCGCCTGCAGCTTGCTTAAGGAAAGGAGGTTGCACGTCGGAGGTAAGGGCATAATGAGCTTATCTGTGCAAGGGTCGTACGGCATGCACGGCAGGGGCTAGCAAGAGAAAACCCCCCAAATTGCATGCGCGGCTCTTCTCTTGATATCCCTTTGTGTTGAGCGCCAACGGCACTCACATAGTTCCAACACAAGTCGTCCCAAGTCTGCGAGGAGATAGAGGGCCATAGCTGCAGCAGGAGATTCCCCCGTCACCACCTGGCCAAGGATTGCTCATGCACAGCAGTCGTGTAAACACTCTATCTACGCGCTCGTCGTCATCGCAACCGCCATGTCTTAGAACCCAGCTGCGCAATATTTCTGCTAAGTTCCCCCATTAGTTCTGCTTCATAAAACCCAGCTGCGCAGTATTTCTGCTGAGTTCCCTATTTAGTCCTGGTGCATAAATAATCCAAATATTCGCTGTCGGTGCCGGTACCGAAGGCGGCAGTGTTGCTATCTTCCAAAACGGGGAAATAGAATTCCGCAGGTTTCCGGCCTGTCGCCAGTAGCCAAAAAACCTTTGCGGGGCTTCCTAGGTGCCAGGAAATAAAAACCTCCGAGGCAGGCCGGAAATATTTCTGCGTGTTTCGACAGCAGGGCCACTGTTACCACAGCGACGACAGGGATTATTCTAAGTCCATGGAGGCCTGAAGTGCGCTTTCCCTGCGTCGCGGATTCATATGGGAGGGTAACCAGGCGTTGGTGACACGGCATTCGAGTGTGTTTTGGCGGTAGACAGGTGTACGATGCAGGAATTTTCACTGCGCCTGCAGATTTCCAGGCCTTTTTGGTAGTCTGGAAAATAGTTGGCAGGGCAGATTTCCGGCTCTCCACAGCGTCAAATAAATGAAATCTCGCAGGTTTCTTGGGGGTCCGGGAAATAGAAAATGTCCGGGTTTTTTGCCCGTAAATATTTTTTTATTTAAGATAGCAACACTGGAAGGCGGGCATCGCTTGTTTTTTGCGGCAGTGTCAGCGATGCCATCTTCCAAAACGGCGAGGTAGGATTCTGCAGCACGGGTGGTCGCCAAAAGCCAAAACAGTTTTTGGAGCCTTTTCAGGTATCAGGGAATGAAGCCCCTCGAGGCAGGCCGCCGGGAAATATTCCTGAGTAGTCTTTTGTTTGGTCGCCTGGGACAGCAGGGCTATTAATGCTACCACAGCCGCAACTATAGGTATTCATGGGCAGTACCGGTGCCAGCTCAGCTCAACCATGAAGATTAATAATGGCCTGGAGTATGCTTTCCTCCTGGCGGCGTCGCGGATGCGAATGGAAGGTTGACCTGGAGACGGGGACACGCACGGCACGCATCAGATAGAGTATGTTTTGGCAGTAGACAGTATAGACAGGTGTAAGATGCAGGAATCGCTCCTGCGCTTGCGTGCAGACTTCCAGGCCCTTTGCGTAACCTTGTTAGTCTACCAGCGCTCTACAGCGTATAGTAAATCAGAACTGCAGGTACCGTATTTGGGGCCTCTGGAAAACAAGAGTTTCCCAAAGTACTATTTGTCATGCATACGACGGCGATAGTTTATTTTACAAAAATAGCAACAATCCAAGCAGTTTGAAGGAGGAGAACAATGAATTGGCCTCTATTGAGAACGAGATGATGGTCATCTTCACCAACTCTGCTGCTGCCTTCGGGCAAGCCCCTGGTGACTCGTCCAGCCCTCTCGATCGGCACTCTCGGCGCCTTCGGTCCAACTTAGCTTTCTGTGTGTTCTACTCACCATAGTCATCATCATGCGTTCGTTTCGTGCCGCCCACAGGTCCTCAAGAGCTATCGACTGAGCCACCGCGGTCTGGCAGGCTGCGGAATAGACCCTCTAGCTCCCGTGGGTACTATCTATCCCGTCGGTAAGCGTACCTTTCATAGATACATCAACATCTTGCTGTTTGTAAGGACCCAACGAATTGCTCGGCCGCGGGCGTCTTGCATCAGCTTGCGTAACTTGCGCATGTCGAAGTATCCTGCTGTTAATGAAACTCTTACTGATCTCACAATGTCCGGCAAATCCACGAAATGGCTCATACAACATGTTTTCCGTTGCTAGATTTTATGCCTATCCTTGGCGGATTAATATGTATATATATCGCTGCATTACTCATGTACCGCACCCGGTGTTCTCCTGTACAGACTTATGGGTCTGGGACACTGGCAATGCTTACGTCTCCGTGGTGCGGCATGTGGAGGTGGGTTCCATCGATCCATCCTCGCTTCGGCCCGATGAAAGTCTAGAAACTTGGTTGTGGGCGCGCGGATGACCGCACGCACGCACGCACTCGCTCCACCGTTCACTGAATATATACAAAGAGATGCATGCGAAGTCCTAGTAAAGAAGAAACACTTACAGAGCGTAATGTCGGCATAACATATACTACTGTCTAGTACGGCGTCTGTAAAATGGAAAACTATCTATAGTCCATCTATTTGCGATTATAGACGAGTCGTCTATAGTCGACCAATACACCATCCTTTTAGACGATCGATTGGGTCGTCTATAGACGACTCGTCTATGGATCACCTATAGACGATGCGTCTATAGACGATGATCTATTGTGCAGACAGACGGCCATCTATAGATGCCGGGCCTCGTCTGTAGATGGTGGTCTATAGACGAATCGTCTATCGCGCAGAAAGATCAATCAGCTATAGACGCCTGGCCTCGTCGGTCTTTAGATGGGACCTGTACGGTATGCAAGCCGTCTCTCAATGATATCGATCGATCGATAGCAGTACTCCCCATGCATGGTCACCAAGCAACAATCTTCATTCGCTGCGTGCCCTCCTTGCTTGCAGATTTCGGATCCATGCCCGTCATTGCCGTACGAAACGCTACAGTACAAGTTGTGCCGGGACCTGACTGGAAGGTATTGGGATAATATGTACGGTACTGACGCTAATCATATGCGGCGCTAATTATTTGCGAGGCATCGGTCGGAGTTCTTTCTGAAACGGTTAGTTTGCAACCTCGCGCGCCTTAAATAAACGTTTGCGAACTCGCACCGTTTACACCGTTCAGTCCAACGTTAGTGACATGCGCAGCAACCTTCCTCGCCCCGTGCAATGGCCCGCCCTCCCACCCTCCTCCCGTGCCGCCCTTCCTGCCCGCCTGCCGCGGCACCCTGCCGGCTGAGAGGGCCCGTCCCCCATCGGCGCACCTCTCCTCCCCGATTACCCCGTCCTGTCACATCATCCACAGCCCCGGTCCCCATTCCACGGCGGCCACCATGTAACGGCTGATATAATTATTAAAGTTTTCCGAGAAACGTTTGCGGGGCCCAGGGGAGATTTTCGGGAACTTCAAGTATTTGCGAGGTGCCATTCAATGAGTTTTTTCGCACTTTGCGAGGTCCCCATTAATTAATTATTTATTCGCAAATAATGAGCGTCAGTACGGTAATCGTGCAACACTATATACCGTCGATCGACAACTACGCTTTGCAAGTGGTCGGCTCGCTACGCCTGCAGTGTACATTCATGCATGAGGGTACACATAGTGTCAGGAGGGCGATTATCCGGACATGTCCTGATCCCCCTCAACAATATTTGTATTCAACTTCAATTCTGCGCGAAATGTCTGTTAACATGAGCTGCAACGAATAACGAAAACCAACAAGTCGATTATGCAATTGTATACTGTCCGTCCAGACCCTGTACATCGAATACATTGCTGTTTGGGGTAGATTGCGACCGCCGAGGCATTGCGCCTGCTGCCTTCAGAACATCCATTATATTGTGTACACATCTCTCGCTCATCACAAGCCCGCCAGAGATTAATGCCGTCCGCGTACTTCTCGTATCGACATGAACCTCGCAGTTACTACTGCGCTCCTCTGCCATGCGACCAAGCCAACCGCTTAAGGCCGCCGTACAATGGGCCGCCTTTGCTCGCAATGCTAGCTGATGTGGTGTACGTGGAGTACGGCAACGTGCCACCGTACTACCTTGGGCCCTGCAAGGTCCTGCCGACTTCTTTGGACACGCCCTCATCAGCTCGTCATTTTTGCGGCGCGTATGCGTTGGCCAAAACACAGTACGGTGACGGCAGGGTGAAAATTACAGATCTGAGTCCCACCATAGAGGTGTTGCCACTCGTCGACTGCACGGTACCTGCTCCGTCAGGCGGCAGCAGCAGCAATCTATTGCGCAACAGCAGCTCAGCTACGCAAATGTGCAACACCTGCCCGCTGGACCTGTTGCATCTCCCTGCGAGGTGCCCGATAGGCACGTACCAGTACAGGTACGGTTGCTTGCTTGCAACGCGAAACTGTTTGTGACAAAACCTGCTGTAGCACTTTCGACTACATACAAAAGAGCAGCCTGGATCCTTCAAGGTTTCGGTGTTAGGACAAACCAACGGGACCTTCGCGCCCTGCGCCCATTCCACTTCAAGACTTGACCTGTGTTCGTTCGCCACATGCAGGTTCTCGATTACTTCAGGCGACAGCACGACCCAACGGATACTTACAGTGCACGTGTATGAGCGTTACTCTATAAAGGCAACCGCCAAGCCCTTTACAAAATACACTGATGCCGCTCTGGCCTTATCCGACGCCCGCACCATCAACGAGACTGTAGGCATGCTGGCAGCCCTACCAACAGCCGATTACACCCTCAATGTGGACCTTCCAGGAGTGTACCGAGATGCCATGTCGTATATCCTTTTTGACAGCCAGTTGGGTGAACTCAAGATCGACAGCACTGACGTCTACATCAAGAAGGTGTACCTCGATCCACCCGTTCGCCTCACCCTCAGACCCTTCGGTTTGGTTACTGACATGCTCCTTGACATCGAGGTTTTCGCGCATTACCCCAAGGAGGTCCACGAGGGCGACATCAACAGGTTTAACGCTTATGCTGCTGTCCTGACATCTGACATTAGATACCTGCTCGATGGGCTGCGCGCATTGCTGGGCTTCGACTTCTCCCGCTGGCTATCTGAGGTTTCAGCCACAGCAACCGGATCTTCTCGAGCCGCAACCAGGAGGCACATGACAAGCTGTGGTGGACCCAGTAGCATTACCGCAGACAGCAACGCCAGAGATGACATCATCCTGAGCGACGATGTAGCGGTAGTACCAGATGCAGGCGCGATAGTGAGCCAATCATCATCACGCCAACTTCCTGTACTTCATGACACAGCGCAAATCAGCGCATTACAGCAGAGGTCGAGGACGCCTGCGATGTGCAAAGCGGATGGGCATTTCAGACGTTTGCTGGCGGACGAAGGGCACAGCTGCCTGGCCATGCAGTTGGCTGAAGACCTGTTGGCCGGTCTGCAGCAGGAATTTGCTGCGGCTGCTGGACGCAGATCTGTTGGGTCTGCCTCGACCCGAACTGAACTAACAGCCACGGTCGCCGCGAGCACGGAGGGTGTGTCTTTTCTGGATGTCGACGCGGTCAAAGAGGGCGATGGAGCGCATCGCAGGCTGGCGCAGCAGCTGTTGATGTCCCAGGAGATGGGCCCGCCACCGCCGACACCATTCGCCGGCTCGGCGGCGGCGGTTCAACCTAGCGCCATCCCGAGCTGGGAATCCTCCACGCTCTCCACCACGTCTACTGCTTCATTTGGAACCTCAGCGCGCCCTCTATTACTGCAGGATGATAGAGTTACCAATATTACTCGTATTGATAGGGTTACAACTTTGGATGCGCTTGACGCAAACTCCGAGGCAACTCTTCTTGGGTCCCTTGAAGCGCTGATGTCTGTCTTCAACAGCCACGTGAGTATCTGAGTAATGGCGGTTTTAGTAACGTCGGGCGGGGTACTACGCCTCGGCGTTTTTTTTTATATGTTGTAAATCGTGATCCGCGATCGTTTGCAGGCACTGGCAGCTGAGACTGACATGGATCGTTTGCGTTCGTCTGTCAACGTAAGCCTGCTACTGAGCGAGGGCGCGGTCGATCATGCGTCGCATGAGTCATACAGCAAAACCGCGGCTGCAGTATCGGGACTCTTGGAGGGGCAGCAAGCCGCTGCGCACACCACCTTGAACAGGCAAGATGTGCAAGCTATCATCCGTTTACGTTGGAGAATGTGAATAGCGGCGTCCTCGCTTTCTGGTTGCTGAGCGATCGAATTCCTGATTGTGACGCATGCAGGTCCATGTTAGTTCTGATGCAGTTGCATCAACAGCTGTCGGTGCTCGACGGCTCGCAAAACGCTTTGTCCGACACAACCTCCTTGCTGTCTGAGCTGGTGGCTAGCACGGAGGCCGCCGTACAGCGCGCAGTGTACGATACGATGGTTATTGAAGAAGCAACCGGTCAATACAAGTACTATTGGACCAACTGTGGCGGCTTGTCGTACTCCAAGCCGAGGGCGGAAGCAATCTGGTCGTTCGCCGTGAACACATACACTCCCGTGGAAACGAGCTCCGAGGCCAGCGGTAAGCTGTATTTGTATGCTTTGACAAATTTGTATGATCGACCTGTACGCGCGCGGCCGGCCTACGTGGCGAGCTGCTCTTGCTGGTACCAAATAAATGTTTCGGTGGACAGATACCATTTACATATATTACATGTACATGCACCGAATTCATACTACCGGTGCTGGCGGCCACGCACGCGCGCCATACGCCTTTATACGGATCTACTGATTGCTGGCATGCGTACGTGCGTCGACTGATTGCAATAAAAAACACTTTCTTCGCTGGGCAGGTGCAGATGTCATCACGCATCGTCGGGATTTATTAGCGCGCGTTGGCACAATCCTGCCACAAATCAGTTCAGAGCTCGGAAGCAAATCACAATCAGCATCAGCAGCGTTTGGCTACCTACCAGTGGCGTCACCATATGTACTTGAGGCCCAGGTGAGAGCAGTACAAATACGACCTGCCTATGTATGCAACTGAATAGACATGATCACAGTCCGAGCATGTGGGCAATCGGTCAGTTCTCATACATAAATTCCGTCATAACCATGTGTAGCAGATCCGGTGATTGTGCTCCTGTGAAATCCTGTCTATACCATGCAGATGTTGTACGGCGGTCTGGGCGCCAATGCAACACAGATGATAGATCGCCGGCTGTTCGACTCCCTGCACCTGGTGGGCGGGTTATTCCTGCACAGCACCCGTCGCCGTCAAGTGGACGAGTATTGCCGTCGCTGCTCAGAAACACGGCGCACCTTCGAAATCTCCGGCAGTTGCAGTGGGTGGGTGTTGCATTGCGGTCCACTACTGCATATTGGGAATTTTATATTATAAGTAGTACAAATTATACATATTTATACATATTTATATTCCTAAATTATAATAGTTATTAAAATATAATAATAGCAATACACTAATAATGAATCATTATTAAAATATAATAACAGCAGTACAATAATAATGTATCAATTTTGTTGTCATTATCGTTGCCGCGTAAAACGCTGCAGCTCCTGCTTGAATGGTGACACGGTAAGCAAGGCATCGAAGATAACAAGAACTTAACGCCCACATCGATGGATAACCACTGCCGAACCCCAAGGCCGTGCTTCTCCCCCGAATGTTACAGTGTCTGTGCCAGCCGCATGTCCACCTCCACTTCTCGCGCCAAACACCTACAAGAAGTCGTCTTCGGGCTTGGCGAGGATGTGGACTCCCTGGAGCCGTACGGCACCGACCCCGTGGTTCTGCCCAGCTCTTCCTTGTATGATGCCCGCCTGGCCGATAAACTCCACCAGTACTACAACACGACCCCAGCTGGCCTGCAGGCTCGGGAGAGGTCTCGGAGACAGGGGCGCCGTACTCGTACTTCCACAAATCCTTGCAGGTGCGCCAAGAACCCATCTTGTATGTTCGGCGAGGCAGTTGCATCCGTCGATGCAGCCGCTTAACACGTAACAACCCTTACTTGCTATGCGTTTTATTGACATGTCGCTGCTTTGGATGGCTAAATGACAGCGCATAGGAGTCCTACAAATTCACCTGAGTAGCTATCTCGAACATACATCAAATTATATCTCCCCACGGCGCCTACGAGCTATCTGGGCCCGTTGGAACACCCGGTCGGGATACGGGTCCACCTTGTAACGGTCACATTATAATCCCCCCACGCAGCAGGCCTACCCCGACGGCTTTCCAGTGCTGCTACCCAACGTTCTCACTGAGGGGCGGCTGCGGCAGGTCCTCGTGTACTTGAAGGTATGCCCATGTCACCACTTGATAATAATTTCTTCCCAGCCGATGAACGGCAGTAGTATGCAGCTCGGTATGTGCCACTGGATCGTTCATCGTACCTCTGCACGTCCTTTGATTGTTATCTTTTTTTGCCTCGAACTAGGATTGCCATCCAAATATTGTTATTAAACCCGGGCGTGGTCTACGTGGTCTCACCAGCTACCCCAGCTACCAGGACCTTCGTGCGCGCCCGCCGCCGGGCACCTTAAATATGTATTAAACTCGTAATTCGTGATGCCGCTAATGCACGTGATGATGCGCGTTGCTCTGCTATATATTATACTATCCAGGATTCCAACTTCCTGGACCGCTACACTCGCCGTCTCACTGGCGAGATGCTGGTGCTGTCGTCCGAGCTCAGAGTGTTTGGCCACGTGATGATGACATTCGACTGGGCGGACGACGGTGGGTTCCGTCGTTGCTGGGTTGCGTGGTTCGTTGGGCAGCAGGGTCGGGCAGGTTGGGCATCGAGCGATGGCCGCGCTGCTGCTGCTCTTGCTGCTGCCCATTACCTTCATGCATACGTGTTCAAATGCGTACGTTCACTGCGGTAAACGTCTGAGGACACGCGCATGGTATGTATCATGTCTGCCATCCTCAAACAAGTGCATCACTACGTCTCTAGGGAGATAATTTAGGTGAGTACACATCGACCTACTTGACCAAGCCCAAGCCCAAGTCAAGCCCAAGTAGCCTAAGCGTGTATGTGTGACGGCCCGCCGTACTAATAATGCTTGGGAGCCGGCGTTGGTCACCAGTACGTAGTGATTGATTCGTGCACCTGGATATCAGTCTGCGGCCACTACATATACAGAAACTATAATTGATCCCACGCACCAGTCCCCCTGTCCGTCTCATGGTACCATATGCGGCCGGTTAACATATCTATACATGTATATCATCGATCCGTACTACGTGACTTCAGGCAGTATCAAGATGAAGCTGAGGCTATCGAGTCTTCCGGCTCTCACCTATCTGCAAGCCCGCCAAGAGGGCGACAACGCAACCACGCATACGGCCAGCCGGGCCGCCGCCTCCTGGGCATTGGTGGCTTCTCGAGAGCTGGTGGGGCTTTTGACGCTGACTGCAACCTTCGTGGCGATAGTGGCAGTGCAGGCGGCGCGGGCGGTGCTTGATTTCCGACGTGAAAAAGTTGCACTGCGACAGGTCAGTGAAATTCATGGAGTGTGTGGCAATGAATCTGTATATGATTTTATTTTCTGTCCGATCGACATATGCTGCAACTTTGCACATTTCTACTCAATAGTATTCTCGGCCTGCAGTAATTGCTTGCAAAGCTAACTCTATGCCTTCGTTGCCGCGGAATCCTACTTGTTTTTTGAAGGATCTGTTCCGCTTTGGCACGCTCATCACCGACATCGCCGTTGCGGGGCTCTTGCTAGCCGCGTCACTGACCTGCGCATGGTGAGCTGCGTGCTTGGTTGCTTGCGGACGCTCCGCTGCACGTACGATGGCTGTGGGCTGTTGGTGTTTAGCTAGGCGTGCGTATTGCTAAACAATACACCTGTCGGAGTTTTGTTGATAGGGTTTCCTAGATTGAGCAGCGCGCGACGGAAGGTCGATTTATAGATCTGCGATTCACACATAAATATATATCCACTATGTATGTTAATATCGACACGACGTGGATGCGGCAGGTACATGGCGGTACACGCCGCCGCCTTCTCTGCCCGTCAGCACTACCAGGTTTACGACGGCATCCTGACAGCGCGCGCCCGGTGGCTGCTCCCTCGTAAAACCAATCCTTGGGATATCCCGGCAAATTCTTCACAGGCACTACAGCTGCTGGTGAGATTGTCATTTGCCCATGTGCACATTTTCCCTGAGCGAAGTTCATATTCTCGTCATCATGATTATCATTGCATATCTAGACACACGCAACCGAGTAGATGTATGTCTTGCGCCTCTACATCACGTGCGTGGTGCGTGCGTTCTGATCCATCCGAAGGGTGTGCGCGCACTCTATATACCGTACTGCCACTTATTCGTCGACCATCAACCGTGCGTACCCAACATCATCGGTTCTAGGGGATTATACACCAACGCATCTAGCATATCGTCCGTGCGCTTGCATGGATTTATTTTTTTTTGCGAGTTATTTTTGCGAGACTGCCAACGTATTTGTTTAGAAACTCTGATTATTTACGAGGTACCCCCGGCAAATTGTTTTAGAGCTTTGCGAGGTCGTAAATAAATCATTATTTATCCCGCAAATAATCAGAGGCAGTACGGTATACGTAACAAGTGTACACGGGTTCCCTATTGCTGGCGCGTTGTGTGTGATGCAGTCCGCGCTTGCGTCTGTAAACATTACCGACACTACTCCCCGAGCTGGTAGTCCGGGTCGATACCTGCTGCCGGACGCACCGCACGATGAACTGTACGAGCTGGCCTCCCGCCTGGATACGGTACATCGCATGTCTAGAACCTGGACGGCTTACAGCATCATCCAAGCATTCACCATGGTGCTGTTGATTGGGCGGTACGTAGGGCAGGTGCATGGGGTATTCCTATCTAGTAAGCAACGCCGCCGAATAATGGCGCGGCGGACTCGCCCGTCGTACACACATACGTATGTACCTATCTAGCTTTGTGTAACATACCAATGTACATGCATACATGTACTTGATTCATTGCACTTCTGTCTGGGTTTGAAAATCAGGCATCCTTGCAATAGTTTGTTATGCACGCACATTTGTGCGCCGGTCACTGACATCGATAGGCCTCAAGCAAGTCGCTCGGCATGGCTAGCATACACGTGACGGATGGTCCCACGCACCGCTTATTAGGAAACTGGCCTCGTGCGCTTTCTTCCTGATGAAAAATAATCATAAGTGCTCCGACGGCCCCGCTCCTTCCTGCAGGCTGCTGTCCACCCTCGCTTTTCAGGGTCGGATCGGGGCATTGGTTTGCGGTGCTTACCATGCAATCCCGTTACTGGGGCACCTGGTAGGTTGTCAATTTGAGTCATGGCTGTCATGACTGGTTCAGCCATGGCTGTTGCTACACGTATATAATATATTTACATATGATATACAACATATAAACGTTTTGCTTGTATGTAGTGGTTTATCACCCGCGTGGTCATGTCAGGTGCACAGGCGAGCCATGAAATAATAAGCCAAAGGACCCAAGCAAGCCTTTCTGTCTCAAGCAACCCCACCCCTTGAACCTCACGGCCAAGATGAAGTGCGCGCCGACGGGCGCTACTGCCTGCCGGCGGCACGCATACATGAGGGAGGCCGCGATACCTATATGCACATATCCTGCTTTCCCTACCACGCACGCACGCGCATAGCTGCTCGTTCAAGCACACAGTACGGTGCCGAGCGAGTAGTAGTGTGTTGGCTGCTGCTGTGAACTGGACTGATATGATTATTCCCAGCCTTAAGCTGAGGGTCGGTGTTAAAATGATTTCTGTACGTGCGTGCGTGCGTACACAGCACCGACGGATCGGATGTACGGCCTGCTGCGTTCCTGGCGCGCTGACCATTTTTATCATTTGCCGCTTGCTCGATTGCGTGTATCGTCCGCCCGCAGGTCATGGTGATGCTGCCCATGTGCGCACTGCTAGCGGTCATGGCCCACCTGATCCTGGGCACTTACGTGTCACAGCTGTCCACATTGGCAGGTTCGCTGCTTTCCTGGGTAAAAGCCCTCCATCCTTGACTGAGGGTGCTGAGGGATAGACGGATCCTGACAGTGCATGTGACTTGCTTGATATCCGGACAGCTCAACCTACTTACGTACGTAGTTGGCCTGGTATGACTCGAAGGGAAGCCAAGGCCCCATGAACGAACGGAGATCGAGGACACGGCCTCGCTCCACGCAGCGCTGTTTTGCCCTTCTTTCCCCACCTGCTGTCTGCCCCGCCTGCTCTGCAATGCCCTCAAAGGCGCTCTCAAAAGCACTATAATGCTGTTGAGTGGTCGCGGGGTGCTCGAGTCGTTTGCAGTTGTGCTGCCGAAAAACACGGAGTTCACGACCGCACAGGTGAGGTATATATATTTTCCTATTGCGTGTGACCTAGTTTGGGGTTGTACATACGTCCGTGCTAGGAAACGTTGGAACCTGTACAACGCTTTTTTGCCGTATTCGTTCATTAACGCGAAGGTACAAGCGCGCGCAAGTCATGAATGGATTCCAGTCAATCGATTCCACTCTTACTCACTGGATCGCTCCCGTTGCAATTGTTTTTTGTATCACTGCTTCGTCCCACAGCGCCTAGCCGCCGTGTTGGTCGTCATCTTACACGTTATGCTGCTGAGCTTCACGCTCATCAATTTCCTTTTCTCGATGATTAATGCATCGTAAGTATGGTGGATGGGCGGAAACAGGCTCGCAGCTAAGTGTACCGGTGATCAGATGCGTGATGACTTCGGCACAAGAATGGCTTGGATGGTTGTGTGCGGTATTAGCGGTATGTGCAGGATTTGAGCTTCATGCTTCCTATGTTTTCCTTGCTTCGTTTCCTTGTCATCCGACAGCTTTTCCAAGATTAAACGACAGCCTCGCTTCTATAAGGGTGCAACATTATGGCAGGTGAGTGCCATCCAGTGCAAGTACGGTAGTACGGAGGATACTTGTGCTCGTACGTAGTGCTCGTCAATACTGTAATAGCTAGGGTAGGAGTGCGCCCCATGAAAGCAAGGTAAAGGGCGTATCTACAGCCCCAAAAATGCCCGCGAGGCACCCCTGGTAATTACTTTCGAGCTTTGCAACTAGATCCTACACAAGTTCCTTCCTTGACGATATTTAAAGGCAGTACGGTTCAGCGGCCTCAAGTCCGGATCCAGAGTTCAAAGCCCATGCATTCATCGTACCCTTGATAATAATAATAAATAATAATGCGCCTCGGTCATAAACCGATGCGTGTGTTAAGGGGGCGGGGTTGGAGAGGTTATGGGTTTCCCCTGGCCTTTGCACCTCCCGCCACCGCTGTATTCACGCATCCTAACCTACCGCCCCTGCAGTGTTAGGTTCCCTTGCTTTGCGTCACACAGGGCTCGCGCCGGAACCCGGCATTAGCATTAATCCGAAATGTATAAATTAACACGCATTACTCATTTGATTGCGTGGCAGGATTTCTATGACCTTTTGCTTTCCGACATGGCTGGGACTACCAAGCGGTGGTCGGCAAGGGCGGCGGCGTGTGCGCGGCCACGTCGAGCGATGAAGGCGTCAATGAACTACAGCGCTGCCAGTCACTTCCTGAACACCCACATTTATCCCATCTCGGAGGTGGTTGTCAAGCCATTGGATCAGCGCCCGGTTCACGCGATCCTGCTATGGCGACCGGATGGCACTGCAACAGGGCAGTATCGCCATGGTGGTCAGCGGCCCCAAAGCGTTGCTGCGGACGTCGGCCAATACTATTACCTAGACACACCGGCGCTGCGGGCACTGCTTCGGGCCAGTGCTTTAAGACAACAGCAAAGAAAGCAGCGTACATTTGAGCTGCAACGGGGTAACCAGATGGATCCGATAGAGTGTCAGCAGGCGCAGCAGCAGCGAAAAGAGGCCGATCCGCTCAAGCAGGGTTTCGTCGACATTTCCGCTTTGCTGGGATTGGCAATTACCATATCAGAACCGACACGCGTTTCTGATGCGAGCTCCGCATCAGGGGCAGGACCGGTCGCGGAGAGCTCGGGACTACTTGGTGGGCCCGGTAGTCTTTTGCGAGCTGTGACCATTGCTGGCCGTGGGCACGGAGAGCCAAAGCTACTACGGCCGCGTGTAAATAATGGCACGGTTGGGGCTCAGCCGCAGAAATCCATGCACCCGCAATTTTCCTCATCGTCGGAGTGTCATGAAGAGCTAGCCGAGCTGGACAGGCTGGTGTCTGTGGCGGCACAGCGCCTAATGTCGCGTCAGTCACGAAAGATTTACCCCTTGGCACAGGCGCCGAACTCAGGGCGCGCAAGGCGTTCGTCGTCAGTGCTCATGACATCTACGGCTGCAGGTGCGTGCGTAAGAGCCTTCGACGACTTCATGTAAATAAACATTTTGGACTCCTTAGCCTATACCTCCTTTCGTAATCACGCGTAAGCATCAGGGTAAAGTATGCGTTATTAATAAATATGCAAAGGAATTGCCCGAAAAATAAAGTGTACGATATACGGCGTGAAAAGCCGGTTGCGCAAGAAAGCAGAATGAGTGGCCATTATTATTACCATATTACTATTATCATTGTCATATCATTATTATTATTGTATCATTACTATTGCTGCTGCTGCTGTTGTTGTTTTAGTGGTTACACATTAACTGCTCGGACCCCGTAATGAAGCTGCAACCACGACCCCCCTGGCGGAACTGAATCATTTGCCATTGTTTTTACATGTACGTACGATGTACCGCGCAGGTGGGGGTCCAGATGGCAACAAACATCCTTTTATGGAGTCCCTGATGAGGCTAAAGCAGCAGATGGAGAGGATCTATGACAACCCACTCGCCTCATTTCGGGTGTTGCCCGAGGACAACACGGGCTGCACCCAAGCTGCCCGTCTGCGGATCAGTCAACTACTGAATAATCGCGGCCAGAGGCGCAGCTCAGTGCTGCCGGACGTCACGGCATCCCAGGCGGCGGCTACTCCTGCCACAGAAACGACGAGAGTTGCTCGCCTGGGGGCTCTTTACGGAGCCCTTCATGAAGTCGTGAATGCCATTATGAAGTGGCAGGTATGGCTCTGGATCCTTATTCTTGCACACCATCATGCATGTATACGGTCACATTACAGCGGCGCCAGTTGATTGATGGGCAGGGTTACTGACGCCACTTGTGAGGGGTTCCAACCGTGAGCCTCGCGAGCACCCAACGTCGGGTCAAATAACTGAGTAAACGCACGCCATATTTTCTGTTATATAGAACGTCTAATGACGCCGGTGTGATGGGCGTTTGTTCGGAGCGGCCATCAGCACGCATGTGGCCATGGCTGAGTCGGATCGAATTCATCGAAAGTAGCGGACGCATAGGCGGGTCGTCGGGGCGACATACGTACGGCCGAAGCCGCGCGCCTTCCCAATCACCACATCATGTGCATGCTGTTGTTTTGCGTGCCGCATCGTTATGAAGGAATTGTATCGACATACATGCACTGTGATCGCAGAACGGGGTCCAGCGCTGGCAAGTCAAGGCGTGGAAACAACACCTGATGATGCAACGGCAGGTGAGCAAAAGCGCTTCTCAGCTAACCGATTATCATACACGTACGTAGTAATAATAAATGACGGCTAAGAAAGCGCAGAAGCATTGCACATGTACGAACGAAAGCAAAGGGCACAGTTCTGGGGGAAAAAAGGGTTCAGCTTTATAAAAAAAAGCTTCCGTGGGTTCCATAAACTGGCATCCATATGGAAAGATAAACCTGCAGTCAGAATTTCGAAAGGATTTATGGAACGCTGGCTAGTGGACAGCAATTTCGTGTTCAGTGGTAGTCAGAACCATCGGTTTTCGTATGTTTTCCCTTCCGTACAGCCATCGGATCTCACACGTATTCCTTTCCTGGAGGTATTTGTTCATTTGGATGGACAGATGACCTGCCTGCAATTGCTATACTTCCTCTAATTCTTTGCGAATAAATATATATTTTATTGTTTCGCAAAGCTCTAAAACATACAATTGCCGGGGGTACCACGCATATAGTTAAGAGTTTGTAAATAAATATTATTATGGCCTTGCAAAACATTCTCACAAAATTAACATTAATTCATGTGAGCGCACCGACGATGCGCTAGATGTGTTTTGTTTGGTATCCCTTCGAACCGATTAAACCGATGCCGTTGGGTACCCAGCCAGGGCCCATGGTTCACGCAGGGAACCTGTGGCTGCCTGTGACAGGCCCGGTGTTGCACCACCTTCAGCACCGCGTTCCATGTGTTCGCTTTCGTTCCGCCTTGAGGAGCACAGCGACCTCGCAAAACTTGCTGTGCGGCCGCCGGGCTGTCTCGCTAAGCGTTACAGGTCCTAGAAACATTCGGAAGCGCGTCTCGCAAATGTTTACGGTTTCTTATTCGCCACATTATTTCATGGTCCTTGAAAGTAATTACGTTCGCAAATAATTATGTAGGGGCAGTACGGTAGACCATACCGTGCTCTTAGCCGCGCGCTAGCAGCCCCCCGCCAGCCCGCCCTTGCCATAACCTGACCCACCAATCGCTCATGTGCAATCCCTCTGTAAAGGTAAAATTTCTACTGCCTACCTGTCTCTTTATCACCGTGCCTGCATACCGCGGTACACCCCGCCTGACCACCCATTGGCCTGCTCATCCATTGGCCTGCATGGCACAAAGCCATCTTTCTATCTACACAACCTGGCCGCTCACCCATCTATAAGCCTACCATGGTGGCACGCTATCCGCCTGCTGCCAACACACCTACTGACCTGCCATTTTTCACTCTCCTGAGTAAGGCCGCTAGCTCCAGCAAGCCACATACCACAAGCATCCCATACCCCCGGTCACTAGGTTGACGATCTACCTGCGGAGGCCAGGTGGTAAAAGGTGGTGATAGGGTAAATATATAGGGTTATGGTTCGGGCTTGGTTGTGCATCCTGTCGCATGCCAGCTTGCCAACCCAATCTGAGATGGGTGAGCCGCCGGCCCCTGCTGAAAGTCCCCTGCCACCCAACATACATAGAGCTCGCATCAGCACATATGCCTCTTTACGTCTGGAAACCTGGAGTTCCTTCCTGTCAGCACCTTCCTTTCTGATTGTTTGTCTAACCGTCCTGAATGCGCAGCTGCATGTGACATACGGTCATACATCACCATGCCTGCTGCTTGCTCTTTTCTCATATCTGCTGCAAATCCTCCCTTCTCCATACCCACCTGTACTCATGAACATGTGTGCCCACCCACCAAAGTCCCAAAGCCTGCCCTCCCGGCCCGGTCACCTGCCTGCCCACCCTAACAGCCATCCCCAGTGGGCCCACTAATCCCACCTACCAGTAACGGCGGCTCGCTCCACAATCCCAGCCGCTATCGTTAGGACAGCCAAGTATGCCCCCACAGCTCCCACACTGTTACAAAACATTGTCTGCATACGTAGGGGAAGGGAATCGTGAAGGGTCGTAACAATGTCCATAGATCGAAGGAGAACCGAACCACTTGCGGGGACAATTAAGCGTTTGAATGGCAGTAACAACAGATTTATTATGAAATCCCTGCTCCCAGATGGATTGCTTGCGTGGGCGCGCACTTCAGAACCGTGGATATTTAAAACTTTCCGCGACGTCGAAATGCAACAATGCAAGAGAGTTCAGGTCGTTTTCACCATATTTACCAACCTTTCATTGCAGATCCTTATGTTAGCAAAGAAGCGGGTATCTTTCCAACGTTGACTCCGGTCAACCTTCACTCGTTAACGCAATGTGCATTGTAAAGAAACCATTAACTGCATGAATGTATCATACCTTGTGTCGTATTTGTTTCTATATCCTATGTTTATCAATTCATTATCTCAAAGTGCGCTACCACGTCATGTTCATTGTAGAGCAATTAAACAGAAGCTGAATAAATGTTTAATACGTGTATAATATATGTTTCTATATCAATCATTTCAATATCTCAAAGTGCGTTCCTACGCCATGAACGCCGAAATCCGTGCACCTCCTTTACAAAAATGTACGCAAGTTGCTTCATTTGTACGTCATAGGTTTCATTGTTGGAATTTCCATGTTCAGCGATTGCGTATGCTCTGTTGCTGGCCGCCCGACACGTGGCCATCACGTGTTTGCTAAATATCAGTAAACATGCTTTCTGCCTCCAAAAGATACGGTGTTCGGGTTATCTGAAAAAGGCAATTCATTCATGCATCATTACGATGGAGCGCCCTTCACTTGTTCCGTATTTTCCGTCCATAGTCGAGCGTTAACTTGTCACTACAACAGCTTACCTAACTCAACTAACGTTCCTCGTTTAATCGGGGCAACCGACTTGCTTCCCGCATCCTTCAGAATGCGGCAATGCTAGCCATGTTCACTGGGACGCTGGAGGCTGCAGCTGTCAGCCTGCCCCCGCCTCCAGTGGCACCCTCAAAATGCACATCCGCCGCGAGCGCCGTCCCGGAGTCTCCCTTCCAAGGGGCAATTGCCGCCTCAGCTGCAGTGGCTGCGGCCGCCAATTCAGCTGCTGGAGTAAATCCATCTTTGGTGCACGGGTCGGCATTCTCATTGCCATCGCAGTTTCTTACACACAGCAGCTTTGCGGACGTGGCCTCGACGAGCCGTTGGAACAGCAGCATTAGCACGGTGGTGTCCAACAGCGCAACAGCAGCAGGCACCGCCGCTACTGGGCGGCGCAACAGTGTTGCCTGCTGCCCCGACTTGCCAACACTCGAGGATGATCCCACCGACGACGGACATGATAACAGTAGCAGCGGTGGCGGGGCAGAGCTGCGAGGCAGCCAAAACAGTCAAACCAGCAGCACCGGCAGCGCCTCCATGCTGCAGCAGCTGAGCGCGGCGCTTTTGATGGCTCTGGCGCGTCCCCAGACAATCCTGTCCCTCATTACCCGCGGTCCAGCTGTTATTGCTGCTGGTGACCAACATCAGTCCGCCAGCCGTAGCTCATCCAGGACAAGCTCCCAAGGAGACGCTTATACTGCAGCGGCTGCCTCGGTTGGGACAGCTATGTCGGGTTTCCCATCACGTGTCCACTTCCCTGCCAAGGCAGACGGCGATTGCTCGCCGTCCGCCGGCGGGGCCGCACTACGGTCTACCCAAAGCAGCCTCTCCCGCATGTTATCGCGGCTGCGCAATCTGAGCAGCTCGACGGCGGCCCAGTCGACCGCAACACCATCAATTACTGCAGCAAGTTCTCCCAATGACCAAGCTGACGGCACCACCGTGGTTTCTCGGGTCTCGGACGACTTCAACCCAACTACTCCTCTGGCGGCCCTGGACACAGCAGCAGCGATTGCTCGGAGCGCCAGCAGGCGCCGCAGCAGCAGAGGAACCAGCCTGATAAGCGCACCCTCTCGCCGGGCCAGTCAGTACCTGCCAGGGAACAAGGAACCTGCTGGATACAGCGCTGGTGATGAGGATCTATTGGGATTGCAGATGCTGACACCACAGCCTCCACCGCCAGCCTTGGCAGCACCTGCCCTCGAGTTGTGCACAGGAGCGTCCCAACACGACACGTCGCGCACGGACGACGCTTTGCCTAGCCAAAGCGGCGGAGATACGATGGGAAGCGTGCGCAGGCCTTCACTGTCACGTGTCCTGCTGGAGCGGGACACCGGTGCTGCTGGGTCTTTGGCACATGTCCAGAATCAACCGTTCAGGGCTGCCGGCGACAACGAAAGACGAAATGCGTGCAATGTCAGGGAGCCTGAAGAAAGTAGCGCACGGAAAGGCTGCGGCGGAGGCACTGAGAATGCGGAAGCTGCTGGTCGTGACGTTGGTGTCCTCACGAGCGACACCCGCACCTCATCAGGCTTGGCTTCGGCGGCGGCGGCACCAGCGCGGGACCTGGCTTGGGTGCGGATGCCGAGCACTGTGAACGACAGCTTTGCGGGATTGCCGACGCCGAGCCCTGCGACAACTGCCTTCAGACTGCCTGTGGCCCGACGACCACTGTTACGGCAGCAGCAGCTGGATGTACAACGACCGACATCTGTGCCGTGGCTGCGAACACCCGCCGACGATGCTGGCGCACCAGATAACGAACGTGAATTACTCGAATTGACAGGGCGCTTGAGCCGCGCCAGCTCTATTGATGGATCCACTGTGACGACTACCATAGCAGCAATGGCAAGCGCTCTTGAGTGTTTTTCATCGGCAGCGGCCGCCGCCGATGCCGAAACATGCAAGCGACCAGCCAGGCCTGATCTCTTTGGACATAGCTCATCAGCTGCTTTGCGTGCCCCACACCTTCCCAGCCATGCATGGCCATGCAATCCTGGTGATGCGCTGGAGGGTTCTGTGGCCAACATTATTCCAGGCCAGGAGTCGGTCACATATCAGCCAAACATGCCAGATCTGAGGAGTAGACCTGTGCGCCCGTTGACGTTGCAAAGATCGGCGCCGGTCAGACTTCTGCCGAGGCATCGGTCCGCAATGCAGGTGCAACAGCAGCAGCAGCAGCAGCAGCACAGCCACCACCGCCAGCAGGAGCAGCAGCAGGAGCCAGAAGAGCAACCATGGCAGCTGGCACGCCAGCAGCGGTACAACATTTCAGACGGCACTTCATCAGTGGGAGCGCCGGGCCGACTGGAGGGAGCGTGGATTTCAGAGCTGGACGCACATGGCACATTAACCATGTACGTACGTAGGCGAGTGAACATGCCTGGGGTTGGCAGGACAGTTGTCCAAAGACACGTACGCAAACGTGTGCAGGGCCATCTGCAGTTGTTGGGCCTTTCAGTCTAGCTAGTCGCCTAACCTTTCCATCTAGCTAATCTAGGTAGTCGCCCACCCTTTAATTTCTCTTCTTCCGTCGCTCGCTGCAATTTGCACACGCATGCAGGAACCAACGGGATATTTCACGTCCTACCCTGAAGTCTGGCCAACACAGCAGTGTGGTCTGTGCAGAGCCTCCTTTCGGAACTGCAGATCACAGATGGGTCGATGGAGATCCCGGTCAGGCGGCGCCGCTCTCGTGCAGAAGAAAGGCCAAGCACCTTGCGACGAAGCGGCCGACAAGTCCCCATGACGACCAGCTTTGCGCTGAAGACGTTCAAGGCCCTTCATCATCGGCCAGTACTACATCGACAGTAGTGGCGGGAGCTGCAATGCTTCCTGAGGCATCGTTGTCTTCGACGCCCTCAAGTACACAGCTATGTCCAGATTCGTTCCAAGCACTCCCAACGAATGATAACTCCCGGCGGCTGCGGGCAGGAGCCAGCAGAGTGGGCAGCGCGGGCGTTGTCATTGCTGCCGCGGTAAGCGGCCCCGCACCAAGGCGCCGGGGTGTAGTTCCTGAGGATATCCACCCAGCCGAAGGTAGCCAGCTTGGTGACGGATGGGGCTGATGGGGCTGAGCGATGACGAACGGTCCTTAAAGCTAGATTGATGGGGCTGTGCGCTGACGAACGAACGGACCTTAAAGCTAGCAAGACGTGCTGGCGACGACGTTCATTCCACGCAGGTGCATTGATATTATTCATTACTAATAATTATAATAATACGCCCAGAGACTGTGGCATGTGTTAAGGGGGCAAGAATGATGAGGCTATGGGTTATTATTCAATATTATTGTTACCCCGGTGTCCGCTCAACATGGCGTGTGTTAAGGGGGGCGCGCTCTGAGGTCTGCACCATGCGTGTCGGTCCTATACGCACGCTTATGCCCACCAATCGCGTCACCTCTATGGGCCCTTTCACCCTAGGGTTTCCACCTATCGTTGGTGAGCACGCCAGCCACACTGCTGTCGCTGTATGTGGGACACGGCCAGTTATTGCAACGAACCTGCGGCATGGAGGCTGGTCGATGCCCCAGTATCAACTTCAGGCCGCGTGCATGCTGTATCCTCCCCCCTAACCGTACACCACCACTGCACTCTACACAGCACCCTGCGCTTTGTCCTGACGGAGGATAGTTAGCCTCCTTCGACCCACTTGACGCGCTGGATGGATGGGGAATTCAGCCCCCCTCGTAGAGGTCACCATCTAAGGTTCGGCTTAGCCATGCTGAAGCAGCCTCTTGTTAGGTATTTGGTCAGCTTCACCGATCTTGTCCAGCCGTTCGTCCGCCTCCTCGGCGCCTAGCATTCTGGCGGTGGACAGGGCATCACTCTTTCCACGGGTTGCTCTGAGGATTGATTGCCACGGCGGGTAAGCTGATACTCCGTATCAGCGCAACGTCGGAGGGATTCGAACTCTCATGTCCCACTGGAATGGTATTGCTTTACCATGTAAGCGAGCTACGACGCTTGTACGTACGTACGCACATCCCGGCATATTTACGCAAAAATGAAGGTGGACGATACTCAATATGGCTGGCGGCGGTATACATGCCAACATGCCTCAGATGCATCGCACGGGAAATTTCCCATTTATTAACCATTACGTTATTCAACGCGCACATTATTAGGATGGAATGCTGTTCATTATTACCATACATACAATCCGTGGGCAGCGGGGTCCACTGCAACGCGATTATCATATACAAACATTGCGTGCCATTACCTGCATTCGCAACATTGTGGGGGATTTTACACCATCCAGCTCCTTTATTGGGGGCTTTTACGTACACCAGCTCCTTTATTGGGAAACCCTAACGTCGTCGTGGCGTGAACGTTGTTATTTTAATTATTTGCGGCGAGCGAGTGACGCACGAGTACGTAGCGCATCGATTACATCGATCGGAGCTCCGAGGCAGTAAGGCTGCCTCGAGGCTGCTGGATGGGTAGCTAGGTATACATCGATAAGGATCGGTACGCTTCGTTTTTTTTCCTGTGAGACCCGCTGGTATGTATATATGTATGTATGTGTGCAATATGCCCGATAATAATTGTCAGGGAGGAGTCTAGACGCACTCGCTCGCGCGGGTAATTAAATTGTGGATTTATAGACAACGGAGGGCTTGTGGCTTTCCTTTCTCATGATAACAGTGATTTCATGCATTCCATTATATGTGTACAACCACGCAGAGCTTTTTGATTGGCTGTATGTATGGATGGCCGGGCGAGGATGGCTGGCATAAAGGGTTAATTATGTCCGTAGCCGATTGATATGTTTTGTTACCGGCGCCTAGCTGCCAGTAAATTAAGTTGTGGGATGGAGGTACGTACGTAAGTATGGCGGCTTGCGTGCACGTGCATACGTAACAAGGTGTCGAGTGTAGGGTCATAACAATGCGTGTACACAGAGTGTCAGGCCGCTTCTAGTACGACGACGCGGCAATCACCGCAGATATCATTTTTCAAGCAAATGGGCTCAGCCGCCTCCCTAGGGCTCAGCCGCCTGCAACTGCTACATAGACGCTATCTCCACTCACGGCGACAACGCCCTGAACTGCACGACCGCGCGGCTAGGTTCCCGCGGAATATTTGAGGAGGACCTCGCCAAACTGATGATACTCAGATACAAATAAACGAACCTACCCGACAGACGACAACCCGGCCGCCGCCGGAGCGCCGTAACCCAAGCAATCAACCAGCCAGCTGGGCACCTAGCCCGGAAAACCAAGTGATAATGCTGACCTACACCAAGCTCTCAGAGACGCCATGCCCGTGCAATGCGAGCGATTTACGTCCAGTGTTGCTATCTTAAATAAAAAAATATTTACGGGCAAAAAAGCCGGAAATTTTCTATTTCCCGGACCCCCAAGAAACCTGCGAGATTTCATTTATTTGACGCTGTGGAGAGCCGGAAACCTGCCCTGCCAACTATTTTCCAGACTACCAAAAAGGCCTGGAAATCTGCAGGCGCAGGGAGAAATCCTGCATCGTACACCTGCCTACCGCCAAAACACACTCGAATGCCGTGTCCCCAACTCCTGGTTACCCTCCCATATGCATCCGCGACGCAAGGAAAGCGCGCTTCAGGCCTCCATGGACTTAGATTCCCTGTCGTCGCTGTGGTAACAGTGGCCCTGCTGTCGAAACACGCAGAAATATTTCCGCCCTGCCTCGGAGGTTTTTATTTCCTGGCACCTAGGAAGCCCCCCAAAATCTGCCCTGCCAAAGGTTTTATGGCTACTGGCGACAGGCCGGAAACCTGCGGAATTCTATTTCCCCGTTTTGGAAGATAGCAACACTGTTTACGTCCCCACTCAACGCCGACCCCCCCTGGGACATGCTATGCCACTACATACAGTGCCTTCGAGCTAGACCAACTGATTGGGGCCAACTGCGACGCTTATTCGCAAACCTTTACCGGAACATCCATAGCGCACCCCGCCCGACCCTCGCTTCACCCAAATGTGCAATGTATCAAACGACATAACATCGCAGTGCAATGATTGATTGCTGCTGATGTGTACTGGCGCGGTTTCCAGGAGAGGCAATCCTGGCGCGCTGGTAACCTGGTGTGTTGGCCGGTATGGCTGCATGACCCCCCCGCGGGTGATGGAGGATGGGTGCGCAGTATATGTAATATATATGTATATATGTGCCGTTGGAACACGGCACCCGCCCGGTCGGGATACGGCGGGTCCACCTTGTACGCAACGATTACATTATTACAATAATGGACGCATGCGCCGAAGAGGGCATATATACAGCCCCTCCGACTATTCGGATGGCACGCGGCTGCCCTGCTGGCTAACCCTGCCCTGACATACCCGAAGACATCGATGCTCCGGAAGATGAGGCCAGATCTCCTTATCATCCCGACACGCACCAGTCGCGAACACTGAAGACGCCAGCTCGAGCCCTTTCCGTGGGCCCTCCACCGGTCGAAGCACACAGTGTACATATTAGAAATTGGGTACACCAGCGGTGATTTAGGACACAATGAGAAAAACGCCGACAAAATGAGCAACTTGCTGAATCGTACATGCGGCATAGCGGGGTTAACCAGGAGCCATCAGGCGTCAAGCCGCCCAACCAGCGAACACGGGGGGTCGTCTAATGGGAAAGACACTGGCATTCTGTCCAGACATCGGCGGTTCGAATCCCCGTCCCCTCGCCGCCGTGTGATTAGGCGGGTCTGGCGCGGTTTCCAGGAGAGGCAATCTTGGCGCGCTGGTAACCTGGTGTGTTGGCCGGTATGGCTGCATGACCCCCCCCGGGTGATGGAGGATGGGTGCGCAGTCCTTGGTAGGGTTTGATGAGACGAGGCACCTACGAGCTATCTGCTGGATGGGCCCGTTGGAAACCCGGTCGGGATATATACGGGTCCACCTTGTAACCGTTACATTACAAAACAAAAACACGTGGAGGTAGGCAAGCGCGGCATTTTGGATCAGAGTGACACGGATTTAAGCAAAGTGACATCCTTGTCCGTGCGCACAGTCACAAGAATTGTCTCACATTGGCGACGTTCTAGGAAGGCGCGGTCGCCTATGACCTGTATGTATATATATCATAGATATATCCATGTCATACTGGGTTACCACCTGTTACTATGAGGTTTATTCTAAAGCTGCGGACTCCGGTCAGTCGCGTCTATCCGTTTCGGAATCCAAACGTGTACCTACTCAAGCCGCGCTAAACCTTAAGTTGTTTATCCCAGCCCCACAGCCATCCCTGTTCCATGGCGATAAATACGTGGAACACCCTCTTAGTCATCCATACGGATCGCTTCGTCGCCGAAGCAATTGATTACAGCAGCCATGTATAAAGACAATACAAAGTATCTTTTGCACTTCATATGATCGTTATTTCCATCTTGCTTGCCATTCGTATCCAATGTGTCCCAGACTGGGTGATTACAACCTCAAATTGATACACACAATTCATAAAACCTTTTTCAATTTTAAGTATGGCATTGTCTTAGTAGCCCCAAATGCCGCGGAAATACTGAAATTGCTGCGCAAAGTCTAAGATGTTGAGGCGGTGCGGTGTTGTTTTCAAACAGCATAGTTAACATATAAGAAGTAATCAATACTAACACCTAGGTTACAAGATTATCACCGAGGGTGTTTGGCTGGTCGCCGGTGACCTCTTTTCGTACTTAACGTATGTCGCTTCTCAGAGGAACGCCTACACCTTATATGGACTATCTATATGTCCTGTACCTAATTTAGGTCGACGAATCTTTACTGCGTTGGCGTGAACTGTGTTTAAAGGCGTATCATATACCTTTGACTGACTCGCACTTCATGCTGTACTTCCATTCGCGTAACGTTTCGTGTTTCTGCTTCCTGAAATCGGTTCCGCGAAGGATTTGATGTCGTGTATGTTGAGGTTGTCACAAAGGAATCTCGTTGCGGACTTCATCTATCTTGTCAATAACGGACCACATATATCACACAGGATATGCAGCTATGGACTTACAAAGTACTATCAGTGTAAGACATCCTGTACTTTTAACCAATGATTTTCTTGTGGTATCCGTAGCCCCAGCTTTGAGGCTGTATAATGCATCTCTGAGTAGGAGACCCTTTTCCCTTGGACATTCCTCCACAGGAATGACATGAAGTCAATCATTTTATCCGACATGCACCATCAACTTAGCAAGGGCCTTGCCGACATATCGTTGACAGCTGTGACACAGCGCAGCAAATGCAAAGCGTGTTGAGGTCTTCCATACGAGGACGTATGCTAAACGTCATTCTGTATGGAAGGCTCCGAGAGCTCCGGCGCTCCCTTGGCCGTGCTGCGCTCGTCCTCGTGGTGCTATTTGTCGCCTCGACAAGCGGCAAGCACGCACCCCCATCTCCGCCACCACCGCATCAGCCTCCACAGCCCTCACCCGAGTCAGCATCACGACAACCGGTGGGGTCCCCTGGAGCTTTCTTGCCCAGTCCATTACCTCCAGTTGGCGACCGCCTATTGGGTTATCCACCACCCCCTCCTCCTCCTCCACCACCGCCACCACCCCATCTTCCACCACCACTAGAGCCACCGCCGCCGCCACCACCTCCACCACCGCCTATTTATGCCACCCAGCCGATTCGCCCATCACCTGCTCCGCCAGCTTATGGTTGTGGTTCTAGATGCCCTTCTGATCCCCCAGCGCCACCACCAACACCACCAGCACCAATGGCGCCATCCCCTACACCAGCACCACCAACCAGGCCGACTTCCCCCCAACCACCACTGCCCAGACTGCAGCCGCCACCTCGACGCCCCAACCGGCCATTACGGCCATCACCACCACCTACAACACCGCCGTCACCACCACAGTCACCACCCCAACACTCACCTTCGCCTCAACCACCACGGTCATCACCACCTGCCCCACCATCACTGTCACAGCCAGGCCCACCTTCACCACCGCCAAGGCCACCTTCATCACAGCCGGGCCCCCCGGCACCACTAATAGTGCCACAGCCGGGCCCACCTTCATCACAGCCGGGCCCCCCAGCACCACTAATAGTGGGCCCACCTTCATCACAGCCGGGCCCCCCAGCACCACTAATAGTGCCACAGCCGGGCCCACCTTCACCACAGCCGGGCCCACCTTCACCACAGCCGGGCTCACCTTCACCACAGCCGGGACTGCCAGCACCACAGCCGGGACCGCCATCACTTCAGCCGGGCCAACCTTTCACACAGCCGGGCCAACCTTCGCCACCATCATACCCATCTGTGATGCAGCCGGGCCCACTCTCACCACAGCCGGGACCACCCTCACCACAGCTGGGACCACCCTCACCACAGCCGGGACCACCCTCATCACAGCTGGGCCCGCCTTCACCACAGCCGGGGCCGCCCTCACCACAGCCGGGATCGCCCTCATCACAGCCGGGCCCACCATTGCCACAACCGGGCCCACCAATACCACAACTGGGCTCGCCAGCACTGCAGCCCGGCCGACCAGAGCCAGCGCCGGACTCGCACTCACTGCAGCCAGGCTCACCATTGCCACAGCCAGGCCCAACCTCACCACAGCCGGTCTCACAAGCACCACAGCCGGGCCAACCTTTCACACAGCCAGGCCCACCTTCACCGCAACCAAACCCATCTGTTATGCAGCCGGGCCCACCAGTGCCACAGCCGGGCCAACCTTCATCACAGCCGGGCCCACCAGCGCCACAGCCGGGCCCACCAGCGCCACAGCCGGGCCCACCAGCGCCACAGCCGGGCCCACCAGCGCCACAGCCGGGCCCACCAGCGCCACAGCCGGGCCCACCAGCGCCACAGCCGGGCCCACTGTCATCACAACCGGGCGCACCGTCATCACAGCCAGGCGCACCGTCATCACAGCCGGTCCCACTTTCACCGCAACCAAACCCATCTGTTATGCAGCCGAGCCCGCCAGTGCCACAGCCGGGCCAACCTTCATCACAGCCGGGCCCACCAGCGCCACAGCCGGGCCCACCAGCGCCACAGCCGGGCCCACCAGCGCCACAGCCGGGCCCACCAGCGCCACAGCCGGGCCCACTGTCATCACAACCGGGCGCACCGTCATCACAGCCAGGCGCACCGTCATCACAGCCGGTCCCACTTTCACCGCAACCAAACCCATCTGTTATGCAGCCGAGCCCGCCAGTGCCACAGCCGGGCCAACCTTCATCACAGCCGGGCCCACCAGCGCCACAGCCGGGCCCACCAGCGCCACAGCCGGGCCCACTGTCATCACAGCCGGGTGCACCGTCATCACAGCCGGGCCAACCTTTCACACAGCCGGGCCAACCTTCACCGCAACCAAACCCATCTGTTACACAGCCGGGCCCGCCAGTGCCACAGCCGGGCCAACCTTCATCACAGCCGGGCCCACCAGCACCACAGCCAGGCCTACCGGTGCCACCGCCGGGCCCATTGGCGCCACCGCCTCAACCCCACCCACCCAAAACAGAAGCATGGCCACCTGCACAAGGACTCAGCCCTCCAACCTTGCAAGCACCAG
The DNA here is from genome assembly GCA_003117195.1 of Eudorina sp. 2006-703-Eu-15. Classification (NCBI taxonomy): domain Eukaryota; kingdom Viridiplantae; phylum Chlorophyta; class Chlorophyceae; order Chlamydomonadales; family Volvocaceae; genus Eudorina; species Eudorina sp. 2006-703-Eu-15. The sequence continues at coordinate 711,154 of BDSI01000036.1, forward strand.
GGACAGCAGTGCCGGACCGTCCTTGGCCACCTTCTGCGTTCTCACCGGCACTGCCACTACCTTCGAACTGGACAATACTTCCATCACTGCCACCTCAGGTGCTGGTGCCACCGACACAGGCTGGAATCCCGCCCCATGGCAGCTCGCCGGATATGAGATCACCTCCAGCGTCCCAAGCGCCTTCACCCAACCTCCCAACACAACCGCCTGGCCCACAGTACCCACCGCCACCGTCCCCTTTTACACCTCAGCAATCTTCACCTATGCCAGCACCGCCAACAGCGCCGTCACCACCACCTTCGTACCCATTGTGGCCTACTTCGCAACCCCGCTTTGAACCTAGTCAACCCCCAGACCCTGCCAGTCCCTCACCCATGCCTGCAAGACCAGCACCTCCCATCCCGCCTTCACCTATGGATGACATCGTCCCGCCATCCATGTACAGCATGAGTCCCCGTTTGTCTCCATCTCCTGTTGGTCTGCCATCACCCCAGACAGTCCCCGGGTTTCGGCGGCAGCCTCCAGCACCAGTGCCAACAAGGCCACGTTCACCAGCGCCACCATACATAAGAACCCCCACGGACCCACTAGCACCATCATATCCGCCTCCGTCCCTTCCCTCTCAGCCCGCATGGTGGCAGCCGCTGATGCCAGCGGATCTCAGACCTCCCCCTCGATTGCAACCTCCCCCGCCACCGCCATCTCCAGAACCGCCACCGTCGCCTCCCCCATCACCGCCATCTCCAGAACCGCCACCGTCGCCTCCCCCGTCACCGCCATCTCCAGAACCGCCACCGTCGCCGCCCCCGTCACCGCCATCTCCAGAACCGCCACCGTCACCTCCCCCGTGGCGATCTCCAAAGCGGTACCGGCCCCCGCCGTCACCACCAGGTTGGTCGTTCAGCAGTTTGTGAGGCATGGGGCATGAAATCAAAGCAGCCGCGGTTAGGTGCAGGCAGTCTGGCAACGTCGCACTGAAAGTGTGAAGATGGCAGAGCCCGCCTGTCCCAACCTGGCCTGCCTCTGCAACCTCGGGCCAGGCATTGGCCGTTTCGGCCACACATGCACATGCTCCCGACCGCTAACACCTCATGTCTGCTGAAGCCCATGACCCTGCTCTGAGTTTTTATAAATGACCCCTCCCTTTGGTCCCCCTCCTTTTGACCCTATGTCAACGACCACAGCATCACCGCCCCCGCCGGCCGCATCTTCACTGTACATCGCCGGTGTCAACCCCTATGTGGCGTTCTCTGCCACCTTCCCTTCCCTGTCTGCTGACACCTACCCGGGGGGAGGGACGTCCCTGCTGTCGGACTTCCGGACCATTGTGGCCAGTGTGGCTAAATTGCCATCAGCACAGTATGTGGAGGTGAGGTAGCTAGTCATCAACTGCACACTTCCTTGCTGTGGCGCCGTGCACGCAGCAAGGCAGCTGACTGGGTGGTGCCAAGGACGGGGAAAACGCGGATTGGCACGGCCCGCGTGCTTCCACTTAAGCTATATTGTGTATGTGTTTTGCGGGAGTTTTCACGGTGTACGTTTTTGAAGGGGTTACCGGTGGCCCTGTGAGGGTGGATTGCTAGGCGTTTTGGGCACACCCAGTCATCCTGGTTCGAGCAAGTTTGCCCCGGGGACTCCAATGTCCCCGGTAATGCTTCCGCGCTTGGGGCCTTGGTGCAGGCCTACCTGATGACGGACGCCTCCCAGGCGAGCCGGAGGCGGAGGACCTTGCTGGGTGACGGCGGCAGCGGATTGGTTGTAAAGTGCAAGGTACGTGCTTAGAACATATATACGGTACACAATCGCTACACAATCGCTACACAATCGCTACACAATCGCCACGGCTACGCTACGTCGTGCTTCACCATGATAGGGTGTGCAAACTGACGACGTAACAGGGGAGACCCCGACCGAACGAACCCGACGACCTGCTGGTCCGACTTGCTGGCTGTGCCTCCGTCCTGGCAGGCGTGGTTCCCGGTCGCCTGGCAAACCGTTTATGGGGCGTTCAGGGGCCAGACCGCGCTGGACGCGTTCGTGCTCTACCTCCGCAAACTGCCGGAGGTGGCGCTGGGCCTGCCGGACACCTTTTTGGACTTCGATGCGACGGGCGCGACGGTAGGACAGGGATGCACGGTGCATGGCACGGTGATTCGGCACAGCCGCTGAATAACTGGGCGCAGGTACCGTAGTTGCGTGGATTCGCTTGCATATTTGAGGCCTATGCCCTCATCTTCATTCATGCGGATAAGTGGACTCCCGGGGCAGGCTGAGCATGCCTGGCCGGTTGCTTGCAGGCGCGTGCGTGCGGCCACCACGTCATCAGCCAGGGCTGTAAGACAATTTGTTCCGTCCTGGGTGCTTGGATTGCCGAGTCCCAGCTAGCAGCTGCATGTACTGTTCTGGCCTGCCTCACTCATCAGGGGCCTGCTGGCGACCCTGTGGCGCCCACGCACCTGTGTGTGGCCTGGACATACAGCTCCGCCTGTGTAGCCCGTGACGTGCTGGTTTGTTTGCCTGTTTCCCGCAAGCAGAGTGTAAGGGGCTTCATGCGTCACTCTTATCGTTCCTGACCGCTCCGCCCCCCCCCAGGTGGTTGGTCTGTCCGTCTCCGTGGACACACCCAGTCTGTACGATTCACAAGACTCGGATTCAGGTATGCCGGGGCTAGATCTGAATTTGTTGGCATACGCATGGATGGACGCTACGGTTGCTACCGTTTGCTAAACCCACCATGCCAAGCTCCCCGCGGCGCCTGCGCTCGAGGCCTCGGATGGCCGCCTGGCTAATGTCGATGTGTGGCAGCCGTTCGTGGAGCGCCCTTCCCCAAACCAACTCAGCGCCGAGGATAGGCGTCTGTGGGCCCGTCCCATCCCGTTTTGCGGAATGGGGCCTGCAGTGTGTAGGGCCGTATTTCGAGGACTAGAGGTCTTGCTCGCGAAGTTTTTGCTCCCTGTGGCTGGGCGCGCGCACTCGTTATTGATGCGAGCCGGCTCCGGAACCCCGCGTTTGTCTTGGGCCGCGTCACAGAAGCCCCAGCTGGCGAACCCGTGTGGGCATATCCCGGGAATCAGCAACCGCAACGCCGTTTGCCCCGCTCAGCCAACTCCCGTCCGGGCGAAACGACCGGCCTTGCGCGTGTGGCCGCCCTCCGCCGTGAAGCATGCAGCGGCCACAAAGCGCGCGGTGGTTCGTTTCCGCCGTCATCATGTCCACGTCGACGCCCTAATGGATTACTGACCAGCAACTTGCTGCTCCAGGAGGGATACAACTCCCGCACCGCCCTCGTGGCATCACTTTGCGTGTCTCAGTACCGGCGCAAACAAAGGTGGCGAACCAGCGGCCCAGCGGCCCCCCGCACTTAGGCGGCAATGCACCAGGGCCGGACGCTGGGCAGCGGCCCATGGCCTCTGGGTGCTTGCTTACGTCGTTCATCGGTAGTTTGCCCTTGCCGCGGCTGCAGGTTCAGGCGCCTCGGTCGTGGAGGTCGTTGACATTGACCTGGGTGATGTGCTGTCCGCGCTGGGCTCCCCAAGCGCCTCGGATGGAGACGGCGAAGAGGTGGCCCTCATCGATATGAAGGCGCTGGCGGCGAACAACAAGGACCCGCCCACCATCCTTCTGCAGGTTCGTGCGTTTCCTGACATGGCTTCTAAATATGTGCCCTGAGCCTGGATCCGCTTCAGCGCTGAGTCGGTGCGTGCGGCATGCAGCGGTCCCAGCCGCATTAATTACATGCATGACTGCCCGGGCCTTTCGGTTGAGTCCCGCAGTCGTCATCCCCCGCAGCTCATTCATTGCCAGGTCCATGGCCAACATACAGGCCGCGTTGAGGTGGGAGTGAGGACCCGGCGATGTCTGCAGAAACCACTCTCATGTGAATCACAGATAGCGAAATCGCAGAAGAGCACCAAACCGAAAACCGTCGGTGTCGGAATGGAAGAAAACCGGTGAAGCGCTGACCCCGTAACCGCCCTGGCTCCGTAACCCCTGGCCACTGCTGTAACCATCACAGGGCGAGACGATTCAGCTATGGCCCGCTTCAACGTCCTCTCCCTTCCCGGAACCGCCTGTCAGCGCTTCTGATCCCATCGACTCGGTCAACGTGAAGATAACGACGGCTTACCGCCTGTGCCGCCTTCCCGCGGGGGGCGTGGACGCGATGGTGCTGGGCGCAGGTAGGCGACGGGCGCGGAAAGGCGGGGGAAAGCGGCGCGATCGATTGAGGGGCCAAAGCCGCTATAAGACTGCAGCAACCCGGTGCAGACCACAACCCGATTGATATGTTTCACTCATGATGAATGACATTTGATATAGCATCCGTTCGGCAGAATGAAGTCAGCTACTGGTTCGGACCACGTCCCGCCCAGAACCTGGCGTGTCATAGTGATCGCTTGGACCGCATAGCGCCTCTCGCTGTTGTTATGCTGCTGTCGCATGGCCTGATCAGGTCCGTGACGCTGATCCCGCCATCCCTCCTGGACCGCCTTCCCTCCTGGACCGCAGAGCCTGGCGATCTGGATGTGGGAGGCAGTGGGCTGGACTGCCAGCCCGCTGCGTCCCTCGACTCCTCCCGCCCCAACCGGCAAGGGGAGGCGTACCTGGTTGAGTACGGCGCCACGAACAGCCGAAAGATGTGAGCGACGGAACGCTGGGTCCACAACATCATATACAAAGATAAATAAAAGTGCTTGGCAAATAAACACGACCCGTAGGGCACGTGGGTGACCGTTCGGCACCGTTCGGGTATACGTGGTGTGAAGTCGTCGGAAGGTGCCCTGGAACCCCTCTGCGGCGCAGGACACCAATCATTAACGCATGGTCGTGTATACAGCGACGACGGCGCTGTATGCTCTGGACCAACCAACCAACCCAACTGCTGCCTGTCCCGCCGTGCAGAGTCGCGGCCCCCAAGCGGCTGCTGGTCGTAATCACTGACCCTTGCCTGTCGTCCGGCGAGTTCTGGTGCAACGACCTGGGGAAATGCTCGGTGGCGGGGCAGTGCGTGGCGGTGGATCTGGCGATGGGCAGCAGCAGCCGCAGCACCGGAGCGGCGTCTCGGTAAGTGTGGCCAATGGAAGCCAGCCGCGCAGGGGCTTGATGTGGCATTGCCACATGCCCTGAGTAAACTGCTGCGGCTTGTTCGCCGGCCTGTGCTATGCATGTATCGCCGCCTGCACGTACGCGTGCAACAGGGTCCACGCATATCAACACTCTGCAGCTGTAACAACGGGGGAATGAACCATCTGCCGCACCATACCGTGCCGCTATATGTGCTGCACCGTGCGGGCCGTGTAGTACGGGATTGAGCCGCAGTCGGCCTTGCCCAGCTATCCTCCTCCGCTCAAGTATCGCGCCTGTGTACCATCCACCTTATCATCATGTTTCCCTCCTAGCAACCATGTGTCCGCCAGTCGGATGCCTCTACACCCCCCCCCCATCTGCGTCTGCACCTTGCCCTACTCTGCCCCTGATGAACTGTCCCCAGGGTCCTCCTCCTGGCACCCCGGGACACCTCGCCTCCTCGCATCTCACTGACCGGCTCCGGAAGGATTGCTCTGAACAGGCAGGGCCAAGCGCTCATGTTCGAAGACGTCCCCTACGGCAGTCAGTGGGTCCACCCAGGTATGTCAGAATTAAGTACTGCGGACAGGTGGATGGCCCTGCGGGGCGGGGAATCTGGGGCGGGGCCCCGAACATCCCAGCCTGGCATGGGCTGTGTATGTGTCGCCGACGGAGTCAACCCCTAGCGGCGTCTCAAAGGCTTCGAGTCAGATCCGAGTCTGATCTTCAATGGTGTAGTACCTCCCCAATAGATCGCCGCGTATCGTGTTGTCGCCTTGCAGGCGCCACGGCCTCTGACGTGGATGGCAACGGCAACACCTTGGACGTCTCAAACAGGATCCAGTCGTTTGGCGCGGCTGCCGTGGATACGAGCATTGCGACGCACCCCTCGGCCAGTTTCGGTTTCGCGGTGCAGTACACAGTCACGGACGAGGCCGGAAACGCGGCGGCGCCGGCGTGGCGGCTGGTGAGTCCTGCCGGTCCGGCGCTGCTCCTGCTTCCGCTGTGCGTCTGTAGAGGTTGCAGCCTGCCCCTGGAGATTGGACCCGCAGTAGCACCCCCGCCCGCGTATGTAGCCAGTCCTACGTCAGGCAGTGGCCCTCTCGCCCACCACAGCAGTGACTGCCGGCCCCAAGCAACCCTACTTGTGCTGAAACGGTGCCTCTCAGAGAAAGAGAGTCATGCAGAGGACGGATCGACCCCATATCGATACCGCTGTCTTGGTTGACCGCCCCGGCAGATTCGGGTCGTCTGTGTCGCACCCGAGATGTACTGCACCTCCAACGACACGAGCAACGGCGGCGGCGTGGGCAGGTGCACCGTCGGCGGCGCCTGCATTCTGGACGCGAGCGCTGTGCTCGGCAATGCCAGTGCCACCGCAGCCAGCAACAGCAGCAGTAGCGGCAGCAGCAGCAACAGCACTTCGTCACGGTTCGATGACTACGAGCCGGGCGCCACCCCCACCTCACCCCGCATGGCACTGCAGGGGCCGCGCTTCCTGGAGCTACAGCAGTTCAGCAAATTTGACAGGTGTGCGTGCCGGGTGGGCAGGTGCATGCAAGTTGCGGCCTGTCGCTTGCGTGTGGCGCGGTGTGCGGGTCTCCTTTTCCTGCTTTGCCGGTGATTATGTTAAGTTGCTTGATGCCGAAACCGACGCCGACTTGTCCGTTGTCCCTCAGCCGGAACTTCGTTGTTAGTTGCCGGACATTGTTTCCGCTACAAATCAATAACAACACATTTCGCTTGCCCTCCGCCGCCGCCTTCAGGTGTCCCTTCACGGCGTCGTTTCAGGCGGTCTGTGACGCGGGCGCCCGGGCCCTTGACCCCGTCGAGGGCAATCTGGACCGTCGAGTGACTGTGTGCGGGCAGCCGCTGTATCCAGCAAAGGGCCAGCTCGCTGTGCCGGTGCTGCTTGCCTGTCGGGCCAGGTGCGATTGGAGGCCTGCTTGGCCCTGCGCTGGAGAGAGGATTCCATACATGTGCATGCTAGATAGGCAGCAGCATGTGCTACGGTAGTGCCTGCCTCCCTGGCCTGCACCCTGGCCTACTCTGCTCTCAGGTGAACGGATGGAGGGTTATTATTAGCAGCGCAGGTGCAGCAGAACGGAAGGATTCGCCAGGCTGGCTATCTGAAAATCCGTTTCCCCTTGCCGGCCTGTTTGACTGTCCTGCCCCGCAGCACCCAGCTACCCGGCACTTTCAATATCACCTACTCAGTCCGCAACTCAGCGGGAGCCTCAGCCACCACCTGGCGCCAAATCACCGTACGGCCCGTGTGCCCCGCGGGGGAGAGGCTGTGCGATGACCGGGTGGGTGATCGCCTCGCTGCATTATTGGGTTGGGCGGATTGATGTGGGTTTCTCGAGTGGGAAGACCGGGTAGGGGTTGGTCGGGTCGAAAGAACCGGATGGGGGCGTCTCGGGTAGAGACACCCGGCGTACCGTACGTATCTACACGTATTTGGCGAACTCGCAACCCTGGATGGCATCCAGGCAGCAAGACGGTTCTTGTATGGGATACGTCCCACAAAGTAACCTGGGCTGGCTTGGAGCAGCGAAATAGTGGGGCGCGGAGGTCAGTAAGCAGCTACCGTGGTCACCCGAATGCGTGCCTGGTGCTTCTGGTGAAGCGAGCACCCACTGTGGGCAGATTGGGTTACGGCTCAGCCCTCCATCCCACTAAGCACCAACCCCACACGCGCCTTCATCAGGTGACATGCTCTGAGGGCGGCGGCGTGTGCCGCTCCGAGCTGCCGCAAGCGTCCACCGGGACGTCGAGTAGCGGGGCCTCCTCCTCCACGTCCACGTCCACCTCCTCTGGCAGTGGCAGCAGGAGCAGCAGCAGCAGCACTGGTGGTTCAACGAGCGGCTCCAACGTCCCTCCGGTCATATCGCTGGTCACCTCGGACCTGGTGCCGGTCAGGGTGGGGGTCAAGCGCGGGGCGAGGTGAGCCGCTGGGACGGCGCGTGCGTGCGTGACGGATGGGTTGGGGAGGGACGTACCCCTGGCTCCTTCCACTTCTTTCGCCGGCAATAGCCCTGGCTGTTCTAGTGTGTGCCGTGACTCACTTCCGCAGTGGGGCTATGAACCGTATGCTCTCCTTGGGCTCGGTCGTCGGCTAACGGTTTATCCATTCACGGACACGGGACATGGGACACACGATGATGTAAATCTTTGCGCCTCCATTGCCATGGTGCGCCGCCGACCCGTTGCCATGGTGCGCCGCCGACCCGTTGCCGTGGTGCGCCGCCGACCCGTTGCCATGGTGCGCCGCCGACCCGTTGCCATGGTGCGCCGCCGACCCGTTGCCGTGGTGCGCCGCCGACCCGTTGCCATGGTGCGCCGCCGACCCCACAGCTACGCCTACTGTGACGGCTCCGCACCACTGCCCGACGCCCTCTGCGAGCCCGGGGCTACGGCGAGCGACCCCGACGGTGGTCTGGGCGGCCAGGCCACCAACCTGACATCCCTCGTGGTCGCTTGTCCACCCGCTGTATGCCTGGGCAAAAGCGGCTGCGGAGCTGAGGTAAGGGCGAAAACATTAGCTGGGTGCGTGGCGGCCTTACACAACACCATGCCTGATGGTTGCTGTTGATGAAATTTCTACTGGCCCCGTGGCGGCGTGCACCGATTCGGCCCCGCCCTGACTGCGCTAAGCAAAGCACGTACTGTAACCCCCGCCCGACCCTCCCCGAGACCCTGACCCTCCCCGGACGTGTCCGGGGCCCCTGCCTCACTTGTGCAGGTCCTCAACAGCTACCGCCTCACCCGCCGCGGCCTGGCAGGCTGCGGCATTGATACCATGGCGGCTGTAGGGACGATCTTCCCCGTCGGTAAGGCCTCGGCCTCGGGCGCTGCTAGCTAGTGCACCGATAGCCGAGCTCCTGTAGGTACCCCACGTGGCTGCCGGCCTTCAGCCGCTTTGCATTCATCGCGACCCGAATGTCCTTTGCAGCACAGCCGCAATGCCTGCGGCGCACCACTCGCCCTGAGCCGCACTTGCGGTCGCCCCGCCGGCCGCTCGCCGTTGGCACTTCCAACGAGCGAGGCTGTCTCATACCCCGACCTACGACCTATGCACCTGCCAGATTCCCCGATATATCTATCGGACCCCACCGGCTTTCACGAAGCTGGCGTCTTCGCTGCATGCATTGCTCCCATACTGATAATCCGGCGCCCCCCCGACACTCCTTTCTTTTCTCTTCTCACTTTACCCCCCTGCCTGGCGCTCCTCCCGGGACAGACTTTTGGGTCTGGGACTCAGACCGGGCGAACGCGTCCGTGGTCCGGTACGTGGAGGTGAGCCGCCTGCCTACCTCCAGGGATGGGCGGGTGATGGGGTGTACGGAAGCGGGAGTGGTATTATTGCTCCAGCCTGCACGCATTGCAGTCATCGAATTTTAATGTACGGTGTCTTAGTATCGAGTGCGCTGGATGCGCTGTCACATGGCATCGCATTGTTATTCCCGGTGTTGCGTGGTTGCGGAGGACCAACGCATGGGCGGGGTGCCGGAAGGGGGGCCGCCCCGGCTGCGTCGTCTGACCGCACGTACGGTGTGATGCATGTGTGTATGTGCGCAGATCACCGAGCCCTGCGCCAAAGCCGCCACCGACACGGCGCAGTACGAGTTGTGCCAGGACGCGTCAGGAAGGTAAGGCACTCTCGCATCGGAAAGAACAGCAGAGGAACAAGCAATCGACAAGCAATCGGCTTGGCGGATGTATGTCCAGATGTTGGTTGTCGTGTGCGTACGTACCGCATTCACTCATGATCCGCGGTGAGCCCACGAACGGAAATGTCTTTCCTGCTCATACCCCTGCGTGCCATGACGGAGGACATCTACCTGGGTTTCTCCGTCGCGATCACCTCCGCTGCCGTCATCCCTCTGCACAACCAAGCAAGGGCAACCTCGTGCCTCACCTGCCACCTCCTTCTGCCGATGGGGTGCGCGCTGTATGTGTAATGCTTCCAGTGACGTGGTGCAATGAGAACGCTGAGATGCGCGGATGTTATTTTAGGATGTTACAGCGGACCCCACGGGTCACCTGCTGTGACAACCAACGCCGAACCAACGCGGATATGAATGAATGAACGTTACATATGCGGAAATGTCACATACACATGTAATGGCCCCTGAACGGCCCGCCCGATCACCCGGTGTCCATCCGCAGCTACTACTGCTCGCCGCTACCATGTGACCAAGCCAACCGCCTGCAACCCCCCTACCAAGCGCCGCCCGCACTGGCGCTGCTGGCGGAGGTGGCATACATCGAGTACGGCACTGTGCCGCCGTACTACCTCGGCCCGTGCGCGGCTCTCCCGAGGTCTGCTGCCGCCGCCGCCAGCTTGACGTGCGGCGCGTATGCGGCGGCGAAGACGCTCTACTCGGACGGCCGAATGGAGGTCACTGACTTGAGCGCGGGGATCAGCGTGCTGCCCATCGTGAGCTGTGCCAGCGACGGCGGTAGCAGCAGTAGCAGCGGCGGCGGGAGCGGTAACGTGACATGCAGCACCTGCCCGCTCGACATGCTTCACGTGCCGCTCAAGTGCCCGCCCGGGACGTACTCGTACAGGTATGGCGGAGGCGCAGGGACTTGGAGGACTGGGCTCGGCGGCTGGCTTTATGATCTCTGTCGCTGTCTGTCGCTCCATTTTGTTAATGACAGTACAGTGGACTTCGCCGTGACTTCAGCACATCGCTAATTAATGGGAGCGACGGAGACCATATCCCTGCTGTTAGTTCCCTCTACCGCTGGTCTGTCGCGGCCGCATCACGGTGCCGAAGACCCTTACCAGGACCTCGACTGTGTATGCAGTATGTTCTGCACACCCTGAAATCACCACCCGTGCAACCATCACGGACACCCTTTCCCTCATGCCCGCCTCTGTTGGTTTGGTTTGATTTGATTTGCTTTTCTTTTTTTCCTCATTCCCCGCCTCGGACACAGCACTCGACCCCGGACGCCGCCCTCCGCACCCTTGCAGGTTCTCTGTCACAGCGGCAGGCGTCACCGCAGTACAAACCCTGACGGTGTACGTCTACCACAAATCCTCCGTGCGCGGGGTCGTATCGCCTCTCCCGCCCGACTCCAACTTAACCGCCCTCGCGGCGGCGGTGACCGCCATCGAAGCCACAATCCAGCTCGTCGTCACCGCGCCCCAAGTCGCAGTGTCTAACCTCCTCGCCAACAACGTGACGTACGCCTACAGCGCCGCGGTGGCTTTCGTGGCGGATGGCATGAGCTCCTTGCAGGTTGAGGACTCGGACGTGTGGCCGCGGGCTGCCTGGGTGGTGCCGTCGAAACAGACTTCCTCGTCCGTATCCTCGTCTGACGAGGGCGACAAGGGCAACGAGGGCGACTCCGAGAAAGATCGTACCGAGTCGTATGTCCTACAGATGCACGTGGAAGTGTTTGTGCACGTGCCCCTCACAGTCCACGAAGGTGCCATCCGGGAGTACGGAGTGTACTGCGAGGCGCTGGCGGGCAACTCGAGCTTGTTTGAGGAACGACTGGGCGCGAAGTTGGGCTACAATATTACCGCTTGGTGGATAGCCGCAGCCAATGCTTCCCAGAGCAACAGCAGCAACAGCAGCAACAGCAGCAGTACCCGTACTGCACGCGGCAGGAGCACAATCGCGGAGGAAGCCATGCTGCGGCGTAGCCTGCGGGAGGTCCCGGTCCCAGACGGCAGTAGCACTAGCAACAACAGCAGCAACAGAGGCAGCAGCAGCAGCGACGGCGGGCGTGGCAGCGACGGCGGCGGGTCGACTTCAGCGGCACACAGCGCCAATGACGACGCGGTCGCAGACGACCTGGCCAGTGCAGACGCAGGCAGTCCTGCAAGCAGCCAGTTGCTGACGGCGATGTGTCCAGTGCCCACCCCGCAGCCCCGCACGTCTGGTACCGCTGCACACACGATGGCCACGTCTGTCAACGCGCGCACGACCGTGTCCGGACAAGCTACAGCCTCAGCTGCCGCCATCCCCGCTGCGACGCGTGCTGACGCGACGCTTGTGGGTTCTGGCGCGGTCTCCCTGGAGCAGTACGGAAGTGGCCTGGGGTCGGCTTGGCACGCCCTGGTTTCGGATCTGGCTACGGAGCTGCATGGCGGCGGCAACGCCGCTATCCCAGGGCGCCGGGTGGACGGGTTGCCTGGCGGCAGCAGTCCGCCTCCTGATTCGCCTGCAGGCAGCCTTGGTGCCGCGAGCGCCGCTCTTACTCCTGCTCCTGCTCTTGCTCCTGCTCCTACTCCGGGTCGTGGCACTGAAGTGCTTGATGACCTCACTATGCTTGACGGCTGGGATTACTACAGCGATGGCGTAGGAGGTGCCCTGACCAGCTCCGATCCACTCGGCAGTAGTTACGAATCCCGACGCGCTCCGCCGGAGCAGGGGCTGCTGCGTGGCGCAAGGCGGGACCTGGCCGCAGTGGTTCCGCCGCCGCCGGCAGTGGTGCAGTACGGCGGCCTAAACTTCACCAACGGCCAGACGGCCAACCTGACGGCGGCGCCGCTGCCCGACCCGGGCTCGCTGGACGCGTTGGTGACCGCACTGCAGGCGCTGGTGACCAGTTTGGAGGTCCAGGTGGGTGTGTTTAGAATTGCAACCCGCCCGCCCGCCCGATCCCAGGTAGCAATATACTTACCATAGAACCTGCGAGGAAAAAACTTACCATATGCAGGCGCGCGGACAAGGCAGCCGCGCCACCACCGCAAGGCAAATCATACCGCAAATACTAAATACGGAGACGCACGACGCACGCAAACGGATTAGTTACCGACCTGTAAAATGTATGAGGAATGTATGGTGACGGCCCCCACGGAAGCAGCGTCGGTCGGCCATCATGCGGGAACGCGGAAGGAAGCAAGTTGTGAGGCAAAGTGGAAGGGAGCAAGACAAAATACAGTAACTAGACAAGGTGAAAGCAAACAGGATGAAAACAAAGAGGTTACTATGGTGGTGGCGCGGCTACGTGTGAGAAGCGCGGAAGGAGGGATTTGTAGGCAGGGACGCGTACGAACGCGGTATGGGTGCAGTACGGTAGTGTACGGAAGGGACGCCAGGGTACCAGCGGCCGGTGGGGTAATGACATATGTGCGAATAATGTGGGTGTGATCCGGGTAGCGGGCCAGAGGAAAGGTTGGCTCCCCACCGATCCCGGTCACGGACGGGATGCCCGTATGCATGCGGGGCACCGGTCCAAGCGCTGTGGGTGGGGTTGGAAAGGCCGGCAGAGTGGGAGAGGTGGGGGAGGCGATGGAGTGCGTTGCGGGGTTCAGCCGGTGGGTGGGCGAATTTAGATATGGCCGTGGAAAATGGCCGAGTTGACTGCCCGGCATCATGTGATACCCCGCGGAACGCGTGGAGGTTGTGACGTTGTGGTTACACGTGGGATGTGGGGCGCTCAGTGGATATCAGTGGTTAGCGGTGGAGGGGGCGGGGCCGGCAAGGTGGCGGCGTACGACCGCGACGATGTCAGGATGGGTAGTCCGCCGGGCGAAGTAGAATGCGTGGGTGTGTGCGGGCGCCCATCCATGTGCCCATTTATTTCGCATTTGCAGGGTTCAGGGTTCGAGGCCCCCGCGCGTCTTTAACTTTCTTGAATTTATGATGGAGGTTCCCAAAAACGGGCAAGGGCTACTACCGTAGCATTATGGTGGAACCGCCGGACGAGGTCGCTTACCGCGCCCAGTCGGCCAACACAGCGCCCAACACAGCGCGCCCCTACCGCTCACACATGCACCGCCTTCCGTTTTCTTCTTCGTCTGCGTGCATCATGGCCAAGACGGCAGCTCCCATCAATCATTGCCTGTATGTTGGGGGAGCTGCGGGCGCGCCGTCCCTCGTCCTCGTCCGCTAGCTTGGCCGAACGGGGTGTCGCTCTCTACGACCACCGAGTGCCCGCCCGGCTTTACTTCATGCATGCAGGCTGCGACGGCCTACACCTCATCTGCCGCAATTCGGACCGCGGCCAACTCCAGCCTATCCGAGGTCGCGCAGTCCAACGCCCAGGCCGAGTGGAACACGCGGACCGGGGCGGCGCTGCAGGGGCTGCTGGCTGCGGAGCGGGCCGCGGACGACAGCGCCCTCAGCAGGTGAGTGCGCGGGACGACGGGTTGCCGCGTGGCCGACCGGAAAGGTTGGATCGCACAGGAAGGCCGCCATACAAGACCGTCTAGTAGTGCTCTCGCTGATAGATGTTGACCCCTTTACATATGTCCGTCCGATCGATATATAGGCCCGGACCTCCACTAGATCGGTCGCATTAACGTGATGTCCTTCGTTGCCCGCAAGCAGGCAGGCAGGCAGGCAGGCAGGCCAGCCTGATGTCGCCCAGACACCGCCGGTCACTGCCGACTGTCGCTCGAAGCCGCTGCTTTGCATTTCCAATGCGCCCATGGTTATGCAGGACCGCGCTGGTGGCCGACGCACTGGACAAGCAGATCGCGGCGCTGGCAACGCAGCAGACGGCGCTGTCCGACACCGCCGCCGCCCTGGAGGACCTCCTGGCCGGCACGGAGGCGCTGGCAGCGCGCGTTGTGTACGACACAATTGCGATTGAGGCGGCGACGGGGCAGTACGAGTACGTCTGGATGAACTGCCCGGGTATGGCGGACTTTGAGCGGCCCAGGAAGGAGGTCACCTGGACGTTCTCGGTGAACACGTTTGGGCTGCTGGCGAACGCAACGAACTCATCATCCGCCGCAGGTGGGTGTCGGCAGTCCACTTCGATGGGGGGTTGAATTGAAAAAAGAAAGGATGGGGTGGCAGGCAAGGGGTTAGCCCTCCGCTGGTTGAGTAGCCTGCCGGAGATGCAGAGAGACGCCGGTCGGTCATCCTTGATACGGTGGTGTGGCCGGAGCCGGCATTCCGGAGGCACAGCAGCAGCAAAGCTCGTAGGGAAAGAAAAGAAGCAATGCAATCCTGGAAGGCGACGAGCACGGCAGCAAGGCTCCGTTGTCGTTACCGGAAAGGAACCCAAATGCTGTGTGGCGATGTGCCCGTGCCGTACATGACGGCATCCCCTGTATGTGACGCACGCCATCTCCGTGTGTGTGTGTGTATGTACGACGACGCAGCCGCGCGGCGGAGCATGCTGGTGCGGACGGTGTCACGGGGGTCGTCGTCGTCGTGGGGATCCGGATCCAGCAGGATCGGCTACGTGCCGCTGGCGACGGAGGAGGAGCCGGTCGAGGATGAGGTATGTAAGGGCACGACGGAGCCGTGTCAGGACCCGGCGGGTCATGCCTGGGTGCGCCGGTGTCTTGCTTCTTGAAGCGTCATCCATGTGGACAGGATATGGTGGTGCACAGTCACGCGAGTCATCACTTAAGGAACGGAATGATGAAGGATGGTTTTGGTGAGCGGTTCGTTTGTGTGTGACACGGCTGAGAGCTACGAGCTAATGGCATGAGGCTCCTCCCCTTGAGGGCGCCAGGCGGTGTGTGTAGCTCGCGGTCGACAGCTGTGGGATGGAGCTGTTTACTACCGTGTCTTGTCACTTGCCATACATGGCCACGGCCCCCGCACCTCGTTCCGCCCTCGTCCATGCCCTGCCGCAGTTCCTGTCGGGGGTCGGCGCCGCGTCCACGGCCATGTTCGACCGGCGGCTGTTCCGCTCGCTGCACGTGGTGGGAGGCATGCTGCTGCACGGCGTGCGGCGGCAGATCGACGAGCAGGGCAGGTGTCAGGGCGGCCGCCGGGAGGGCTTCAAGGCGCTCGACTTTGACTGCGTGCGGTGAGCGGCGGTGCGCAGCGTGCTTGCTGACTTGCGTCGTTGCGTGCTTGCTGACTTGCGTCGTTGCGTGCTTGCTGACTTGCGTCGTTGCGTGCCCCACATTTTGACGGACAAGTGCTGAGAGGGAGAGAGCCCCGAAAGTGCCGAGGGCTCCGAGGGAAGGGACCGGTTTGCAACGCGAGCCTAAGGAATGTGCGCGTGTTACCGTAGTAGGTGGCACATCAGCCCGCTGGCGTCGCCTGGGGATGTGCGTGACTTGGTCGTTGCCTCATCCATTGCTGCGCAGCGGACACTGCGTGGCTGCAGTAGAGCTCAAAGCGTACAGTATCATTCCTCGCTCTCTTTCTGCTGCCACCGTGCCGTTTGCTGCGAACGTGCCAGTACATTTGGCCTTGAATGTAACTGCTGTCAGCGGCGTGATAACTGAGGAAGGTCCTCAAACTCTGTACCCGCCGGGTGCAGCCATGGCATCTCAAGAGCAATCTCTTCGTCGAATGCTTCTTCCTCTCCATCGTCATCGTCATCTTCCTCCGCGTCGTCGTCGTCGTCGTCATCCTCGTCCTCCGCGACCCAGTCATCTGCCGACTACCTGAAAGACCTTTTCTCCAGGGAGACCAACTCGCTACACCCGTACGGCACCGACCCTGTATTCCTGCCCAGCTCGTCCCTGTACGACGCTAACCTGGCCGACAAGGTGAACCAGTACTACAATACGACTGCTGGCGCAGGCGAGGTGTCCGCCACGGGGGCGCCGTACGCGTTCTTCCACCGGACGCTCCAGGTGGGTGCACGTGGGGGTAGGTGCCCCCTTGGGCGCACCTCGCTTAATGGCCATCGCCTTGCTTCCTGCGTCAATCGTCAATCACGGCGTGGCACACGCCAACCAACACCAACCACTCGCGTTCTCCCTTTCCCCGTGCGCGCAGCTACCGCACATTTGCTGTTTCGTGATCTGTCGGTAGCTCGGTGTTAAGGCGTCGAATGAAGCTGCTGCTCCACGCGTTCGAGGCAGGCACGTCCGTGCCCCCGTCTGGCCCCTTGCTTGTCTCAACTGCAGGGCTATCCCGACGGCTTCCCGGTGCTGCTTCCGAACCTGTTGTCGGAGGGTCGGCTGCGTGAGGCGGTCACCTTCCTGCGGGACTCCAATTACCTGGACCGCTACACCCGGCGCCTCACCGCCGAGCTGCTCATGATGTCCTCCGAGCTCAGGGTGTTCGGACACATCCTGATGACGTTTGACTGGGCGTACGATGGTGCGTGTACGGCGTCGTACATGTACGGCAGGGTGCTACTCGGCCCCTCGCATGTGACGCACTCCTGTTCTGCCTGCCTCAGAACACACAGAATACGACGGCGCATCACCTCAGGCCGCCGCGACGGATGCCCTCCTGGCTCTTCTGCGGATTTACACCACCTGCAGGGCCCGAGCCTGTCGCGCCCCCGCGTCGATAGATTCCCTCACTCGTAACGTGACACCCTTCACCTTCTTTTTGTATCAAATTATTAGCCCCTCCTCTTCTTTTATATCAAATTAACCCTTCCCTTTATTTTTTTATCAATTTATCCCTTCCCCTTCCCGTCCGCAGGCAGTATCAGCCTGAACTTCAACTTCGCGGGCCTCCCCGCCCTGACGTACCTGTCGACTGACAGCACCCGGCGGGCTGCCTGGCGCGTGGTGGCGGCCCACGACCTCGTCGGCCTGTGGGTCCTGACCTCGGTGTTCGTGGCGGTGGTGACGGTGCAGGCCGCAAGGGCGGTCATGGCCGCCAAAGACGGAGACCTGACCGTGCGGCAGGTGGGCGGTGCGGTGCCCGCGCGGCAGGGTGTGCTGGCTCGGTCCCAGGGGGAACGAAGACCGTTAATTTGTGGTTCCTTAGATTGCGGTGGAGCGAGAGACCAGGCTCTTGTAGTACCTTATGTATGGGTCTATCTACCAGCGGGTGTGATGCGCTGATTGGAATGTGCCAAGTATGAGGTGCGATGCCAAAGCGCGGCCCAGCGACTGGCACATCCGGCTCCGGCATATTTAACCGACCCTGACAAATCCTGCCCCGGCATATTCTGCCCCGCGGGCCAGCTGCACATTTGAGACGTGGTGGTCTGGTCTGGTGCCGTCGGCGTTAGTTCCACGTGCGTACCACAACTGACACCCTCTACGTGCGTACCACAACTGACACCCTCTACGTGCGTACCACAACTGACACCCTCTACGTGCGTACCACAACTGACACCCTCTACGTGCGTACCACAACTGACACCCTCTACGTGCGTACCACAACTGACACCCTCTACGTGCGTACCACAACTGACACCCTCTACGTGCGTACCACAACTGACACCCTCTACGTGCGTACCACAACTGACACCCTCTACGTGCGTACCACAACTGACACCCTCTACGTGCGTACCACAACTGACACCCTCTACGTGCGTACCACAACTGACACCCTCGAGGCCAGCGGCCACCTCGAGGCCAGCTGCCACTACTGCCACCTGTCCACACCAAGCGGCCCCACATGCATCCTCTTCGCATGGCAGTACTCCGCATACTGACCCTGCCTGCTGCTGCGTCCGTTGCACACGCCGGCGCTCGATCGATGGCCCCTCGCTCGGCGGCGGCGCTCGATCGGGGCCCTACCGCGCCCCGTTTGCTTACCCGCCGCAGGTGTGGGAGCGGTTCGGGGCCCTGTTGGTGGACGTGGCGGTGGCGGGGCTGCTGCTGGCGGCGTCCATCACATGCGCATGGTGCGTGAGAGGTCCGCGAGTAGTAGTGGGGCGCCGACATGAACCGCTGAACCATGCATGCACTCATGCATACCCCTCCGTCACCGGGACGATTTTTTAATTTTACCCCACCGTCACCGGGTACAGCTCCGTCAAAGGCAGCCGATTTGACATTGACAGTTTTACCTACATACCGTAGGTGGGCGTGGGCGCGTGGGCACGTGGGCGTGTGGGCACGCAGCAGGGTACTGGCGGTGGGCACGTGCTGCTGCTGCTGCTGCTGCTGCGATGTGCGCCGCGTGCGTACGTCGCGGGTAACTGCGACCGCAGATACGCATGCAGTGGTGCAGCAGAATAGGCTAGCCAACAGTATTACGGTTGATGCGACATGTGTCGGTGTCGGCACGAATCGAAGCGCTGCTCGTGTCCGCTCTCCATCCCCCTCTATCTTTCTCCGGTATGTATCTTCTCCCCGCTGCTGTCGCCTGCAGGTACATGGTCAAGCACGCGGCCGCGTTCACAGGCCGGCAGTACTACCAGGTGTACGACGCAATCTTGACGGCGCGCGCCCGGTGGCTGCTGCCCCACAAGGCCGAGCCGGGGGACCTCGCGGCTGATGCCGCCTACTCCGCGAAGCTCCAGGTGATTGGACAGCTAGTGCTGCTGGATGGGGCTGCTGTCCCCACACCCACCTACCGCGGCGTTGCCTTCGCCCCTGGCCCCCCCTGCTTGTCCCCAAGGCTGCGACGGTCCAAAGCACGCATTGCTTCTTTTGCCTACTCTGTCTACAATTTATGTATGTGCAGATATACAGACACATATGACGTGTAGAGTACTGTATACATGTGTACATGTTTACTTATGTGTGTCGCCTGGAGACGTGTGGACCATCCAGGGACTCCAGTCGCCCTTGGAAGACCCGTGTAGCCAGTGTGCAGGTGACCACATATGACTACAGCTCGTTCTGATGGCCATGGCGTCAGGCCCCTTGTGTCCAACCCCCCATTCCCCCGTCCTCCATAACATACACGGACGACAACAGGCCTCCCTCGCGGCCCTCAACATAACCGACGTGAACGAGGCGGGTAACCCGGGCCGTTACCTTCTGCCGGACAATCCGTACGACCAGTTCGATGAGCTGGCTGTCGTAATGGATGCCGTGCACAGCATGTCGACCGCTTGGACGACGTACGGCATCATCCAGGCCTTCACTTTGTTGCTGCTCATCGGACGGTGAGCCGGGTGAGGGGGCGGGGTATCGGATACGAGGAGTGTGGACGCAAGGCCCGCTTGCTATGCATGTTACTACGGCCCCACCTACCGATGTGCTCGCGCCCTCTCTGTCGAACGCTCTCATCTCTGTCTTAAGGTATTCCTGTGGCATGCATGTTGCGGCACCAAATGTGCCACACCGCAATAGCCCCCCGGTGAAGAATCAAACGAATACGCCTTGCCTGGTTGTCGGGGCTCCCTCCCTCCCTCGCTTTTTCGCAGCCTGCTGTCCACATTCGCCTTCCAGGGGCGGCTGGGTTCTCTGGTCCGCACGCTCTACCACGTCGTGCCGCCCCTGACACACCTGGTGGGTGGCGCCTCTATCTGAGCCGCAGCGCAATAGCAGTAGCAGTAGCAGTGTACTTGTAGCATCAACAGTTAAGGTTGTTGTGAGCAGTAGCAGTAGCAGTATACTTGTAGCATCAATAGTCAAGGTTGTTGTGAGCAGTAGCAGTAGCAGTGTACTTGTAGCATCAACAGTCAAGGTTGTTGTGAGCAGTAGCAGTAGCAGTGTACTTGTAGCATCAACAGTCAAGGTTGTTGTGAGCAAGTGCGGGGACCCCGTCCACGAGACGCCCTGAAGCGAGCCACGCTGCCAGTCTCCCAGAGCGCGTTTCCTCATACCCCCTTCACTGCCGCAAGCGCGATGGTTTTGGCTAGGTTCAGGTACATAGCTAGCGTGCTCGCCTCATCACCCTTCTGGGCTTGCGCCGCGGCTTCCAACTGCAGCGGAACCCACCCATGCAGCGCGCCGCCCATCCGGTCCTCCCATACCCCCGTTATTGTCAATAAAGGCAGCGAAACCGCAAAAGTGCAACAAACCGATAACCGCCGATGTAGACATACCCACACCCACCCCCCGAAACACACACACACACATACACGCACAATCAAGTATCCGGGCCTGGGCGGTTCCGGGCCTGGGCGGTTCTGGGTGGGCTTCTCATACGTAGACACCCCCACGCACCCGCACCCGCACCCGCTCCCCGGCCTCCCCTCAGGTGCTGGTGCTGGTGCTGGTCACTGTCATGCTGAGTATGATGGCGCATGTCGTACTAGGGACGTACATGGAGACCATGTCCACACTGGCCGGTAAGCCGGGTGTCGGTGGAAGCAGTTGACCCATCCAGAAGCCAGCAGAACCCAGGGATGGGCTGTAACGGTCGCTGGTCTGATGTTGGGGAGCTGGGGACGAGCTGAGGCGGCGTGAGCTGCGAGGGGGCAGCTGTTCGGGCGGGGTGCCAGCGGTTGGGCGGGAGTTGGCTCGGCCCTGCTTATGGCGCGGGTCGGTGCCGTGCAGGGTGCAGCGAAACACTACTGCGTGGTGCTCAGAAAACCACACACACACACAGACACACACACACATACACACACACACACACACACACACACACACACACACACACACACACACACACACACACACACACACACACACACACACACACACACACACACACACACACACACACACACACACACACACACACACGAGCTACATACACGGGCGGGCGGGTTGCAATTCTAAACACACGAGCTACATACACGTAGATACAAACACGCCAAGCCTTGGAGTCAACGGATTCAGCGGGCAGCCCCGAAAATCCGTTTCACAAAATCTCGGTCGATGCGCCCCCCGGGCATGATCTCAACTTTGTCCCCTGCTCGCCACCTGATGTCCGATATGACTGACCAGCACCCTCAACCAACGCCGGTGTCATGTAGGTTTCGGAGCTCACCCTCCGAACACTTTCTCCTGTTTCCCCTAGCTTTGAGGGACTCGGTTGACAACGGCTGGCGGCCACCACGGGCGCCGCGTGTCCCCTGACCCCTGACCCCTGACCCCTGACCCCTGACCCCTGACCCTGACCCCTGACCCCTGACCCCTGACCCCTGACCCTGACCCCTGACCCCTGACCCCTGACCCCTGACCCCTGACCCCTGACCCCTGACCCCTGACCCTGACCCCTGACCCCTGACCCCTGACCCCTGACCCCTGACCCCTGACCCCTGACCCCTGACCCTGACCCCTGACCCCTGACCCCTGACCCCTGACCCCTGACCCCTGACCCCTGACCCCTGACCCCTGACCCCTGACCCCTGACCCCTGACCCTGACCCCTGACCCTGACCCCTGACCCTGACCCCTGACCCCTGACCCCTGACCCCTGACCCCTGACCCCTGACCCCTGACCCCTGACCCTGACCCCTGACCCCTGACCCCTGACCCCTGACCCCTGACCCCTGACCCCTGACCCCTGACCCCTGACCCCTGACCCCTGACCCCTGACCCCTGACCCCTGACCCCTGACCCTGACCCCTGACCCCTGACCCCTGACCCCTGACCCCTGACCCCTGACCCCTGACCCCTGACCCCTGACCCCTGACCCCTGACCCCTGACCCCTGACCCCTGACCCCTGACCCTGACCCCTGACCCCTGACCCTGACCCCTGACCCCTGACCCCTGACCCCTGACCCCTGACCCCTGACCCCTGACCCCTGACCCCTGACCCCTGACCCCTGACCCCTGACCCCTGACCCCTGACCCCTGACCCTGACCCCTGACCCCTGACCCCTGACCCCTGACCCTGACCCCTGACCCCTGACCCCTGACCCCTGACCCCTGACCCCTGACCCCTGACCCCTGACCCCTGACCCTGACCCCTGACCCCTGACCCCTGACCCTGACCCCTGACCCCTGACCCCTGACTCCTGACCCCTGACCCCTGCCACTGCATCTGCAGGGGCCATGGACAGGACGTTCCTGCTGTTCCTGGATCGGCAGGTGCTCGAGTCCATGATCCTGCCCCAGGACTCCGAGTTCACAGCCGGGGAGGTGCGTGTTCTGAGGAGGGGTGGCTAAGGGGGCAGTATATAAAGTACGCAACAAGGGTTAGTTGGTGCAGAGGGTTGAGGCGGGCGGTGCTGCTGATGCTGCTGATGCTGGAACAGCACTTAGCTGCCGCCGCGGGAGGTCCGACGGGGGTTCGGCACTTCCGTCCGCCTGTGTCGATGTGTGCGACACCATCCCCCCACCGACACCGTCCCCCCACCGACACCATCCCCCCACCTGCGGCCTGTCGCGGGGATGCCCACAGTCAGTCGAGAAAACCACATAGACCTTGCAGCCAATTTTGGGGTCCGGGTCCGGGTCCGGGTGCGCTGCCCTTGTGCCCTTCCCCCCCACCTTCCCCCTTTGCAGCGCCTGGCCGCCGCCCTGCTGGCTGTGGCCCAAGTCCTGCTGCTCAGCTTCACGCTCATCAACTTCTTCTTCTCGGTGATCATCACGACGTGAGGCGGCAGGGCGTCAGCTAGATAGCGAGGGGCGCGAGGGGCGCGATCACGCATGCCGGGGGTGGGGCCGCATGTGCGGGTTGCTGCCCGGCGAGCGCCGGCGCTGGGCCCGAACTAATACCTACCCCTTTCCGAAGCTCGGGGGTGGGCAATGGTGGTGCCGCTGCCTCTGATGGTGGTGATGGTGGTGTCTACTGAAGCGGATGCAAGGGAGGACGGTGCCGAAGGCGGCGACACCCCGGAAAGGCCCCCCCCGATGCAGCCGGTGTGCAATGGCTGGGGCCCGGCGCATCGACCTTCGGGCGGTCCTTACTTGTGCCCCCCCTTGGTACAGGTTCCGAAAGGTCAAGTTCAGCTGGGGCTTTCGTAATGGAACGACGCTGTGGCAGGTAGGCGGGCCCATGTGCGGGGCGCTGTAGGTCAGACGCAGTTTGACATCTACCTCGCAGTCATGGCGCATCACACAACCCTCACGGTGGTTCACGACTTTCGAAAGGACCATCATCCATCATCATCCATCAACCGCGACTGGGCGCTTATCGTTGTTGCTACAAATGCATGGATGGACTTTATCCATGCACGTTGATTATTACACGTACGGCAAGTGACGGGAACGAAGCAGCAAGCCTATCTACGCTTCTACGGCACGAAATCATCGGCAGATCAGCTCGCGCGGATGAACTCAAAGCTGACCCTCGCCCCATGCATCCATCACTCACGCATACGATTGGATTGCCAACCCTCTCCGCAGGACCTGAGTCGCTTCCTGGCACCTGACATGGCCGCCGCCGCCGCGCGCTGGTGGCGCAAGCCCATGTGCGGCCTGCTGTCCCACAACCACCAACCGCCGCCAACCAACCGCCAGCTCAACCGCCTGGTGCGGCGGCGCTTCCTCGCGGGGGTGGATGTGCGGCCGTCGGCACGGCAGAGCATCCAGGCCATCATACTGCGCGACGACGTCCCCGGGTCCAGGAGGGCACGCCGCAGTTGGCGCTCCGCCGCCGCCGCTCCCGTCAAGATGTACGACTACCTGGACACGGCGGCGCTGCGGACGCTGCTGCTCGCCGTCGCGGCATGGGAGGAGGACAGGCGGCCATCCCAGTCCCAGGTTCCGACCGACTCTCAGCCCGCGCAGGGTGCGCAATCGCCCCAGACGCCGGAGTCGCTGGGCGCTCAGTCGCAATGCAGCGTCTTCTCCCCGCGGGCTGCTGACGGCAGCAACGGGAGGGGCGGCGTCACCGCCGCCGCCGCCGCCGCCAGTCCCTCCTCGGCGGCCCCCCTGGACCTCCGTCTCCCTCATCCGGAAGCGGAGCTGGACGTCCTGGTGGCGGTGGCGGCGGAGCGGCTGCTGCGGCGCCTAGGCCACCGCGTGTTTCTGCTGTCCCCCTCCCCCTCCTCGCCGTCGTCGCCGTCGCCGTCGTCGACTACCGAGGCGGCGGCCGGTGCTGCCTCCCAACCGCCGTCGGGAGGGATGCCGCCGGCGGAGTCATCGCAGGCGGTGCGGGCAGCGCCGCCGATGGCGGCGCCGATGAGATCCCCGGCGGCGGCCCCGGACAAGCAGGGCCGTACGGGGGACGTACGGCATGGATCGCGGTCCGGTGGGTGCGATCGGCGGAGCTCATTTGAGTGCCGTCACAGCTCATTGAGGGCAGTACCGTAACTGCAGTTGTACTGTGACAGCAGTAGTTCTGTAGTTGCGGTACATATCAACCATCAAGGTGGAGAAACCGCCCCTTCCAGCAGGTGCCCGTGGGTCGGTGGTCGGTGAGCCAAGCCGAAGCCTCCCCATCAAACATTGAAACACCAGAACGCTCAAACGCAGCATTCCTTCAACCACAAACACCCTCAAACAGTGTACGGTATGTTGAGACCCTCAGACACTGAAACCCTGCGACAACCCGTACACCTCAACCCTCACTCACACACCCCCTCAAACCGGGCCTGAGCGGTTCTGGGTGGGCTCCTCATTAAACGCACTCAAACCCTCTTCCCTCAACACACCCAAACCCTCTGCGACCAGCCTCTCCTCCTCCTCCTCCTCCCCCTTCCCACCCCGCACCCCACCGCAGTGAGCGCCTTCCGGTTCGGCTTGAGGGGCGCCGTCACGGAGGACCCCGAGTCGGCGGACAGCGACTGGCAGCTGCGCTCCCATCGGCTTCGGAGCGTCTCGCGGCTGATGCGGCCCAGCCGCCTAGGCTTCTCCTCCCTGCCGGGTGCTGCTGGTGACCCCAAGCCCGGGACCGCGGCCCCTGCTGGAGGCAAGGGCGGCGCCGCCGCCGCCGACGGCTGCGGCGGCGGCCGTCTCTGCTTACCGCCGCCCGGCGAGCCGCCCAGCAGCTTCAAGCTCCTGTGCTCCGGAACCAGCCCCAAGCGCCCATTCTCCGCAACCAGCTGCAGCAACGGCGCCACGACCAGCGAGGGTAGTGATAACACCACCAACTGCAGCGGGAGCGGCGCGGGGGCCGGCGCCGCCGCCGGGGGCGCGGTCATCGTCGCTGGCGGGGCCGCGGGTTCGGGTGCGGGTGGGCCTGGCCTCGTGGCCCTGCTTGGCGGCGGTGAGGTGCGCGCGGCGGTTGCGGGGACCGCCACGGGGCTCCCCGCCGCCGCCGCCGCCGCCGCCGCCGCCGCTGCTAAGCCCGCCGCGGTTTTTACCGAGTTCGCGGCGGCGTGCGACATCCGCCCGGAGCCGGAGTCTGATCAGGTCGCGCTGCTGCTGGGCTGCTACGCGGCGCTCCGGGAGGTGGTGCGGGCGGTGGAGAGGTGGCAGGTGGGTGGGGGTGGGGGCGGGTGAAGTTATTGACAATGGGGGCGGGTGGAGTCGAGGAAACCCAGACGTGTGGGTGGGTGTGTTCAGGTTCAGGTGGTGTCGAGGGGGTTGAGACGGCCATCCATTCATCGATCGGGGAAGGTTTGCGGGAGTTCGCGGGAAATGGGGTGGACGGATGTCCCGGATTCAGCCCTGGCTTTTGTACGTGTCTGTGACTCGGCTGAGGTGTGAAAAGGTGTGTAAGTGTCTGTTGCTCTTCCGGCTGTTATAAAAGTCTGTTTCGCGCCTGGCTCTTATATGTAAGGAATTGTTCCTCCCCTGGCGTCTGAACTGCCGCGCACGGTTGTGACGACGTCCTCCATGTCCTCCTTGGCGACCGAACCGCCTTATTGCTTCGGCCTGGCTGCTGCCGCCCGCCGCGCCCCTGCCGCACCCGCCCCTCTCGTGGCCACTCCGCAGCTGGGAGTGCACAAGTGGCAGGTCAAGGCGTGGAAGCAGCAGAACGCTATGCGGGCTCAGGTGGGCTGGCGGCCGCATCACCGGACGGTGCCGTAATCAGAGGCGCGCAATCTTCGATGTGGTGGGGAGTAGGGAGGGAGTAGGGAGGGAGAAGGATGCACCACGATATTAGGAGTTCCGACTCGAACATAGCCGAACAACCGGACCTGCCTTTGCCTCGCGCACAGCCGGACGCCCGCCCCCGTCTTCCCTTCACCTCTCCTCACCTCTGCACACCGCTGCACCTCCATCGCCACCCCCACCGCCACCCCCAACCCTAAACCCAACTCCCAACACCAACCCCACGCCCCACCGCACCCCCCAGACCTTCGTCATGTTGTCAGCATTCACGGGGGCGTCGGACACCCAGCTACCCGCACCCCTGCCGCCGCCGCCGCCGCTGTCCGCGATGGAGGACCCGGCAGCCGTCCCCAGCGCCGCCTTCTCCCCCGCCGCCGCCTTCTCCCCCGCCGCCGCCTTCTCCCCCGCCGCCGCCTTCTCCCCCGCGGCCGCCTTCTCCCCGGCTGCCGCCTTTTCCCCCGCCGCCTTCTCCCCCGCCGCCGCCGGCATCATCTCCGCTGCCAGCAGCGGCATCTTCCGGGACACGGGCAGCTTCCGCGACCTTCCACGCACAGCGGCCGGCTCGGGGGTGACGACGCCGATTGCCGGCTCCGTTGGCGCAATCAGCGACGCCGGAGGCGGCAACGCCATCAGCCGCGGCGGGTCCTTCACTCAGATCACCGCGAGCCTGCTCCGGTCACTGGGCTCCTTCCGCCGAGTGGTGCCGCTGCCGAACGACGCACATACGACCTCCCGGCCGCTCTCTCCGCTGGCACCCGCCGCCGCCGCCGCCGCCGCCGCCTCCCGGCGGCTCAGCGCCCCTAACATCCTGGCCAGCTCAGTCTCAGCTGGCAGCAGCGGCGTCGGCAGCGGCGGCGTCGGCAGCGTCGGTGCTATCGACGGCACTCGTACCAGCCCAAACTGGGCGGAAAGGACCCCATCCTGTGCTCTCATCGGCCATCTGAGCTCAAATGCCGCCGCGGCCGCCGCCGCCGCCGGCGGCGGCGGCGGGGACGGCAACGCCGCCGCCATCGCGGCGACCGCGCCCCCGGCGGCGGCATCGCCGGCGGCGGCGGCGGCGGCCCTGGATGGGGAGGGCGACCTCTTGGACTCCGCGGCCGTCATTGCGATGCGCTCCGCGACCAACACCGCCACCGGTGACGGCGCCGCCGCTGCGGGCGCGAGCCAGGCGCCTCCGCGCGGTCACCTCCCGCCGCTGCCGCTGCAGATGCAGCTCGCCGCCACCGCCGCCGCCGCGGCTCGCCCCGCCGCCTCGAGCTTCCGCGTCAGCTGCCCCAACGCGGTGCGGTGCCCACCGCTGCCCCGGGTTCCGGAGCTGGGGGCCGACGTCGGTCTCGACACGGTCGAGCTGCCGTCGGCGGTGCCGGACCCGGTTGTCGCCGCGCTCGCCGCCGCCGTCCGCCGGCGCGCCAGCGTCGACCGTCTCGTCGCCGCCGCGGCCGGACCGCCATCCTCGCCGCCGCCGGCTCCGGGCCCGGCGGCAGTGGAGGTGGAGGTGGCGGCGGTGCCGCCGCCGCCGGCGGCGGAGCCCGCCGTCGGATTTGTCGGGGGCGGCGGTACGGCGGCGGCGGCGCCGCCGCCGGCCCCCGCCGGTCACCGCACGCACCATTTCCAGGTGCGCAGGCCGTCTACCTTCACCTCCGGATGTCCCATTGGCGACCTGGAAGGTCGCGGCGGCGGCGGCGGCGGGGGCCGCGCCGCCGCCGCCGCTGCCGCCGGCATCGCCCATACTGCAACCCAGCTGTCGATCCCTGACGGCAGCGCCAGGTCGCCGGCGGAGCTCCTGCAGCCGCCGGCCGGGGCGGATGCACGCGGCGGCGGCGGCGGCGGCGGCGGCGGCGGCGGCGGCAACCTGCCGCAGCCACCGATGCGCGGTCAGTCCATGCCCATCGGTTCTCCGGTCGCCGCGCCGCAGTCCCCCAACGGCGGAGGCGCCCCGGCGGACATGTCGGCAGGAGGTGGGGAGCAGTCGCAGCCGCCCCACGTCGGGACGTGGCTCGTCGGGGTCAACAGGGGCGGAGCCGCGGCCGGTGCCGCAGCCGCGCCCGCTGCGGCAGCCGGAAGCAGCCCGGAGACGCCGGCGCCGGCACCGCAGCCGCAGCCGCAGCCATTCTCGTCGCCAGCGGGCGCCGCGGCGGCGGCGGCGGCGGCGGTGCCGGTGGCGGCGGCGGCGGCGGGTGCCGCGGGGGGCAAGGGCCCCCCGGCACCGGACGACGCCTGGTCGCCGGGCATGCCCGTCCAACGAGCCAAGTCAAAGTGAGAGAGCTGCGCGCGCGCAGATGGCGAAAGGGGGGACCGGCTCGCCGCTTCGGCATCGTCGGTCGCGACAACTACTATACTACTGGGCTGGTGACCTACTGTGTTCACGCTGTCGTGGTGACGATAAGAAGGGGCGGGGGGGCTGCGCTCGAAATAGTTTATCCGAAGTCCATTGCCTGTCGTACAGCAGGCTCCTCGAGCAGTCGAGTTGCGGGGCCAACCGGCGACGTGTGTCGGCGCACAGGGTGCAGCGTGTTCACGCCCGGGGTGCACGACGTGCCGTACCATGCCGTACCATGCTGTACACCATGTGCTATGGGTAAAATCATTCACTAGGTACATCGGGCGTCTGCTGCTGCCGTACTGCGCCGCGCTGTGGTCCTTGCAGGACGTCCTGGGCGATGCCCCTGCCGTCGGCCGAGCTGCTCCGAAGACGCAGCGACAGCGGCAGCGGCGGCGACGATGCCGGCGACGGCGGCGGCAAGGAGGCTGTTGGCGCTTTGGCGCGGGACACTTGGAAGTCCCGCCACATGAGCTTCTTCAGAGGCGGACCACAGCGGGCGTCTGCAGCGGCTGCGACAGCGACAGCACCCGGCATTGAGGCCACGTCGTCGATTGATCCCCAGATTGATCTGCCGGCGGCGGCGGGGCCTCGCGGCGCGTCCCGCCAGAGGCGCCTGACGTCCAGCTTCACGGTGGGGCCCTCCACCTTCACACCCCACGGCCGCGGCCCTTCCGTGGAGTTGCCGCGCGCGGGCCCCTTGGGGCCTTCGAGCGGCTCATCACCGGCAGGCGCAGCTGCCGCGGGTGCAGCTGCTGCGCCTGTCAGCGGTGGTGGCGCGGCTGCTGACCCTGCTGCCACGGTTGCGACCGAGACGGAGGAGGTGCAGCAGTAAGCATCTCTGAGTCAGGCTCCCGCCGCAGCCAGCCACCCCCTCCCGCCGTGTCGCATCAGGTGGGAGGGAGCGGTGCGGAAGGTGCCGCGTCAGCGCTCGATGGCGCGTCGGAGCAGCAGACGCGCAGCGGGACAGGCGGCGATAAGGAAACTATGGCTCGGTGAGAGCAGGCGGCAGCCGTAGTGTTACTACTGTGTTATTACTATGTCTCTGAGAAACCGGCTGGAATGGAGACCGAGGCGGAAGCCAACATCTAGCCTGACCGCAAAGACAGGCTCTTGGCCCGAGGCGGAAGCCAACGTATGACCCCCCACTTGACCATCACTGGACCGCCATCAGAATGGCTCTCAGCCTAGGAACGGCTTCGCCCCATCCAGACATCCCCGGGCGACAAGACGTATCGTGACAAAAGGTACGAGCACCATTTCCCGTACGGTTGATGTACGGAAGCCTGGCTTTTTTCCCCTGACAAGCGTCACTGATGTTACTAATCTCGGCTGACATGGATCGTGTCGACACCACGTGTCCAGCCGCCATGTCGGACACGGCCATGTCGAGGAAGCCCTCGTGTACGACACTCTTCGTACATGTAGCGCGGCTTGACTCGAGAGCGTGTATGTGTATGTGAGCGGACGAAGACTGGGCACCTTGTCGTACTCTCGGGGGGTTGGGGGTTGGAGGGAGGTTGGTGGCGCGCTACCGAAACGTTTAGCGAAGAGTTATGTGAAAACTAACATTTTTTCATTTCGGAGTGGCCGTACGATAGATGTTCGGACTTGTGGCCAAGGACCGACAGTGTTGGCTAATAAGTCGGGTTGACTGCGAGGCTAGGTACGGGTGC
Organism: Eudorina sp. 2006-703-Eu-15; assembly: GCA_003117195.1. NCBI lineage: Eukaryota > Viridiplantae > Chlorophyta > Chlorophyceae > Chlamydomonadales > Volvocaceae > Eudorina > Eudorina sp. 2006-703-Eu-15. Next base: position 741,590 of record BDSI01000036.1, read on the forward strand.
TTCCCTCATAAAGCGGTTGGTCTGTCGGCTTAGGGGTAGCGGCATCCCGTCGGAGTGGCGCGCCCACACCCGGTCCTGCCCTGGTGCGAAAGCCTTGTTTCATTGTTACTTGCTCCTCAACTGTGACGGCGTGAGAAACTGGTTGTGGCGGGTGTGTGCGCCCCGGGGACAGTGGGCCAGCGTCTCAACCCGGGTAGCTCCAGCGTGTTTTTCAACTGCGCGGACGGAGTTGGATAAGACTTGGTGGGACTGAGCGTAGCTGTGGACGGACGGACAGACAGACAGAGGTGGACTGACGATGGCGATGATGTGATTTGAGGGGTGGGGTGGTGCCGCTGCGGCAGCGGGTCCCTAGCTCTCCACACGACGGCGCTTAATTTTGATTACATTGTGTATTGCTCGGGTAAAAGGGCTTATATGATGTTCACGAACGAGGCGCCACCGGCCAGGCAAAGGATGTGTTGGCGGAGGATGGGCGGACAGTGTTCGGCTGTGTTCGCTCGCTGGGTACAGTGGCGATGTCTGTCATGCAGCCGTGCGCGGTGTGTTGGTTGTCGGTTCGCGAGGCGGCGCGGCTGCAGCACGACCACGGCGCCGCCTCACGTCGCCGCGCGTGCGTGGGCCCCCACGGGTGCACCCCAAGCTGAATCCTGTACCGCCGGAAGCTGTCAGCAGTTTGACCAGCAAACAGCGTGTTGTGGTGTGCGTAGGTTCAAGGGTCGATCGTGTACCCTGGGGTACCGTACGGTTCCGTACGGCTGCCCAAACTCATGACCCCCTTGTGTGGTTCCACCAGGGGGTGTCCTCTGAGCCCCTCATCGTTCCTTGACGACGCGTGGCGCCGCGGCGGCGGTCATTGTCGATCGATGCCTAGGCCGCCTGCTGCGGTCCCCCTTTTAATCCGTTACAAGCAAGGTGGACCCCCGTAGTCCCGACTGGGGGTTCTTCAACGGGGGCCCCTGCGGTGTGGACTGGGGCGCGAATGCCTAGCTCCCTTGCGGAGCCGGAGCTGGACCGAGTGAGCCGCGAACGACCCGGTGCCGGTGCCGGGTGTTTTGAACCGCCACACGGCGCCGGCTGCTGCTCGGCTGCGGCTGCTGGTGCAGGCACCGCGACCTTCGCCCGTGAATCGTTCGGTCTCTGTGCTGAAGAGCAAGCACGAGCGGGGCGGGGTCAGGCGAGGAAGGCCGTGTCGTGTTGGGAGGACTTTTGACCCCTGGCCCTGGGGCTCTCCGGTGGTTTGTCTCTCACCGGAGGGGTTAGGCCTCGTTGGTGAGGCCCGTACCGCTTGGGTCGGTCTGTTGGTCTGCGCCGGCGGGGACGGTGCCACGTGTCACGCACGGCATGCCGCGAGGCAGCCTGGGTGAAGCAAGCGTGACCCGCGCATTGCGGGCTTGTCTGTGGTCGCGCGCGCGCGTGTGTGTGTGTGTTTTAGTGTTAGGGGCAGGCTAGTCTCTCATTGTTTTCATAATGATAATGCCAATCGTATTGCGTGAAATTGATTCCGAGCGTGAATGAGGAAATCGGACTGCAAGGAGGCAAAGTTCTGAGGGCACCATTACTCGGAGAAGAGGGGAGGGCTGCGGACTCGACCTCATGACGCCGCGCGGGCGCGGCAGGAACGCGCGTTGGGGCACTCTAGAACAGAAAAGAACTGCAAGCATGCAACGAGTTACGTGTTGGTGTGGCGGGGTGCATGCGTGCGATGCGGTGCGGTGCGTTGCGATGGTGTTGGTATGCCGCCTCCGGGCCAGTCCCGCCCGGCCCTAGGGGTGGCCCGGCGCCCCTAGGGAGCGGTCTCGTAGTGGAGAACCTCCTGCCTCAGTGCGCTTGGTGAGGGCCGCGGAGGGCCAGCGCCCGTATGTAGCGCTGCTGAGCAGCATTGCAGGACCTCCCGGGTATTAAGGAGGTCTTAGCTGTGTCCTTGTGTGGTGTGTGCAAATAAGACACTAGCGTAGGGGGTCAGTGTATCGGTCTGTCTGTCCCAACGTGTTTCGGTGAACAAGATAGGACGGTTCGCTAGGGTTCACTGCCGGAGAGCGAGGCGAGGCTGTCCTGGAGCTGGAGTCCAACGGCTGTCCGGCGGATCGGGACTTCGGGAGGGAGCGGCCTGTGTGCTCGGGATCTCGCCTGCGGTCCGCGTTGTGTGGCCTGTGGCGTATGAGGGCGTCCCTCAGCACTTCTTCGAGATGTCGACATGACCCATCCGTGGCGCGCGGCCGCACGGCTGCGCTAAACGAGCCTAAGATCTGTCGGCAGAAACGGCCTGTACGCCCGGGTTTCCCAGGGCCAGCGACCGAGCACTGCGGCTGTCATAGCCGGTGCACCGGCTATGTACGGCATTGTAGTGCTGCGTGGCGCGGCTGTGGACGTGGCGCGGCTGTGGCGATGGTCACGGAATGTGGGTGCGAAGGGCGGGTGGCACGCTCTGGCCTGAACGCGACATCAGGGCATCGCTGAGGGCTGGGGTGGGGGATATGGCGATGGCATTCGCTGCGGTGTGCCTTGACGCCACTCTCCGTGGCTGGGTTGTGTCGGTGCTGCAGTCGACATCACTCGACATGCGGGCCCCGCCCCATGCCACGTCTCTCATGGGCCCCGCCGCGCGCAGTCCTCCATCCCCTCCCCCCCACACACACACACTCCTGCTTTTCTCCTTGCTAACACACTCCTGCTCTGCCTGCTTAAGCAACACACACACACACACACTCGACCTATCGTGCACGCCAAGCTTCGGCCGAAGTTACCTTACCTTTGGGTTGCCTTATGATCTCAGTGTATTCATCCATTTATAAATTACGTTTTTATAGCCGTGACCATCCCGGGATTCGGGGGCTGTGGCGTGGATGTCCCTTCCACCCAGAGCGCGCGTGCCACCACCTGCCACCACCAAGCGGACGGGCTCGACGGGCAAGTCCATGCTGGCGCCTTCCTGTACCCTTGCAGACGGTCGTGTATTTGGGGACCCTTGCACCTGAGCACTGCTTGCTCAGCCGTGTAACACGAGCTTCTTTTCCTAAACACGGGGCTCGAGTGTCTTGACGGGTGGTGGCGGACGCGGCCCTCAGGAACTGCGGTCGCGCCCGCGGTCCCCCTCCCGCTCTGATTTGCCGTTCCGAAAAACCGGGCGCGCCCCCTCGGGAGCGCTTCGTGTCAGTGGCCGAAGGGGAGCCACCTCGCGCACCAGTCAGTCAGTCAGTCAGTCAGTCCACCGGCGCGCCCCAGAGAGACAGGGGGACAAGAATAGGTTCGTCAACCAACTCAAGGCGCTGCCGATAGGTTCGTCAGCTCAAAGGCTGTCGTACCAGCCGCGGTTTTCCGACCTTGCCGTGCGCCGCTGACCCACCAAACCGACAGGGGTTGGTGCAGCACCGTGCAGCACCGTGCCGCGCGCAGGGCTCGTCAGGCGTGTGGTGGAGGTCGTGCCGCCGGTCAGCGAGCGGCCCCCAACCCCCAGTCCGTTACATGCCGCTGCGTGACATCCGTCCGCCAACCGTCCGGCCCCATTGGGGCGCGCTGCTGGTCGCCCAGCCGGCGGCTTCCCGCCTCCTCCCGGCGCCACGCCCGCTCCCAAACCACCGCCGCCGCGCGCCCAGCGGTCCCCAGAACCCGAACAGGGCATCCTCTACGCATTGCCTTGGTGCCGCCGCCCCACCACGGTAGCTCGATCCGTCAAAATGGCCACCCGCCAGCGAACGGCGAGGCCCCGGTGTGTGTATGCGTGTAAGGAAAACTGTGTGTGTGTGTGTGTGTGTGTGTGTGTGTGTGTGTGTGTGGTATAACAAAGCGCTCGTTGCGCCCGCCCGTCCGCCCGCCCGCCCGGCCGGCCCTCGTCTGGTACGAACAACGCACCCGCCGATTGCATCCCGACAGTTTCGGTTCCGGACCCGCTCCTGTCCCCCGCTCCCCCACTCGACCAGCCGAAACACCATCCCGTCAAGGCGACCCGCGGGCTTTCACCCGGGCAAACATCCAACGAGCAACCAACCGAAATGGAACGGACCGCCCGGGGCCCGAGGGCTCGGCGCTGCGCCGCGGCCCCACCTGCTGCACTGCACTGCACTCCACTGCGGGGTGTCCCCGCATCTGGCTGCGAACATACCCTCGCCTACCTCTCCTCCAAGTCAACGAAGACCCTCAACCCGCCCCGCCCCGCCCCGCCCCGCCCCGCCCCGCCCGCCCCGCCCCGCCCCGCCCCGCCCCGCCCCGCCCCGCCCCGGTGTGTCTGGGCAGTTGTCATTTCAACTCCCGGCCCGCCCCGCCGCCCCCCGCCCCTCCCCCTCCCCGGTCGTGTGGAGGTCCCCACGTTCTGAGCCCCAGGTCACTCCGCCTCCACTCCGCTTCACTCCGCCTCCGCCTGCGTCCTCGGCTTCTTAGCGGCAGGCTCCCCTGCGACGACAATACGGTACGGCACACACAGGGCCCGCCTTGTGCGCGCGCGCGGCTCACATGACCGGTGTAAACACACGGCACGCACCGGCCGGGTGCAACCGGCTGTGACGGCCCCAACAGAACGCCGCGGCGCGCCCCAAGTGAGGGCCACGGGTGCTGTGGAACCCATGGGGACATGGATAGACATGGGTAGCAAGTCGTCGTCTCGGACCTAAAGGCAAGGTCGGTATGGTTTGCCGGTACGGGGATGCGCCCTGGCGTCTCCAAACCGTCACCGCCGCTTCTGGGCTTGTTCCTGTGTGTGCCCCCCTCTCCCTTCCTCGCAGGTCGCCTAGGTCCCCCCGAACCTCGCCGCAACCTCATCGTGCGCACCCGATGCCGCCCCGGTGGTCTTACCCCCCGCCTCCGCGTCGGCCTCCGCCGACGGCGCCTCCACCGCCGCCGCCGCCGCCGCTGCCGCCGCCACCGTCTTCCCCGCCGCCGCCCGCTCGTCCGCGGCCCGCTGGTGTGCCGATATGTCCAGAGCGTCCCATGGGTACACGATCCAGTTGTCGGGCACGTCCATGCACCTGTGGTCGGTTGGTTGGTTGGTAGTTAGCAGGTCGGCGGTTGGGCCCAGTTGGGACGTGGAGCCGCCGTAGTCTGGTTGCATCCCCCTGGTGCCGTACGTGTCGTGAGCGAGGATGGGGCAGGCGAGCCGCATCGTGGTGTGTTTCCCATGTTTCTTGCATTTTGGGTACGCAGCGCAGGCCCGACCCCGCGCCCTCCCTCGCCTCCCACGTGAAATCTAGACCGGGTCAGACGGGGAGCTGACTAGCAACAGGAAGCACACATACACTCAGATATGCACTCCCAGACGCAGCCCAACGGGTCGCCGCACACAACTGGCCATACGGATGCGCGCACCGCGGCCTCACTTGAAGTAGGACGTCTCCAGCAGCGCCTCCGGCAGCAACCCGCTCTTCTCCTTGAGCTTGTTGTGCACCACGAACACGCCCTGTGTGTGCGTGTGTGTGTGTTTGTGTGTTTGGGGGGTAAGGGGGGGTTGGGTATATCCGCTACTGCGCCTTTAGCCCACACTACAGCAGTTCTCATACAACCATACACGGTTCTACGTATATACATATCAGAATGCATATATATGATTGCTACGTCCTACTTCAACGGCGGCGTCGGCCAACCGGACACCTAGTACACACTCGGTATTTTTTCGCGATTTCGCTGTCTTTATAGACAAAGGGGGGTTGGTACATAGGCGATTGGTAGACAATACTCAAACTGCGCTGACTGTGTTTTTTGGGGGGCGTTTTGGGGGTGCCCAGGAAGCAGGGGGAAGGGGGAAGGGCAGCCGCCGCAGGGAGGAAGAGTGTGGGCAGGACAGGACCCGATTCACGGTGCGAGCGGCACGACAGGGGCGCCGCATCGGCCGCCAGCAGCGCGGGGCACCATCAAAGTAAGGAGTCCGTGCCGTGCGCACATGCCTTGCCGCTGCAAGGTGGTGGCGGGTGAGCGCAAACGGCATTGACTGGCGGATGCCAGTCAGTCGAGTGCACTTCAGCTCAATGCTCCGACACCACCGTCTGGATGAGCGCTCGGCCGTCTGTCCAGGGAGGGAGGGCCTCCGAACAGCTGTTCCCCAGCCAGCGTCCCCTCACCCCTCACCCCGCGCCCCTCACCAGCTGCGGTGCGGCCCATTCCGGGTCACCCGCCTTCCGCCGCGTGTCGTACTCTTGCCGCTGCTTCTCGATGTCCTGCGCATTGTACGCAGCGCGCGGCAGCAGTCCAAACAGGCCAAACAGGCTGACCATCAACGTAAAGAAAGAGCGCGGCTACATTCGGGCGGCCCAAACCTTTGACGAAAAACAGTCTCGACGAAACGCGCGGGCAGGTCGAGTGCGCCGCCGTGTGGTGCCGCGGGTCAACCTGACCGGCCCGGATCCCTTACGCAACACGGGCTGAAACCCCCGTTCGGATTTAGCTCTTCCTACGTCCTCATTCGGGTCGGCCCCTCTTGTCTCTTTCTCTAAACTTCTAGACGACTCAAAACCGGGTTTGCCTCTCTTTTTTTCAGATACCATTCGTCTCTCACAACCACGTAGCTCCTGCCCGGTTCGAAGCGCGAAGGCCGAACGCGGAATCGAGCACTGCGGGCGCTGCTCGCAGGCCTACCCAACCGGGCAGACGCGACCTCAAACGGTGCATGAACTCTGATATTCGACTATGAAGCGGGCGGGCGCGCCGTTTTTATCCCCACGGGCCCTGGCGTTCGTCCGCGCATCCCTCCCACCCTCCTGCCGCGCACCTTGTTCAGCTCCGCAACCGCGTACGACAGGGTTTTGCGCGTGTCGTCCACCTCATCAACAATCAGGATGTTGTGGCCCTGGTACGGAGTGTACGGCGATGGTTCAAGAAGTACAGTAATCGAGACGCAGCACTATATAATGTGCACACATGAGCAACTATTTGGGGCTCAAACCTGACCGTAGGTAAAACGCCCGCCCGCACGTAGCCCTGTGCATTTGCACGACATATGTACGGCAGCTGCACATGGCAGCTGAGGTGCACACGTAGTCGCTGCAAGGGAGACTCCGAAGTCCCACACCCCATCTCAGCCAGCCATCCTAGCCTCATCATCATAACTAGGAATTCCTAGTGTTCGCACAACAAAACAAAAGGCCACCCAGGTTCCCCTGTCACTCCGCTCCACCTCTCGTGTCGAGCAACCACTATCTTCCCGCTGCCACAGTCAGCGCCCCTCAACCCGCCGCGGGGCCCCTTCGCCCCCCAGGCCCTTCGTGCCGTACCTGCAGGGAGATGCCGGTGCCCTCGCCCGCGCCGTAGTTGAGCCACTGCGGCGCCAGGCCACCATCGGAATCCCCACCAGCGACGCCAACACCATCGCCGGTACAGGCAGCAGCACCGGCACCGGCACCGGCACCGGGGCACAGGGAAAGGAGACACGGTGAGGGCGTGCTGGGACTGCATCAAGGCCCTCGTAGGACATCGCTGGGGGCAGGCCAGTTCACGATATCCGCCACGATATTCGCCACGTCACAAGTCGCACAGGAAAGGACGCTCGGCAGAGAGGCACACCTCGTGCGCATTGACATGGGGGCTTGAAATGAAACCCTACAACAGCCCAGACACACCCAGCCAACGGGGGTTAAGGCCCTGCAAACCGTTTGGGTAGGAGAGCCGGCAGGACGTGAGGGGAAGCGCAGTGGGTGCTCTCTGCTCTGCCAGGCTGCCGTCCCTCACTCTGCCGTACCGCGGTGGGGCCCATCGCCAGGCCACCAAGGGGCGCACGGGTCCCGGTCCCCGGCCAGGGACCATACCTGGGTTTTCCGTACAATTGCAGTCTCCGGGTCGTACTTGTCTAGGTTGTCGTCGTACAGGATGAGGCCAATGGTTTGGATGGGCAACGACTTGCCTGTGGGTTGCAAGGGTTGCCGAGGGCTGGGTTCTGGGCAGCGCACCTGCGATGCGATGTGGTGTCATGCGTTGTGGCGATGCCAGGGTCACTGACAACGCCACAGCGGCATAAGAGCAGAGAGTCAAGCTACCGCGGGCCATTACAGATGATTGAGAGGCGTCCGGCGTCGCTCATACCCATAGAACTCCAGTACTCATACCGCAAAATCAGTTTTCGGGTTTGAACTGGGCGTGACGCTCTGAGCCAGATGTTCTCCCAGAAACAGCTTACCGCACTTGGCTTTCAAGAATGTCCGCAGCATGCGAGCTGGGATGAACCCGCCTGAGACGGACAGCGGGCCGAGATCGTCGGGGTTTGTCTGTTGGCGTGACGGGAGTGGGGGCTATGGCCAGATAGCTATCTTTCCCGCCCAGAGAATGCATTGGCAGGGTAATTCAAATTTGGACATGCGAACGACAGTGCGGCCTGTCCGGCACAACGTTTATAGTACGTTCGCATGGCTGCATGCGGCGACTGCAACACGTGTGCCCCAAACCAAGGCTGGCAAAGCTGTCACGTCAGATACATTGATGGCATGACGTGCGACCTGCGAATTTGGGCACATTCGACCCGTCCCGATTACAGGGGACACTCTCGGGTTCCCTGATTTGTCCTCACCTGAGCCAATCGCGATGATCAATGTTGGCTTGAAGCTTTCGTAAACATTTTTGTTGTCGACACAATCACAAATAGCCTGGTGGATTTCATTGTAACTGATGAAGAGCTTCTCGGCCATGCTGTCGAGAGGTTGATTGCCGTAAAGCTGCGACGATGCGAAAATGAGCGAAATCAATCTGCTCAGACGCAGGAAGTGTTGACGCAGGAAGTGTCAACAGAAATGTGAAAATGCAGGCATTCGTTGGGACGAGAAAACGTGCCTCGCTCCGGAACGCATTTGCAACTCGTTGGGACGAATCTTACATTCAAGCCTACATTATCCACACCCTTCCAGACACCCCATGCCAAAATGGCTCGTGTAAGAAACGTTTGCTGCATTATAACTTCAATCCTACATAAAGGCTTGTGACGAACCCACGACACGGCATGAACGCCACCGCAAATCTGTCCTCCAAGACTTCAGACCATCTACTCATCCTATACCAGGAAGTTGCAGCTGCTCATGCATATCCCCTGAACAAAAATTATGATGACCAGGCTCCAACTCGAGTGCCGTACGTACTCCCGTCTAGAGCGTGTATGTCAGTTGCCACCTCCGGTTCTGGAGCCGCGCCCCGAGCTTGCCGTCACTCACGTGGAGGTACGGCATCTGCGCCAGCACACAGGGACAGGGATTCAGAAAGAGTCAGTCCAGGCCCCAAAAGCAGTCCAGCATCCGGACTGTCCCCACGCACTCGGGCATGACTTGCGCGTGTGGCATACACAGCGTGCACATCCCGGCCGCACTAGCCGACAGGTAGCCCCTGTCACCCTTCATACCGGCATTACCGCCTCCTCCCCCTCGTCCGGTGGGCCCGCTCACCCGGTTCAGCCGCCCCGCCTCGTTGTGCGTGATGTCCAGTCCCACCGACAGGCGCAGGTCCTGGCCGCCCGTGACACCGTACTTGACCACCTTCAGTCGTACAGCACCACCCAGCGCCACCTGGGAGCGGGAGGCGGAGCGACACTGTAAAATCTCAATCGTCCCCGCCAAGCGCGCGCCTCGCCCGGGGCGTGTGGCATGACAATGCTGCGCTAACCTCGAAGGCCTTCATTACTTTTTCCCCGCTACCGCGCCATGCCCGCCACGGCCGTTCCCACCTCTGAGGCCTTGGGGTCGAACTCCGCCAGCGCCCGAGCCTGGAACCACAGGTCCGCTGTGGCCCCGTTCTTGATGACCTGCGAGGTCCGGGTCGGGGTGGTGGGTCCGGGGCGGGGCGGGTCGGGCCGGGGCAGGGGTGTGCAGTGGTGCAGTGAGGCGCCAGAAGAGGACGTCCCGCCCACACCCTTCCTAAACACACACATACATGCCGACCCAAACACCCAATCATGGCCGGACCGCGTCGTGCTGCTTCCTTGCCCCTTCTCGCAAAAGAGGGACATAGCACATATTACAAACACAGACGCGCCTCACAAACTGCCGCACGGTTCGTAATCGTCGGGGTCAACCCGGGAGTGCCCGTACAGAGCCGTTTTGAGGCTTGGTATGGGTCAACCATGTTGCAGTGGACCCCGCTAGGGTCATCGACGACAGCCCTCCGCCACCTCACCACACACTGCACAAACGGATCCGCGCCACCGAGCCTCGCTTCGAACCCGTCCCACGTACTGTGTTTAGTTCACGTACTGTGTTTAGTGGTCTAGGGAGACGGTACAGGCGTGGATGTGCTTCGCCGGGGAGACCCAGGTATCGCCCGGAGCATGTGGTATGTCTGATTATATTATAGATTGAATGGAGCTTTGCCCCTTGCAGCTTACTCGTTACTGCTGGATCCATTCACCTGCGGGTTCTTCTTAATGGCCAGCTGGTACTTGATCCGCTTGCCCAGGAGCGCCGGAAGACCGGGATTGCCGCCGCCAAAGCCGCCCCCGCTGCTCCCGCCGCCGCTAGAGGAGGCGCTCGGCGGCAGCGGCGGAGCCCGGGCGGTGTCGTACGATAGTCCCGGCGCAATGCACCAATCCTGAAACAAGAGGCACCGGAGGCCGCCTGCGGGGCGATGGGTTGAGGCGTTCCAGGTGGTCAAGAGCGCTCTCACGCGGCAGGTAATCGTTGCGCAGCGGCAAGCTGTAAGATGCTTACAGCCGCAAGCATCACAATGCACCAACATAAAGAGGATCGCCTGCACGCCCGGGTAGCATATCAACAATCACTACATCACCCGGAGGTCCCAAGACCCAGGTCCTGCCCACCTACGGTGAGCTACCCTGGGACCAACAGGAATCCAATCGGAAGGTGAGGTCCTAATACTAATACAACCCAGTCGCAAGGGTAGATCCTAATACACGCACAACCCAGCAGGAAGGGCAGACGCCACTGCGCGCACCACTGGGCCCCCCCCGCCACCGCGGGCCGCTCTCCGCAGCCGCTGCTGCCAAAACAACGGACCCCTACGGAGCCAGCCCCGGCCCCCAGAAGAGGAGGAGCCGTACCGGGCAGGAACGCCTCCGGGTCCAGGTCCGGCTCGTCCACCCAGCCGCCCGACTGCCGCTGCGCCTGTGCTGTCAGCAGCCGCTGCAACACAGGAAGGGCGATACGCGATAACGTGGGTGGACGGCAGCGGGGCGTCCGTCGTTCAAGCAGAACGCTGTTGCGGCGGCGTTAAGCGGTGGCACTCTGGGCGCTTGAACCGGTAAATCACCAAGCACAACTTGCACAATGCCTGCCGCGGTGATGCGAAGAAGGCATGATGCCAGGACTTCTGCGAGATGCAGAAACGAAGCTCGCCGCCCGGACCGAGGATTCGAGAGTGCACGTTCACAGGTGCAGCCTAACACAGCAGCAATTGACGTGAACAACGCGGCCACAGGTGGCGCTTTCGGTGCATGCTCTGTTATTCAAGACGCGGCCCGGCGCCGTACCTGCAGCAGCGGGACGTGGGTGTAGAAGTTGCGTCGCACATGGCCCCAGATGCGGTGCTGGCCTGCGGCGTTCAACACCGGCCTCTAAGTGGATGAGGAGTAGAGCTGTGTGGCGAGGGATGCCGAAACTCGCACACCTTAACAGCAGACATTCAGGTAGACAGACAGACAGACAGACACGCAGGTGGGCAGGCACGCAGGCAGGGAGCTTCGCCAGATTTGATCCACCTCGCGGCGGCACGCCACGGCACGGACTCAGCACAGAGCCCCACAGCCCAGCTCGCTCCTGTGTTCTCAACCAGCGCGGAGCCCCTCTGAGCACAAATCTATGGACACTTGGCTTCCTGACGTGGTGGTCTCACGCCACGGACCCGCCCGTCCTGAACCCTAAACCCCGTCTTTCGCACCCCAGCTCGTCTGTGTCGACCCCGGCCTGCACGGGCGGCTCCAAGCCACGCGCAGCGAATGCACTCCAGAGCACTCCCAGCATGCAAAATGTCATGATGTGACGGCATCCGCAAAGCGACTCGCCGTCAGCACACCAAGAATCGCGCCACGCGCACGCACCCGAGGCCGTGTCAAGCATGCCTCGCATCTTGAGCTCCAGCTTCCGGGGTGACTCAGCGTACTGTCGCGCTGAGATACACAGCCGCCGCCCCGTGCAATCCCACACTAGGTTGGTCTGCAGGTGTTGTGGCAATCAGAGGAAGCCTGTGGTAAAGTGCCTGGAGGTAGTCTTGCCGCGATGGCCGAAAACGGAGGAGGGTTCTGCAAGCCAGAACGCAGCCGGTCGCCGAAGCCAGTCTCACCTTGAGACTTCCGTAAACATCGGCCTCTTCATCGCCCTCGTCCGTTCCCTCTCCGGATTCTTCGCCTGTGTCCGCTCGGGCGCTCGCGCGGCCCCGGCTGGGAAGGGGCAGCCCTGACGCTCCGCCGGGGGCTGCGGACGCGCTCTTCGCCTCCGCCAGCGTTGCAAGCGCATTCGGGGCGCGACGAGGCGTGGGGGATAATGCTACAGGGCCAATTGAACTTATCATCTCGCACAAGCGTTCGGGTTTCAATTCGGGCTCCGACATGACTCCGGCAGCGCCGCCGCGTGAACGTTGACTGCTAATGTTATCTCGTGAAATTGACGCCGAATTAAGTAATAGGTATCACGACGTCTTCCAGCGCAAGCGACTGCGGGCTGGCCCACGGAACGCTTTAAAGTTTTACCCGGCCCCTAACGGCGTGATATAGCACCAATTGACCACACAGTCATGCAACGCAAATTGAGAGAGTGCAAATCACGAAGCGCGACGCATCAATTTCTCAAGGGCAGCTCGTACGGTTAATCGTACGCTGCGTTTGTCCCCCGCTGAGACGGAGCACCACAAGTATTGTGTTGGCACATTTCCGTTTATTCACTATCTGTAGGACAAGCCATTTGTTGCATTGCTGCTTTCTTTGCCGCGCAACCAAAAATGGCCCTTGCTCTGCAGCGCATGAACATGCGTGCCCCTGTGGTGAGAGAGTTGGAAAATACAAAGTAAATTATGTCCCAGTCTAACTAGTGTCGATGGACCAGCTGCCTTGGCGGCCCTGCTTTGTGGCCAGCGACGCTGCGCAGCCTTGGTGGAGCATTGGACGTGCTGGCGCTGGCTCTGATGAATAGCTTGCATTCATTATTCTCCTCATTCCTTACAGGCGCCGTCGGTGTCTTCTCGTGGCTCGGCTTTCATGGCGTCGCCAGTCGCCCCTGTGCGCGTCGCCATTGCGGTGAGCGGCTGCGCATTGTTCGTTTTGCGGCATGTTGCACATAGGAAAGCGCGTGGGAATTTCCGTCCAGGTTGCTCTTTGCACTTCAAGAGCTTTTCTGACCCCTGCTAAGTAATGCACAGTATTACCTTACTGACAACATACTGTCTTGGCTTGCCCGAATAATCCTCAGCCGGTGAAGGCGGCGCCGGTCGCTGTTGCCGTGGAGTGCAAGCTCAAGACGCGCAAGGTGGGCACCACGCGGCTCGTCTTTTGCGCGGGGACCACTTTGACTGATTCGCTGTGACTATACAATTTGTTTACGATTGTCAGGCGGCAGCGAAGCGCTTCAAGGTGTCCGGCAGCGGCAAGATTATGGGTCGTCACGCTGGCAAGCAGCACTTCAACGAGAAGAAGTCCCGGGATGATATCCGGTGAGGGCGAGCTGATCAAATAACATGTTCAATGCTTGTGGTACCGATCGTCCAGTATCTTCTAACTACTCCTCGCCTCCCCCCCCACCGCCCGCCCCACCTGAACCGCCAACTCCTCGCAGCGATCTGTCCAAGATGTTTGTCCTGAACCCGGCGAACGTGTACAATGCGACCAAGTGCCTGCCGAACGCCAGCATTGGCAAGTAAAGCCTCACGCTCCTTGCATGACCAGTATGAGTCACCCAGAAAGGGCTGGCGGAGGAGGAGGAGGAGGTCGAGGACTCGAACGGCCAGGTTCTGTCTTTCAGACTCTGGCAACAGCAAGTAATCAAAACAGCTTGGCGTGCAACGGAGGCCGCTGCGGGTAGCCTGTCAGCCGCCTGGCGATTTTCAAGGCAGCCGACGGCATTTTGATTTGGCACCTGCGCAGAACCTTGCACGTTTCTCCCCAGGTGCAGCAGCGGAGTGAGTTCGCTTGCAGCCCATGTTGCGCGTGTGGGCTCCGGAGTTTGGGGTAGAAATGAGTTGAGCTGGCGCTGGAGGAAGGCTGTGGGCCTGGTCATGTGCCAGTTTGCGGATCACATGTGAATGGCACGTCTGGGTGCCCCTTGTCGAGTTTCGTGCAGGCGCAGCGGTGCCCATGCGGTGCCTCCTGGGGTTTGCCTGGTATGTCGTCGGGGCGGGGGCACCGCCGTGTCAAATACCCGGTGAGATCTTGGCTGCCGCCCTCCTAGCGCCAGTCATCACCATCTGGGTTTGGGTGGTCCATCAATCACAGAGAGAGAGAGTAAGAGAGTGTGGACACTTGCTCATGTGCCCTATGCTCGAGGTTGTTTCGCGGAGCATGTTAACTCGCGCTTCGGAGTTACTATTTGTAAACATTCTGTCGTGCAATTGTCCTGGTACTATGACCTTCATATGTCAGGCTGCATTTGTCTGGGTCAGGTGCGGCTCTAGGACGAGAGGTAGTCGTACAGCGAGAATGCTAGTTAATGCCCTGCAGTTGTTCACCCCAAACTGTTGTGCAGCGAAAATTGGCAGCGTTGCTGTCTGTCAGTGCGGATACTGCCTGGCACATTCGACCTTCATGGCTTCAATTACGGTACCTCCGCTGGGAAACGGGTTAAGCAGGACCAAACGACAAAAGATTTGACACGTCTCCTCCTACGACCTGCACGGCCCCTGGGCGCTGTCGCAGTGTCACGCCACGGTAAGCCTACTCGCCTACTCACCGCCCCTCACCTTCCCTGACCGCCTGAACAGGCGCCCCATCGTCCCATGGTCTCACTACTAAGCGCTGTCTTAGCCTTCATCTTCTTGTGCTGTTGCGAACTTGAGGTGGTTCTTCGTGCGGAGCTGAGTACGTGTCCTATGGGATGTCCGCTGCCGTACATAGGTTAAAACTCCTCCAAAACTCGGCATAGGAACGTATGTTTGCAATGCAGCCCTTCAATATCAACTACTTCCATTTTCGTAAGGTCAAACCGAACGATTACAACAGTTTGGAGAAGCTCTGTGCAGAACAGGAGTTATAATGCGACCAATTTATTAATTTTTGATCGCCACATCTAGGCCTGCATTTATTAGGTTCTGCTGTCAAAGGACGGCTGTTGTATTCTGAGCTCGCCTCACCGATCATCTTAGTGCTACGTCCTTTGACTCGTTTGCATGCTCATGATTAGTGCAATACCACTTAAATTAATACTCTTGGTGCTCTTTCGGGTGGCGTTGGCTGCTGTATCTGCTGTCGGTACGTAGCTGCTCAGCGTGCCTGCTTGACGCCCAACACCTAACCAGGGGCGCACCTTGATTATAGAGGATGAGGAGCGCTTGATCGGATGGAAGGGTGAAACGTACGAGCACAGAGCTACGGACCCTTGGTCCCTGGTAAGCGTTGTATGCCGTACAGCTTACACGGTGCTTGACACGTATGAGGGCTTAGGGAGTGCAAAGGTTTCACGCGCGCCTTCGGCTCCGGGCCTCGAGATGTCATTCAGGTGTTACCCTACGTGTCCGGTAGAATTCCATTGTACCCGCGAAATCGCCCGCGGTGATCTGTGCGCGTCTGTGGACTCCAGACAATCATACGAGCCGCGCGCCGTATCGATTGCACTGCTTCTAAAGCTTGGGGCGTTCAGTTTTCTTAGGCGCAATGGGCAATGCCTTCATGGGTGTATTGATCCACGGAGGGGAGGCTGCGACCGAAAACGCCGATCTGCCGGCGCCAGAGTGCGGAGCCGAGAAACCCCCTAGATGCCTGCCAGGCTGACTCTTTCCGTGCGCTTGTCACGCCGATGCGACATGACTAAGAACCTGGGAGAGCTCGCGTCCCTCCTCACCTAAGGACCCACCACATTGCTCTCATTTCCCTCTTTGTTTTTGCCTGCCATGCATCCCAGTGCATCTGTGATATTTGCACGGTCCAAGCTCAGAGGGCTCGTCTTGTAGCCGCCGCCCCATGGGCCACCGCCCCGTCGCCCTTTCTCTGTTCGACTGTACCGCACTACTGCGCGTACCTCTTGCGTCGCAGGCGGCCGACGATCCTTTGGGGAACCCTTGGTGAGCTGGCGCGGCTGCCCGCTAGGCAACCCCGCTTCTCTCTGGTCCCCAACCCACGCACGAAATCGGTGTGGCGAAGGGTGTTCGGAAAAGCAGCTGGGCAGTTACGGTATGCCGGCTATGACAAAGCGGTCATCCGCAAAAATCAATCCTGCACCCCACGCCTCAGGGTTGAGACTGTCTCCTGGAGCCCCCGGGTGTTCATATACCACAACTTCCTATCGGATGCGGAATGCCGGCACATCAAGCGGACAGCGGCACCCATGGTGGGTGAGGGGATCCGCGGCCGTCCCGGCTGGGGCGAGAGCGGGGCGCCCACTGCGGGGATTACAGCAGGTTGGGGGCCCTCGTGGAGGCGGGGCTGCGGGGCAAGGCAGGCCAGGCAAAGGGGTGGGGGCAACAAGGGGGGCGGATGCGCCAGGGCGGCGGTGCGGGATTTGAAGCAGCGCGGAGGTCTCAGCCTGCCGTGACCCGGCGGGGCGCAGCAAGAGCCGAGCGGTGAACGCGAGTCGGAGGAACGGTGGGCACCTGTCGGTTGCGCGTCGGGTGGGCATTGAGGTTGCGCGCAGGCAAAACGGCGAAGGTTGGGACTGGGAGCAGGCAGGGCCCCCAGGCGCGGGTTGTCGGGGCAGTGGGGCTTACGGGGTCGCTTCGTGATAGGCCACGCGGCGAGGAGCGGACAGGGACAGGATATGGCAGCGCGGGGCGGGGCAGGGTGGGCCGGTTGAGGTCAGGGCGGGGCAGGTCACAGCCGGGTCGGGCACCCAATGTGTGCTACCCCCGCTGTCTGTATGGACCCGCAGATGAAGCGGAGCTCAGTGGTGGGGCAGAACGGCTCGTCCGTGCTGGACACCATCCGTACGAGCTACGGAACATTTGTGAGGTGCGTTGCCTCGTTGTGGCGCGCTGGCCATGGCAGCGTCGCGGCTCTTCTTCTGTGCATCCGGTCGCCCCTTGCTGCCCGGGTTATCTCGGATACGAGCTTGGTTGCGGCGGCCTGATATCGGTTGGGCGCTGTCCGTGTGGCATCCTAAACTCCAGATGTATAGTAATATACGTAGGTCTTCATCTCGGGGGCTTCTCATTGAACACGTAGACCTCCATGCCGCCGGTAGTGCTGAGGTCGTGCTGTGCGGCAAAGGCGTGCAGTGAGTCAGGGAGGCACCGACTGTCCTGTCGCCTGATGATACACGGGGAGGTCTGTGCTGCGGATGCCCTGGGTATCCTCCCGGGGGGGATCAGGGGACGGCGTCCGCCTCCGGGGCCGTGCGTCGTTGTCCGTGCGGTATCGGCACATGTGCCTGGGGCCCCGACCAGACACTTCTTGCCATGTATTTGCTGTGCCAGGACACCAGGGAAGCGCTTCGCGATATGAAGTACCAGAATCGGTTGTGCGGGAGTCCGTCGTCGATTGCTGTTCGGCGTCGCCCTCCGGCCGCTGTCAACCCGTGCTCTGCAACCATTTCCCGCGCCCCCACTCCCGCGCCCGCTCCTGCGCCCAACCCTACGCCCCGCGGCCCTCCCTCCCTCCCTCCCTGGACCCCGACTCCCTCCCTCCCTGGACCCCGACTCCCTCCCAGGCGGCGTCACGACCCGGTTATCGAGCGGGTGCTCCGCCGGGTGGCTGCCTGGACCAAGGCCCCCCCGGAGAACCAAGAGGATCTGCAGGTGAGGTGGACACGGGGGGCCACCCTGGAGCTGGGAGCTGAAGGAGACCTAAGGGGAAGGGGCAAAAAGGGGGCCAGGCGGCAGTGGTGAGGGCGGCCGATAGTGGCTCTGAGGAGTAAGTGCCTGGCGTGTGAAGATACCAAGGAGTGATGGGGAAAGTTGACTGAAGAGGGCAAAGGCGAGATCATGACCTGCTGCTGTGCATGATCGCTGCCGCCCGATAGCTTGCGTACAGAACGATTTGTTGTCAGGGGGAGTCACTTACGCGGCTTGTGGAAAGGCGGGCAAGGTCGCCTGGACGCGTCGGCACAGCAGCCGGGGCTGTCTTTGTGTCGATGCGTGCGAAGCCGGCGCACCCCTGCCCCCGTCACAGCCTGCCCATGTAACCTCCGGTGCCAGGCCTAAACCCTTGCTCTTGGGTACCGCCGCCGCGCAGGTGCTCCGGTACGGCATCGGGCAAAAGTACGGCGCCCACATGGACTCGTTAATCGATGACAGCCCGCGCATGGCCACGGTGAGATGTGGTCGCAGCAGCCCAATGGGAGCCAGGGGACGGCCGTCTCCGGGCTTCTCTTCCGGGATGAGGGAACACACGCACTCGACTCGCTCCTTCGCGCGTGCACCGTGCGCCAGGGGGTTCCTTTTGGGGGACGGCTCCGTAGCCACGACCCCACCCCAAAGCTCGAATGAACTCCGTCCTCCTGTGCCGCATGGTCCCCGGCCTCGCCACACACAGTACACACCGCACCTCTGCCACAGCAGGGAGGGGTGTCTTGGCGCTGCACCTCTCGGGCCTTCCCCCGCACGAGGCCCTCCCGCCGGTGCCCCGCGACGCCTTTCCCCCACCGCCCCAGTTTGAATATGTCTACCAATTTCCTATACCCCCACCGCGCCCAGGTGCTGCTGTACCTCCACGACACGGAGGAGGGCGGTGAGACGGCCTTCCCGGACAGCTCTGCCTGGCTCACCCCGGAGCTGGCCGACCGCATGGGCCCCTTCTCTGACTGCGCCCGCGGCAAGGTGGCGTTCAGGTGGGCAGACGGGGGTGCGGGCGAGGTGGGATGGGGTGGCTGCTCGTACCCTGCTGGGGCACCCCAAATGACCCATGAGGCTGGGTGGCGTCGCTCATTGATATCAGCCTGCGTGATAGCTCTGCTGGCAAGCGGTGCGGCACCCGTCCGCGGTCCCAAGCCAGTACGTCTGCCCTCCCCAACCGGCTTACTCCAGCCCGCCATAAGCGGGTCCCGCCCACCGTCCGCGCCGGTCGCGGGCCCCGCCGCCGCTGAGCCCCGCCTGCAGACCCAAAAAGGGCGATGCGCTCATGTTTTGGTCCATCAAGCCGGACGGCACTCACGACCCGCTGTCGCTGCACACCGGTGAGTGCGCGGCGCATAGGCTGGGTACATGCGGGGCGTGGTTGAGGGCTGGGAAACGGACGGCGGGTACACGAGGCCGCCCGTGCGTGGTGCGGCGGCTGTAGCCGGTGTCCATTGCAAGCTCACCGGCGACCGAAGTACGGTAGGCGAATAAAGAAGACCTGCAGGGCCATTATCGCCCGAGCTCGTGCTGTTCTGCGTGTCGAAGTCGCTATGGAATCGATTACGATACCGTAGTGTATCGGCACCGCGCTTGATTAGTCAAATACGAGAGTATATCGGCACCGCGCTTGATTATGGAGCCCTCATTTGTCAGATGCATCGATTTGGGTTTCGCCGTTTTGATCACTCCGACTCCGACCCGCCATTTGCGCGAACTGATGCCTGCCTGCCTGCGGCCGGGGGGGCTGGGCTGGGCTGGGGGGCCCCACAGGTTGCCCCGTGGTCAAGGGCGTCAAGTGGACGGCCACGTCGTGGGTGCACAGTATGCCGTACGCGTACGAACGCTATCTGTCGGTACGTCCGGGCGTTGTGGCGCGCAGGGTTGTGCGCGAGCGGCAAAACCTGCGGGCTCCTACCATCCCACTTGCATGCCATCCGGCTGCGCAGCTGAAGCTGTAACCTAGCTAGGCCTCCTCGCAGCTGTCAGGAGAAGAGTTTGCGGGCTGGGCGGGTGCCCTCGTCGTCTGGTTGCGGGCTGGGCGGGTGCCCTCGTCGTCTGGTTGCGGACTGGGCGTGCAACCACGGCCTCACGATTTGCAAATCCCATTGACGAGCAAACCCGCCATGATGTTTAGGAAAACAAACCGCCGTGATGTTTAGACAAAGAACCCGCCCTGATGTGTGAGATGTTGCCCTCCCCGGTGCGGATGCTGCCGAACCGTATTACAGACACCGCATTTACAAGGTTATCCTGATGCACCCGCGTCTACCTGCGCACAACTCTCCACCGCTTTGTGTATCGTGCATCGTGCAGGAGGGCAAGAACCCTGGGGAGCGCGATGGCGAGCCAGGGGCGTGCAAAAATCTGCACGACATGTGCTCCAGATGGGAGCAGGGAGGGGAGGTGAGTCCGGCCCGGGCGGCTCTGCCCACGGGGCCAAGTTGAAAGGCAAGCCCGTTCCAGCAAACCGGGTCAGACATTACTGCACCGTCATTCACTTGGGCGGGCAAGGCTGTCGGTGTTGAGTTTGGGCTTCGGTCTGCGCCGGCGTACCTAAGCCCCCGCCTCAGGCTATGAGAGCTGCTGGCTGAGGCACAAGGCGAGTGCTGGAAGGCAGCTAGGCAGGCGTTGTGCAAGAGGGTTGCAACTCCGTTGCCAGTTTGCAGAATTCCGGACGACATCCATTTCCTTGCCTGATCTTCACGCTTCGTGTATCCTCGGTTCGCTTATCCTCCGTTCGCTTATCCTCGGTTGGCTTCTGTGTCCTCGGCGCTTCGGCGCCTGGCCAAGAGCCGCCTCGCGAGGCCCTCCGCGGCAGTTCCGTGGTTGGATGCCAGGCTGGTGCCACAGCGCTCATCACTGCTCGACAGAGCTCCCTCCCAACCGGCCGCACCCCGCCGTACCCGCCGTACTCTCCCGCAGTGCACCAAGAACCCGACCTACATGAACGTCCACTGCGCCCTGGCCTGCAAGCAGTGTGAGCCCTGCGGGGACAACGACACGGCCTGCATCAACCGTAACCGGGAGCGGCTGGGGTTCATGGTGTATGATGAGGCAGAGCTTGACGCATGAGCATCGCTGCGGCCTATTTATCGGTATTGCGACAAATGGGGTGGGGATACGCCCGCCGCCGCCAGGCGCTGCCTCGAGCGCTGGGCTGCGATGGAGCAGTGCCCTGCGCATGACTGCTGGGAGGAGTGCAGGGGCTCCTTCGGGGGGTGCGAGTGACAGTGACGTTTGAGTCAGGGTTGCAGGGGAGGCGCCTTCACTTTGACAGACAGAAGGACTGTCCACTCGCGGAGCGGGATACCCGGAATAGACAATGAGGGCAGCGCTGCAGGGCAAGAGTGCGCGTGTGCGATTGGCAAGAGGGTCTGCTTGTATGTGTGTTTAGATAAGAGACCCGCCCGACCCAAACCTGTATGTGTGTATGTATGTGTGCACACAGCGCAAAATCCGCGGTATGTCATATGTGTGCTCAAGTGTGGTATCAAACTATCGATGACAGCATACCGACTTGCGCCCCAGGTGGAAACGGTCAAGTCGGTGGCCCTGGCTGCTGCCTCTGTGGGTATGTGGTACTGGGGAGTCGGAGCTGTGGAGGGAGCAGGGGTGCGGGCAGGCACTGTACAGTGAAGAGCGCGTGAGAGAGAGAGAGAGTCCGTTGTGAAGGGGCACTTTCGGACCGCATGGCATGACGCGTTGCGCGCTGCCATTGCGGGTGACGCCAAGATGCAAGAGCCGAGGGTGGTGTGGGTCAGTCAGGGTACTTCTCCGCTTGTTAAGCACCATCTGGGCCGTATCTGCGGACATGACGCTCGAGTCTATCGCAGGTGGTCCCTCTGCCGGTCTCGAGCCTGCGGTGACCCCATGAAGGCCGCCCGGAAAGGAATGGTGGGATACCGTATGACTGCTTGGCGCCGTACCTGCTGAAGCTGAAACAGGCCTGTACGGCGCGCATCATGCATGTGAGTGAATTCACGATCGCGTCAACATTTCAGGGCGCAAAGGGCCCGGGGCCGGCCGGGACCCTGCTTACAACCAAGTTGGAACGCCCGAGACGAATCCTCACGGCAAGCAGCAAAGTATGCCCCGCATGAACTGGCTATCGTGCAGCTGCCACTGCCCGCAAACGGCCGCGACATGATTGATATTGCGGCAGGAAAATTGTTACCGCAACAATATGAAAGGTCCCGGAAGACGACATCACGAAGGCACGACTGTCTGTTGTCATTTGGGAATCCTGGCCTGCATGCGGATGCAAGCAGTGTCCGCCAGAGTGATAGCAAGGCCGTGCGGGCGATCCCGTCCGAACCTTGATTTAACCTGTTGAAACGGTACTAGTTGGGGCCGCACAAACTTGATCCGGCGCGGGATGGGGACTTCTGCGTTCGAATCGGACTGACATTACACGCTCCAGTGAGCGCCGTCGCCTCTCCTACTGTTCGCAAGTTCGCCTGCGATTCGCATCACCAATTGGAACGCTGGGCCACAGTGTGCTAAGCATAAGCACGACTATTGTGTGGGTGTGTTCGACCTCTTCGAAACGTTCGATGACCGACTAGGGTTCCAGATGTTAGCTGACATGTACCAAATCATTATCATAGCTTCATAGCCCAGCTAGACGATCCAGACTGGTCTCCCTACAGAGTCAGGTACTCTGTCCTTTCAGTACCGTGCCGTAGACGACTAGAACCGTACTGTAGTGTGGTAGGTTGTTGGTTGCTGGTTGCCAGCAACCGCTGTCACACGGTGTTACCAAGGCGTAAATCATATCGGCAAGGAATCTGTTACAAGGAATCAGCCACGCTCACTCAACGGGTGGTGCCGCTTTGGCTGCCTGGAAGTCCCAAGACTTTGACTTGTGGACTGTCCGCAGAGGGATTTCCTTTTTGATGCTACGCAAAACTCTCTCGACTAGGTAGGGATTGCTAGCATCGCAATGGTGGGCTATCTAGCACTTTGAGCACTGTTTTGGCGCCACTCGCCGAAACGGATAGGAACATGGACGCCCTCCTCATCCATAACGATGCTCTACATTTAATACCCTCCTTGCAACGTACGAATCACCTAGATAACAGGACAGGTGCACAAGGGCAGCTGGATGTGCACAGAGCGCGGTCTCCCTAGCACACCCAGAACTTCCGTGTTGCACTGTTTCATTCCCCGCCTTGCACTGCCATGCTCATCAGCTGTGTTCGCGCCGATGGCGTGACTTTTAAGCTTTGCGTCGCGGTGTCCGCTTGGCCGCACCGCCTGCAGCCCGGCCGGCACCCCAGGCCTGAAACATTCCCTCGAGGGTCCCCGAAGGCTCACCGCACGCGCGGAGCAACGTGGCCGCACCCCGGGAGGCCACCCACAACCCCAGGCTGCGCCCCACCGAAGGTGGGTCCGGGCCAGTCGGCAGCGACGGGTCAGCGGAATCTCTCCACAGCTTCAGTGCCAGCGTCAGGTCCATCTGTCGTTTGACCACCCTGTGGTCTGTCCACGCGCCATGGCCACCTTCCCGCGGCTCCGTCCCCAGGGCTCCCTGCCCGCGCCCCAGGTCCTCCACTGCATATGCACCTTCGTAAGCATGTGCCTGCGCTGCATGGCCGGCTAGCACGCCTTCCGTGTCTCCCTCCTCCGTGCACCCCTCTCCCCTTCTGTCCGTCCCGCGCTGAACGGCGGACCACCCTCCCTCCCTGCGCATGCTGTCCGCCCCCGGCGCGCCGCCCATCTGACCTCCGCGCCATCGGCGGGGCTGGCAACCTCGCTCCATCGCCCAGCGGCTGCGCTGCGCCTGATCGGCTCCGCGGCACTGCTGCGGCGCCTCCCATCACAGCCGCGCGCGCGCAGGTCCTGCCACCGGGCCGCAGCGGCAGCCTCCGGCCGGCACCCGCTGCGGCGAGGTGCGCTGGCGGTCCCAGCGGGCCCGCCTCGGCCTACTTGGGGCCTCCCGCACTCCCTGTTGCCTTGGCAGCACGCTCCCCGGCTACAACATCTCGTCTCCTAGCGCGCGACAGCACCAGCGGCACTAGCAGCACTAGCAGCGGCAGCAGCGGCAGCAGTAGTAGCAGCGGCGGCGGCCACGGCGAGGCCCGGGGATACGGAGGCGGCCAGGTCCGGGGCACCGTCCTGCGCACCATCGACCCCGTCGTGGCAGCGGCCTCCGCGGCACGCGCTCTGTCCAGGCCGTGCCGGACCGGGACATCCACCTCGGCCGCCACCTCGGCAGCGGTCCCCGGCGGCTTGTCGAGCCCCGCGGGTGCGCCGGGAACGTTCAGCAGCGTCGATACCATGGACGACGCGGGTAGCGGCGGCGCTGGCGCGGCCGGTGTACGGCTGCTGATCGTCGTTGGGGTCGTGCTGTTGGATGATCCGTACTGGACTGACGGCGCCGCCAGCGGTCCGCCGTCGACTGGCGGAGGCGGTGACGCGGGCGGGGCCCGGCCTGTCCGGGTGCTCCTGGCGCAGCGGCCGGTGGGCAAGTCCAACGCGGGCCTGTGGGAGTTCCCCGGCGGCAAGGTGGACCCGGGGGAGACGCCCGAGGTGCGTGACGCCGCAGCGGGGGCCCAGAAGCCGCCCGTCCCGGACACAGCCCGTTGGCACGCGACGCCCTTGGACCGGTCGCTGTGTCGCGGCATGCTGCAGCATGTGAGGCGGACCTGCCCGTCCACAGTTTAATTTGGAACAGCTGGGGCCTGCGGACCGCCGCTGCCACCACCCTCATAACCGCCCCGCGCAAGGTGTCATGTGGGTCACAAACCAACACGCTGATGATGCTGACCATCCGTGTCCTTCAGCTGAACTGCTCGTACCTGATGCGGACGTTGGCCTCTTCTCGCGCCCACCCGACCGCCCACCTGGCCGCCATCCCGCCCGACCGCCCGCCTCTCCAACCGCCAATGTTTACCAATTTCCTATACCCCCTCCGCCCGCCCGCCCGCCCCAGGCCGCCCTGGTCCGGGAGCTGCGGGAGGAGCTGGGCATCGCAGTGGACCCGGTGGACCTGCAGCCGCTCACCTTCGCGTCACACACCTACCCCACCTTCCACCTGCTCATGCCGCTGTACGGTAAGCGGTGCAGCGCCCTGGGGTCGAGCCGGGTCGCGGTCACGAAGGGCTCAAGGCAAAGCGGAGAAGGGCAAAGGGGGAGGGAGGGCGATGTCACTGTCCTGCTTGACAGGAAGGGTTGATTGACATCTAGGGGGAAAAGGGCACGCGCGCCAGTGGGCGGAGGCCCGTCGCCCAACAGCTGGGATGCTTCGAAATTGGGAGGGGCCTCAGCGCAGCGGAAGGCCTGCGGCGGGTGGTGCTCCGCGGGCCTTGCGCGGCCGGGCCATGAGGAGGCGCTGCACCGCGCGCAGCAGCAGCAGTAGCAGCAGTGGGACAGCGGTGGGCCTGATGGGGGATCTGGATCTGAGCGGCGTCGTATGCACGCGTAGATCACGGGCATCCTGCGTTGTGGATGGTGATACAGCCGCGCCCCGAGCGGTCCGAGCGCTGCCGCGGGGTCCCCCCCTGTACCAATTTCCTATACCCCACCCCCCTGTAGCCTGCTGAGGGAGGTCTGACGTTCCGGTCCGGTGCCCTTTCCGATGTCCCGCTGCCAGCTTGCCGGAGGTGGCAGGGGGAGCCGCGGGGCGCGGAGGGGCAGGCCGTCGCGTGGGCGACCGCGGAGGAGGTGCCGTCGTACACCCTGACCCCCGCCGACGTGCCTCTCGTACCTGCCGTACTGGCAGCCATGCGGCACGGCGTGACACTGCAATGCTAGCGCGGTTGGGGTCTATCGCCGTGGCCGGTGCTTTGGGCTGGTCGGGTATCCTCAACTGGCCGAGCCCGTTGGGCGCTTACGTGAACGTTTACGTGAACATGTACCCTGAGCTATCTGAGCTGAGTAGGTGTCTTGCGTCCTGATTGGCCTGGTCGTGATCCGCCCGCGCGGGAGGGGATTCCGCGGACCCGCAAAACGCAACCCTCATGAGCAAGAATCGTGAATTTGCTGCAGAACTCTTTCAGTGTGGTGTCTCTAGCGGGATGGGAGAGCTGAAGAGAGGATGGGAGGCTGACGAGAGGATCGGGTTGAAGTACGGTATCTAAACTTCCGACTCTGAAGGGTGGTGTGAAGAGCCAGGTGCACGACACCAGCCGTGGCTCACCGCCGCCATTGTACTTGCGGGGACGTGTGGCCAATGGTGTTAGGCGTCCGACCGTCCGTTTCCGGATGCCGTACATGTACATATACTTCCGTCTGCCCAAACCGTTGTGATAGTGGCGGGCACACATCATGCGTGGGTCGTACATCACGTGCGTCGTGCCTTTGCCGCACTGCTCCAACGGGCAATGAAGCTGCTCACGCGGACAGCTGTTGCCCTTGGCTCGTTAGGGTGTTGCATCCCTGATAGGGTACGGAAACAAACACCAGACCCCGGTGGCTTAACTCGCCCTTAGCGGGCCTTATCGATCCCGGGCTATGGCTGGTCCTCAGGGTCGGAGTAGTTACCTGGTAGAGTGGGTGTGGGGTGTGCATCGGTGCACCACTTGTGGAGCCCGTCCGGTGCGCCGAGGCGGCGGTTTCGTTTTTTGCAGTGTATGGTGAGGACGCTGTCACCGACGATCCGCGGGGTCCAATGTAACATCATTAATAACATCTCTGTCTTTTTGTTCGCGGCGTTGAGGTGTGGAGGTTACCTTATCGCCATATCGGTGGGGCCTGCTGGGGTTTGCCTTGGTATACGGTACATCGTTGATCCCTTTCCAGGACCCACTGTAACGTTAATTCATTCATTAATAACAGACAAACATACATACAGACAGACATCTACTTGAGTGAAGTGGAACAACGGATGAGTCAACGGACAGCGGTAGGGGCGAAACAAGAGAAGCGGCCAATGCACAACGACTTCGGTTGGACGAGCCACGGGCACACGCCCTGCCGATCACGCTCTGCTCGCGCTGCTTCATGACAACGGGCCACTACGGAAGCACCACTACCTGTCCGACCACGCCAGCAAAACAGCCGCTGCGCCGAACGAAGCGCATGCAAGTGCACTAACCACAAGGCGCACCTCCGATTTGCTCGTCCATGGAGCCGGCACGTTCCGTTTCAGCCAGGGTTGACGGTATGACCGATGTCAGGCCTGCTCGTCCAGGCGGGCCCAGGTAATCTGGCGGTTGCGTCGTCCATTCGTGGACACGATCGATCGGGTGCGCTGGCTTGACACCGTTTGACACCGCCCCGGGGCATCGTGAGGTGAGAGTCTACCTTTCGTATGTGTCCAGCATTAATGTTACAAAAACGAATGGTTTAACTTCCGTGCGTGGCTATGTGTTGTGCGGTGATGCTGTCTTGAGTGCTCGTCAACTTTCCCTGGTGCGCCAGGATGCGCAAAGGTTTGGTGTTTGAGGTTTTCGCTCTTGCGAGTTTCAGATCGCCCTGGTTTCGGGTTACTTCGACTCTTTTTCGGGCATCTGCGACGACTGCATTTGGCTGCGTTACTGTCATACCCTCCGGTCTGTACGGTGGTCACATGCGGGCTACGACATGCCAGACATTTCTGAACTACAGATAAGTCAAGACAAGCAATTGCTTGCGGTATTGTGGTATTCATCTGCGATTGCAACCCACAGACTTATCGGTAGGGCGGCAACCGCCAATTAACAAGTAGGGGTCGGCTTCCTCGAAGCCGGAAAAGGGCGGGGCCCCCTATAATCCGTACAGGCCGCTTGCTTTAGAACGAAAACTCTATTACCGCGCAACAGTGTGAGAGAGTGAAAGGTTACCATTGGGGGTGTCGTTGATGTTGAAGGTGGATTGGCGTGCATAGATTCACCAAGCCCAAACACGTCGGCAGCCCCGAAACCATCCTGCAGTACGCGCCGCCGGCGACGGCGGTCACCGTATCGGCACTATGGTAACGATAGTCGCCTCTGCACTACCACATCCGTCTGTCAAGCAGATGATCACAAAGCAAGCTTGAAGCATCCTTGTTTTGCCGTGAAACTGTAGTTGTTTGGTCCGTCGGCAGGCATGCAACCCTTCAGTTGCACGCCCGCAGCAGACGTGAACCTCTAAAGTTTGCTATCAATAGTTACATAGCAAATGTAAGGCAAAAACAGGGTGCGAAAAAGCCGCGGTGAGACCCGGACTTTGGGCCATCGGAACTGGAGAACTCGTTGGCACTCGGTACGCTATCCCTTTGCATCTTGAAACTTTGATTCAGTACATATTGTTGAATTGTATTCATCTGGCAAGACAGAAAGGCAAATCTTGATGTTGGTGGTATCTTGATGTTCAAACATCAGAACACTATCGAAGTTCAATTTCGCACGCGCCGCCCATTCCTAATTCAAGTATTCATCACGCGGCACCCGTTGCAACAAATATGAGCGCGAGAGGCGTTGGGTGGATGTTGACTCGGGTCCATGGGGACCGCGGAGCTTTACTTTGACCGTTTGTGCGCAAAGAGTTTTTTTCAGCCAAACCAAAGTTACCTTGCAATAGAGGACAATTAATATGACAAACATAGCGAATTAGTTTAGCGGATAATGAACGTTTTGCCGTTACCGGACACACGGACACACGGACATGGGCAATCCTAGGGGGCGGGGCCCCCCGAACGCGCTTCGCGCTGGGGCCCCGCCCAAAAACTTCCCGGAGACGCATTGCAATCTGTTCTTCTCCATGTAAAATCTCTACAGGCCTAAGAAGTTGCGGTTTTATGTATGTTTTGATATTACAGCGCCCCGTAGTATTTAAGCGTTGAATCGCACGACTTCGCTCGTCCAGGCGGCCACGCTTCAAAGCCATCGAACGCAGTCCGAACTCCCGCAGCGGCGCTGACGCCCAGCTCTATAATTGTGAATAATTAATTTTATTGCAGAATACCAAGGCGCGGTATGCAGGCGAAGCAAGCAGGTACGAACGTCTGACCCACTGGAGCATGCTGACTCAGCAACTTGAGGCAAATCGAGCTGCCAGTTTCATCCGTACACCTCAAGTCAAGAGTTCATGCAAAAGGCAAAGAGATGCCTATCAGATTTGATGAAAGTCTGAATGTGACTAAACCGGCCAGGACCTGCAGTGGCCAAGGTTGGCCCACCGCTTCTTTTCGCAGATTTGGCCGAGCTTCCCCTGCATTACTACTTGGTGAAGCAAGTGGTACGCTTTTGGAACCGCCTGCAGACGCAGAAGGGCACTGTCGCACACGCAGTCCTGTACCAGGAGGTTACTGATGCACTCACCGACCCTGAATGGGGCGGTTGGGGAGCCTCGTTTTTGCGTTTATTGTCGTACTTAGAGTGTGATATCTGGTGCGGGCTACCTCAGGATGCCGAAGGTGTTGAAAAGAGAGTTGAGTGGTTGCTGTCCAAACCTCTTCCCGAGGCTCAGATTGTGACTGCGTTGAGGGAACGACTTATGAGCGGCTGGGAACACGCGCGCCTCGATGTCGAGCCAGATGATTACCCATCAGATGGGAAGCAGCCGGGGATCCATATGTCAAAATACAAGCATTAGATGGGCCTGTCGTTTGTGGGTGCGGCGGCCGTTATGTGGCAGCCGCATGCTACAGTTTTTATCCCCCGTTCTGCGCACCGTAAGCTGATGCAATTCAGGCTTTGTTGTTGCGCACTTGAGTCTAGCAGGGCGCGGAGGGGGAGACACCATGTCCCTAGAGGACAATGGGTCTGCCGTTGCTGTCGCTCTGAAGTCCAGATTGAAGATGAGAAGCATGTTCTACTCGACTGCCCGGCTTATGATGCAATACGCGCGGAGGAAGAGTTTCATCGCCCTAACACTATGAGGGAGGCGATGGCCTGGGATTCGGCTCGTCTGGCAAAGATGTTGGAGCGCATGTGGGCTCACCGTAATTCAATCGTGCCCTTTGGGCGCAAGTCTCGTTGACTCCTGTTAATGCGGTATTTGCAAACCAGTGCTTTTGGTATTTTTTGTTTGCCCTTGGGCCTCCGGCTCGTATGGGTATGTGCAGGTATGGGGTTACGCACCCCCAACCATGTAACACACACAAATAGGACCTTACGAACAAGTATGATGCTGCAGACAAGCGCTTGAACACGGCCCAACTTTACATTGGACCCTGATCTAAATATCGAGGAGGATAGACAATCGTGATTGGCACTTTCATGTGCAAGCGCCCACCATTTAACTTAATATACGATTGCAAAACATGGCAGGAATCATGAAATGAAATTTGAATATTCTTTGCAGGCGAACTGGTTTCCGGAAATTCCGCGGCCACCAGGGCTCGAACCTGCTCGAATGGGCATCAGCTCGAACTAGGAACTACCGTATGCGCGAGTATGGACGTAATCGAAACTGCATTGCGAACATGCCGTTACTAATACGGTCGAATTTGATGTCATGGTTTCGCTGAAATTCCAGTTCGAACAGTTGAAGGGTGAAAGCAGAAGTTGGGAAGTGACAGGATGTTCCTCGTCTACCGTGGCCACTTCAGTAAGCAGTCGGAGACGGCATGCGTTGGTGTTCACGTGGGCTTTATTATGCAGTTCCCGCCAAATATCTTTGGCGCCTATTAGGGCATTGGAGGTCTGCCTGGACTGGAACTGCTGGCCGTGCCGGCCTTGATTGCGCTTGATGTGACAGCGTGAAGCCGCAAACGCTTGCAGATGGAGGTCTTGCGATATGGCTTTTTGCGCCCCTGTGTACGTCCGGCCTCGTGCTGACAAGTAGGGGGTCGGCTTCCTTGAAGCCGGAAAAGGGCTGGGCCCCCTACAATCCGTACAGGCCGAAACTCTATTACCGCGCAAGAGTGTGAGAGAGTGAAAGGGTGCCATTGAGGGTGTCGTTGATGTTGAAGGTGGATCGGCGTGTATAGATTCAGCAAGCTCAAGCAGGTAGGTAGCCCCGAAACCATCCTGCAGTACACGGCGGTCATGGCATCTGCATTATCACTATCGTAACGCTAGTCGCCTCTGACTACCACATCCGTCTGTCAAGCAGATGATCACAAATCACGCTTGAAGCATTCTGGCCGTGAAACTGTCGTTGTTTGGTCCGTCGGCAAGCTTGCAACCCTTCTGCTGCACGCGTGCAGCAGACGTGAACCTCTAAAGTTTGCTACAATAGTCACATAGCAATTTAAAGCAAAAGCAGGGTGCAAAAAAGTCGCGGTGAGAGCCGGACTTCGGGCCATCGGAAACTGGAGAACTCCTTGGTACTCGGTATGCTATCCCTTTGCATCTTGAAACTTTGATTCAATACATAATGTTGAATTGTATTCATCTGGCAAAACAGAAAGGCAAATCTTGGTGTTGGTGGCATCTTGATGTTCAAACATCAGAACACTATGGAAGTTCAATTTAGCACGCGCCACCTGCCCCTAATCCAAGTATTCATCACGCGGCACCTTTTGCAACAAACATGAGCGCGAGAGGCGTTGGGTGGATGTTGACTCGGGTCCGTGGAGACCGCGGAGCTTTACTTTGACCGTTTGTCCGCAAAATGTTTTTTTCAGCCAAACCAAAGTTACCTTGCAATAGAGGACAATTAATATGACAAACATAACGAATTAGTTTAGCGGATAATGAACGTTTTGCCGTTACCGGACACACGGACACACGGACATGGGCAATCCTAGGGGGCGGGGCCCCCCGAACGCGCTTCGCGCTGGGGCCCCGCCCAAAAACGCACAGGGCGCAAAAGAATGTTCCCGGCCCAAACATCAAACGTTCGGCTTGCTGTCCGGCAGGGATGTGTTTTAGTACCAAGCGGAAAACATGATTGCAGTGCATAACGACTTTTGACTTTTTAGTACCAAAAGTCAAAAGTCGTTATGCACTGCAATCATGTTTTCCGCTTGCCCGTTCTCTCAACCCGTCGTCGAAGTCCAGACGGCCCACGGTGCCGTTAACCGCTAGTCCGCAACGGAAGGTCTGGGAGTCGAACTTAAGACACATCACCAGTGTCGTGCCTACTCTTTAAAGACGTTTGATGCGGGCAACCGTGGACTCCCCCCAAATAGCATGCGTTATCTCTTGTGGCGTCCAAGACTAGCGTAGCCGAACGTCTTGGGTACCGTTGTTGTACAGCCAGCACACTAAAGACATGTTACAGAGAAATAATTTCAACACAGCGACTTAAGGTGCACACAGAGGAAGTACTTTGGGCTTTGGGTAGCGAAGTCTCATGCACAAGACCGCAGTGACAGTGCGAATATGCTGCACTCCGAATGCAATACAATAAATGATGTTATAGGCAACATTGTTAAAGGCAGCCTTTCAAACGGCTTGTCAAGCTGGACGACGAGCAAGCGATTGGCATGGGTACCACGGGGGGTAGAGACACGTAGACAGCACATAGCTTAACAAAGTGGCATTACAACGCTGTGGAGATCGTTTGCAACACGTCGCTCGCCGCAAACATTCGGAACGGTACGGATGCAACGTTTCTTTGGCGGTAGCCGCATCGAATATCGTAGAGTATATAGGTAGGGCGTTTATAGAAAACGCATCATAGCTGATGTGATAGGACATCTTACAAATAATCCGGTCCGCTCCAGACGACTGAATCGCCCGGTCCATGTCTGCCATACATGGCGGTACCAAAATTGAACAGCTAAAGGCAGATGGTAAACTGTAGATTATCGCATGATCTTTGGTTGCAGTTATTTGGATGCCTCGCACGTATGCCGTCGATCGATTCGGCCGCTGAATCACGAAAGCATTGGATTACCTTATCTGAAAGCCGCGACCCTAATGTACGCACGGCACATTATGAAAGCGGCTGGTTTCCTACTAAGCCATCACAGCAGACTTTGCTGACTGACAAAACGGAATGTATCCGTGATTTCTTCGTAACACAACAGCAGCTTAGCGGTGTCTTGTACCGTGTTCCTTTGGCACGTGCCCAAATAATTACCTTTGAATGTGATATATCTTCATCAGCAATGCGACTAAGTTGGGCACACATATGTGAGTAATGTAACAGTCAAGGGGGTGGGTTGTCGGACAGACTCTCTCAGTACAACAACCTTATGAGGGGACGATCCGACTCGCGCAGCGATTCAAAATATTTACCTCGAATATTATATTCATATGATCAGGGCTGTTGGGCAACTGTAAGCTCGTCACCTTCAGATAGGTTAAAGCTTTGCCTAGTAGTGCACGGACACGAAAGACGCGGGCCCAGCTCCATTTCAATGTAATTGACCTCGTACCTGACCTTGTCACTTCTTAAAATCTTTGTGAAGCCAGAATGCTGCTTGGCGCCCTTCAAAGGCAGCATGGCACCCGACCACGGCTTGGTGAAGACACTGAGTTGGGCCTCGTCGGCTCGCCAGAAAATCCTGGATCGCCGCATTGTGCTTGGAGCACATCAAATAGCGCTGCGGCGGCGGCGGCGGTGGCGCCAGCTGCGGGTTCTTACCTTGCCAAACTGGGCAGCGGAGAGGTCATCATGCATCCGGGTCCTTCTTTCCTCTGTCCAAACGGCCAGTCAGCAGCTTGCACACTTGCAATTGAGAAGGAGGCCCCGTCATTTCTAAGCAATAGGTGAGCGGCTTAGATCATTTGTTTCATGACGTCGGATACGATACACACTGTTTAGGTATCCGACGTTTCCGCTCGGCCACGCTCGGCCACGGATTTGCGAGCGCGATCGAGCCGCACGCGTCATGTCATCTCCACCATCTTTGAATCGATTACCGAATTTCGCGTTGACCAATTCTGTCGTCAGTTTCCTAGCGCTCTGCTTGCCGCATTTCGAATATTGCCCAATTACCGCCGTACACAATGAAAATAAGGATCGATCGCGCACACACCGACGGCCCTGTAAATCCGTGGGGCAAACGAACCATTCCTTACGTATGGGCCTTTCATTTGCGCGATCGCCGAAACCACCCACCCGCACACCGTCGCGCCGTCCCGAGGACGACAGCCATTTGGAGAGGCAGCCGGTAACCTGCACGCCGCGGGCCCCCCCCCCCGACACACAAACAAACACACACAGACACACACAGACACACATAGACACACATAGACACACAGACACACATAGACACACAGACACAAATGCGGCCCGCGTGGTCCAGTTGCGCGCATCTCATCCCTCAGTTGCCCCGTACTCTACTTGAAGGTGTTATAAATCCGCATCGTGCCCTGGAATTTGCACTCCGACACAGAATGGCGCAGCCAGCCAAGGCGCCGCCGGCTTACGATGACAGGCCCAACGGCGAGGAGGGTATCCGCGGCGCGTTGCACCCACCGTCAGCCGTCGCTGCCGCCGCAGCCGCAGCCGGGGCCCACGCTTGGTCGCGCCGCAGCGGTGCCGTCCCCGCGGCTCAAGCCCTCGGCGACCCCGCTGGCACAGCCGGCGTGGGCCAGCAGGTCATGGGCCTGGAACCGGTTCCCGTCGCTGCCGCCCACCGCCGTCTGCCCCTCCGCTTCGATCAGAGCCTCGGACAGCTGGACTGCCTGCAGGCGCAGCCGCCGACTCGGGCCGCACACCTCACACGTCATTTCTCGTCACCTGCCGCAGTCAACGGGGGCGTTGCGGCCGCCGTCGCTGCCGCCGCCGCCGCCGCGGCCGCGGCTGGGCCAGCGGATGGCGGCCCCGGCAATGCACCCCGCGCTTCCCATTACAGGCCACACCCGCCCTATCGCACCATGTTGGCAGGTCCCCGGCAGGGCTCGGTGGGGGGGACAGCGATGCCGGCGGGGCGCTTGTCGCCGCCTGCTGCGCCCGTATTGGGCGGGGGCCCGGGCCTCCGCGGGCCGGAGGTCCCTCCGCAGCTCACTCACGAACCTGCTGGAGCCGCAATAATACACGGCTGGCCTGGCGGTCCAGAGACCTGGGCGGTGCTGGGCAAGCGGCCGCTGTCAGACGATGGTTGCCTGCCTGTCGGCTCTGTCGGACCTGGCAAGGACGGTGGCGGGGGCGTCCAGCGTTCAGCAGCCAGGTCGGGGAGCGCCCTGGCGGCCGGCACCGCCGCGGTTCCCACCGCTGGTTACGGTGCAATGGCGGCCGACGACGCATTTCCCGATGGCTGTACGAGAGGACCGCTTGCCAGGGGCACTCGCCCGTCGGCAACTCGCCCGGCGCTCAACGGCGGTCCGTCGGGTCGTGATACGGGCGCGGATGTAAAGATCGACACCGAGGAATGGATCAGGTCCGGTAGGGCTCCCGCCGGCAGCAGCGGCGACGACTGTGGCGGCGACGGCGTCGGCGACGGCGACGGCAGGGGTGCGCGGGCTGCGCCTGGCGAGGGTCACAGGGCGGATTCGAGCTGCGGCAGGGGCAGCGCCAGCGCCAGCGGTGGTGGCGGGCGGCGGCGGTGCGGCACCG
This sequence comes from Eudorina sp. 2006-703-Eu-15, assembly GCA_003117195.1. NCBI lineage: Eukaryota > Viridiplantae > Chlorophyta > Chlorophyceae > Chlamydomonadales > Volvocaceae > Eudorina > Eudorina sp. 2006-703-Eu-15. Next base: position 776,711 of record BDSI01000036.1, read on the forward strand.
ACAACGCCGACGGTGGTGACAGCGCAGGCGCCGGCGGCGGCGGCGCCCCTAGAGCTGACGAGCGGAGGGTCCGTGCCCAGGAGCTGGCGGGGTACGGCCTGGACTTGATGGCACGCCTGGCCCGCGTCCAGGTGGGTTGGGTCTTGGGTGGGTAGGCGGGGGCTGGACAAGGATGCGCTGGCTGTAGCCGCTGTAGCCGCTGAGGTCCTGTAGGTCGTATGGATATATGAGGGCCTGGGAGGGCAGCTGGTGTGGTGCGCTGCGGTGTGGCTGCGAGGGGATGTGGGTGTCCCCAGTTTGGGGATTGGAGTGGATGCACAGCCCATGGGACTGGGCAGCCACGTCGACTGCGGCAGGGAATCGGCAGCGACGACTGGGTCGCAGGAGGTCTGGACTCTCTGGTAGAGAGACTATCTCGCTCGCCCGGGGTGTGAGGTTGGGTAAGTCACAAGTCGGCAAAGTCAGACCTCCCAAGTATGGGTGGCGGGTGGTGTGAAACCCATGGCCTCATCACCCCTGCGTGACTGGGCCTAATTATAATGTATTTTTTATTTGTAGTGGGTAATATGAGTATCAGTATTAGGGTTAGTATTATTGTTATGTATTGACCTCCCAGTCCCAGTTTGACCGCCAAGGTCTCAGTGTGGGGCGCATACACCGCCACATGGCACCCCCGACGGCACCCAGCACTGCATCCCCACACCAGCTGCTGCTGACCCCGCCTCACACATTCGCTCCAGTTCCTGCCCTGCCGTCGGTCGGATTCGGTATGCAACCAGCTGTACCAACCCCCGTCCCATGCATTTTCCCGCTCAAACAAGTTCGTCCCCAACCCCAACCTCGAAACGTCGGAGCCGCAGGCGATGCGGCAGAGCTTGACTCATGCGGAGGAGCTCCTTCAGGAGGAGCTTCTGGAGGTCCGTCGGGCGCTGCAGTCGCTGTTGGACCCTCAGCCCCCCACACAACCGCATCCGGACTCAATGCCATGCGCCCAACAACAAATCCCGCAGCCGCACCAGCAGCAACCGGACCAGCAGCAGCAGCAGCAGCGGGAACAGGCAGACCTGCAGGATGCACAGAACCAGCAGAAAAGGCTACAATCGCAGCAGCAGCCGCGCCAGCAGGAGAGGCAACAGCAGCCACACCAGCAGCAGCACCAGGAGCAACGACAGCACCAGCAGCAGCAGACAAGGGTCCAAAAGGTTTACAAATTGTTGCAGCCGGAGGGGCTTTCGCAGCACTCGCAGCAGCAGTCTCAGCATACACCACAGCCGCTGCAGCAACCGCCGCCGCCAGCGCAGGAGCACCGGCAACAGCAGCAGCAGGAGGGCAGACAGCATCCGGCCTCCCAGCAGGTTGAGGCGGAACAAATGCAGCTGCAACAACAGGGGGAGCAACAGCAGGGACGGGCGCAGCATACAAACACCCCTGCAGGCGCCGGGGCCACCGACAGCGCCGGGGTCATGACGGGCGCGGCGGAGGCCGCAGCTGTGGGGGCCCAATATCCCCCCCATGTAGCGTTGCTACGGCCGGCGCAGGAGGTGCAGGTTGGCCTGCCAAACAGCTGGCCACCTAGCCGGCTGCCAACACTGCACACGCGAGAGCAAGTACAGCAGCAGAAGCAGCGGCCACAACAGCAGCAGCAGCAGCAGCAGAAGCAACAGCAACAACAGCAGCAACAACAGCAGCGGCAACAACAGCAAGAGCGGCAACAACAACAGCAACAGCAGCAACAACAGCATTACCAAGAGCTGGACGACTGGGGCGCTCAAGCGGACTCGACGGAGGCCGCAGAGTCGCTCATTTGCCTGGGCCAGTTGATCCCTCAACAACAGGCACCACTGCTCCAGCAGCCACAGGCGGCGGAGTCTGCGGAAGCTGCCGCACCGCAGCAAGCCACCTCCCGCAACCGGGGTCCACAGGCGAGGATGTTCCCCCGGACCCAGCCGCTGCCGCCATCTTCGTCTCCGCAGCCACCTGCGAATCCACACAGCAGAGATCTTCCACCGGCGCCAGCGCAGCAACAACAGCCGCAACCACGACAGCCGCAACCACAACAATCGCAACCACAACAGTCGCAACCACAGCAGCAGCAACCACAGCAGCAACAACACGTGCAACGCCAGGCAGCTGCTGAGCAACACCACGCAAGCCAGGAGCTCACACCACAGCAGCAGCAGCAGCAGCAGCAGCAGCAGCAGCAGCAGCAGCAGCAAGCGCATGTGACAGCGCATCAACTACTGCAGCACCTTCGGCACCTTCAGCTGCTACAGCGACTGCAGCGCCCACCTCCCGTCGGCGGCCCATCACCCCTTGGAAATCAACAGCAGCAGCCACAGCAACCGCAATTGGAACAGAACCAAGAGGCCGAGGTGCAGCAGTTGAAGGGCGAGAGGCAGATGTTGCCGTTACAGCAGCAGGAGCAGCGGCAGCAGCAGCAGCCCGGAATGCCCACCATGGTTGCTTCGGGTGATTTCGGCGAGGTTGGAAATGGTTGCGACGGCGCCCTTGGCTTGAGCCCAGTCGGCGGCCCAGACGCCTCGCTCATACACCCTGAGGGACCGGCGGCAATGGACGATTGGATGCGGATCTTGGTCGCGGCAAAGGCGGGCCCGGGGACGAGTGCCTTGGGCCCGGCGCAGGGGCTGCTCAACAGCAGTGGCGGCTCGTTGGGGACGTCTCCGCAGGGCGCCGCGACCGCCGCCGCCGCCGGCCCCAGCCTGAGGGCACCCCGCCTGGCCCAGCTCCTAGCCGCTCAGGAGGTGGCGGCGGCATCTCAGATGCGGAAGGACTGCCGCCCAGTGCTGCAGCAGCAAGAAGAGGCGCAGCAGCAGCAGTTGGAGCAGCCGCTGCTGCTACCGGAGCAGCAGGCACGGCCGGCTCCCGCAGCGGCCGTTGGCCGTGTCCCTCCCAACCCCGCCGCGGCGAATGTCGCCGCGCCTGCCCGCCGCCAAACGCTAGCGGCTGCGCCGGCCGAAGCGGGCGCCAGGGCTGGCCCTGCTGCGCCGGCGCCCGCCCCCGCCGCAGCTCCTCCCTGGACGGGGACGGCAGGCGGCTCCCTCTCCGCCCTGCCCCTGCATGTGATCCGGAGCTGGCCAGCAGACATGGTCCCGGAGGCCGAAAAACATCCTCTTGTGCACAGGGGTGCCGGTCATCTAGCATCCGAGCCGCGGAAACAGCAGCAGCAGCAGCTGCTGCAACAACACCACCAGCTGCTGCAACAACAACACCAACACCACCAACAACAACAGCTACAGCAGACGAGGGTCGAGAGGCCGGGTCCGGGGCCGCAGTGGCGGCAGACCGTGCAGGGCGGCCCGCCGCTGCGTGTCGGCATGGTCGGCACGGCGGCCAGGTCCAGCGGCTCGGACTCGCCGTGCAAGAAGAGGCCGCGGCTGCTGGGAGGAGGAGGGTGCGCTTAGGCGCGTGCTGGCGGCGTTCCGTGACGCAGCCGTGACGCTGCGCAGTCCACAACCCACTTGTGCGGTGCGGGCGTGTGCGGTGCGGTGCGGTGCGGTGCGGCCGCCCAGGCGGGGGCTGTCTGTGCAGGATCAATGGAAAGCCCGCACTGCAGGACGGAGGGCGATGGGGAAGGGCGGAGAGCTCCAGGAGGATCGGGCTTGCGTAGGGCCCAGGGGTGGCATGACGCTGTGGGGACGGTGTCGTGTGGTGCGACGTGATGTGCTGCCCTGCGGTGCGGTGCGGTGGAGATCTGCGTGGAGATCTGCGAGTCGTGGGTCGGAGATTCGATGCCGCCGCGCCACGTGACCCGGGCCCGTGGCGCGGTGTTGGACAGCGTTCGCTGCTGTCCGCGGCGGGATGGGGTTGGTTGGGGTGCGCGGCAGAGGGAGCGAGCTCCTCGCGGGGGGTTGGGGGGGTGTGCGGGTTCGGCAGCTGGTGGCTGGATTCATCGCCATTTTTCTCAATATTAAGGCTGCAGGGGTCGTTATGGTGGCGCGCAGCAGCTGGTGGGACAGGGCATGGCAGGGGGCATGGCAGGGTCGGCCACACGCTCCACAGCTTCCCCCTCCCCGCCGCACGACTGACCGACCGGCGCCGCGCCCTTCCGGCGCCTTGTGGCCGAGCTGGGACGGAGTCTCCTTGGTGCGCCACCACGGCGCCTTCCTGTTGTATCGATGACTGTCGTGGACGACCGCTCGACGACTGCTCGTTTGCCGATAGTGTTTTGGTGATGTCGGCTGGTTGACTGGCTGATGGTGTCTTCATGATGTCGGTTGGTACGTTGTGTGTTCTGGTTGGTGCTTGCGCATGACGGCCCAAGGGAGGGGTACGCTTCCCGCGCCGCGTGTAGCATCTGCCCGATATCGATCGCGAGTGGTGTGTACGACTCTGTACGATTCTGTACGATTACAAACAGACACGCGCGGAAGCGAATCCGCCCAGCGCGCGCCGCGACGTTTCCCAGCCCCGCTTCGGGCCCGAGGCCCATTTTACTGCTGAATAACACCCGGCTGCTGGAAACCAAGCGTGACCAACGCATCGCAAAATCAGGCTTGGAGCCGCCATGTCCATGGGCCCCCATCCCAGGCGCGCAAAACCCGCATGACTGCTCTTGAGGCCAACCTTGAGTTGGACCCAAAGCAGTTTTGCGTTGCCTAATACGATGGCGGCGCCCGGCGGGGGCCACACGGCAATTTCTGTCGCAAAGGTGTTGTTTGATCCCTGCTAGATAGGTCGGGGCGCCCGTCGCCGCGTTGTTCGGTTACCTTGACCCGCAGGGTGCAGGGGATAGGGAATGGGATCTGGGGTACAGGGAACAGACCTTCAGGTTGGGAGCTCGTTGGGCGTCTGCAGCGGTCTGGGCGTCCTGTGTGGCTGTGCAGAGGCGGGGGGGGGTGCTGTTCCGCGCCTGCCGTGCGTTGACCGGCACTCCTGGTCCTTAAGAAACGTAAATTGGCCTGCTGCGCAACGACACCGCCCTGGAGCTCGTGTTATTCTGGGGGCCGGGTTTAGGGTTTAGGATTTCTAGGAATGTTGTTGGTTTGCGTGTAGACGCCACCGACCGTGAGGTCAATTAAGAGCATTCAGTATAAAGGATGGATGGGTGGACGAAGAATGTATGAATGATTGATTAATTGAAAGGCTTCAAATGGACCCTAATAAAGCAATATACCTCGGAGATAGGCCAGTGGATGTTGTGTTTGAAAGGATTCCGTGTTCACCCGGTGGTGGGACGGGTTCTGGGTTGGTGCGTGGTCGGGGTTCAGGCGGCCTCTACAGCAGCCGATGCCGCGGCTGCTGACCGCTCCCGCCCCCGCGCACTGACAGTGGCCGCGTGGGCAGAGTGCGCTGACCAGGGCTGACCTGGGGAGGGCCGCAGGTGCCGGACTCGGCGCCTACCTGGCGGGTCCGCAACGGCGGGAAGGCCGTGTTCTGCCTTGGCTGACGTTCGGGACGTCCAGGGAGGCTGGGAGGCTGGTCAGCACGGCGCAACTCCTGCCGCCTCCTGCCGCCTCTCCCTACGGGCTTGTGGCCTGGTGGCTGGGAGCGCCGGAGGAGCCGGCGGGGAGGGACACCAGCCATCGTACAACACAGCCCGCGTCAGCCGCGCCGCCCAAGGCCCGACCCGCACGTGAAGGGTGGCTCCCCCGCGCCTTTGGGGGCGCACGTCCACTGGAACACGTCGGTCCGGTTGGCTGCCTTGGCCCCCTGGGCGTCTGAGCGCTTGGTGCGTTCGTGTGCGTTCTACGCCTTTATACGTGGCCTGGCTGATGGCACGGGCACAGCTGAGGTGGAGACGCTGACGTACATGGTCAGAGTGCGGTAGGTAGGCTATCTAGGACGTACGTACGGCACCAGCAAGGTGGTCAGACACGGCTGTAGAACAATGCGGGCTCAGGCAGGACAATCCAAGAATCCACCATTAGAATTTCTGAAGGATTCGCGCACTGCTCCCAGTGCTTGGTTCTTGTTATTGCGGAGCGGGGTCCCTCTAATCGGTGTGGCGCCGTACTCACTTGAACGGTCAGCCTGCGGCAGATGGGATGAGGCACGGCAGCAACAAATCCCTGTCGATGGCTTCTTGAATCTCTAGGCCCAGAGAGGTCCTTGGGGACGTGGCTTACCACCTTCGTAGCATATTTTGGAGCTGTATCCAAATAGGTGAATGTTGGCTTGCATGTGGACTATTGGAGGTTGCGGTCTGGCAGTTACACGGCCTGGCACATTGGCGTGTAACTCTTCAGGCAACGAGCGCGGAACGGGCCGATGGAGGTGCCGTGGCCTCGTGGGCTGGAGCGGTGAATGTGAGCCGGTTGTTGAACGGCCTGCTGCAGGGTGGCTACCTTATTTTGCAGAGTATCTACGGCCGGAGAAACTCCTTGCCCAATCGTGCTGAAAGTATCTGTCGGAGGGAGCTTTTGCCGGCATTTTATCTACTCAAAAGGGGCTTTTCCCCGTGCGAGAGGCCATGAGTATCTAAAACCCCATTTTCCCACCGAGGGAAAGTATCTATCAAAACGCAAGGTTTTCGGCCGAATATATATTTATATCTTAAGATATCCACCCTGGCCTGCTGTGGGCTGGCAGGTGGCCTTGGGGCGGCATACGGGCTCACGGACGGGGTGCGGTTGTGGGGGACATAAGCAGCCACGGGGCCTGGGCCTATGGCGGCAGCTTTGTAAATTAATTAATGTTGCAGCGCGCTTTGTCTGTTACGCTGTTAGGCCCCCGCTTCCACGGCCTAATAGCCTGGCAAGTGGTTACCTGTCCCGATGTGGGATGACACCGTCATTCTTTGTTCTGAACGCCCGGGTTTATGAACGCGACTGCCGTACTGTGCATCGAAGACGTGCTCATGGTGGCGCTCAAAGATATGCTCGCGGTTGCAGTAATGGGAGAGGAGTTGGGATGGAACCGTGCTTCACCAGTGTCGAGAAACTTGTACGGTACGCTCAGCTCGGCAGGCTCGGCATGCCATGGCCCTGATTGAGCTGCACGACCTTGCACCCCGCACGAGTGGTTCCTGCCCCTGTTCTGCTCAGAGTAGGGTGTGTTCCTTGCTTTTAGCGCCGTACTATTATTAAGGATGTTACAGCGGACCCCGCGGGTCATCGGTGACAGCCAACGGCGGCAGCCGAGGCTTCCTCACCATACACTGCCTAAACGAACTGTACTGTGACTCAATATCAGCTCGTCTGCTATGTGGGTGTTGACCCCTTGGTCACGAACCAGGAACTGACTTGGTTCAGCTCGCTTCGGTTGCGCTACCAAGCGATTTGCGACGCACTGACCTTTCCGTAAGGTCTCAACAAGGCGGCAACACTAACGCGGTCTAATATTGTCGTGCGCTGAAATCAGACAGTCAGGGATGTGTGGAACCCCATTTTACAGGGTATTTGGCATAACCTAAGAAAGGAATTATGGTGGGCCCTGTGCCGACGTTCAAGACAGCGACGACAACATACTCGCCTCGATGCTGATGAGCGATTGTTTACATCGGTTGAAACTTTGCGTTGCATATTATAGAAACAGAAACATTCTACATTACCTCTGGAAGCCCGACATTACCTTCTTCAACGGTTGGGGCTGGTTCCGGAACCAGGCCAGTCAACCCTTCCTCCAAGAGATATACATGCCTTTGATACAGTGTAATAGATCTACACGTGTATTGAAGGTATAGCATCGGGACATCATGGCGCGCCTCCAGGGTGTGGTGCGATTGGGCAATCCAAGGTGGCTGTCGCCCGCCGCATCCGCTGCGTTCAATGATGCCCCAACACAAGTAGACTTGCTCCGTGTAGCCTCGTGTGCTACGGGAGAACGCAGCTACCGCACAGTCGCGAAGGCTTCGGAGGCGGCATCCGGCTCGTCGCAGCGTCGGTTTGTGCCATTCCTGGGCGCTGGCGCTGCGCTGCTGGCCGCGGCGATGCTGTATCCTTCCCCTGCAACAGCGAAGAAGGAGATCGCTATCCTGCCTGGCAGCAAGCCCCCCGCACCGGAACCCCCCAAGGCCAAGGCCCCGGCGCCAGTCCCACCCACGGAGAAGCCCACAGCCGCAGCCGCAGCTGTCGAGGCTCCCAAAGATAAGAAGGACGCCCAGGGGCGACCCATTTATACGCGGGAGGAGGTCGCCAAGCACCGGACGCCCAAGGACCGCGTCTGGGTGACGTTCAAAGATGGCGTGTATGACATCACGGAGGCGAGTCGTTGCACACCTCCCCCGTGCCCTGCGCCCAGCGCCCGCGGCCCGGGGTTGATAAGGCGACCTTGCTTTTGTTTCTCTGAGTTTCTCTGATCTGATTCGTGTGTGGGATGTCGCAGGCCTCCGCCTCGACCCCGCTGTCGTTATGCCTCAGGGCCCGGCCATGCGCACTGCCCACCATCACTTGCCCCTTGCCTGCTCCTGCTCCTGCTCCTGCCCCTGCTCCTGCCCCTGCTCCTGCCCCTGCTCCTGCCCCTGCTCCCGCTCCTGCTCCTGCTCGCCACACCCCTCACCCTGTTCCATGTGTCATGTCGCGGAGCACATCCGGGAGAGTGCCCGGGAGAGAGTCCATTCCGCATTCGCCTTCGCCGCGCCGCACCACCACCCACCTATCCGTCTTGACACCCTTCCTCCGCCCCCGCTTGCCGGCGCCTCCCTGCCCGCGCTCCCCTGGGGTCCGTCGGTGCTCCGGTTGTTGTTCTGTTTGCTCAGTTTGTGGAGATGCACCCGGGAGGTGCGTGGCGGGAAGGGGGATGCCGGGGGTTGGGGGCGTGTGTGTGGGGGGGTGCTCAGTGTGGGATGGGGCTTGTTTTGGGGGGACGGGGCCAGCGAGCTGAACTCACAGGATTCATGCTCGCACCTCCGAGCTGAACCCGTGAGTTAAGCTCCGAGGTGTGAGCCTGCATCCTGTCGGCCGATGCGTGTACAGCCGTGCGTGGGCAGGTCGCTGAGATTCCCCGGGGGCCGCGGTGGTGGTGGTGGTTATGGTGGTATACGGTTCCAGCCTGGAGGGGGCGGGCGGCCGGGTTCCATCCCGTGCTTGAGCAGACTCGACGCGGCGGTGCGGGGCGTGAGGTTAAAGTGTGAGGCAACTGGCGGATGCGGATTGACGTCTCATGCAGCTGGTGGGGATGCATCTGGCACCGCACAGTGGCAGGGGCCCCACCGCAACGGGGCCGGCCGCCTGCGGCTGGTGGTGGGGGCGGTCGTGAGGGTGCGGCTGTCACGTGGGTCACTGCTGCCGTACCGCTTCCGTACCGCTGTACTGCAGGTGCTTCCAAGATCATGTTGGCGGCTGGCGGCAGTGTGGAGCCCTTCTGGGGCTGTACCAGCAGCACCGCAAACCGGAGGTGCTGGAGATCCTGGAGCCCTACCGCATCGGCAGCCTGGAGGGTGGGGAGGGGGGTTGGGGAGGAGGAGGGGGGGGGGGGGGGGGGGGGAGGGTGGGGGGAAGGAGGGTGGGGGGAAGGAGGGTGGGGGGAAGGAGGGTGGGGGGGGGGGGGGGGGAAGGAGGGTGGGGGGAAGGAGGGTGGGGGGAAGGAGGGTGGGGGGGAAGGAGGGTGGGGGGGAAGGAGGGTGGGGGGAAGGAGGGTGGGGGGGAAGGAGGGGGGGGGGGGGGTGGGGGGAAGGAGGGTGGGGGGGAAGGAGGGTGGGGGGGAAGGAGGGGGGGGGGGGGGTGGGGGGAAGGAGGGTGGGGGGGAAGGAGGGTGGGGGGGAAGGAGGGTGGGGGGGAAGGAGGGTGGGGGGAAGGAGGGTGGGGGGGAAGGAGGGTGGGGGGAAGGAGGGTGGGGGGGAAGGAGGGTGGGGGGGAAGGAGGGTGGGGGGGAAGGAGGGTGGGGGGAAGGAGGGTGGGGGGGAAGGAGGGTGGGGGGGAAGGAGGGTGGGGGGAAGGAGGGTGGGGGGGGGGGGGGGGAAGGAGGGTGGGGGGGAAGGAGGGTGGGGGGAAGGAGGGTGGGGGGAAGGAGGGTGGGGGGGAAGGAGGGTGGGGGGAAGGAGGGTGGGGGGAAGGAGGGTGGGGGGAAGGAGGGTGGGGGGAAGGAGGGTGGGGGGGAAGGAGGGGGGGGGGAAGGAGGGTGGGGGGGAAGGAGGGTGGGGGGGAAGGAGGGTGGGGGGGAAGGAGGGTGGGGGGAAGGAGGGTGGGGGGAAGGAGGGTGGGGGGGAAGGAGGGTGGGGGGGAAGGAGGGTGGGGGGGAAGGAGGGGGGGGGAGGAGGGGGGGGGGAGGGGTGGGGGGGAAGGAGGGTGGGGGGAAGGAGGGGGGGGGGAAGGAGGGTGGGGGGGGGGAAGGAGGGTGGGGGGGCAGGAGGGTGGGGGGGAAGGAGGGGTGGGGGAAGGAGGGGGGGGGAAGGAGGGTGGGGGGCAAGGAGGGTGGGGGGGCAGAG